>JARDYH010000003.1:49520005-50122905 GCA_029215795.1 Anniella stebbinsi | reverse complement strand
TGGCTCCGTGATGGCATGAAAAGTCATTAACTTACAAATCAAATTCAGAACATCCAAATGCTTTAAAAAATGTCCCACGTTCTTTAGCAACCCTAGGGGTTCTGAAGATTTCTGACCCTGCATACAAAGTGGTGAGACATACAAGAAGGAAAAACAATGTAAATGCCTCAGATTCACGTAGAGAGCCTCAATGGATAGATCAGCCACATGTTAGGATGTGGGAAGAACTCCAGTGAGACTATGCATATTTCTGTATTAAAGATGAACCAGTTTCTGAAAAGAGCTACATCTGGAACGGCTCCGCTAAATTGAGTTCTGTTGTTCTTGCTGGCCAGGAGTGAAACTTTGGCCTACAACTTACAGTTTCAGTGTCTAGTAGTAGAGATGCTTGAGGAATCCATTCAGCACAAATTTCTTTTTGAACTTATATGAATTCACATTGTATGGAAGAAACAATAATCTGCCTTTTCCTGCCAGCTTAATGCATCACTTTCAATCCTGGTCCAACTGGAGCAGGCCTTGGTATTCCCTTTGCCTGCTCCTGTGTCCCTCACTCATTTTTCTTACCCACAGGGCTGTTGGTGTCAGTTAGTCCTGTGTTGGGAGGGGGAAGTCCAAAAGGAGCAGATTGATATTACCTAATTGAGTTTCAGATATTCATTCCTGTACACTGCAGATAGTACTTTGTGACATGATCATTGGGAGATGTCAACATGCATGACAAGGGCACCTGTTCTGGGGCAGCTCAGGATTTCATAATCTCAATGGCAATCATGGGACTTTCCCAACTTGTCATCAGTCCAGCACATGTAGTGGGACATACTCTAGATTTGCTTTTGTTTTGTTTTTTTCAGCTGGACATTTAGATGGTAATCTGGTGGGGGACTTTGCATCAGGCCCTTTGTCATCGTCAGACCTCCACCTGCTGAAGTTTAGATTTATAGTGCCTTTTTCCTCTGCAAGGGTGGGGGACCTATTAAGATGGCTGCCCCTGGAGGCTAATGGATCCAAATGGGTTCCAGAGGGGTGGGGTGGGGTTCTGGTTTATTTGGCCAGAACACCTGTCAAAACCTTGGTTGATCTGTGGAATGCAGAAATGACTTGGTGGTTACACTATTGCTCCTGAGTGCCCTCTCCAAAGTAGAGCTCATACAGCTGTGTGGTATACTCCAGAGTTGCCAACCAGCTCCAGACGCTATTAGATGAGATCAATTATCTGGATCCATTTCAGTCAGGGTTCAGGTCTGGTTTTAGCATGGAAACAGCCTTGGTCGCTCTGTATGATGGCCTGCATCAGGAGAAAGATGTGGGGAGTGTAACCTTGTTGATTCTCCTTGATCCCTTGGTGGCTTTCGATACCATCAACCTTGGTATCCTTCTGGGACAATTGTCAGAGTTGGGAGTGGGAGGTACTGCATTGCAGCAGTTTCATCCTACTTGGATGGTTGGCTCCAGAAGGTTATGCCTGGGGAATATTGCTTGTGGATGACTCTCCAGTATGGGTGTCCGTAGGCATCGGTTTTGTCCCCCATGCTACTTATCATCTACATGAAACTGCAGAGTGGGGTCACCTGGAGTGTGGGGGGGTTCTCATCACTCTGCTGATGACATGCAGCTCACCTTTTCGTTTTCATCAGGTGTGGCTGTGGATGTGCAAGATCGGTGCCTGGCTGTGACAATAGATTGGATAAGGGCTAATAAACTGAAGCTCAATCCAGACAAAATTGAGATGTTGTCAGTGGGTGGTTCTTCTGACTGGATGGAAGGTGCTCAACCTATTCTGGATTGGGTTACACTGCCTCTGAAGGAGCAAGTTCATAGCTTGGGATTCTCCTGGAGTCATCTTTGTCACTGGATGCTCAGGTGGCCTTGAGGCTCATGGAGTGCCTTCTACCAACTGGGTGGCTCAGCTTTGCCCCTATCTGAACAGAGGCAAGCTGGCTTTGGTCACCTATGCTTTAGTGAACTTCAAGTTACTGCAATGTGCTCTATTGGGGCTGCCCTTGAAGACAGTTCAGAAGCTACAGGTTGTGCAAAATGGGATGGCCAAATTGATAACAGGGAGAAGGTCCAGACATATAACAATTCTGGCCTACTTGCACTGGCTGCCACTATGTTTCTGAACCCAATTCAAGGTGCTGGTTCTGACCTATAAAACCTTACATGGCTTGGGACTGCAATACATGATGGAACTCCTCTTCTGGCATGAACCTACCTATACACTATGCTCATCATCAAAAGCTCTCCTCCAGGTGTCTCCTCCAAGATAGGCTTGGAAGGTGGCAACAAGGGACAGGGCCTTCTCAGTGGTGTCACACCCAATTATGGAATGAACTTATCAGTGAGGCCCACCTGGTGCCAACATTATTATCTTTTCTGCAATAGTTAAGACATTCTTCTACTTCCAGGCATTTGGCAGCATATGCTAGGTTTTTAATCAGGTCATGGGATTCTGGTGTGTGTGTGTGTGTGTGTGTGTGTGTATCTGCTGTCTGTTTATATGTTTGTAGATAAACTGTCTTATATTATGCACAATAATGTGTTTTTAAAAGGTTTTTAATCTTTGTAAACTGCACAGAAAACGTTGTTTGTTGGGTGGTATAGAAATGTAATAAATGGAATGAAAACATGGTGGTATCATCAGCATACATGAAAACTCTAGTCAGGGCCAACTCTTCACCTTAGTGATCACAAGACTAGGCAATACATACTCCACAAATCAAGACAAAATGACAGGTTACCGAAAACACAAGGTTGTGGTTGAAAATGGGAGCCCTGTACTGAGTTCTCCTCTTTCCTCCCATAGCATATAATTCAATTTATTTACATCATTCTGATTGCACTCCTTGCAATGACATTGGGACATTAGTTAAACTATGGAGGAAGATGAAGGAATTCAATGTGATCTATCCCATTTAGTAGCAGCCAGGTTTGGGAGTTGTTTGCAACATGTTCTTCTATGATGAAGTCATTTTTCTTTAAGTGCAGAAAGGTGCAACACAGGCTTGGCTATGGCACATAATTTTTCTTCTATGCCTATTAGTATGACCTTCTGCAGGGGAACACAATCTCTAGTGGAGACAAAGAGCACTTTATTACACTGAAAATTCACACCTCCCTTCTAGGGATAGAACCACATTGGGATATTTTTTTCACAATGAAGGAAGCTCTGATATTTGGGCTTATTTGTAGAACTAGATACTGTACAGAATTAAAGAGGGAAGAATGGACAGTTTCTTTACATGAATAATGATAATAACAAATCTTGACAGTAGAATCTATCTTGTTTCTCCAGTGTATATGATTTCCTGGAAATACATGCACAGTTTTTGTTAATAAAATATACCCTAAAGGAATACTGGAATAAATGGAATAAATGGGGAAAAGTTGGAAATAACATTTATCAGTGAAACTCAACAGAATACTGGATTTACGTATTTTCCTTGGAACAATATAGCCTTAACCATAAAGCAAAACTCTCTTACATCCTCTTTCAATTCTTCTGCTGTATGTTCATGCACCAAGGAAGCAATCCTATACAGATTTACTTGGTAGTAAGCTCCATTGAAACAATGCTACTTCTGACACATACACACACACACACACACACACACACACTATAGGCTTACACTATAATACATACTTTGAGTTGCTTTCCTTGACCTTTCTTTTTACTCTTTACTGTGTGTGACAATTTCCCCAGTTTTCTCAAGACCTATCCCCAATTCATCTCCTAGGCATCCATCACGTGATGCACATTGGGACCCCCCCCCCCCCCAAGTTCAAGTATAAGCTGGTGGGATCTGAGCTGGTGGTTACCAACCAAGAAAGAGATCTTGGGGTTGTGGTGGACAGCTCGTTGAAAATGTCAACCCAGTGTGCAGCCACTGTAAAGAAGGCAAACTCCATGTTAGGCATTATTAGAAAAGGAATTAAAACTGCCAGTATCATACTGCCCTTATACAAATCTATGGTACGACCACAATACTGTGTGCAGTTTAGGTCACTACACCTAAAAAAAGATATTGTAGAGCTGGAAAGAGTGCAGAAAAGGGCAACTAAAATGATCAAGGGACTGGAGCATCTTCCCTATGAGGGAAGGTGACAACACCTGGGATTGTTTAGCTTGGAAAAAAGGAGGCTAAGGGGAGACCTGATAGAGGTGTACAAAATTATACATGGTGTGGAGAATGTGGATAAGGAGACATTTTTCTCCCTCTCCCATAATACTAGAATCAGAGTCATCCCTTGAAGCTGGTTGGTGGGAGATTCAGGACAAATAAAATGAAGTACTTCTTCACACAGTGCATAGTTAAACTATGGAATTCACTACCACAAGATGTGGTGATGGCCACCAATTTGGATAGCTTTAAAAAGGGGTTGGATAAATTCCTGGAGGAGAAGGCTATCAATGGTTACTAATGATGACAGCTATGTGCTACCTCCAATATCCGAGGCAGTAAGCCTATATACACCAGTTGCTGGGGAACATGGGTGGGAGGGTGCTGTTGCACTCATGTCCTGCCTGTGGGTTCCTGGTCAACAGCTGGTTGGCTACTATGGGAACAGAGTGCTGGATTAGTTAGACCCTTGGTCTGATCCAGCATGACAACTCTTTGTATGTTCCTACATATAAGAAATTCATTTTAGTGGTTTTTTAAAATATATATATATATATATCAGAATTTACTCAGTTCACACCCCATGAACCCATTTTAGTTTATCCTCTCAAACGCATGCAAACAACCCCAGTTTTATACCATTTGTGCATTTGATAGGTGTTCTGTCCACACTTTCATTCAAGCCCAGGAAACATTTGGATAGTACTAGAACTAGGAATATTACTGTGTAACGTCCCATGAAACATTTTCCCCAGTTTAATCTTGCTTGATTAAAGATCGTTTCATTTCTGACAGATCAGAATGACAGCTTGCTACGTGCGTTCATTCAGACCTATCAGAATGGAAACGATCTTTAAAAAATTCATATAAAATGGAGGGTTGGACGGATCAATCTCAAATTTCATACACTTACTTTAGCATACCCAATAAGCACTGTGACCAAGTTTCAAGCCTCTAACATTTTAAAAACAGAAGTTATAGGTATATTTATATGGCAGTCCAATAAAACGATAAAATCGACCGAAAATTATCGTCTCCGATGATTATCATAGGTTTTTCTATCGTATTGTTATCGTTAAACACATGCACGATAATGACCTTATCGTGTCATTATTGTACATTTTAATGATACGATACAAATCCCTAGTAATAGTTATCATCATCATCATCAGCAGCAGCAGCAGCATTGGGTGCAATCCTATGCATGTTTAGACAGAAAATGTCCTACAACTCCTAGCATTCCCCTACCAGCTATGTGTGTTTCTGTCTAAATATGCATAGGATTGTACCTTAATGGGTTTCTTTCCTTTTCACGTTGTCTGTAATATTTGGCTAGATGGAGAGACAAAAACAAAGCTTCATGTTTATAATGTTTTGTAAACAGACCAATGTACCCATAGCAACATCTA
This sequence comes from Anniella stebbinsi, assembly GCA_029215795.1. Taxonomy (NCBI): domain Eukaryota; kingdom Metazoa; phylum Chordata; class Lepidosauria; order Squamata; family Anniellidae; genus Anniella; species Anniella stebbinsi. Next base: position 50,117,375 of record JARDYH010000003.1, on the reverse strand, counting down.
GCCTAACTCGGAGCATTTTCAACACCTAAAATGGCATTTCTGTTTTCCTTATTATTCATAGTTTCACAAGTTCTAATGGCAATAATGACCTTTGGGTCAGATATTTCCTGTAAATTATGACCAAATCAGAACCTCATTTCCTCTGCAAAAATGTTAACTGCGAGGCAATGCCTTCCTTGGCCCTCATTTTTGCATAATGCCTAGTTAATCATTTTGATGGAAACTGACATAGACCCCCCTCCCTTTAATAGTATATGCTAGGGCTAGAGCTGAGAAATACTTTTGAGGCAAAAGAGTGCAAAAGAAATCTTTGAATTTTTGTGAATTTTGATTTTTGAAGTGCCAAGGGAAGCCATTTTCCCTTCTCTTTACACACAGTAGGAGTGCTTAGTAAGAGGCTCCCCTTTGCCAAACAGGGTTTGTCAGTGCTCATTCTTTGTTGGGAACAAAAACTGCTTGGAATAATTCTCTGGGCTCCTCTACATCTAAAGGTGTAGAGGGAGGAAGGGGGAGAATTGCAAACTTACCTGCTTCTACGATCCTCCCCCAGCATCTAGGGAAGGGAAGAGGCCACCATTTTATTTTAAGAAGAGAAGCCCTGCAGCCCCATGTGAAAAAAGGTAAAAAAAATGCACCCAACCCCCATGCCATCCTAGGGATGGCAAAATTGTTCCCCCCCCAATGGGCATGGAGCCTAGGCTGACCATATGAAAAGGAGGACAGGGATCATGTAACCTTAACAGTTGTAGAGAAAAGGGAATTTCAGCATGTCATTTAGATGCAATTAGTCCCTGGTGAAATTCCCTCTTCATCACAACAGTTAAAGTTGCAGGCACTATACTAGAGTGACCATATACAAAAGAAGACAGGGCCCCTGCAACTTTAACTGTTGTGATGAAGAAGGAATTTCACCAGGAACTAATTGCATATAAATGACACTGGCTGAAATCCCCTTTTCTCTACAATTGTTAAAGTTACATGAGCCCTGTCCTCCTTTTCATATGGCCAGCCTAATGGAGCCTCCTCATACACCCGCTTTAAAGGCCGCAGTACTTGCGAGCAGGTGGGAGTGACAGCCACACCTCCCATGGCCCTTGGGATGGTCCTGGGACCATGGGGAAAATTGGGATAACTGGGGAACCAGTTATCTCAGGAAAATGGAGGGATTGTCCCTGCCTGCCCCCAGGTTCCTCTGTGTATCATTTGGATGCACAGGGACGACCCAGGGAAAAAAGCATGGCCTCTGTCTGCTCCACCCCAAAGAGGCTATTGGCCTTGTTCTTAGGGAGCTATGTGCAGATTTGTTCCCTGCAAACAGTACCTCCTCCATTTACACAGACTACATGAAGGGTGAATTTGACATGGAAGCCAGTGAACTAGAGCAATATAAGTATATTGAGTTTTCTTGACTTGGACCATGCTGTTGGTCTTAGTGAAGTGAAAGGAACCCCCACCCCTGGCAATGAAATAGTGCATCAAGAACATTGAAAAAGCTAGTTCTGATGATCCAGATGCACCAGCAACAAAGAAGACTAAAAATCCATATTTTAAACACCTTAGGCTACAATTCTATGCACACTTGGCTGGGAGTAAATCCCACTGAACTCTTACTTCTGGACTTGTATTGAATTGAATTGCACATCTAGTTTCCCCTTTGTAAAATGGAAGTGATAATACTGAGCTGAAGATGTAGACAAGGGTTGTAAAGCATTGGCTTACCAGAAATTCTGTACATACATTTTTTTTCTTTAAAATATTCACATACAAACATTAAGGATCAATTCCAGGCAACAAAATGTTGTTTTGATTATAAAACATGCGGTGTTTTATATCTGTGATTTGTTTATTAGTTGCATACTGCTTTTTATTTTTTTTTAACTGTGCGCACCCTTGAGTACACTTAATTTGGAGAGAACGTGTACAGATCATAGATAAATAAAACAACTAATTAATTTCTAAATAGCTTAGATGTGTTTTTCCTGTTTTGCCAGATTTTGAGTTTTAGGCATTGGAGAGCGTGTCAAAACACTGCTAAATAACACATGCAACTGTTTTTGATTATATCTGTTGCAGAATTAAGGACTCTGAAAGGAGTATATTGCAGCCAGTTTTGCTCAGATGAGAAATATAACATGATTCTCACATTTGGAGTTATTCCCTTGCTTGAAAGTAGATGATTGCAGTCTCTTTTTTTCTTTCTTTTACTATTTACACTTTCCCAGAGCTCTTAGTTCCATCATATTAAAACACTTGGAATAAAACACTGTTGGACAATTAGAAGGGAAACATTGAGCCACATATAATTCCCCTTATTAATGATTAGTATTACAAGTTTCTCTAATTCAGTGTTAGTATTAATTTAAATTTGAGAGACATTTTGCATAAGAAATAATGGTACTTTGATTTAAATGGATGTCATGTTATATTACTTCATGGTGGGTACCACTCTACCCTTTCAGACATTATTATTCATATTGTCCTTCAGATGAAAATAATTGTAAGAACTGCTGCTACTTCAATCCAGGGTTGTTTACAAATTCTGGCTTCTTTGGGAGCATTTAACCATAATCCTAGGTTTGAACATAATGTACAACAATGCTTTCCTGTTTTGTTTATTTTACCCACTAATATGAAGGGAAGAGGGGAGCAGTAGCACATAGATTATGCACACCATATTCATATTGGGCCTGTTCAGAGAATATTATTATTCATATTGGGCCTGTTCAGAGAACACGCTAATCCACGGTTAGGCTGCTAACCCTTTTGAAGCAAATGGTGAGTGAGCATGTTTAAACCATGGTTAAGGAGTCACCATGGTTAGGAATGGTTCATATGACAACTAAGCCATAATGTTCAGCTCAAAATGCTTTACCACCATGGCTTACCATGTCATCTGAACAGGGTCATTGTGCTTTATTAAGCCAGTATTTCTGTTTTAATGTGGCATCCAAACACAGCCTAGGTTTCCATAAGTCATGATTTAAATATTAATGGGCTTGATGAGCAAAGGTTCCAATAATTCTAGGCTGTTCGTCTCCCCTGCCCCCCACCCCCGCTTTTCTTTTCCAGTCTAGAAAATTGGGACCGTTACATTAGATGTACTCTGGGAAGACCTGCAATAGCATACTGCATTTATGTATTTTGGCTGTCCAGCTGTAAATGATCAGCTAGGCAGAAAGCTGTACACGTTTAGGGAGAATAGTTACACACACATCAGTGTATTCAAGACCATTAGAAAGGAAGCTTCACTTGTGTCAGAGAGTGGTAGAGATAGATGAATCTGTCAATTTCAGTATCTCTGAGTTCCACATTTTTCCAGTCTTGAACTTTGAGATCTTTTTTTCAAGTTCACATGAAAATTCATATGAATGTTTGTGTGAATTTCTGCTAACACATGCATTTATATATGCAACTTTGCCTGATATTCCCATTTTTGAAAGCAATATTTCTACTATAAGGCATTTCCGAATGATATTTTCATTAATATATGCCCTTCTGTGTGAGCTTTCCCCTAATGTTCACATTTGTGTATGCATTTTTGATTGGAGAACTTCATTGCAAAATTCAGGAGCAAATTTCAAAGATAACTGAGTTTTGGTTCATGCTTTGGTTTGAAAGTAAGAAATTATGTAAGTCTGCATTAAAATCTAAAACTAGCAAATTTCTCCAGAAAGGAGCTATAATCCTTCTGCTCAAAGGTCTGAGCCATAATAGTTGCACTTGATTTGCTACTATTCAGTGTTCATCGTTACTCACATTTGGTTTCTGTCCATAGTTCCCCCCCCCCCCCAACTTACAGAACAGATATACCAGGGACTGATCTACACCAAGCAGGATACAACACTTTGAAAACATTTTTGAAAACTATATATGGAGTGTGTCCTGGGCCCCAACAGTTGTCACTACTGTTATAAACCATTTTAAACTGTTTTAAAGCACTAGTGTAGATCCTGCCCTGATGTATTGTGCACTTCCAAAGAAATAGTTAAATTATAACTTTTGATGCCTGCTATGTTCATGCATATTAATTTTTAGATATACCGAACTAAAATGTTTTCAGAAAGATCCACAAATAGTGATATACCTTGTTGACTATTTTAAACCAACTCTGACTAGGTCCTCATTACCCTAATCCAATTGCCTTTTCCAACTTGTTGGTGTGTTAAGGAATCCTTGGGAGTCCACTGTGATATGTTTGCAAAGCATTTGAGGATAAAATCATTCACATCCATTGTGATGTGACAATTGAATCAGGTCAGGAAGTGTTCTGAGCACTTTCTAGTCTTGCGTTGTTGGATGAATTTCAGTTGCCAAGGAAAAGGACATGGACAAGGGGCTTGGATTAGTGCTGATGTATGTATCCAGGTGTATACGTGTGTTGTACTGCTTGGTCCTCTTGGCTCATTGCGTCAAGCAAGGAGGAATTGATTGACTGGCCGGGTCGAGGAGGTGATAAATCTTTCCTCAAGCCAGTTTAGTTTCAGCTTAACCATAACACAAGTTCAAAATTGGAAGAAGCAATCATGTAGTACACTTAAGATTGTGCACCTGAATTTTGGATTTAGCTCTAATTTGTATTTCATTTCCAAACCTCAAAGTTTATTATAAACGATTCTAAGTATAAACATAGTTGAATATTTGAACTGAGAGTTAAATTACATTAAGAAAGGATACAACTCTTGGGAACAATTGCCATAATATCAAGTCCAGGTTACTTTTGAAGTGCATATACACAGATTGGATATCAGTTTGGAACAGGCTTTTTAGATAATATTTTTCTGAAGATCAATTGAACCCCTGTGTGTACTAAATAACTGCCTTCTAATCCTATGAAGATATTAAAGATACTCCAATCTCTGTGGGACACTGTAGTGCCAGTGAATTTTACCATTTAGTTTCCCTTCGGTAAATAATTCTGATTCGAATGCCATGTTTTTCATAATTATGATAGGTCTGACATGCTTACATAGGGTTATCAAAATATAATGGCCACACTTTAAGAAGAAGCCTCTCTAGCTAAGCTCTTCAACAGATGCTTGATTTTGTGCAAGTGAGATATTGCATTTTGGCCCATGGGACTACTTGTGCCAAAATTAAACATATGTTTAGTTTATTCTCAGCTCTATGGTGGGCTAAATAGAACTAGCTCCATCAGTGTATGTCCTTTGAATTGTTCCTTCCCATTCCTAAAGTTCTCTTATATTATAGTATATTTTATATTAAAACTGATTTAGGGATATAAGAATGTTTCAGATGTTTCTTTGAATGAGAAAAGGGGCAGCATGATCACTAATGCCATTCTTGCTCCCACTCTTCCTATGCTCTAGGTAATGCGTGCATGAATTCCATACACATACAACTGTAGGTGTAATAATAATAATAATAATAATAATAATAATAATAATAATTTATTTCTTCCCCGCCTCTCCATCTGGATCAAGGTGGGGAACAACAATACAATAAAATACATAAAACTGATTAAAACATTAAAATATCCTAAAAACATCCTAAAATTCCACTGGATATGCCTGCCGGAAGAGAACAGACTTTATGACTTTCTTAAATTCTAAAAGACTGTTAAGTTGACGAGTCTCCTCCGGCAGGTCATTCCACAGTCTGGGAGCGGCAGAAGAAAAGGTCCTCTGGGTAACAATTGTCAGCCTAGTCTTGGCTGACTGTAGTAAGTTCTTCCCAGAGGACCTGAGCGTGCGGGGCGGATTGTATGGGAGAAGACGATCCCATAGGTAACCTGGACCCAAACCATGTAGGGCTTGAAAGGTAATAACCAACACTTTATACTTCTCCCGGAAACTGATTGGCAGCCATTGGAGGGATTTTAAAGCTGGCGTAATATGGTCACCCCTAGGTGTACCGGTGACCAACCTGGCTGCCATATTTTGAACTAGTTGAAGTTTCCGGACTAGGCACAGAGGTAGCTCTATGTACAGCGCATTGCAGAAGTCGAGCCTCGAAGTTACCAGTGTGTGCACTACCATCTTTAGGTCTTCCAATTCTAGGAAGGGGCGCAGCTGGCATATCAGCCGAAGCTGATAGTAGGCACTCCTGGCCGTCACATCTATCTGGGCTGTCATTTGGAACGACAGATCCAGGAGCACCCCCAAGCTGTGAACACAGTCTTTCAGGGGGAGTGTAACCCCATCCAGAACTGGTTGACACACCTCCAAACCCAGGTTGCAGCCTTTAACCTCCGTCTTGTCTGGATTCAGCTTCAGTTTGTTTTTCCTCATCCAGTCCATTACCGCCTCCAAGCATTCATTCAGAGGAGACACACTATCCTTAGCTGACGCTGTTATTGAAGGCATAGAGAAATATATTTGGGTGTCATCAGCATACTGATAGCACCCTGCCCCATGCCTCTGGAAGATCTCTCCCAACGGTTTCATATAAATGTTAAACAGCATTGGGGAATGGATGGCACCTTGCGGTACACCACACAGCAGCTCCTTCTTTGTGGAGCAGCTATCCCCAAGCATCACCATCTGGAACCTGCCCGAGAGGTAGGACCGGAACCACTGAAGCACAGTGCCCCCGAGTCCCAATCCCCTCAGGCATTCCAGAAGGATACCATGGTCGATGGTATCGAATGCCACTGAGAGGTCCAGAAGTACCTGTCAATACTCAGGCGTAGATCATCCACTAAGGTGACCATAGCAGTCTCAATTCTGTATCCCGCTCTGAAGCCAGTTTGAAATGGGTCTAGAAAATCAGTGTCATCCAAAACTACTTGGAGTTGAAAGGCAACTGCCCTCTCGATCACTTTGCCCAAGAATGGAAGGTTTGATGCCGGTCTGTAGTTATTAAAGTCCAGGGGGTCCAGGGAGGGCTTCTTTAGAAGCGGCCGTACTACCACTTCTTTTAAACATGATGGAAAACTCCCCTCCCTGAGAGATGCATTAATAATATATTGTAATTGCGATCTAACTGCATCTCCTCCCTGGGCGACCAGCCATGAAGGACAGGGATCGAGAGGGCAAGTCGTCCTCCTAACTCGTCCAAGCAGCTTGTCCACGTCCTCGGTACTAACCAACTGAAACTGATCCAGTGTAATTCTACTCGCGGAGTCACTGGACACTCCATCATCAGCCTCTGCTATAACGGCGGCATCTAAGTTGGCTCTTATCCGAGAGATTTTATCTGTGAAATGATCGTTAAAGGCATCACAGCGAACTGCTGAAGGCTCCAAGGTCGGATTCAGGGGGGAAGGTGCCCAGGTTAGACCCCTCACCACCCTGAACAGTTCTGCTGGATGCGAATTCGCAGACGTAATGTGCACAGAGAAGAAAGCTTTCTTCGCTGCACGTATTGCCACCCCATAGGAACGAAGATGTTCTCTATGTCATGTCTTGTTGGATATAAGTCGAGTTTTCCGCCATCGGCAATCATGAACTGTGCAATCATGAACTGTGGATTATTTTCAGGATTGATGCAGAGGTTATACTTAGCGATATCGCCAAATTCCATAATTTGTCAAAATTCATGCATTCGTCTCACCTTTAGCAGGTCTATCATTGTCTAAACAATGCCATTTTTGTGCAGGCACTGAGTTGGTTAGTTTAACCCTTTTCTTTCTTAAGGAAATGTGATACTGTCACTTAATTATTCATTGAGAGGCCATTTTTCTTGTTTCTTAAGTAAAAATGTAATTTATTGAGTACTGGTGGGTGGCGCTGGAGTCTCTCTGTGAGTGGAATACTGGAAAGGGAATCCAGGTAGAAGGAAATCTCCATGGTGTGGCACAAGCTGATGCAGTTGGCTGGCATGGTGGTGTGCAGGGTTTTGGTAGATGTAGTTTGTAGCTTACTTGGACATCCATAAACTTTATATAACAAAATATGTTCCTGGGAGGTCGGAGATGTCAGTAATGATAAACCCATGGAGCAAGCTGCTAACCCTTCCCACCTATCCAATTCCTTTCCAAAAACAAAAAAAAAAGGAAAAAAAGAGTTAGACTTGATTATCAGGCAGGCTCTATGAAAACAACCAATCAGGAAAGAGTACATAACATGGTGAGGCATGATGTCATGGTGCATCACATGATTCCAAACTACAACTCCCAAGATGCAGTTTGATATTGTGGCGGAAATTCACAATTTTAATTAAAAAGGTTGCTTACTAAAAAAAAGTTTGCTTTGAACCTGCATTATTAAGAGGAAAAGAGGAAGTAGCCTAAGCTTCTGTCTCTCTTGGCTAGTAACAGGCAACAGGAAATGTGTAGTCTACTACTTCTCAAGACCAAGACAAGTGGAGGATGGGGCCAAAGGGAGATACAGAATGTATATGTCAGCTACTTCACATGTAACCAAGTAACAGGTTATGTCATGATGTCATGCATAAAATATTGTAAAATTTGTGACTGGACAATTGACCTCTGCAATAAGGTGTGCTCTAAATATGTATAGGAATTGTAAGAAACCTATAAAAGTGTTAGACCTTGGGTGGTGGCCAGTTCTCTTTTCGTTGTACTAGAGAGCTCCGTTGCAATGTGTGCTCTGTCTTGTTGCATTAAAGCAATTGGCGAGCGAGCGCTTCCTGAGTCATGTCCAGTCTCTTGACCATGTAAATAATTCCACAACAATATTGAGCATGTGCAAAAGCTCATATACACAGAATGAGGTCTTGAATTAAAGGAGAACTGTCATCTGGGATTACTCAGATGAATTCATTACTTTCCGAAGAAATAATAAATTCACTTAGGGCATGTTTAGGCAGAAAAAGTCCTACAATTTCCATCATTCCCCAGCCAGCATGGGAATTGTAGGACTTCTTTTCTTTCTAAATATGCATAGGATCGCAGCCCTGGGATAAGTTCACTGATTACTAGGTACATTGGAAAGGGATCATGTTGGGAATAGGAATAGCATGCACGATCCCATGCTGTTCTCCATATATTCAATGTAACATCTGAAAAGCGATTTAAAATGGCCTCTCCCCTCATAAAATTCACATATAGTCTATCTCAGTGAAGGTTGAATAGAAGTTGTATTTTTAATTTATACATTGATTGTAATAGCAAATAGGTGTTGTTGTTTTAGAAAAAGCATTTATTATATAGTGAGTGTGAAAGCAATAGTACTAAGACGCAAGTGATTGCATATTATCAAATCGATGAATAGCTAAAATATGGCATAGGAACTAGGGATGTGCACAGTAAAAAAAATCAGATCAGAATCAGAATCGGAACCGAAATTGATGCCTTGGATCAGATGGTATCTGATCTTCGAATCGGACGCCATTTTAGGTGTTTTTGCCATAGGCTTGCATTGGGGGAAAGAAAGCTTTCCCCCAATGCAAGCCTATGTGGAAAACATGGGGACGGGTGAGTGGGGACCTAACTCCCCCCTCCCTGTCCCTCCCCCCCCCACTCGCGCTCCTTACCTGCCCGGGCTGTCTGCTTCCGCCTGCTTCCGCCCGCTTCTGCCCGCTTCCACCCGCTTCCGCCCGCTGGTCCCTTCTATTGAGAAACGGGCTTCATGGCCTGTCTCTCAGTAGAGCGCCGGGTGATGTCATCACCTGGTGCTCTACTGAGAGGCTGGCTGCAAGCCTGTTTCTCAGTAGAAGGGACAAGCGGGCAGTAGCGGACGGAAGCGGATGGCCGCAGCAGGTAAGTGGGGACCTCCCTCTCCCTCCCTCTCCCTCCCCTCCCTCCACTCGCGCTCCTTACCTGCCGGGGCTGTCTGCTTTCATCCATTGCCACCCACTGGTCCCTTCTACTGAGAAACAGGCTTCGCAGCCTGCCTCTTAGTAGAGCGCCAGGTGATGACGTCACCCAGCACTCTACTGAGAGGCAGGCTGCGAAGCCTGTTTCTCAGTAGAAGGGACCAGCGGGCGGCAGTGGATGGAAGTGGACAGCCTTGGTAGGTAAGTGGAGACCTCCCTCTCCCTCCCTCTCCCTCTCCCTCTCCCCCTCCCCCCCACTCGCACACCTTACCTGCTGGCGTCCTGCGCTGCCATCCGCTGCTTCCGTACTACTGATAATCAGGCCTTGCGGCCTGTTTATCAGTAGTACGGAAGCAGCGGACAGCAGCACAGGACGCCGGCAGGTAACGGGGGACCTCCACCTCCCTCACCGCTCCCCCCACTCACGCTCCTTACCTGCTGCCTCCTCGCTGCTGTCCACTGCCTCCCAGTACTAATCGGAGGATTGGACTTCCTCCCCCCCTCCCCCCACTCGTGCTCCTGACCTGCTGCCTCCTCACTGTCGTCCGCTGCCACCCACTGCTTCCATACTACTTTGAAACAGTAGAGTGAGGGCACACCGAGTGATGATGTCACCCGGCATGCCATCGCTCTATTGTGGAATAGGCCGCAAGGCCTGTTTCAAAGTAGTATGGAAGCAGTAGGCGGCAGCGGACGGCAGAGAGAAGGCAACAGGTAAAGAGCGCAAGTGGGGGGAGGGGGAAGGAGGTCTGCTCCTCCGATTTTCCCGATCTGGATCAGGTCCTTTTGGATTGGATCAGATCAGATCGGATGATCCAGATGATCGGGATCGGAATCGGATAATTTTATCAGATTTTGCCTGGATCGGGTTCCGATCATGGATCAGACCCGATCCACTGCACATCCCTAATAGGAACTCCTTAAAGCTTTTGAAAAGTTAAGTGTGACTCCTGGGCACTTTACAAAAGATGTGGTGACTGTTATCATATCCACTTCCTGAGTAAAAGGAAGGAAGGAAGGAGTGGTGACATCTGTTTGTTCTTCAAGGCCCCAAGGTAAAGAGGGTGGCGATGTGCCCTATTTTACAGATGAGACTTCTTTACTTGAAAAGCTCCTCTATCTGAACGGCTGTCTAGTCTGAGTCTGGTTTAAAGATTAAAAAAACCCATAAGGAGCACATGGACATCAGACAGAGCAGACAGGCACATAGATCACCTGGTCACTATGGTGAGATGTACTATATTTCAATTTAAATCATAGTAATTATTTCTAAATTTGCAACTATACAAATAGCACATGAAAATGTTGTGCAAACCTGTTGTTACAGGGATCATAGGCTGTGAGGGGGCATAGTGGTAGTGGACATTGAGGACAGTAAAGGAGAATAGTAGAGGTACAGAAAGAAAATGCCCCAGGGCAGGGAGGAGCTGGAGAGAGATGGATTAGCTGTTCAGGATGGAGAAGCAGCATCAAATAATGGCAAAATGAAGTGGTGGTGGTGGGGATTAAATGAGATCTTTAAGTATAGGTGCCTTGGGTGGTCTAATACTGGATTTATTTCTTATGTAAATCTGGTGTTTCAAATTGATGATGATATGATGGTAGATCCTCCATACCCAGTGGATATAGCGTGCTCTGAGGAAGCATCCTTTGCGAAACAAGTTAAATCTACTGGATTCCTGTTAATACTATTGTAATATTACACACTATATATTACCTATGTTATATTACCTATGTACAGATACATGTTTGGAAACATAGTTGTATTATAATTGGATTATTATACGTTATATATTACTTGTGAATAAGATTATCTATCTACATGCATTGTGGTGTTGCAAGACTGTTAATTATAAATGTGATACAATATTATGTATAGATACTTATGTGTAATAACAAGTTTGGAAACATATGGAATTAATGTACATGTTTTGTAGCAAAACAGTTAACATTCATAAATGTGATACAACAGCATATGAGAACATTATATATACACACACACTTAAAAATGATGTTGGAATTTAATTCCTTTTGTCTATAGTACTTTTTCATGGTTGTGGGTTTATACCCCATACTTGCTTTCACATGCTATAGTCACTAGTTTTAGAGCTGTTGTAGTGTGTGTATTGTCTGTGAGACAATCTATCAGCCGTGAGCTCACTATTTGGCCTTAGATAAGCCACTATTTTCTCAGCTTCAGCACAAATCTTCAGCAAAGTATGGGTGTGATAATGCTGGCCTATTTTGCACTGTCATTGGAAGGACTACTGTGATAATATGTGCTACATAAATCCACTATATGAATGTGGGGAGGGACGGGGATGCAAATGCATAAAATAATGGAGGATGAGAAACTTGGATATGAAAACTTAGGTCTGTTGACTTGGGTCTGCAAAGGGGATATTGTTCCCTTGGATGGTGACATGAAATATGAGAGAATTTGGGGGATGGTGTGAGAAAGCTCAATGGTGGAGGACACATTTTGAATGCCACCCTGAGATCCTTGTGATATAGGGCAGGATATAACTGTTTTAATTTATTTATTTATTTATTTATTTGTTCAGTTCCTGGCATTTCAAGTTAAAACGATTAGGTAGCAAGTGAAAGGCTCTCATTGGAGACCTTGGAAAGCCAGTGCCAGTTAGAATAGACAATTTTGCTCTTGATGGACAAGTATCTGGTATATGGCAGCTTCCTATGTTTCTAAGGGCACAATCCTATGCATGTTTAGACAGAAAAAAGTCCTACAAGTTTGGCTGGGGCATGTTGGGAGATGTAGCCCCCCCCCCCCCGTCTAAACATGCATAGGATTGCCCCCTAAATATGTTTTATATTTTATCACCATGTAGGTGGTGTGGAAACAGCTCTCCCAGGGTGAGTGATCCTTCCCCTGTCTATAAAACCCAGAAATACTTGTCATGTAGGTCTCTGGGATCATGTTGTGAATTTCCACTTCCTTGCAGCTGCTGGAAATGACAGCATAAGGTGATGGTGGAAATCTGGGCAGAAGCTAGTTCTAAACATTATAGCTGTTGTGGGAGATTGCTCTTCATTGTGGGAGGGGAGAATCTGAGGTGGTGTCCCCCATGGCTACTTAACATGTGCTCCAGCCCTGGATCTTTGCAAGAGAAAATGGCTTACTCATTGTTCACAAGTCTATTCCAGCTAATATCTCAGCATGCAGTGCTATAATTTAACTTGGCTGGATTTAGTAAGTGAAACTGCTTTCTAATTTAAACCGTAGACAAAGTCAGTATCCCCCTAAACTGTCAGTCTGGAACAATTTGGAAAGTTTCCTTTGATTTCATTCGCCGTGTTTCTTTTTTATATAAAAACACCATCTTAATACAATAATAGTGAAGGAGCTGGACCTAGTCATAAGGCTTTGTGTAATCTGATTTCAAAATGAGGTGGTGTGATTGAATGATCAAAGCTCTAATAATAGGCTTATTTCTTATGAAAAGCCTGGTGTTACAGATTGAGATCCAGCCCATCTGTAGTTCAATTCAAAACATATCTGTCTGAGAGTGTAAATAATAGTTAAAACATCTTGCAAGTTCCCCCCTCCCTTACATGTAATCATTATGGGTGACCTGCAATCAAAATCGCAACAGAGCTTCAAAATGTAATGCTGGCTGCTAAAGTTAAAGCAGATTATCAGTCAGATGGATGATCACCATGAAACAAACATTTTAAAAGTAATTTGAAAGTAATGGCTCTCCCTGTGGTTAGAGTATTTTAAAATGAAAGATGAGATAAGGTAGTGTATCTTGTTAAAGAGTTTGAGAAAAATTCAAATGCTGTCTAATTGATTTATGCAAATTGGTGAAGTTTGAACTATAATATTTGCTGTTCTGGTTTGGTAGCAGGTTAGAGCTTATGCACAATTATACATGGCTGAACTTAGAAAAGTCTTGGGTGTTCTGTTCTGCCATCTCCAGCCTCTGCTAGATGAGACATCTTAGCTGGATTCCTGGTTTATCTCCCTCTGTAGCTTGAAGCAAGCAAGAAGGGCCAGTGTTAGAGGTTAGTTGTCCAAGGGATGAGTAAACAGCAAGGAAGACAAATGTCACTTGGGATGGAGAACCATTTCAATGGATGTGGGATATGTGTAAAAACTCAGCCAGCATGTGGGAGGAATGGCTCCCATGGTGTGGAACTGGGCTGGTGATGATGGGGCTAAATGGCTCTGAGAATATGTTTCTTTTGGCTTGAGGTTACTACTGTTTTCCCCACATCTCTAGCCGTGTGTCTGTTTTAGTAATATTTTCAGGTAAAATTGTATTCCAGTGGGAGAATGGGTTTGTATCTTGCTTCCCCAGAAAAGCTGAAAGAATGGAACATATACACAACTGGGGGAAGCTTCATTGAAAGCCACACACAGTACTGGTTTGAGTGACAAGAATGAGATTAATGTAGCTGTACTGGCTTTTGGATACTATAACAATCTTTTTTCTGCCTGATTGAAGGTTTGGTTGAAATAGATGCTTATGCAATTGTCATGTGTGACAAACTAGACACGGTTTTCAGGCTTTTTGGGTGTGATCCAATGTGCTCTCCATGTAGTAGTGTTTAACACATCCCTGACAGTTTGCACATTAATGCCAATAGAGTGAAGAATAGTGTCAAGTTGAAGATGTGATTATTCTTGTGTATACTTTATACCTTATGAGATTTTCTTAATTATGTTTCTACATTCCTTTTCATATTCAGCATGCACATATATTTGAATGCAAGGGGCATATGGAATCACACCCACTGGCTCCACTCCCAGACTTACTACAGTTAGCAGAAGGGTTGAAAGGAAATTGACATGTTTATAACTGTATGTGCATAGACTCTACATACAGTTAGGAACTCTATGTGACCACTGTTCCTAAATGCATGGGCTGTATGGTTGTATGTACAGTAGGGATGTCAGCAAAATCCACAATGGGACCAAATAAGTTTGGATTTTTATGAATCTGACCCGCAGACTATGCAGTGGACTGGCTTTTCCCATGTTGGGCAGAGTCTGCAGACTTGTGGACCATTTCCCTAACCTTCAGGAATTTTGCAGAAATTTCATCATAAATAGGCTAAAGTGTGAAAATGTGAAAAGGCGCATTTGGGGGGAATTTGCTCATTTGCGCAAATTCACATTTGCACAAATTCAGAAACTGAAAATAAAATCCAATTCCATTGGTGGGTGGATGATGGAATGAAAGGCGCCTGACAATCCACGAAACACAGATGGCATGGATTTTACACATACAACCCTAAGTTACAGTTGTCTGCACATAAAAGCTCCTTTTGCATCCACACTGGAGGTAGGGCCAACAGATGCATGGAGCACTGGTGTGGAGCCAGTGGGCATTATTCCACTTCTCATCCAGTCATTTAATACATGTTTAAATGATTCATATGAAGAAGGCTTATAATATGCTTGTATAAATCCTAATTCAATTAACAAACCCCTTCTGGTTTAACATGATTTGTTGAGAGTTTCCGATGTTCACTCAAGCTCCAAAATGGTGGGAAATTACAGCTGATAAGGGCCATGTCCTTAACGTATCCATTAATTAGGCAATATGAATATTGCATATGCTTTGTCCATTGGGTGTTATAAAAACTCAATGCATAAATAAAATAAATGAATCCTATGCTGTGGCTACTTCTAATTTCACCTCTACCTTGGAGCTGGATGGCTGTCAGTGGCAGAGCGGTAGACCTAAATCTCAGATTTGTCTGTTCATTGGAATACACACCAAGTGTGTAACTGAAGCTATCATGCAATTGAAACCACCATTCCACATTAGAAGTACCCAACTGGCAACCAATAGCATCCACATAGAATGATAGGGCTATAAGGGAAAATTGAGAGTAATAACTAATCAACAGTTTTTAACCCCCACTGCTCTCCAGAAGGCATAATGCATGAGTGAGGTATTCTGACATATTTTGAATTTAGGGTTAGGAAATCTAAGTGTTTTACAGCATCACAGTATCAAAAATATTCATAGTATCCCACTGCATATCAAGTTATTATAGTGTTCCAAAAAGCACAGTACCAGCAATCAGAAAAACATTCTGTCCATCTCAGTCAATGCACACATGGGAAGGATCTACACTACTGCTTTACAGTGGTTTATAACAGTATTGACAGCTGTTCGGGCCCAGGACACACTCCATATACAGTTTTCAAACCATTTTCAAACTGTTTTATCCTGCTTGGTATAGATCTGGCCATGGAGACTCATGTTTCCAAGATTCTCGTAGGCCACAATCCTAGACATGGTTATAAGGGTGTAATACCCATTGTACAAAATACATCTTAGTTCTGAGTAGATGTGCATAAGATTGCATTATTAGTCTGAAACCTTCCTATAAGAATAGTCCAATTTACTTAAATGGCTTTGAGCTATAGTAAAGCAGAAGTAAACAATTGTTTGATTAAAATCTGCATTCTATCATTGCATCAGATGTAGCATAGTAGATTCAAGAACATTTTCCATCTGTTCTACACTGGTACATTGCATTAAGCTTTGCTTGAATGATTTATTAAATGAGTATTTAGATATTGCTTGTTGACTTTAGTCATATACTCTCTGTTGCAGATAAAATGTCAGCATTTATGGCTGACTGTACTAATAATCCATTCATTGGTTTATAAATCTGGGAATTCTTACAAATCCACATAATGCCTCTTGGTTGTTTAATTTTTTATCTCACTGCTGGTTTAGAGTTGTGTCCGATCACCTGAAGGCAGATAGTTTTGCTTTGACTAACTATCGGAGGACTTTTCTTTTTATTATTCATTGTTTACTCCAACAACTCTGTGGGATAAATTTCACTCTAGACACAGCATTTTTAAGCATCTGCTTTTTAGTGGTCATGCCAGTTTGCAGATATTCTAATCCCATATGCTGAAGATGTGTCAATTTGGCCTGAGGTGAATTCTGTAAGATGACAAAATCTAAATACTTAAACTGCTGTTCCTTCTATTCTACCATTATGCATTCTTTCTTCATAAAAGGCTATTTTAGGTTTGAATTGTGAATGACATTTTTTTTTGTATAATTTTTATTAATTTTTCAACAAAACAAAACAAACATACATAATATATAAACAAACTAACTCCCTCGACTACCCCCGTGCACCCCCCCGAGACCTACTCACATTCATCCATCATCCTTCCAGAATTTTAATGATTCTTTTGAAGGCGATTGTCCCTTTCCCGATCTTAAAACATATTCCAAAAAGGGAGTCCATATATCCCCAAAATCACTCTTACTGGACATTCCCCTCATTATTTTCATTTTACATGTCAACATATCATTCAATGCAATATCCCAAATTTCTTTATACCAATCTTCTATTTTATAACTTTGTTGCCCTTTCCAATTTTTAGCAATCATTATTCTAACTGGTGCCAGGAGGTTGTTTACCAATTCTCTGTTAATTATATGCTTATTCCTACTATCCCAGATTGCTAGTAGAGCTAACTTCGGGTTTAATTCCAATTTACTTCCAATTATATCACTTATTTCTTTAAAAACCCTTTCCCAAAATTTTTGTACTTGTTCACAGCTCCACCACATATGGAAATAGGTCCCAACCTCCTGACATCCCCTCCAACAGTTCTTGGACACTTTTTTATCAATCTGGTGAAATCTTACGGGTGTTAGATACCATCTCCAAACTATCTTATAATAGTTCTCCTTAATTCTAATCGACAATAATTTCAACATTCTTCCATTCCATATCTTCCCCCAATTATCTTCATTAATTTTTTCCCTTAGATCTTCTTCCCATACCTCTTTTATAACCTTAAGTGAGTCCTGAAATTCCTCCTCTATTAATATTTTATATATCTCGCTAGTGAGTCCTTTCTTAGTTCTAGCTTCATCTTTTTTTTTCTATTTGTTCAATTAAATCTTCAAATCTGGTATTGTTTCTACATTTCTTATTTTTCATCCTCCATTCCTCTGTCCATTTTACCAGTTGCAGACACTTGAACCACGCTATCTTTTGTCCTTCAAACAAATCTTTAATGTGCTCACTACCCTTCATCTTTCCCATCCAATTCCTTAGTTTAAGAATATCTTGTTCTTTCAGTCTCCCTTCTATCTCTGATTTTAATGCTCTTGGGAAGTTTCCCACTACTACCACTGGGGCAAGCGGAGAATCCCCTGGTATCAACTTCCCCCTATACTTCTCCCATATCGATATTATATTTTCCGATAATGGGTTGTCCAGTACCTTCCATTCTTTCTTCTGCATTTTAGTAAAAAAGATATTCCGCAATTTACATTCTACCTCTACTGTTTGCGATTCCAACCATTCCAAATCTTGCTCCCCTAAAATAGCATAAATAATATATCTTAACTGATTAGCAATATAATAATTCTTAATATTACGAAGTCCTAAACCTCCTTTCTTTTGAGTCTTATACCATAACCCCTTGTTTATCCTAGCTCTTCTATCCCCGTTACAATATGCATTAATCATATTTTGCCAATTTTTAAGCTCAGCTACTGAAATTCTAATAGGTAGCATTCTAAACAAAAAATTAACCTTAGGTAATATCTTCATTTTAATAACCGCTATTCTACCAAACCATGAATGTTTTAATTTTCTATAAATCTGTAATTTCTCCCCTACCTCTTTTCTTAAGCTTACAAAATTAAGTTCCTCTATTCTTTCTAATTCTTTATCTATATTAACTCCTAAATATCTTATTATATTTTTATGTCTTAATCCTAACTTAGCTTTACATTTCTCCATCTCTTCCTTGTTATAGTTATACAACATCATTTCTGACTTCCCCCAGTTAACTTGTAATCCTGTAATTTCCCCAAATTCTCTCAAATGTTTCTGAATCGTCTCACCACTTTCTAGGGGATCTTCTATTGTCAGTAACGTATCATCCGCAAACATATTTACTTTAATCTTATATTTTCTTCCTATAATTGTGAATGACATTTGAGGCACCTTAAAATTCATAAGGCTCAATTGTGAATGACATTTGAGCCTTATGAATTTTAAGGTGCCTCTTAATTTTTTTAAAAAATGAATGTTATTAGTGAAGAACCCATCTATAGTTGAGCTTTAGATGTTCAGTTTTTTATTCCGAAAATAATTAAATTAACTTTTTTAAGGTACTAAAATTGGTTCCCCTTTTTATGTGACACACATGTATGATGGGGGCTATTATGTACTGAATATATACTGTTCAGTTCTACAGAATATATTGAAACCATCCATTTGGAAACACAATTGAGATTTCTGGGAATAAAATCTGCTCCTAACCATTGAAACTGGGGGTCACTTCATACATGCGTATCCTTCTAGGCTTGGGGCTTTTCTACATGAGGCTGTTAATCTGCTATATGTACCTTTAGTTTTGTCACAGAATTGAGATACAAGCTTTTCCCTTCCTATTTTTCTGCTAGATAACCTCTAGCTGGCACTGTGCAATAGTGGAATAACATAATTACACAAGTACAAAATATGTTTTCTTTCACTTTCAGAAATAATATCCCATTTTCCCCACTCTAAATAAACTGGGATGGTACTCTTAAAAACAGAAGTGAAACTGGAGGGTAACAACATCATCTAAAGAACCCCAAAACAACCATGAGTAAGGAATGATGAATGCCAAATACATATCTCATGTAGAAAAGCTCCTGGTATCACTATGCAACATGTTTGGCACTTGCTGGAGCCCCAATGGCCTGTTAAGGTTCACTGCTGGTACCAGCCTCTGCCTAGATCCCCTTTAAAGGGATTCCTGTACTCTGAATCAGCACTAAGCTCTGCCATTTAGGTTTCCTACAATGCAATGAAGTGATGGGACATACTAGGAAATTAAAATGCTGCGATATGTGGGTCATTCAAAACAGTGCTGCTGCTTAGGGTGGCCACTTATGAATTGCCACAAAAGAGGAAATGCACCACCAAAAAAGAGGACAAAAGATGGCAGACATTTGCATAAAACTGCATATGTTAATATATATGTCTCACTCCAAAATTAATAAATAATGACTATAATTTAAATAGAAATGAAGTGTACCTAACTACAGTGTAGAAGACTGTGATCAGGACACTTGTGGGGCTTGTTCAATTACCTGCCTATATATGGGAAAAGCTGCGTGGTGGCTGCAAATCTGCACTGCATCAGTTATATGATGCAGATGCAGCTTTGTAGCCATCACAGGGCTTTCCTGCAAAGCCGTGCTTTGAAAAAGTCAGGCACTTACCCCAACTATTTCATTGGGAGCGAGATCTATACAGCTCTTCCATTGTCTGACCTCGTTCCGGGGCAAATCCAGGGTGGTCCTGGTGGAGGTCGACCGGAAACCCTGTGCCCCCTCCTTGGTAATGGGACTGCCCAACAACACCCTGGGTGAGTAAAACTGTGGGGTTTTGTGGGGAGATGGCACTATTTCAGTGCCATGATGACAGAACCCAGTTGTTGTTGGTGGACAGCTTCAAGGCCCAGCTCTTCCATAGTTCATTATCTTTAAACCAGGGTTGGACTGGACAGCCATTCAAATAGAGAACACCTTTAAAAGTGAGGACAGTCCTTTGATAGCCCTTCCAATAGAAGACTGTTGTGTGTAAAACAGGACACATGGCCTAATGCTGCTGCCGCCCACTGCTATTGTTGCCACTAGGGCATCAACAGCACAAGTAGGAAAAATATATTACATAAGTAGGAAACCATGGTGTGTGGTTTGTTTTTGCTTTTGCTTTCGTACTCCATTTTACCAGCTCTTAAAAAAAAACACCTCAGAAAGTGCTCTTAAAAACAAAGTGAAAGAGGAGAGTCATAAAGAATCCATAAACAACCACGATCATAGAATGAAGTGCACAACAAATGCCTTGTGTAAACAAGGGCCCTTTCTACAGCATAGGGGTGTAGAGGGAGGGAGGGCAATCCCGGAAGTATCTAATACACACCATCGGCACACAGGGACCAGCCGGGGGCCATCCCAGGCAAACAGCCTGGTGTAGAAACGGCCAAGCTCTAGGTGATAGATGGAGAAGGTGACCCATTCTTATTCCCCCCACTCCAGCCAGAGGGAGAGGGAAACCTTGGTGTGAGTGAAAAAAGAATAGAAGCATTTCCACATGAAGAGTAAAGTTTTTGAGTGAGACACACAGAAAGGCTATGAAGTGCTTTCTGTGGGGAATAGCCTCTCCCAGGAGATTTGATGTGCGGTGGTTGGATTTGCTTTGGAGAATTTAATTTGTTTGTGCTTTTACCTATGCTGAATCTACATATTTGTAAATAAGTGCAAATATTGTGAAACAGCCCTCCAGTTATTTTCATCAGTTTAGAGTACACAGTAAAGTATTAAAATGGTGCACCATCCATCACTTGCTAGGACCTCTTCTGTTTGAAAGCTGCTCCTTAGGAAGGCTGAAAGAATGTGGTATTGGAAGCCCAATTGTACGTATTCACTGTAATAAGTAGAAAAATTCAGAAGCAATATGCCACTGAAAACCAATTGCTGTAGATCAAGAGTGTGAAAGCGCTATTAACTTCCAGGCTAGCTTTTGGCATCCTGGAGGCTCTTAATTGGCCTCTATGTGAAGGAGGATGCTGGATTAAAAGGATCTTTAGTCTAATGCAGCAGGATGTTTCTTAAAAATAATGGTAAAGACCAGAGAGAAAATGGTGTGGTCACTGAGGGATCTTATAAAAAATTGAAAACTACAGAGAGGGAGCCCATAAGAAGCATAAAGGATAAATTTAAGGAAGGATAAGTGTATTGGCATTGTGTGTATGTTTGGGTAAAGAAAAATGAGAAAAGACAGGACATGTCAGGATTCTTTCACACTATTACAAACTTGAAGTGCTACGTAATGACTGGCAAAGGATTGACTTCACAAGCAACAAGAACCCATCCTACACTATGGGCTTGACTCTTATGCTGTAAAGATGCAGGCCCAGCCCAAAGTGCTGCTGCTACCGCCACCGCCCTCCCGCTCTCCAGCTTACTCTTGTTGGTGCATAAACGCACACCCGCCCCTCAACAGCCTGCCCACTGTTGAAGTGAGACCTCTTGCAATACTTTCCCTGATCTCTGGCAGGCGATGCATGGCTCCTGAAGGTGGAAACATCTCACGGGCAGCATGCTGGAGAAGCGGGCGCACAGACACACGTAAACAAAAGTAAGCCAGCTAGCTGGTGGGGCTAGCGGGGCTGGGAGATGCATTAGGAGGGAGGCACAGCATGGCACAGCACACGAGGGAGCAGCTGCACGTGGTTAGCAGACCCTTTGGAGGAGGAGAGTGCTGCTCTTCCCAGACTCTGCCACCTGCTGCGCCCACATCCTCTCGCTTCATGGTGGTGCCAGCCCTAAAAGATGTCTTTTAGGACCTGAGTAACAAATGTACAACAATGTGAGATCGACCTCTAGAAAGAGAGAGAAGAAATAATTCCTGTAACATCTTACTGGGAAGGGTTATGTATGTGCAGGTTTTTAGTCTAAGCAAGTAAGGAGTACTTGGGCTAATCCTTGGGATTGCATTTATGTATTTAGTTGTTTGTTAGTTTACTTTGAGTCATTGTTGTTGTTTTTTAAGTGCACAAAAATCAGACTTGGATTCATTCTACAGTGTCATAATTTCATCTGTTCTATATAGTTGCCAAATGCATGGAGACCATATGCTAAGACCACAGCTGAAGGCTAAATGTGAGAGGAAATTCCGTCCACAAGAATCTGGATGGAATTTCTTCCCTTTCTGCTGCTTCTACCATTATCTTAAGTTAGCTGACATCTGTGCCGTGTTTGGTAAATACATATGACACATAGTTGGCCATAGATTACTTCTGTTTTTGGGCCAATGTATGATCAGTGTGCTTGGGAGTAAATATCCTTCATTGTCTTAGGTCTAAATGACTTGCTGTGCTTTGTATCATTTACAAACCTAACTCACAAGGTCATTTATTGCCCAGGGATAATCAGTGAGGGTTGCCAGTTAACAACATCAGGTGACAGCAGACCTGCAGATGGATATTTACTGCCACAGATGGATATTTACTGCCAGGATTTGTCACTTTTTAAAGATTGTATATCCTGCATTATGGCTCCATTTGCAAATGAAAGAATATAGCTTTAATGATGTATGTGGAAGTATTATGTAAATTTGATTAGAAAATGCAATGATTGTATCAAATACCAATTATGCAAAATTTATATGCTGCTTTCTGTCACAGTATGCTGTTTATTTAGCTCTAACATTCAGAAAATGAATAGAAAAAAATATTAACAGGATTGCTCCAGAGCTTGCTTGCTTGCTTTCTTTCTTTCTTTCTTTCTTTCTTTCTTTCTTTCTTTCTTTTTAAGGAGGCAAATTTTTGTACTCCAAATGCTAAGTAAAGGGGGGAGTATTTCAGATTTGTTTACAATTTCTCTAAACTGCCATTTGACATTTTCTATAATTAGGATGCACTTTAAGGAAATGCATGATTTAAACTGGCTTCCTCCAGGAACTGAAAAGTGTTCCCCTACACACACCTGTCACCACATAGTGAACTGGATTGCTAAGTCATGAATATTCAGTACAACTTGCATATTTAGCCTCCCTGCTCTTATTAACAGTTATGGAAATGCCATCAAGAACTATGTACCTCCATAAGTGATCACATATTATGTTCTCTATTCAGAACATCTCTGTTAATGTGTCAAGGGTGATGTTTGCCATCCCTTTTGCTGTCTCTCCTCATTTTATTAAAATTGTCTTTCCTTTCCATTTTTCTTTCATTGTCATCAACACATTACCTCTCTACTTAAGAGTCTGCTTTTAGTCACTGCTGCTTCAAAGTTCTCTTCACCTGTTGCTTCTCTTTTATCCCCCCCCCCTAAGCACTTCCTTCTTGTTTTGTTCTGCTTCACAGATCTAACTAAGGCTCTGTAGCATGATTGGGAAATGGGAAGTTTCTCGACAGAAGATTCATTATGAAACCTTGAAGTATTCAATATTGATAGCTTTGAGTCATTCCAGAGTAGCTGGGGCATAGTTCAGCAAGGGGCGCACGTGCTTGGCATGTGGAAGGTCCCAGATTCAATCCTTGAGGAGGAGTGGGCATTATTGTTATTTTTTTCAGTATGCTGAAATTGGCTTCACTCCATCATTTTTACATGGCGGAGCCAGCCATCTCTAAAACCAGCTTTTCAGTGCTGGAAAACACATACTTCTGGAGGTAGGTGGTGGATGGGGCACAGTAGAACCAATGTCAGCTGGAGAGAAGCTTGTTACCCGCCCCTCTCCAGGCTCCCCCTGCCACTACAGTTTAATGAATGGGAATGGGGAATAACTAACCCACAATACTGGCTCCCCATGAGAGCATCCCACTGGCACAAATAAACCACAGATAAATAATATTGCACCACCCCTAACTCTGGCCAATTAATGCAGCTCCCAACATTGGAGTTGCGCAGCTCTGGAGCTCACAGCACATCACAGACGTGTATCAATGCAGTCCCTTTGCAACTCCGTAGCTGCACAACTCTGGAACTAATATCAGACAATGTATTAAAACAGCCTCTTTGCCACCCTTCTCAGAATCTCCTCTTCCCCCTGAGCTTGAGGTGATCCATGTCAAGCTCACCTGCAAACCTCACATTTGGGGGGGGGATTACTTTTTCCAAGAACAATATATTGTTCCCTGTTGTAATGTGATGTGTTTTGGGATGTCTTCATCTTGAATGGGCAATTAAGACTCATTAGCTTTACAAAAGACCCGTTCCTGCTTGAAATGGAAACTGCTAGACCTGCTAGAACTGCCTGATAGGGGAAATTCAAAGTGATATGCCTGCTTCCAGTGGACAGGTGGAAGGCACAGTGGCTATTTGGGAAATATGATTGAGAAGTCCTGGACTAAGCTCTACTAGCAGAGATGGGAATGTGTGGCCCTCCAGATGATGATGGTCTACAACTCCCATCACCTTGGCTATGCTGGCTGGATCTGATGGAAGTTGTAGTCAAAGTACAACATCTGGAGGACTACGTGTTTCCCACCGCTGTCTTCCAAGGACAATCCTGGATGGAGTGCTGATAGAAATTACCAGTCTGTGGGTGGAAAGCTGAGGGAAAAAAGGAAGAAGACAGAAAGCGTCAAGATCTGAGACTTACTTGAGATGAATGTTGAACCACTTTATGGACTCATGCTGCCTGCCCTGTGATTCACTATTTCTCTATGATTTCCTAATCATATTTCTCCTGCCTTCTAAGCCTATGTTGCTCGGTCCAAGCATTATCCTTAGCTTCTGGTTTTGAAAGTTTGCACCACGTTATAATAAACCATGAGCTTGGTTGAAGAATGTGAGCTAAGAAGCACAATATTGTTAGTTCTTCCTTTGTTTGCTTATGGTTGTAATAATTACACTTTTATTGAAAGTGAGAGGAAATGAGGCTTTTTGGCTTGATTATAAAGGAAATATTGTGGCTCAGGATATTACATGGCTTCAGACTGGGGTCCCAGTGTGTAATTGCATGCAGTCAAAATAATTCTTAATGCATAGTGACAGTCTTTGGGGGGGGGTGGAGTTTTGTAGTATGTTTGTATTCACTGATCAGGTGGGCCCAGGTTGTAATGAGGTGGTAGATAGTTCTGGGTCACTGCTCCATAGATTTGCTAAAGAATTCCTCAGCATCTTTCTACCCCCCATCTGCTATCACTGACATACATTTGTAATGTGGTTTGTGAATAAATGTGCTATGAAATATGAATGTGCTTTGGAGTGGCACAGGACTGGGCTTCAATGGAGACAGTTTGAGGAAGTCGATGAATAAGCAATAAGAAGGCAGTTCTCCACTGAACTTGTATCTGTAAAGAGTGTGTGTGTATATGTGTTTCCCCATTTCCATATTGTCTGTTCGTGCAGGCAAACTAAGGCCATTTCTACACCAGCCTTTTGTCCGGAATCGTCCTTGGGTCATCCTGGTGCATCTAAATGACACACAGGGGCTCCCAGGGGCGGGAGGGTGGGCATGGGTTTTCCCCTGGATGAAGAATCCCTGGGAAAACCCAATTTTTCTGGTGGTCCTGGGAATGTCCCAAGACCACAGGAGGTGTGGGCGCCGATCCCAGCTGGTGCCTGCTTACTCACGAGTAAGTGGGCACCAGAAATGGGCAAGGAGTAGTACCACATGGCTCTGTGCCCATCAGGGGAGGGGGTGGCAGCAATTTCACCACCTCTGGGAAGGCAGGGAGGGGGTTGGGGGGCCGATTTAGGGTTGTTGTTTTTTTAAAAAAGACTCATCTTTTGCAATGGAGTGCAAGTGTGTTCTCTCCTCCTGGGGAAAAAAAATAAAATGGCGGGTGTGACAGCATGATGGCCCAGGAGGAAGCCGGGCCATCACACCTCCTGGTTTGGAAAGTGGAGGAAAGCAGGTACGTCCGGGATCATCCCCCTCCCTTCCTCTACACCCGTAGGTGTAGAAAGGGCCCAAGAGTGAACCATCAATTTCAACATATTTCATTAATTCTAACAATGAAATACAAGGGTCACTGCATGCTTGATGCTGGCCCAATTCAGAAGACACCTTAAACCACAGCTTTAATCATGTTGAATAAGGAAAAATGTCTTATTCACCGTGGTTAAAGCCATGGTTTAAGGTGTCTTCTGAATGCGGACCGGCTTTCTGGCTTAACCACCATGGTTAAAGCTGTGGTTTAAGGAGACTTCGGAACACATCCACTATCTGACAAAGGTACATTTTATAGAATTGCTGGAAACAAGTGGTAATGCTTTTCATGGATTTACACCACTTTAAAATGAAGTTGGGGAATTTGCATATTTTAATATTCTTCATTGAAAATTTCTATCAAATAGCATTTTTTTAAAAAACAAACAAACAAACAAACAAACAAAAAGAAAGCAGCATTCCAACCTGCAACCCATCCTTCCTTCTTGCAGCCTAAAGTCATAGTCTAGGAAGAGCTTTACCACTTGATTCTGCCATAGTGAGAGCTCTATTCAGATGTCAAACAACTACTGTAGTTAGGGGAGAGAGCAGAGTCATGCTTGCTGGCCTTGCTCATTCTTCACATCCCCGTCACCCAATCCTGCCACCCTCTAGGCATTGGAGGGTCTGCTCTACACCTGTAGGTTCTCTGCATGTTTCTCAATCTTTGATCACTCAAGATTCTAGATAGTGTGAAGAACTACACACATAGAGCAGACTTTCCACTTCACATTCACCAGGACCAGTCTTATTAATAATAATAATATAATAATAACAATTTATTTCTTACCCGCCTCTCCATCTGGATCGAGGCAGGGAACAACAACATGATAAAATACATAAAACTGATTAAAACATGACACATATTATTAAAACTGCATAAAAATCCTAAAACATCCTAAAAACATCCTTAAAACAGCTCTTGTGCCCCCTGAGTCACCCAATCCACATCCACCCCTCTGCTTAGGGCAGAGCTGCATATGCCACATGTCCCTAAACTAGCCTGCTGCCTTAGGTGTAGTGGAGGATACTCTCCTGTTAACTGCAGAGCTAGAGCTCAGCACCTGCTGCCTGAGGCCATCGGTCCACCTGGCTTCAGTATGAGGAATGGGGAGGGGGTGTCATCTTGTCCTTTGCCATAGGAAGCAAGATGTCTTGGTCCAGCCCTGGCACTCACCCTGCAATGTACAGGGGGCAGTGTGGCTGGTGATGGAGATGCAATTGAGGGGTCAGGCCCAGCAAGCATGTCTTTGCTGTCCCCTCACATGATTTGAATAGTGTCAGGGCTTTCATGCCTGAATAGGCCTTATATAAATTGCTTATTGGTTGGAGATATTGGAAGATGGCCTAAACTGCCATACTATGTTGCTCATGGAAAAAAATGGATGACAGATTTCAAAAATGGTCCAGGATAGTATAAACTGACTTCAAGTTATAGAAACACTGTCAGTAGCATTGTGATGTTCAGCAGATCTCCAAGTCTAAACTACTGCATTTTTCTTTTCTTTTTTGGAAAAGATCTCTTTAGTACAGCTCAGTTGGCAAAGAAGTGCGGTGGAAAGAACCAGCCAGATCCTGCAACCATGTGCAGGCTTTGAAATCAGTTTGCTTTGTAAATCCATTACTGTGCTCTCAATATTCCTCTAACTTAATATAATGGAATGTATAAATAAATCCAGAAATTGCACTGTAATTAATATAACATTTCTAGAACAGCTGTTTCAACCAAAGGGCAGGTTTTTGAAAATTCTTCCATTAACTGGCATTCATTCTCATGCATTTTCTTCCTATATGATCTCTAATCTTTCTGTATATTTTTGCATACAATTTGATTTTTTCCTGATGTTGGGTTTTAGCTTGTGCCTTTGGAAAGTTTTGACCTCCAAATCTGTGGCCTCATTGTTGAAAGAATTGTTCAAATCCCTCATCCACTTAGGTCAGAAGTTCCAAAGAAAAAGAAAACATACAGAAATGGTGGTTAAAAAAATTATAACCTGTGTGTGTGTGTGTGTGTGTGTGTGTGTGTGTTGCCTACAAAAATTCCAATGTGTTCATTTGGATGGTCAATGAAGAAAGCATATTCTGCAGAGATTTTGTTTTGACATTTTAAAGTTTTATAATAATGCCAGAGCCATTAAAATTAAATGAACTGAATATTCTGTATGTAATATTTACAGATGGTTCATCAATATATAAATACTGATTAAAATACAGACCCTACAAAACTAGGTAAACACAAATTGGACCTGAAACTAAATGTTGTAGTGTGGAGTGCTGTTCAGGTTAGTTACTTATGCCAGTAGAGCTGGTAGCTTTGGTGTCAGTGGGGCTGACAATCCATTCTGGGTTTTAATCAGAACCAGCCAGAACTCTAAAGAAGCTATAATATGATGCTGAACCTCATCCCCAAATAGATGCACCACCTTGGACAGCTCCTTTAGAGTTCTGGCTGGTTTTGACTGAAACCCAGAATGGATTCACAGTCCCACTGAAATTTGAGCCACTAGCCTCCACTGAGATAAGCTTTCCTCCATAATACTCCAGTCCAGACAGGCCCAGCTGTCCGGTGTCCCCCCTCCAAAAGACACTCAGCATTTCATGGCCACTACACATGCTCAGTCCTAACTGGGCTGATTTAGATCTATATACAAGTACATGAAAGTAAGCCCCATTTAACTCAGTGGGCTTACTTCTGATAGCCATCTATAGGATTGTCCTGCTATGAGGTTTTTCCTCCAACACTTTCTGGCCAGCCGGAATATATATGTCAATTTTTTTTGTATTTTCCATACAAAACTTCTGACTTGGAAATATTGGAAAAAGGAATACTATTATACCACATATGATTTTTTTTAAAAAAATCTGCTTGAGTTTCTGAAATAACATTATTTATTTAAAACAGAGGTCAATGGCTTTCAAATGTAACATTTCCTTTTCAATGCATAATCACAACTCGCTGTTTAATTAGCAATTCATTCTTAAGGCAGAATCCTCCTGGGATGTCTGCAAGGTAGATTTGAGATTCATGGCATAACTCTCATCTTATCACAGCATCTAATCTAATTTTGAATGCAGAACTGACATTTCTCCCTGATGCATCCAGAAAATGGAAAAAGGAGGTTGCTAAATGTCACTTCTGCACCACGGATGTCGTATATTTGTGAAAAACAACAACAGCCCACCCCTTAACTATGGACATATAACCAGTTTTCCTGTCTTCCATCACCCCTGCCCCTTGATTACAAGAGAAAGATGGCTTAGGTAAATGCTCCTGCAGCATAACGTCTGTCCAAAATGATAGGAAAAAGTGTTGTGGCACCATAAAGTCTCATTGATGGATTGTGGCATGAGCATAAGTCAGTTCCAATGCTCCAATAAATCAGCTAGTCTCTGAAGTGCTACTGCATCACTGGCGCAGACGCCATAGCTGCTCTAATGGAATATTTCACAAAAAGGGAACAGCCGGCTGCTCATTGCCCTCCTACCGTTCTCATTTGTGTACTGGGGATGAATACTTTTCATATTGTATCGTTTTTGTCATTTTTGTTTTTATTTTAATGGATTACTGTGTTGATTGTAGTTTACATTGATTTTGCTTTTTTTCTCTTACATTGTGGATTTCTGTATTTGTGTATATAAGTAACTTTGAGAGCACTTTTTGGAGTGGAAGTGATGCATAAAATGATGATGATGATGATGATGATGATGATGATGATTAATAATAATAGAGTCAAGTTTCAGCTTTACAAGTTTTCAAAATGCTTAGTACTGACTCGTTTTGTAGCAGATTCACTACCTTATGCTAACTTCCAATAATGTAACAGTGAGATCAGTCAACTTGTATCTGTTGTTCTTCAGCAGGGCCGGCCCTGCTTTTAAGCAGAGTGAATCAGTGGCCTTGGGTGGCAGATGCTGGGAGGCAGCAGCAAGATGTTGGAGGAGAGAGTTGTGTGCTAAGCAGCCTACCCTGTGCCCGTGAGCTATCTTGCTGCCTTCCGGTGTGGTGGAATACGCTGTACTATCACCAGTATTGAAGACCGATTCAACTGCCAAGTCCAGCCAACTTTTGAACATGGAATGGGAGGGGGAATCCATCTTGTTATTCACCTCTGACAGCAAAATGTCTTGGACTGGCCCTACTCTTCAGTCCCTTCTTAACGTAATTGAACTATGGAGTTAAAGGGACCCCCATGTTCTAGCTATGTTTCTTCATAGTGTTTGGCCAGGTGTCTCAACATAGGCAAATATTGAATGGAATTTTGAGCATTACTGAAAGCAGTGCTTTGAAACAGAGAGGTGTGGGCAGATGAGGCAAGTGGTCTGTGGGATTCCTGTCACCATGGTTCTGAATGATTATTACAAATTTGTCTTTAACCAGGATTTTTGCTGAATTGGCTAGTGCTGGTAGCTGTTTGCATTTCTATTCATGCTTGCTTGTATTTTATGGTCTTCTGATGGACTTCCAAGGTTTCCAGGATATTGACTAAAATCTCCATCCAGACAAACTTGTTCTAAATATTTTATTCATGCTGTATCCTACCATAAGAAACTTATAACCATCTGAGACACCTGTAAGCAATACCATTCTAGGAGTACAATGTATTAGCATTTTAATAGCATTCTCATTCCATGAAGTCTCTCTTGTTTGGTTGCATTTTCAGCTTAGCCTATTTCTCTTTCACATCCTCTAAAGTTTACTATGTATTCACACTCTGAATAATAGGTTGGAGATTTATAGTCTATTACAGTCATTTATGTATCTCTTCTCCAGTCTACTGAATTATTCTTGACTGCCAGAGAATTTCCTCAAATAGTTATAGTTGCAGTTCCAAATGTTAGAATTGATGGGCACTGTTAGTTAAATTACTATTTGTACTGTGACGACTACAGTACTGTAGTTTGTAGATATTCAGATATACTGTAGTGTAGTTTGCAGGTACTCTGCTTTTCCTTCTTTAAAAATTTGCTAAGTTGAACATATGATTTCAGAGTGGTTACCCACATGTGTGACACAACTTTTACCCAGAATCTCAGCTGAAGTATGAAACATGCTTTTAATCAGTATGGTAGAAAGTAATGCCACAGTGAAGTGAAAAGAGTTGCACACTCATCTTTCTTGTACACATGGGGTATATCATTCATTCCAGTGGCGGAAACAGTAGGGGTGTGCTACTGTTACCAGAATTGTCTGGTAACTGCGAATATCCTCAGATCATTCGATCTTCCAGAGTGGGGATTGGCCGCTTCTAAACCCATTGATTAATATCAGAGTGGAGGCATGGCCAATCAGAGCTTTTAAAGTCTCTGAAATTATCCTACTGGTTTTTAGGTGTCAATGCTGTGTGTGTGTGTATGTGTGTGTGTGTCAATTTCTGTATTTGGAAGAGGCTGGGTGGGGTAAAGGGTAGATTTGATATTGACATCTGTGGCTAACCAATTAGGAATTGCCACAGTGTTGTCCATGACTGTGTTCTCCTCCAATCGTAGTGTTCTGGGAGTGGGAAATATTAATTGGTTGCTGGTTCTGGCCATGGGGGGGGGGGAGAGGGAGCACATTTCTGCTTGGACTCATAGAAGTCAGACGGAGAGGCAGGTAAGAAATAAATTGTTATTATTATTATTATTATTATTATTAATCATCCACAGTGTGAAAATGCTGCTGGGCTGGCTGGCATCTTGGGTGAGCAAGCTTCTACACCTAAGTCGCAGACTCGTTATATCAGTTAGTCTATTACTTCTATTGGCTGGCTGAGCTTCCAGTGCAGGGCGGGGTGTCCGTCCGTCCAGTAGATCTAGAGGGCACCAGATTGGAGAAGGCTTGAGTAGAAACTTCCACCAGCAGCAGTGGAGCTCTCAGATCTGCATCAGCAAAATAAAGGATAAAAGCTTCCTCCATAAATGCTCAGGGATGGATCAACGTGTGTGTGTGCCTGTCTGTTTAAGGGGGTTAATGGTTTCAGGGGATTTTTTTAAATTCCTAAAATTAGTCAAGGCATGAATGGATCTGCTACAAACTCGGCATGCCTAAAGCCCTACTTAGGAGCTATCATCACACCAAGTTTCATCTCTTTACCTTTAAAAATGATAGCTTTTTTTAAAAAATTTTTTTAAACTACAAACTTTAAAAACTTCAAAAAAAAAATAATCAAGGCTTGAAGGTATATGTTCCAATTTTGGCATGTCTAAAGACCTTCTTACCAGCTATCACCATGGCAAGCAGTTTATTCATTTCTATTGACCAGAGCGGTTCTCTGAAAATGTGCGGTTCTCCAACAGATAATCCGATGGGGCAGAGTAAAGGGAGCTGCGCCAAAATTGGGGCAGAGAATTGTCTCAACGAAGCTCTGGCTCGAATTTTGATGCAGAGAAGACCCACTTTGCACACCCCTAGGAAACAGGTATAAAGCTATTATTAATATGAATGACTGATGCGGAACTCCAGTCTGACATCTATGGCAACTTAACAACACATAGAAATTCAAGAGGTCAAGGTTTCCATCACTCCATGAAATGAAAAGTTGTACCTGCTGAATTTATGTCTCTCATGCACCTGTGAAGGCCCAGGAACCTGCCAGAAATAGGTGGCAACAGAATACATACAACTATACAAATTTCTGGACTGAATCTTTGCTAGCTGTGGTCAATTGAGTTTAGCAGTCATTAAACCTTACCCAAATTTCCATGTATACATGTATATACAAGAAAAACAAATCCTCTAGTATGCTAACTTTATGTTTACTGCATTCGAGAGAAGATTTAATATTTGAAAAGAATGGAAGGTTTAATTGAGAATTTAAGATTAAGCCTTACTCTATTTTCTGTGTGTAATTAGATTATGTAGGACTTTCACAGTGTAATCCTATGCATGTCTTCTCAGATGTAAGCGCCACCGAGTTCAGTGGGACTTCCTCACAGATAAGTGAGTGAAGGATTGCAGCCTTAATAGCTTGTAGGTGTAAATAATATTGTTTTGTACAAACGTGTTTCACTGTGAGCTTCATTCAAATTATTATTAAAAGTCCAAAGTTTCTTAGCATTTTGACGAATTGGTTATGATGCAACTCTACTAAATTTGGAAAGCCACACTTTATGAGATATCCTGCCAAAAAGCACAACTTAGGGACTGATGGTGATAGTTTTAGTGACCTTCAAAATACTTACAAATAATGCAGGTTATTAAATTGATTTGAAGAGATGTTTAGTGGTACACCATGGTGCCCTAATTTTAGAAAACAGTGGTTTACATTGATTGTATTGAATTATACGACACAATAGTGATTGTTACACATAATTTTTAATTAAAAAGAGCTGCCACAAACTCTAATGATTGAAAATTCCAATAATGGGTATGAGTTTAGAAATATTACCTGACAAACTGAAAAAATGGATTTCAGAATGAAAAAACTGTACAATAACTTCCACGAGGAATGGTAAAAGAATGAAAGTGATGAGGGATGCAGGCTACAAAAGACTGCAAACTGAGTGTTTTCAATCTTGTAAGTTATAACCTACAACAAATGTCAGAGGCAGGTTCTCATGTGGGAGGGAATTAATAACTATCGTAGAACTATTGCACACACACACACACACACACACACACATTATGTTTTGGATGCCTTATGAACAGAAATATGAAACCTATAATTATCCCTTAAAGATATAACAAAAAGTAAAATGTTGTAGAGAAATTTCCTTTTGAAGACCAAAATGAAAAAAAAACATATATTTTGTTAAAAAGATGAATATGCTGTTAATATTTATAAGAATGCAAACCCAAGACCATTCAAATAATAGCTGTGATATCTTCTGCATTAACCATTTTGTTTGGAGGATTAAAAACAGGATATACAGCTTTGAATGGCTACCTTAGAAGCCCATTAATTGCAAGCTTCAACTACATTTTAAAGTTTCTAATTGAGATGAAGACTCATAAACCCTTGAGGGTCTTGAAGGAGATAAAAACCTTCTTATTAAGAACATTAGAAGACCCATGTTGGATCAGACCAAGGGTCCATCTAGTCCAGCACTCTGTTCACACAGTGGCCAACCAGCTGTCGACCAGGGAACCACAAGCAGGACATGATGCAACAGCACCCTCCCACCCATGTTCCCCAACAACTAGTGTATACAGGCTTCTGCCTGTGATACTGGAGGTTGCACTTAGCTATCAAGACTAGTAGCCATTGACAGCCTTCTCCTCCAGGAAATGGTGATTACCAAGTCCTTCACATACATTATGGTGAAGAATACAATAGGTAGCAAGACCTTTCTACTCACTGCTGTTAAGAGACTCTATGTGATGGCGGCATGGCACATTGTACAGTCACCAAATGGAACAGTGTCCATTCAAAAGATTTTTCAACTCCAAACATCCTTATTTACACAGGACAATCCCAAATGTCTGCTGACAATTCCAGGTCCTGGTTAAATCCTTTTGCTTGTCTCTCTGATGACCCATGTCTGTACAGTAGAGGAACATGAAAAAATTGCATAAGAAGGAGCAGGAACCTGTTTTAGAACAAACAGCGAACCATAGTTCTGACCAGTGCTGTGCACATGGCTGACATTTGTAGCAGCTACTGCAAGTACTGGTCAAGTGTGTTTCACTCATCCTTCACCTTCCCCATACAGGGATGACAAAGAATGAGTGAAATGGCTCCCTGACCAAAGAACCAGCTGGAAGTTCCAGCTGGCCCTTTGGCTAGGGACCCAATGACATCAGCAGGCATGTAGCCAAGGCTGCTGATGTCACTTGGACCATGAAGGGCTGGGTGGATGGCAGCCAACAAACCCCAAGTCAAAATTAGTTCTCTAACCCCATCTTAGCTGAAGTGGGAAGGAAATTCATTGTGTTTTTGTTTCTCATCTTATTGTAACAACATTGCTTCTCCCAGCCTAAGGGGAACAAGCCTAGTTATGACACCAATGGTGGTTCAAATAGCCAATTCTGTACAGCATTGGTTATTTACAGTAGGTTTTTTGGCCAAATAACTAGGAATGTGTATTGTATCGTTAAAATGCACGATAATGATATGATATGCTCTTTATCATGCATGCGGTTAACGATAACGATACGAACGGAAATCCTAGGATAATTATCGGAGAAAATAAAAAATCCTACGATAATTATCATATTTTATCGTTTTATCGGAAGGCTCTTTCTCTTTTGCCACCACATGGATGGAGCTAGAAGGTGGGGAGTGCTTAATGAGACTGACATATTCAGTGACCAATCGTGCAGCAAGGATTCCAGCAGGCTCCAATCACAATCTTGGAGGAGAGCTAAGGGTATCCCTGCATAAAACCCCTAACTCCCAACCAGCTCTGTTGGCAGTTAGGCGTTGAGGGGAGAATGGTGGATTTTGTTGGAGCTCTGTCCTGGCTCCTTGGTCTTATAGTTACTTGGTGGCGAATTGTTGGAGATTCATTGTAGTCTTGCATCTTTGTGTCTCAGGTTCGTTTGGCTGTGCGTTGCTTGTGTTTTGAGACTTTGAGTTATAATTTTTTCCTGGTTGGTTTGATTGAAGGGTTAGGTTGGCATGAGTGGGGGTACTGTGACTGAGGGAATGTGTTTTGTCCTCTTCCTTGTTTAATATATATATATATATATATATATTATTTCTCTCCCCCCTCTGTGTGTGTGTGTGTGTGTGTGTTTGCTTGATTGACTGTGAGTGTGCTAGTGTGTCATGTAGCCTGATACACAGGATCTGTGTGGTCAAAGCAGCACACAAACTCACAAACTGTGGGCAAAGCATACACTGTAATAATTAATTGCAATCACTTTGTAGCAGTATGAAACACGGCTCTGAGGTGCGCCTTGGGCGAGGTGGGTCTGGTTCTAGGAGAGATGCTGTTGCTGTTGGGGGCAGTTCTGGGATGGCTGTCTCTCCCTCTCACACATTTTATTTCTTTTTGAAAGACACTGCTCCATCCAATGTTTCCAGTCTGGAGGGACTGCTTTAATGAGGGACTGCAAAGCAAAAGCATCCCTCTCACACATTTTATTTCTTTTTGAAAGACACTGCTCCATCCAATGTTTCTAGTCTGGAGGGACTGCTATAGTGAGCCTTGAGTTGAGAGATTCCTGTATTATTATTTTTCATCACTACGTCCCTGGGTTGTGGAGTCCGTTACTGAGGGACTGCAGAAGCTGTCAGGGAAAATTTCTAGTTAAGATGACTAAAGGACTGGACAATTTAGAGTGTCCAGGAGAAGTGAACAGCCAGCTGCAGTCAATAATCAGATAGGATAGTTTTTTCTATACACTGTTAAAAAGGTCAGTGAGATAGTGGACACTTTCTAGAAGGTTGGTTAATTGACTGAGTGCTGAGTCAGGGTGCAGCCAAATATGTATATAAGTTAGGATAGGAGAATGGCTGTTAGAGTTAGGCTGAAGTATTATGTGGAGGAGGAAGGCTGGTGGAATGAGAAGTATTGATGGATGGAAATATGCTTTGTGAAATATTCCTGGAAACCTGATGTATTGGAGGAACCAGTTTGCTGTATATATATTTATATTAGAACACAGTAAAGGACTTGTATTACACTATACTGCTGGAGTGTGAGTATTCTTTACTACCTGGACTTGGCTGGAAAAACACGCTTACTCTGCTTAAAGCGAATGGGGAGTGCGTCTCTCCCTAGCAGGTTATGGGCCCAGGAAATACCCAGCAGTAGACAGGAGTTCTATATACAGCTGTGGATGATGGTTGTTGATGTTTAAACAGGAAAAATTGGAATTGAGCTCTGGAAGTGATTCGAGTGAGGAATCAGAGTCAAGCGTTTTGTCCAGCCAGAGGCGAGCTGTCGATTTGAGTCAGCCGGAAAACATGGCACAGATGAGCTTGCAAGGAGGGATTCCTATCGAAAGGCTAAATGAAAAAACTATGTAACATGGTCATTCAAAATGGAGATGTATTTGAAACGAGATGGATGTTGGAATGTTGTGGAGGTCCCTAGACCGAGTGGTCTGAGCATTGCGGAACAAAATGCATGGGATGAGTTAGCCATGAGAGCCAAAGCAAATATTGTACTGTGCATTAATGACAGTCAATTAATCCATATTTCTCAGGCAGACACAGCAAAAGAATGCTGGGATAAATTGAAAAATGTCTACGTGAGACAGACGGCTAGTTCTAAGTTCAGCTTAACGAGACAGCTTTATAGAACTAAACTCCATGAAGGAGGGTCTTTGTCAGAGCATTTGCAAAATATGGGCACTTTGTTTGCCAAACTCCAAGAAGTGGGTCTACCATTTGATGAGGAAAATCGAATATATGTGATTCTGTGTTCCCTACCCAAAAGTTGGGATCCGCTGACCATGAGTCTGGAGTCCATGCTTCAGCAAGATCTTTCCATTGAGTATTTGTCTGGGAGATTGCTGCAGGAGGAGAAAAAGAAGAGACAAGGAGAAGAATCGGCCATGAGTCGCATGGAGGAACAAAGCAAATTGCTAAAATGGAGTTGGAGCGGTGCTTACCAGTTGGAGATGTCGAGCACGCAATGGCGGTAGAGAAAAGGAAATGTTTTCATTGTGGCAAGCTGGGCAATATTCGGAGGAATTGCCGGGTGAAATTGCAGGCAAAAGCAGCCGTGCATTGGAAGGAAAGCCGATATTCCAAAGGACAGCGAGAGCAAGAGCGAGAGGAATCGCGTAGAACTCAATTGATCTCCACGGTCGTAGAAAGGAAGGAGGAAAAGCAGAGAGGAATTTGGCTTATCGACTCAGCATCTAGTCAAACCCTGTGTAACAACAGAGTGGCGTTTGATAAACTCTGGTCTGGATCATTGGATTCAGTTACACTAGCAGATGGAAAAAAGGTTCCAGTGAAAGGAAAAGGGCCATGTTTTATTCCATGCCTAGGGAAAAGTTTATCTAATGTGCTTTTTGTTGATAGCCTTAATTACAACCTTCTTTCTGTAGCAAGCCTAACAAAGGAAGGATATGTTGCCACATTCAAAGGATGCCTGTGTGAAGTGACAAAGGAGGGGCAAATTTGTGCGCAAGGAGATCTCAGAAATGGTTTATTTGAAATGAGGTCTAAGAATTGCGTGGTTAGTCAAATTGGAAATGCTCCAATTCATTCTGATTGTATCCACTTACTGCACAGAAGGATGGGTCACGCGAGTTTTAAAGTGTTAAAATAAATGCCAAAATGTGCAAAGGGATTGACATCAATGGGTGTGAGAGATTTCTGGATTGCAAAGTATGCAAGCCATCGAAATCCAAGGTTCAGGTGATAAATAAGAAAAGTAATAGAGTGTCAAAGGAAGTGTTTGAGCTTGTACACCTAGATCTGGTTGGTCCTTTTAAGGAAAGTATTGGAGGTGCCAGATATGTATTGGTCATTTTGGATGATAAATCCAGGTTTAGTTGGGTGTATTGTTTAAAGAAGAAATCAGAAGCATTCCAAAAGTTTAAAACATGGTTAACATGGGCGGAACGGAGTTTCCAAAAGCAAGTCATTCAGATTCAGTCTGATCGAGGTGGAGAATTTACTGGAAATGATTTCTTAAGGTGGACCAGAGTAAATGGCATTACTCACAGGTTTTCAGATCCATTTACTCCTTGGCAGAATGAAGCAATTGAGAGAAGAAATTGTTTACTGCAAACGGTTAAAGATTCTCTACTGCTGGATTCAGGGGCAGAGTAAAGTTTATGGGCAGAAGCGTTTTCAACTGCCAATTATTTGCTAAATAGAATGTGGTCACAAGTAATTAACAGTACTCCTTTTTACCAACTACGTGGAAAGAAACCGAACCTGTCTCATCTCCGAGTCTGGGGTGCGTTTGCATATGTAAACATCCCAAAGAGCCAAAGGTGGAAGGGGGACAGCAAAGCGACGCGTGTGCGCTTTGTAGGTTACAGTGAAAAATCCTGGAGGTTTATGTTGGGAATGGTAAAATCATTGTGTCTAGGTCAGCCAATTTTGAAGAACAAAACTGGCAAAGGATTCATTCAAATCCAGAGATGTTGCTGCATTTCTTACCGGACGGGAGAAATGAAGGGGAGGAGCAGAAGGGGTTAATGCCTGAAACTGAAGCTGGGTCTTCCAGAGAGCAGCATTTAACTCCACCCCCCCCCCATGGAAAGCAATGGAGAGAAACTGTGTGCAGAACCAAGTCCTGGTAAAATGAGGAGGTCTGAGCGAGTGAACAAAGGCATACCGCCTAAAAGATATGGCTTTGAGAGCCACAATGCCAGGGTTTGTATGGTAAATTACGAGCCTCAAAGTTATGAAGAAGTTTTACAGCTGCCTGCGCAGGAGAAACGGAAATGGGTTTTTGCGATGCAGGACAAGCTGGAAAGTTTTTCAAAATATAATGTGTATGAACCTACATGGTTACCAGAATCAATTTGTCAAAATACTAAGAAACTTTGGGCTTTTAATAATAATTTGAATGAAGCTCATAATGAAACATGTATGTATAAAACAATAATATTTACACCTACAAGCTATTAAGGCTGCAATCCTTCACTCACTTATCTGTGAGAAAGTCCCACTGAACTCAGTGGCGCTTACATCTGAGAAGACGTGCATGAAACCTAATGGCCATGTAAATATATTAATGCAAATCTGCCACCCTATTCCTTTCTTTGCCAGTGGAAAAATCCTAACATCTTTCAGTTTCCATGGGATATAAGTTTAATGTACCCCAACATCACTGTTTAATTTTATACATTCCAAATTGTGTCTCCATCTCATCTTCTCACTTTATTAAAACATGTTGTTGATATAAAGAATAATTCCTTGCTGAACCAGGTTTATTTCCTTTAAAAAACATTCTTCTTTGCCTATTAGATGAGAATCTCTACCTTTATTAGCTTATTTTAAAATTACCTCCACTGAGATACCCCCACTCAGCACACAGAGAAATAAGTTAACAGGGGAAAAGGGATTCTTTCAGTAAGGTTGTTGGATTATATTCATAATTTAAGAACCATCATTAAAACTTACTTTAAGGTGACCTCCAGTTTGTCACACTCACATATGAGGTGAGAACTATATTTTTTAAAGAAGGGACGGGATTAGTGTTCCTTCCCCCTCTTCTTCTGCTCTTATCTTAAATATATTTTTCTGACTCTTCATTGTACAGTAAGTTTAAATGATGGTTCTTAATTCTCCAAGGTCTTTTCTCACTGACTGAGATACAATACAGTGTTTAATCCTCTTCTCCCAAAACATAAAATAAAATGTTTCTTGGCTTCTTGGGGGGGGGGGCAACTGGAGCCTATATTGTCCATTTCGGCTACCACAATGAGTTTGTGCCCCATGCCTAAAAATGATATATTAGACTAGGGATTACGGATTTTGTTAAATCTATTCTGTCTATGTTTCATGGATTGTCAGGCATCTTTTACTCCGTTGTCCGATAGAACAAAATTCAATGGAATTGGATATTTTAAACCAGAATCTTGTTCTACTTGCACTAATTTGTT
This sequence comes from Anniella stebbinsi, assembly GCA_029215795.1. Classification (NCBI taxonomy): domain Eukaryota; kingdom Metazoa; phylum Chordata; class Lepidosauria; order Squamata; family Anniellidae; genus Anniella; species Anniella stebbinsi. Next base: position 50,076,790 of record JARDYH010000003.1, on the reverse strand, counting down.
AATGTGAATAGCACAAATCCCCCCCAAAGTAAAACAAAAACAAAAACCCCAGTTTACAAGTTCATGCGACTCAGAAAAAGCCAGTCTGCTGTGGAATCAGCAGGCCGGATTCATAAAAATCCAAACTCATTTGAATCCATGGCAGATTTCTTTGACATCTCTATGTTAGACATAGTGTCTGCATTCAGACAACACAACAGTCAATAGTGGGATAATAATAAACTTGACAGTTGTTTACCTAGGGGGTACTCCCCACACAAAATTATATTAATCAATCGTAGTGTGGATTAGGATCAGAGTTGAGTTGGCTATTAACCCACACTGAGTTGACTCACTCATCCCCCCTCTCCCCCCAGTCCTCCCGCTAGTCCCATCAGCCATTGCTGCTGAAAATCTATCCTGCCAGCTGGACTAGAGCAGCAGCCACTGCTTTAACTGCTCTTGCTGTGCAACTCCATGGCTGTTGAAATAACCAATGGCGGCCAGGGAAATAATAATAATAATAATAATAATAATAATAATAATAATAACAATTTATTTCTTACCCGCCTCTCCATCTGGATCGAGGCGGGGAACAACAACATGATAAAATACATAAAACTGATTAAAACATGACACACATTATTAAAACTGCATAAAAATCCTAAAATATCCTAAAAACTAACCAACAGCACCCTCCACACAACACGATAACCAATTGCTGTGCTCCCCAAAACCTCCTGCCTTATTGGGAGACAATAAAGAGGTCCACCACGTAATCCACAAAGCTGTATTCAGGCAATAAACATCTCTTCCCACTTGAAGAGAGTCCAACCTCTAGGAACTTCCCTCTTGGCAAAATTATGCAAACTCAGCAAGACAGCTTATCCTTTCAAGAAGCCTTCTCCTAGTATGCTTTAACTTTATGGAGACTGGTTCTGAAGAAGCCTCTGGCAAGAACTAGCTGGGCCGACCTTCTCTTACCTTCCTTTATCTCCACCTGTTTTAGTCTGCAGCATACTGTAGGATCAGCTAGCCTTTCAGTGCCCTCCCCCTCAGAAGAATACTGATTTCCTAGAGCCTGTTTGTTTACATTTCAGAGATAAGGTCTGATGAAAGTTCATTCCCAGCTGGTGAAGAGCCTGTGAGAGTCATCTCTTCCACTCCCTGTATAGGCTGGTATGTTTCTGGTGCCAACTCTTCTGCTTCAGAATCTGATTCTGATTGATTGCCTAAAACTCTGTCTCCCAGGGGAACAGGCCTAGTCATGACACCAATGGTGGTTCAAATAGCCAACTCTGTACAGTGTTGGTTATTTACAGTAGTTTATTTGGCCAAATAACCAACCGTTGGTTAAAAAACTCCCTCCACATAACACGATAACTCATGGTGAATTAAAAAACCAACCGTTGACTATTTAAACTACCATTGTCTATCATGTTGTCTGAACCCAACCAGTGTCAGTAATGATCCCAAATGGTAGAATCCAGGGAAGATTTTTTCAACAAGGCTCCTATTGCTGCTTCCTTTAATCTGGCCTGTATCTACTTTCCTCAAAAAGCATTTACAATCTTTTCCACACAACTGACTATTCTACACTGATTGCTTTAATTAGCCAGGATGGGAAAAGGTTAAGCAAATATATGGCTGGCCTCCCATCTTCCAGGGCACAAATTCCACAGAGAGCAATGGGTTGTGTTCCAAGAAAGAGAAGCACAAATGTAGATCTATTTGAGTTTGAATAAGTTTTCAAAGTCATGTGGAACAGGGAGATTGCTCTTCAGGAAAAGTAAAAACTTCTGTTGCCTATAGGCAAAATTACGTGCATGTGTATAGGGGTTCCATTGGATTATGTTTAGGATGGGGATGATAGTATTATGTCATATAAAATTTATGGGTATGTTATTTTATATAGAAATCTTATATATACCATCTAGATCCAAGAGCCAAGTATTTCAGGATTCAATTCTTACATTAGCTTTATTGCAGGTTTTGCTCCTTCTTGAATTATCTCTCTCCATCGTTCCTGTACCAATTGCATTTCTCAAAATTCTATAATGTATAGCACAGTTGGCTGATTTTCTCCATCAGATTACATAAACTCAGGAAATGGGTTTGTGTTTCATCTGCTATTCAGCACACTTAAATTCTCATCTAAAAAATCTGCTTGCCATTCCTCCTATGTTTTGCATTTTAACTTCCCTCTTCTCATGCAGCTATATTATTTAACACCACAGTGTTTTAGCATGTAGTTTTTTTTTTAATGAAACGTGCTATACTAAATAAACCTCCATTGCATATTTACTGCTTTCACTTTGGGGACAGTGCTTTATGTCTGTTAACGTTCAGCATTAGCATACCCAGACCATTAAAGCTACTTTGTTTAATCTGTGAAAGCATTTTGCTTAATGTGTCTCAATTCCCTATACCAGACATGATCCAACTAAAGTTAAAGCACTTTAAAGCAAAGTTAAACACATGCTTCATTTTGCTTCTGAAATCAAAGGGATTCAAACGTGCCCAACTTTGGCTGGAATGTGCCCAATTTAGTGCCAGACAAGTTGAGAGATAATGAAAAATACAACTCTTTCTTTCCTTGTAAGTTCATACTGGGCTCATCTACATCTATGTGCCTTCCGGGATTGGGGGGAGGATCTCAGGCTTTCTGGCTTCTGGGATCCTCCCCCAGCATCCAAACACCAGTGTGATGTTCTGGAAGGAAAGAGAGATGTTCTGGTGCACCATGCTTTTTCTTTTCTTCTTTTTTTTTTAAAGGGAAGACATTGTGCAATTGCAGTGCCAAGGTAGTTTTTTTAAAAAAAGAAACCACAACAACTGGGAAACTCGGCGCCCCAACACCCCAAGAGCCATCCAAAGGATGGCAAAAATGCTGCTCCCCACCCTGATGGGCATGGAGCCCCCCGGATAGCTCTGTGCCCGTTTCCTGAGGCCCCACTACTTGTGGGGTGGAGGTAGGACCCAGGAGCTGGCGCTACACCACCCATGGTTCTCAGGGCTGTCCTGGGACCATGGGGAAAAAACAGGATAAGTGCCATCCATTTTATCCCAAGGAAAGTGAGTGGATGTCCCCAGCTGACCCCAGGATCCCTGTGTGTCATTTGGATGCACAGGGACGACCATGAGCATGGATGGTATAGACATGACCACTGTCTTGTGTCCTGCAGCTGAGGGATGTATATTTTTGGCTTTTCATGTCAATAATAATAATATTAATAACATCACCATGTATTTATTTAATCTCTATACTCACAATATTTCCTACAAATGCATTTTTTTTACTCTGTGCTCATTACTGTGGTGTTGTAATAAGAGGGAACTTCTGTGGAATGAAATAAATATTCTTTTTTAGCAGTAATTTTCTGTTCTAGTCAGGTTGGAACCCAGACCCAATTTGATTGCATAAAATAAGTGGAAAGAGCAACAAAGCCATGTGACATGCAAATGGACTTGTTCAATATAGATTGCATGGGTTTGGGTAGGCAACAGCCAAATGAATGAAATGGTCTGGGAGGTTAATAGATATATGGATACTATTTTACACCATGAGCCTAAAAAGCAAAGAACATGCAAAATGTTACACTGTGTGTTATGATCAAAATGAGATGGCTATATGCTATCTCCTGTATCAGAAGCAGTATGCCTATGTACACTAGTTGCTGGGGAACATGGGTGGGATGGTACTGTTGCACTCATGCCCTGCTTTTGGGTTTCCCACAGGCAGCTGGTTGGCCCACAGACACTCAACAAAATGCTGGACTAGATGGACTCTTGGTCTGATCTGGCATGGCTCCTCTTCTGTTCTTACATCTATAACCAATTTTGAGAAGTGTGCCTGGGAGGCCATGTGTTCAATGAGTGCACAAAGGGCTGCAGGCTCCACTCCTGCCTTACATGTGTTCTGATGCACATCCACATTGGGCCTGCATGGATACAACTGTGCGCGAATCTCCCCATTGTTGTGGATCCTGTGAGGTCCCTGTCAACAGAGAGTGCTACATGAGAACTTGTCTATGTGTGTGAGCATGTTGCAAATGTGCAACAGAATTCACATATGATGATGGCAGAGCCCTACATGCATTCAGTGAAAATACAGAGTCCTGTTTTCGCTCCTGATAGGAGCTCCAGTCCTATTTACATATAATGGAACAGATGAATTGAAATAACAGATAAATCCCTGTACACCCCATGGGAAACAGTGTCACATAACATTTGCTAATAAACTCCCTTACATGTCATTTGCAACATTGACCTAGGATCATCCAATTGCTTCAGGCTGTCAACACATGCTGGCTAAGTGAAGCATTACGTAGGGGCACTTTGAGCATTATATATTTAATGTGTTTCCCTACCTCCCTGGAAGAACATCATGGCAACATCATGGGGGAGACCAGACTGGCCCCATACATTGGTCAGAAATGAAACAGCTGCAGGCACATGTCAGAAAGAACACCAGTTCTTAAACTGGTGCCTAAGTTGCTTTTTCCCTTTCCCCTCTCAGTTCCTTTTTTCGTTTTGTATTGTGTATTTTAAATTGTAAACTTGAGTGCCGGAACTGACTCACTATTAATCAGGGACTTAGTTTTCGGCTAAACAGTGAAGTTAAAATACTGGAAATAAATGAATAAAAGTGGAATGGGTGCATGTAGACACATAAGTATGTATTCCAAGGAGCTGGTATTTTTATGCTGCAAGAATCGTGCTGAACACTGACAAATATTAAGGAGATCTGTGAATGTCTGAACACATACGCGTAGGATTGGGCATCCATCTTCCCTTCACACTCATTCATGATGTTCACCATGCCAAACATATCTGCTTACTGACATTGGTCTGTTTTTACTATCTTGAGCTGAAATTGCAGAGAGGAGTTAGTAGTTGTAGATGCAAGTCATACAGCAGGCATTTTATTTTTATGATATATTTCATTTTTTTGATATATTTCATTTTTCTCTTATTAGGTATATGTTGATATTATTATTATGCCATTCATAACGCTCATCTTTGCAAATTCACTGTTGAATTTACTTGTGAGAATTTGCTTGTGAGAATTGCTTGTGATAGGCTGACCTTATGAAAAGGAGGATAGGGCTCCTGTAACTTTAACAGTTGTAGAGAAAAGGGAATTTCAGCCAGTGTCATTTGTATGCGATTAGTTCCTGGTGAAATTCCCGCTTCATCACAACAGTTAAAGTTGCAGGCACTATATTACAGTGACCATATACAAAAGAAGGCAGGGCCCCTGCAACTTTAACTGTTGTGATGAAGAGGGAATTTCACCAGGAACTAATTGCATCCAAATGACACTGGCTGAAATTCCCTTTTCTCTACAACTGTTAAAGATACAGAAGCCCTGTCCTCCTTTTCATATGGCCAGCCTAGCTTGTGAGCTTCGCATTATGTGCAGTCTGCATCTGAACAGCACCATTTCTGATCATGCGCTGAGTTGGTTGCTCTAACTCTTGAAAGATCTGTTGAGTCCACTGCTGCTTCTCTCACCTTTGTCACTGTTGCGGCTCTGGGTCCGTGCAGAGAAGGAGGACTCTGTGGGTCCATTTTCTTCCCTCAAGGAAACATCACATCATGCAGGCAGGCCACTCAAAAACAGCTAGTCAGTAACGGGGTACATAATATGCAATTCCAAACTACAGCTCCCAATGCATTTTTATATTGTGCATGTGCAAAAATTCATTTACACAGAATAAAATCTCATATTCAAACTCACTGTGAATCAACATGTACAGAACAATTCTATGTATGCTTTTTAAGAAGTAAATCCCATTGTCTTCAATTGGGCTTTGTCTGTAGTACGTATGTCAGGTTGTAGATTAATAGCACAATCCTATATATGGTTACTCAGAAGTCTGTCCTATTGATTTCAATGAAGCTTACTCTCAGGTAAGTGTGTATAGTACTGCAGTTTTAGGCTGCAATCCTACAGTTACTTACCTGAGAGTAAGACTAATTGAAATCAGTGGAACTACTTTTGAGTAGTCATGTATAGGATTGGGCTGTTTGTCTGGTCTAAGACAGGGTGACCAGATAAAATCCAGGTCAGGGCTCATGTAACTTTAACAGTTGTAGAGAAAAGGGAATTTCAGCCAGTGTCATTTGTATGCAATTAGTTCCTGGTGAAATTCCTTCTTCATCACAACAGTTAAAGTTGCAGGGGCCCTGCCTTCTTTTGTATATGGTCACTCAAGTATAGTGCCTGCACCTTTAACTGTTGTGATGAAGAGGGAATATCATCAGGAACTAATTGCATACAAATGACACTGGCTGAAATTCCCTTTTCTCTACAACTGTTAAAGTTACATGAGCCCTGACCTGGATTTTATCTGGTCAGCCTAGTCTAAGATGTACACAGTGCAAGCCATAGAATTAGAAATTATTACCAATAAGAAATGGTTACCAGATTGCTATCAGTTATAATTAACCAATCTTAAACATTTTCAATTATATAATTGATATGGACTGTAATTTAGGCTGACCATCTGAAAAGGAGGACAGGGCTCATATAACTTTAACAGTTGTAGAGAAAAGGGAATTTCAATCAGTGTCATTTGTATGCAATTAGTTCCTGGTGATATTCCCTCTTTATCACAACAGTTAAAGTTGCAGAGCCCTGCCTTCTTTTGTATATGGTCACTCTAGTATAGTGCCTGCACCTTTAACAGTTGTGATGAAGAGGGAATTTCACCAGGAACTAATTGCATACAAATGACACCTGCTGAAATTCCCTTTCCTCTACAACTGTTAAAGTTATATGAGCCCTGTCCTCCTTTTCAGATGGTCAGCCTAGACTGTATTAAAGCTGAAGTATAGCTTTCCCACTGGTGCGTGATTTTGCTGAAAGAAACCAGATTGTTTTAATCACATTGTAGATTTACTGACTTTAAAGACCTTGTTGATATCCCAGGCTATCTTTTCTGTTGGGCATCTGTGCTTATGCACAAACTCTCCTTTAGATATGCTGTAAGGCTGTCTTTTGAAGCCATTTGGATGCAATTTATTGCTTGGAGTGGAATATGGAATTGGGCCAATTATCCTTTGGGCAATAGGTTTAAATACCATTTTTTTGGTAGACCTTTTTGTGGAATGTTTAAGATAGAGTGTCTAGCTTTGGATCCAAGGATCTCGATTTGAGAAGATGAAACCCTGGCCAATATACTCATTATTTACCTGCAGTTGCTTTTAACTTTAAACTGAGATTCATTTCTTGCTCAATGTCACACACAGCCTCAGTGGAAAAGTTAATAATATATTCCATGGTGACAAGCTTCTTTTGCTTTGTTTTTAACTCCTGACCTCTGATATTTGGCTTTTGACATAGAAATTTTCTAGTGTTTATTTTTAATGTCAGAGAAAATGATTAAATCAGCCAAGTGGTGGAACTAATTTGATAAATAAGGAGACTTGCTTTATCTCTTTGCTGCATATCTTAGAACTCTCCTTTGAGAAGCTATTGTTCTATCTTCTGGCCAGAAACATATGGTGAAATTATCCAAGTGAGTATAACAGATGTGAATGTTTGTATATTTCTCCTTTTGTGTGTTACTGACATTTGTCCCCAAATTGTCATCTCAGGCCACCTTTAACCCTGGACACCTTTGTATCTGCTCCAAACAACTTCAGACAAAAGGATATGAACTATTCTTACTTTAAATGGTTTTCATTCCTTTAGGATCATATCAGGAATTACCAAATCTCCTAGTTGTTTCAAGTCTCAAAAGTGGAATCATTCTATGGACTTACAAGTGGATCACAAATGCAATGACTAGTAAAACACTTGTAATTCTTTGCATGTGTATCAGTCCTTTCATCTCAGGATAGGATCTCAGTAATGTAGCAATGGAAAATTGGGGTCATTGGCTAACCTGTTGCCTTTCCCCCTCACAGCTAGGAAATCGAGCTGTTGTCTATCCCTTCAATCCTTTGTATCGTCTCAAGTGCATTTATTTCATATTATATTTATTTTCATATACAAAAATATGTCCCATTTTTCTCCTCCAAAAAGGAGTCATCAAAAGCAGCTAAGAGGATATGAAAACAAACACAAGGATAAAAGTAACAATAAGCCATAATTAAAACAAAATGACAAGACTAAAAACAGCACCAAAAACAACACACACACACACACAGAGCCAAAACTAACAATAAATGCACAATCCCATGCATGTTACTCAGAGGAAAGTCCTACTGCATTCAATGGGGCATGCACTCTCAGTGTTTTTAGGATTGTGGCCTTATTATATTAAATTAAGCAACAACAGAATCAAAAGCTTATTTTAAAATGCTTTTTTTCTCTGGAAAAACATACATAAAGAGGAACATAATCCAAGCTCTGGCATCAAAGAAGTCTGCATACAGGAGTGTGAGGTACACAACCTCTCTATGTGTACCTCACATAGAGAGGTACACATTATACCCAACGTTAGCTCAGGTAGTATCACTGCTGCACCTTGTTTGCTATATTTCTATGGCTGGGTTGGGAGCACCCTAGTTCATTATACATTTTTACGCAGCAAGCAGGCTCAAGAGTAGGCATTTCTCATATGCCCACTCGTGAGAGCAATTAGGTGGGTGATCACACAGAAGAGGGCTTTCTCTGCAGTGGCTCCACACCTTTGGAACAAACTCCCATCAGAGATCCACTATGCACTATCATGCAGGCTTTTAAGAAGGCCTTGAAAACATTACTTCACTGTGGCCTTCTCATGCTATGAGTACTGTTGTCACTGCTATTGCCATTGTTGTTGATGGTTTTATTGTTGGCTTTTATTGTTCTTCATTTCTATTTTATTGTGTTTATGTGTTTATTGCTTTTAATACTTTAACTGTTTTATTGTTGTAAGCTGCCTTGTGAGGGCTTCTGCCCTGCATGGCAGCTAAGAAATGTTTAAACAAACAAACAAATGAAGTGTAATGGGGGAGGTCTGTAATCTCTAAAATCATGCCAGTGGGTCCACTTCATAGAGCCTATCTATACTACTGCTTTAAAACGGTTTAAAATGGTTTATAACAGTTTTGAGAACTGTTGGGGCCCAGGATACACTCCATTAGGCTGACCATATGAAAAGGAGGACAGGGCTCCTGTAACTTTAACAGTTGTAGAGAAAAGGGAATTTCAGCCAGTGTCATTTGGATGCAATTAGTTCCTGGTGAAATTCCCTCTTCATCACAACAGTTAAAGTTGCAGGGGCCCTGCCTTCTTTTGTATCTGGTCACTCTAGTATAGTACATGCACCTTTAACTGTTGTGATGAAGAGGGAATTTCACCAGGAACTAATTGCATCCAAATGACACTGGCTGAAATTCCCTTTTCTCTACAACTGTTAAAGTTACATGAGCCCTGACCTCCTTTTCATATGGTCAGCCTACACTCCATATACAGTTTTCAAAACATTTTCAAAGTGTTATATCCTGTGTGTGTAGATAGGCTCTATTCAAAGTGGGGCTTATTTATTCATAGGCAAAAAGGCAGGGTGACAGATGGAAAACAAAGTTTGGCATACAGAATATATATATATATATATATATATATATATATATATACACACATGATGCTGGGACAAAAGAAATGAACTTGCTACTGTCCCTGGCTACACTAACTTTAACCTGGGGTGTATTAAAGGGTAGTAGAACTAGATATGTGTGTGATGAAAGCATAGATCGAATTGACCATCTTCTTTCTCTCTCTGTCTCTCAGGTTAACTGCTACTTCTCAGCTGTCACTCCCAACTGCTAGTGAGGTTGTTTTTGTCTCTCCCTCTCCCTCTGGATCGAGGCGGGGAACAACATCAATACCAACTATAAAATACATAAACTGATTAAAAGCATATAAAATTAATACATTATTAAAATCAACAAAGTCTTAAAATTCGACTGGGTAGGCCTGCCGGAAGAAATCAGTCTTTATAGCTCTCTTAAATTCTTGAAGACTGGTAAGTTGGTGGCCCTCCCCCGGCAGGTCGTTCCACAGTCTGGGAGTGGCAGAAGAGAAGGTCTTCTGGATAGCAGTTGTCAGCCTAGTCTTGGCCGACTGTAGTAAATTCTTCCCAGAGGACCTAAGCATGTGGAGCGGATTGTATGGGAGAAGGCGATCCCGCAGGTAACCCAGACCCAAACCATGTAGGGCTTTTAGGATAATAACCAACACTTTGTTCTTCACCCGGAAACTAATTGACAGCCAGTGGAGTGATTTTAAAACTGGTGTGATATGGTCACCCCAAGGTGTACCAGTGACCATCCTGGATTCCATATTTTGAACTAATTGAAGTTTCTGGACTAGGCACAGAGGTAGCCCTATGTGCAGTGCATTGCAGAAGTCGAGCCTCGAAGTTACCAGCACGTGCATTATCGTTTTTTGGACTTCCAACTCTATGAAGGGGCACAGCTGATGTATCAGCCGAAGCTGATAGTAGGCACCCCTGGCCGTCTCATCTATCTGAGCTGTCATTTAGAGTGCTGGATCCAGGAGCACCCCCAAGCTGTGAACACAGCCTTTCAGGGGGAGTGTAACCCCATCCAGAACTGGTTGACACACCTCCAAACCCACATTGGGACATCCGTCTTGTCTGGATTCAGCTTCAGTTTGTTTTTCCTCATCCAGCCCATTACCACCTCTACGCATTCATTCAGAGGAGACACACTATCCTTAGCTGACGCTGTTATCGAAGGCATAGAGAAATATATTTCGGTGTCATCAGCATACTGATAGCACCCTGCCCCATGCCTCTGGATGATCTCTCCTAGCAGTTTCATGTAGATGTTAAACAGCACTGGGGATAGGATGGCATCACCATCTGGAACCTGCTGAGAGGTAAGACCAGAAACACTGAAGCACAGTGCCCCCAAGTCCCAATCCCCTCAGGTGTTCCAGAAGGATACCATGGTCAATGGTATCGAAAGCCGCTGAGAGATCCAGAAGTACCAGCAGGGACACACTCCCCCTGTCAATACTCAAGCGTAGATCATCCACTAAGGCGACCATAGCAGTCTCGATTCCATATCCTGCCCTGAAGCCGGTTTGAAATGTGTCTAGAAAATATGTATCATCCAAGACTGCTTGGAGTTGAATGGCAACTGCCCTATCATCACTTTACTCAAAAACGGAAGATTTGATACTGGTCTATAGCTATTAAGATCCAGGGGGGTCCAGGGAGGGCTTTTTTTTAGAAGCGGCCAAACCACTGCTTCTTTTAAACAGGATGGAAAACTCCCCTCCCTGAGAGATGTATTAATAATATGTTGTAATTGTAGTCTAATTACATCTCCTCCCTGGGCAACCAGCCAAGGAGGATATGTGTCGAGAGGGCAAGTTTTCCTCCTCACTCGTCCAAGCAGCTTGCCCATATCCTTGGTACACACCAAGTGAAACTGATCCAGTGTAATTCTACTTGTGGAGTTGCTGGACACTCCATTGTCCATCTAAGTAGGATGGCATCTAAGTAGGCTCTTATCCGAGAGATTTTATCTGTGAAATGATCATTAAAGGCATCACAGTGAACTGCCGAAGGCTCTAAAATCGAGTTCAGGGGGAAAGGTGCGTGAGTTAGACTCCTCACCACCCTGAATAGTTCTGCTGGATGTGAATTTGCAGACGCAATGCGTGCAGAGAAGAAGACTTTCTTCGCTGCACGTATTGCCACCCCATAGGAACGAAGATGTTCTCTATGTAGTGTCTTGTCAGATAGAAGTTGAGTTTTCCGCTGTTGGCGCTCCAGTCGTGACCCTTCCTGCTTCAATTCCCTGAGATCTTCTATATACCAGGGTGCCTGGTTAGAAGTGGGTCGGAGAGGACGTTTGGGGGCGATCGTGTCAATAGCCCTAGTTAGGTCTTGATTCCATCTATTGACCAGGGCTTCTATAGGATCATCGACGATACTAGCTGTAGAATCCTCTAAGGCTTTCTGGAATCTGAGAGGATTCATCAGCCTTCGAGGGCGGGCCATCTTAGTAGGTCTGCCACCCCTGCAGGGGCGGGTGATAGCCGTGATACTAATCCTGACCAGAAAATGGTCTGTCCATGACAATGCAGTGGTAGTTATCACCTCCACCCACAGATCCATCTGTTCGGAACTGAAAACAGCATTGAGGGTGTGACCAACTGAATGTGTAGGTCCAGAGACCAGCTGGGATAGGCCTATGTTTGTCATGGATGCCATGAACTCCCAAGCTGCACCTAACAATGCCATGAACTCCCAAGCTGCACCTAACAAACTGGCCTCGAATGGGTAATGACACATTACCTCAAGAGGTAATGACACATGGAACAAGGCCTCAGCAGCTATCTTAAAGGATAGGCAGATTCACATGGGAGGAGACCATCCTTTGTAGCTTGGTCCCAAGCTGTTTCAGGCTATGATGGTAAAAATGAGCACCTTGAATTGCACTAGGAAATGAACTGGGGCAGAAGTCCTCACAAGGTGGCTAAAACAATAAAGGGATCACATGATCCCAGCACATTGCCCCAGTCAAGATTTCAGTGGCAGGCTTCTGCACCTATTGAAGCTCCATAGTTGATTTCAAGGGAAGCCCCACATAGACCCAGTTCGTTTAACCCAGGAATTGTTGGGGCCAAGTGATGGCATGTGAAGGTGCTGCCTCTCACTTTCAGTCAATACTCCAGGAATGCCAAATTCCTGGTTCCTTGTGATGGCCAAACCCAGAACTCTAGTTTAGTTAGGGGCTAAACAATGCAGAGTTTACCCAACAATCATTCATGGTTTGTTATTGAGTTGAACTCTGGGTTAACTCCTAAACAATCCAGAATTCTGGGTTCAGATATCGTGATGACAGCATTGTTCCTGGATCATTGATTGAAAGAGGAAGTGATCATTGTATAGAAGGCAACACACTTGCTCACTCCCGCTTGGTCATGACAATTCCTGGGTTTAACAACCCAGAAATTGTTGGTATGTGTGAACTGAGTCATTACCAGTAGTCCAAATGAGATGTGACAAATGCAAGTACAGCCATGTCCATGTCAGTCCATACCTGGAATATATGGTTGTAGATAACTTGTACTCTTTTAAATAATGTTAGAGATGACTTCATTATCAACTGAGTATTATCGTATCTTGAATCTTCAGATCCTGTGTTGAAAACATTGGCTTGTCATCTGTCAAATTCAAGTAGCTGTCAAAAGAATCTCACGGTGGCATTGTAATATAGGATGTGTAACTGCATGCATGATGCAAGTCTACTCAGGGGACTTCTTGTTTACCTGTTGCATTCTGAACTTACGACAAATTATTATGAAGAAGAAATGTTTTGCTAATTTGTCAATCCAAACAAAATTGCTCTATAAATTAGGCCTAATTTACAGTTGGGGTCTTTTTTAAAAAAGCAATAACTGATCATTAATTATCTCATGGCATGTACTCTTGTGTGTCAGAGGAGTGGCACAATTTCAGCAAAATCGGAATCAATTGAACAATGCCTCAACCTGCTAATCAAAGATTATGAGCATTATTTCCCCTAAATGTAGCCACTTGCCTGAAAAGAGTACTCAGTGGGTTTTAAGTGCAGAGCTCTTGTAGCACACTTGCCAACATTTCATGCTGAAAAACTGCTAGAGGGATCGTTCAGATGGGTATTTGAAGAAAATGTGTGCTCAGGCAACAAGACAAACAGTAATTATTCTTGTTGTGCCAAGAAGTCATTGGAAAAACTTTGCTCCTGGGTTCTGGCTGCTCCTCTCTGTTTGCAATGAAAATGCAAAAAGCTTTGCAGAAATGGACAGGGCTTTCCAACTGCTTACAGCAAGTGCAATGGTCTAAGTTCAAAATAGAAACCCGTGTTATATAGATTATCATATAGTTGGCATTGTGCTAGCCAGCCATATTGGTTCAGCAAACTAATTCGGACATGAGCAAGAAGGGAATTGGTAATGATTAAAGTGGTATAATTTGGCAGGTGCTTCATAAGCAAATTGGCATATTAGACATTTCTTTTTTCTTTTTTAATTTCATATTGGCGGTTTTTTACTGTTACCAACATAGGCAATTAAGATGGGTTGGCAGGCCTGTCTTTTTGTTTGACTGCAGGAAATTTAATCATTAAAAAGTTCTAAAAACATCAATTTTGAGTGGATTTGTTTGAAACTAAACATAATAGATTTTAGAAAATCAATGCCATTTTGGTTTATTTATTTGTTTCTTGCTGTTTTTTTAAATAATAATAATAATAATAATAATAATAATAATGATAACTAAATTTGAGAGAACTTCTTCCAAATCTTTAATCAGCAGACAGATTGTTAGGGTTGAGCTTGAAATGGGTGTGTGGGTGGGGTGTGTGTCTCCTCTCTGGTTTTGGCAATTGTTTGGAGAGAGGCCTGAAAAATGAGGTTAACATGTTTTGTAATTCTGGGTGAGGCTACTCATTCTGATTGGGATTCATGATGTCCTCTTAGTTTGATTGGCTACTTAATAATGGGGGAGGGAAGAGATCAGCATGATGCTCAAATTAGAAAATATACATGGTATATCCAACACATTTGGTGTGCTGTTTTCTTCAGAGACATGCAAAAGGAAACACTTCATTTTAGTTGGAGAAGACTTTATTCTATTATGTTGTAGCAATTAAAAACAACATGTTCTCTTGTCATTTATGCGCTCCCTGACTGTCTGGGATTGACCCAGTAAGAATTTTTCTTTTATCAAATGGCTAAAAAACCAAAAATAGAAGGAGGTAATCATCGAAAGCAGGTCAGAAATAAGAGAAACAAGCTCTCAGGAAGCAAAATGTTTATTTTCAGGAAGCCCAACGTGTTTTGGCCGGTCCCTTGTTCTAAGAGCTTCGTCAGGCGGTTGTTAGAAGGAAGTGTCTGCAGAATTTCTTCTAGCAAAAAGATTGTCTCCTGTGGTAATCTATGGCAATTTAGATTACCACAGGAGAAAATTGCCATAGATTACCACAGGAGACAATCTTTTTGCTAGAAGAAATTTTGCAGACATTTCCTTCTAACAACCCCCTAACCCCCTAAAGGAGAGATCGAAACATGTTGGGCTTCCTGAAAATAAACATGTCACATCCTGAGAATGTATTTCTCTCCTTTCTGACCTTTAAAAAGTGCCATTCCCGGGCCCCGGTTACGTGGCCACGGGGGGGGGGGCTGTTGGTGGCGGGAAGCGGAGAAAGAGACGTGCCTTCTCCCCATTGGAGGGGGCAGTCTGGCGCCACAGCCGGAGGCGGAGCAGCAGCACCAATATTAGGTGGCTGCTCCCAACCTTCAGCCTCTTTCGTTTGCGGCTTGGTGGGACGAGGCACTGACCGTTGTGCCTGAGGGAGACCACGTGGGCGGCTGCTCCTGTGTGTTTGCTCCTGGTGTGCAACGGGAGAGCGGGCGGGAGACATCTGGTGGGGCGCCACCTTCAGTGTCTTCGGCTTGTTCCTGGCAGCCAGGAGGAGCATGACTGAAGGTGCGAGAAGGCTGCCTGGTTCGCAGTGTTCATTTGAAGGAGGAGAGCAGCCTGCAGCCCGGAGGGGATCAGCGGTGTGGCAGGGCGCCTGGAAGAGCAGGGCAGCTTCCTGGAGTAAAGCAGCTTGCGGTGAAATTGGAGGAGATGGTTTGGAGAGGCGGGCGTGGGGGCTTTGGTTTGCTCGTGCGGAACCTCTTCATATTTAGATTAGTGGGTTAAGGGGGTATTTAGTTAGCAGCCTCGAGGCTTTTAAGGGCTACTGTGGCTGCCTTGTAATCTAGCTGGGAACTGGCTGAGAGGTAGGGTGGTAAGCTTGCTTTTTTAACTAAGCAGGGTTGCTCCTGGTTAGATTTTTGATGGGAGACTGCCTTGGGTTAGGCAGCACAATAGCATAGTTTCTCAGATGAGGTTTTATAGGGTTTATGAGTAAGGGATATATTTTTCCAGGTTCCACTCGAACACATTGTTTAGTATTATAATTAGCGAGGCCTTTTAAGGGCTACTGTGTTTGCCTTATAATCTGGCTATAAAGTGGCTGAGGCGCAGAGTTTTAGAATTGCCCTTTAGCTAAGCAGCGTTACTCTTGGGCAGGTTTTGGATGGGAGACTGCCTTGGGTAAAGCAGCACAATAGCATAGTTTTTCTCAGATGAGGTTTTATAGGGTTTATGAGTGAGTAAGGGGTATATTTTTCAAGGTTCCACTCGAATACATTGTTTGGAATTATAGTTAGCTATATTACGTAAATAGTGGTTAGTGTGTTGGACTGGATCCTTAGGGATCTGGGTCTCTGGCTTATATTATTCAGAGACATTATCTGTTAATCCCAAGTCACTGTTCTTATTCATTCAAATAAAGTTCACTAAGGAGTTGTCCCTGCATTTAACTATTTGTTCCCATTTGGGCTTATTCCCAATTGGGAGTTTGGGATATTATGTTTCCAGCATAGTTATCTTTAATTAAATACGGAAATGCCTCCTAAAAAAGGCCAAGCCAGAAAGAAAGGGAAGGGGAAAGCCCCTCGCCCTCCAGCAAAGCGACAAGCCAGCTGACAAGCATCATCGTCTGATGATGAGAGTGCACCAAATATTAACGAAATACTGGCACGTTTGGAGGCTGTTGAGAGGGATAAAGGAATTAGTGGGCTGAGGGGTATGGATGGGAGGCAAATTGAACATCACAGGCCTATAGCAACTACTGTACAATCTCAGTGAGAATTGTTGTTATCCATGGCAGTGCATTTGAACGCAGTAGAGGCTTCAGGTAGTAACCCAGCCATGCAGAGGCTGTCAGTTCCGAACCCAATGCCTCCAACAATGGCAGACAATCATATCTCCAAGCAGGAGCAGCCCAATCCTGACCGGTTTGTCGGGTCTGGGGCCTTCTTCCTCAGCACAGGATTTTGGGCAACATGGTCTTTGGGGTTGGCTCCCATGGCTTTCTGCATTTAAATGACCTTTTGGGCCTCCTAATACAGGAGAACAGGAGGTCCAAACTGCAAGTCCGGCATCCATGGTTTCTCAGCCAGTTGCGATGGGGACAGGGACTGCTAGGGAGGAGTCTACAGTAGACTCTAGAGGTTCACTGTTCACTGATCCGGCTCCAGAAACGTGCACAGGGCCACAAGCACTGATGATTTAGGTAAGGGTGTGAGGACTAACCAATCTTCGGTGTCTGGAGTGTCACATAAAGGTACTGGCAGACATTGGGGTGGTTGTGCAGTCAAAATCAACAGTGGCTGTGGCTTGTGCATTGGTTTGGCGGGCCCCTACTGGACCCGACTGGACGGGTATGTCACATCAACCCACAGGGTCACAAGACCCATATGCTAATGCTGATAGGGCAGCCATTCCAACAGGGTCTACTTCAACACAAATAGGATATCACTTGTTGGCAGCTACCAGGGAGAAAATCCTGCGTGGAGAGTTCATTGACATCTTTTCCCTGTTGTTTCATGAGTCAGAGACAAGAGAGAAGGACAAAATGGGTGACAAAGTTCATGGGAAGCTTCGGCGGCAGAAAGTTAGCTGTGCATGGGCAAAGTGGTTACCGGGATTTCTGATCTATGGGTATAGTGCAACAGAAATTCCCCTGGACATTATCTATAGGGTGTACACAGAGTATGAAGGAGGGGCGGGGCTAACCTACGAAGATGAGGCTTTCCGTATGACAGCCGCATTTGATTCCACCCTCAGATGGGATGTTAAAGATCAGGACCTGTAGCTTCAGTTTATGATGCCTGCCAGGCCTGGTTTTGGTGAGAGGTCAGATAGCGGTCATATACTAGCCAGACAGACACCTGCATTGGCACCTCAGCCGGGTGTAGGGCAGGTGGTTCATCCCCACCTGTTATGCTGGGAGTACAGTGCAAAGGGAGCATGTCCCAGGGCACAGGTAAATACAGACATATATGCTCTTTCTGTGGTGGCCTGCATTCCTTCACTACTTGCCTGAGAAACAAAGGATGGAGAGGCCCTGGACGTGGTGGACAAGGTAACCAGAAACCTGGTAATATACAGCCTCCTCCAAAGGGCCCCAGCCCAGTTAAATTAGATTCCCTCCGGAAATGGTTACTTTGTTATCCACGGAAGGAGGATGTGGTTATATTGAGTTGGGTTTTAGGGATGGTTTTCGCATATCTTATCAAGGACAGTGCATCCCACAGTTTTAAATAATGGGAAAAAGCAGTTAACAGTCAGTTAACCTAAGATATAGGAGTTAGCTGCAGGTAGAGTTATTGGCCCATTTTCCAAGCCACCAGTTCCGAATCTGCGAGTTTCTCCTTTAGGGATGGTGCCTAAGAAAAAGCCTGGGGAATACAGGTTAATACATAGCCTGCCATTCCCAAAAGGCAGCTTAGTGAATGATGAGATCCCTGAACAATTGGGTTCTGTCCGATGCATCATTTGATTCAGCAGTTTTTGAGAAGGCTGTGTACAGCCATGACGGGATTAAAAAGGCCATTTCACCATGAAAGGGTGATGGCGGCTGCGAAAATGATTTGCAGATGTGGCTGCTATTCCTAGACACATTTAATGGTGTCTCCTTTTGGAGGCGTGAGTTATTGTTAGAAGCCAAACTGCAGGTTCACTCCGATGCTTCAGGAGCATTGGGCTTTGGGATCATCTGGCAAGACCAATGGTGTTCAGCGAGATGGCCAGCAGCATGGATGGAGTCCGGAATCGGTAGGGATCTCACATATATATATTTTTAGAATTTTCCCATTTATATGGTTGTGCACCTGTGGACCAAACAGATGGCCAATACAGTTGTCCATTCCTGGTGAGACAATGAAGCCACGATAAGAATTATCAACACTTTGTCATCCCATAATCACAGGGTTGTAAAGGAGGTCAGATAGACTGTGCTGAACTAATAGTGGGTTTGGTAGTGAATAGAGCAGGGAGCAAACATGAGAATATTAGAGGCTGCTTTTAGGTAGAAGTAGAGTAATTAGCAAGACAAAGGGCCCTGGCTCGACCACCTGTAGGGAGATAGATGGCTCAAGGACGGATCTGGCCAGGAAGGACTGGGTTATCTCACACATAAAACTTCAAGGCTGGCGTAGGAGGTGTGAAGAGGAGAGGAGCTCTGGCGTGGAGAAGGGAGGGGGAACATTCCAAGGAGGGGAATAAAGCCCAGCGTGGGAGAGAGCCCGGGGTTCTTGGTTTCTGGAGAGGAGTCCAATGAGTCAGCCCGGCTGGGGGTAACTGGTAGGGATGTGCACTGGATCGGACCCGATCCACGATCCGAGTCCGGTCCAGTGGGAAATCGGATAAATTATCCGATTTCCGATCCCGCAGCTGGATTGGCCGATCCAATCCGAACCGGTCCGAAAAGGCTCCGAACCGGTTCGGCGGATCGGCGGATCGGCGGGCGCCCACTGGCGCCCACCGCCGCTTCCATTGGCGGGCGCCAGCGGGCGCCCACCGATGAAAGTGGACAGCGGGGGGGGGAGGAGGGGGGCGCTTACCTTCTCGGCCCGTCCGCTCCCGTCCGGCACTAGCAGCTACTACCAGCGGGCTCCGCGGCCTGCTCTAGGGTGGCGCGCCGGGTGATGTCATCACCCGGCGCGCTACTCTAGAGCAGGCTGCGGAGCCTGCTGGTGGTAGCCGCCGGCCCCGGACGGGAGCGGACGGGCCGAGAAGGTAAGCAGGGGGTGCGTGGAGGGGAGGAGGGGGCGCGAGGAGGGGGCGCGCGGAGGGGGGAGGGGGGCCCTTACCTTCCCGTCCCGGCGGCTCCCGTCCCGGCGCCTACTACTACCAGCAGGCTCCGCGGCCTGCTCTAGGGTGGCGCGCCGGGTGATGTCATCACCCGGCGCGCTACTCTAGAGTAGGCCGTGGAGCCTGCTGGTAGTAGTAGGCGCCGGCGCCGGCCGGGAGCCGCCGGGCCGGGAAGGTAAGCAGGGGGTGCGTGGAGGGGAGGAGGGGGCGCGCGGAGGGGGGAGGGGGGCCCTTACCTTCCCGTCCCGGCGGTTCCCGTCCCGGCGCCGGCGCCTACTACTACCAGCAGGCTCCGCGGCCTGCTCTAGGGTGGCGCGCCGGGTGATGTCATCACCCGGCGCGCTACTCTAGAGCAGGCCGCGGAGCCTGCTGGTAGTAGTAGGCGCCGGCGCCGGACGGGAGCCGCCGGGACGGGAAGGTAAGCAGGGGGTGCGTGGAGGGGAGGAGGGGGCGCGCGGAGGGAGGAGGGGGGCCCTTACCTTCCCGTCCCGGTGGCTCCCGTCCCGGCGCCGGCGCCTACTACTACCAGCAGGCTCCGCGGCCTACTCCAGGGTGGCGCGCCGGGTGATGTCATCACCCGGCGCGCTACTCGAGAGTAGGCCGCGGAGCCCGCTGGTAGTAGCCGCCGTCGCCGGACGGGAGCGGACGGGCCGAGAAGGTAAGCAGTGGCGGGGAAGGGGGCTTACCCCCCCCGGAGCCGTCCGCTTCTATCCGCTGGCGCCCGTGGGCGCCAGCGGATGGAAGCGGGCGGCCCCAGGGGGGGTAGGGAGCGCGGGGGAGGGGGCTTACCTGCCGGGGCCGTCCACAGCGGACGGCCCCGGGGGGGGGAGGGAGTTAGGCCCCCCCTCAGCCACCCGCCGCCATTTTTTCCTCATAGACTTGCATTGCAATGCAAGTCTATGGGGAAAAAAATGGCGGCCGATCCAAAAATTTACGATTTTTGGGTCGGGATCGGACTCGATCCGGTCCGGGGGGCCTCCGATTTTGTCCGAACCGGTCCGGGACAAAATTGGAGGTCCCGATCCGGGTCCCGATCCGATCCGGGGGGTCCGTGC
The DNA here is from genome assembly GCA_029215795.1 of Anniella stebbinsi. NCBI lineage: Eukaryota > Metazoa > Chordata > Lepidosauria > Squamata > Anniellidae > Anniella > Anniella stebbinsi. The sequence goes on along the minus strand of JARDYH010000003.1, from coordinate 50,056,089 downwards.
ACACCCCTAGTAACTGGTAAACTGTCTCTGTATTGCATGTTGGGGCCTTGCTGTAGATGGAAGAGTTTTTAGACTGCTTGACCTGCTCTTACTCTAATAAAGACGTATATCGCAAGTAAGTTGAGTCTTGGTTTGTGTCTCTGAGTTCTGCACACTTCTGGTAGGAGATTGCCTCAGGGCTTTCTTCCTTTACATGGTGGCTTAGCAGTGGGATGTTGTGCAGAAACAGAGAGAGCAAACTTTACTAGCAGGGTGAGAAGTGGTGACAGCAAGGCCGGGAAAAACAAATGGACAAAATGCAAGACATAGAGACGGTGGAGCAGTTGATGCCAGTAATTGGGGGGGATGGAGGGGCCACGTGGGGCCCAGTCATTCAGCCATTTAATGGGTTGTAGGTGACGTTTCAGGAGGGGTGACTGAGCTGAAGAAGAAATCAGCAAGTAAGCAGTCTCCACTGGCGGTGTCGGCTGGTGGGAATCTGAGCGGGACACGACCCAAGGTACCGCTGGCCCAGAGTGTGGGAAGCGGGGAGGCGGGGAGACGTCCCTCGAGCGAGGAGATTGATCCGTGGGAAGAACGGATCCGGCAAATGTATGCTGACTATTTGGAGCTGGCGACGCAGCAAATGCGGTGGGCGAAAATGAAAGAGGAGAGAGAGGAGGCCCTACAACAGGCACTGTCTGCCCCGGTGGCGCCGCCAGCACCACGCCTGGATAGGCGAATGTTCCCGGCCTACAAGGAAGGGGACGATGTCGTGTCGTTCTTTACGGTGTTCGAGGTGGCGTGTGAGGAAGTAGGAGTGACCGGGAACCAGAGGATGGCTCTTCTCCGGTCCCTAGTGTCGGGGGCGCTGCTGGATCTGATGGCAACGCTCCCACGGGAGTCGCGGTCCGACTATGATTACTTCAAGAAGCTGGTGAGGACCCAATATGCACTCTCGGCAGAACACTGCAGGAAGAAATTCCGGCAGCTGGCTATGAGGCCTAAGGAGACCTATACCGCTTTCGCGGCCCGGCTGATGACGGTTTTCGATGCCTGGGCAGAAGCTGCTGGGGCGGACAGCAAGGAGAAGCTGAGAGAGTTAATAGTCAAAGAACAGCTCTCCAGACAATTCCCAGAGAGATTCGATGCCTGGATGGGAGAAAAGAACCCCAGCACGGCGGCGGAAGCAGCGCAGATGGCCGATCGATTGAGCGCTTTCGGCAAGAGGGAGCAAGTGGGAAGCCGAAGCGTGGGGAGAGAAGGGGAGAACCGACACCCCGCGGAGACGCCCCCGGCAAAGAAAGCAGCGTGGCCGGCCGGAGAGCGTGCAGAGTGGGAACATCAACGCCCAGGAGCCAAGCTGCAGAGTGAGGGGTGTTTTTACTGCAAAGAAAGGGGGCACCTTAAACAGGACTGCCCGAAGCTGGCCGCAAGATACCCGGCGGGAGCAGAGAAGGCGGCCCCCGCGAGAGCTTTGGTGCGAGCTGCAGCGGCGCTGCCACCGGCCTCGCCCTCATCTAACTGGAGTGACGACAGAAGTTCGGGAGGCGGAGTGGGAATATGCCGATGGGGAGACTGGTGAACGGAGCCTCGCTGAAGATGCCAGCGAGCCGCCGGTGGGAGTAGCGCAACAAGCCACCCAAGACCTCTCGATGAGATTAGTCTCTCCAGCGCAGCTGCAATGGAGCCGGCGGCAGTTCTGTGAGTTGATACGAGTGAATGGGCGGTTGATGAGGGCGCAAAGGGACACCGGGGCCGATGTGTCGTCAATCCATCATAGCCTGGTGAAGGAGGGACAAAAACTTAAACACCAGACCTTGAGGGTCACTCCCTATGGGGCTGCGCCCTTCGAAGCCCTGCTGGCGCGTATAGCGGTGGAGTTTGGGGGATGGCGAGGAGAGTTGACAGTTTTAGTGCATAAGTCAGGCCCTCTCTTTCTTTTGGGCAATGATATATGTTTTAAAACGTCTTTACTACAAGTGACTACGTGAGGACAGCGGGCGAAGGGGGTAGCCGAAAACACCAAAGAACAGGCTCTCGAGAGTGCCCCCCCGGTAGAGAAGGCTAGCGAAGAGATCGCCTTAGAAGAGGCCGAAGACCCTAGGTTCCACGAGGGCCAGCAGAATGACCCCTCCTTACAGCCGTGTAGAGACCGAGCAGTGGGGAAAGAGTTGGGAGAGGGGGGGCGACGATGGGCGGGTTTTAAATGGGAAAAAGGATTGTTATACCATGTGTTCCGCCCGAAGAAAGGTGGGGGGATAGACAAGAATCAACTGGTGGTGCCCCGAGAGTTTAGACCCAGGGTGATGGAAGCTGCGCATGAGACCCTGTGGGGTGGGCACTTGGGGATTCGACGCACGCTGGCCAGGGTGAGCAGAGGGTTCTATTGGCCCCTGGTAGCGGCGGACATCCGGGATTTCTGTAATTCCTGTGAGCCCTGTCAGCAGTTGGGGTTTCCCAGAGACCATCCTCGAGCGCCCTTGCGCCCTTCACCTATTTCCGAAATTCCCTTCGAGAAGGTGGGGGTAGATATTTTGGGCTCGTTTGCCCCGGCCACTAGGGCAGGAAAGAAATACATTCTCACCCTAGTGGACTATGCCACCAGGTACGCGGAGGCTGTACTGTTAACCACCATTACGGCTGAGCAGATTGCTAAAGCTCTAATGTCTGTGTTTACTCGCCTAGGAATGCCGCGCCTTTTGGTGCACGATTTGGGAGGCGGTTTCATGTCACAACTGTTGAAAGAACTGTGGAAACTGGCGGGCGTTCAGCAGTGCACCTCGGCCGCGTATCACCACGAAGGGAATGGATTGGTGGAAAGATTTAATCAGACCTTGGGGAAAATGTTAAAAGCTTATGCAGTTTCGCACAAAAATGATTGGGATGTAGCGCTACCTTATTTGATGTTTGCATATCGAGATGCACCACAAGATAGTATGGGGTTTTCGCCTAATGAATTGTTGTTTGGGAGGGAATTGCGGGGACCGTTGGTACTCTTGAGAGAAAAGTGGGAGGGAAGAGAGACACTCAAGCCCACCTCCGTGGTGAACTACATGCAACAACTACAGAATGTCCTCCGGGAGGTGGGGGAGGCCGCGCAGATGCATTTGGCCCAGGCACAACACATTAAAAAAAAATGGTATGATCGCCAAGCCAGGCAGAGGGTGTTCCAAGAGGGCGAGAAAGTGCTGGTATTGAAACCGGTGAAGCCCGAGAAGCTAGCTGTGCGTTGGGAGGGGCCGTTGGTGGTGGAGAAAAGGCTGAATGAGGTAAACTACTTGCTGAAGCCACCTCAGGGCAGGGGTTGTTCCAAGGTATTCCATGTGAACATGATGAAGCCTTTTAGGGAGCGAGTGGCGGAGGTGCAGAGAGTGGAAACAGAAACAGCCACTGCGGACCTGCTGAGAGAATACCGCCATAAAGGGGGTTTGGAGCAAGTGGTGCTTTCAGAGGCCTTGACTGCCCTCCAGCGGTCACAGCTGGAACAGCAGCTCGGAGAATTTAAAGAGCTATTTTCCGGGCTGCCAGGGAGGACTAACTTAGTCTCACATTCCATCCACACTGGGAACCACCCTCCCATTCGCTCCCCCAACTATAGGATCACGGGGAGGCATGCTGAGATAATCCAACGAGAGGTAGAAGAAATGCTGGCCCTGGGGGTAATAAAAGAAAGCCGTAGCCCCTGGTCCTCCCCGATTGTACTGGTAGCTAAGAAGGATGGGAAAGTGAGATTTTGCCTAGACTTCCGCCCTCTCAACCGGGTCTCTAGGGGCGATTCCTATCCCATGCCCCGGACCGAAGAGTGCATTGAGACATTGGGGCGGGCCAAATATATTTCAACATTAGATCTAACCAAGGGTTATTGGCAAGTGCCCTTAGATGAGGAAGCCGCCCTTAAGACTGCTTTTGCCACACCCAAGGGATTGTATCAATTTAATATGATGCCTTTTGGTCTGGTGTCAGCCCCAAATACCTTCCAGTGGTTAATGGACGGGGTATTGAGAGGCCTGGGGGCATTTTCATTAGGGGTGTGCACGGACCCCCCGGATCGGATCGGGACCCGGATCGGGACCTCCAATTTTGTCCCGGACCGGTTCGGACAAAATCGGAGGCCCCCCGGACCGGATCGAGTCCGATCCCGACCCAAAAATCGTACATTTTTGGATCGGCCGCCATTTTTTTCCCCATAGACTTGCATTGCAATGCAAGTCTATGAGGAAAAAATGGCGGCGGGTGGGTAAGGGGGGGCCTAACTCCCTCCCCCCCCGGGGCCGTCCGCTGTGGACGGCCCCGGCAGGTAAGCCCCCTCCCCCGCGCTCCCTACCCCCCCTGGGGCCGCCCGCTTCCATCCGCTGGCGCCCGCGGGCGCCAGCGGATAGAAGCGGACGGCTCCGGGGGGGGGTAAGCCCCCTTCCCCGCCACTGCTTACCTTCTCGGCCCGTCCGCTCCTGTCCGGCGCCGGCGGCTACTACCAGCGGGCTCCGCGGCCTACTCTCGAGTAGCGCGCCGGGTGATGACATCACCCGGCGCGCCACCCTGGAGCAGGCCGCGGAGCCTGCTGGTAGTAGTAGGCGCCGGCGCCGGACGGGAGCCGCCGGGCCGGGCAGGTAAGGGCCCCCCTCCCCCCTCCGCGCGCCCCCTCCTCCCCTCCACGCACCCCCTCCTTACCTTCCCGGCCCGGCGGCTCCCGGCCGGCGCCGGCGCCTACTACTTCCAGCAGGCTCCGCGGCCTGCTCTAGAGTAGCGCGCCGGGTGATGACATCACCCGGCGCGCCACCCTAGAGCAGGCCGCGGAGCCTGCTGGGAGTAGTAGGCGCCGGCGCCGGACGGGAGCCGCCGGGCTGGGAAGGTAAGGGCTCCCCTCCCCCCTCCGCGCGCCCCCTCCTCCCCTCCATGCACCCCCTCCTTACCTTCCCGGCCCGGCGGCTCCCGGCTGGCGCCGGCGCCTACTACTACCAGCAGGCTCCGCGGCCTGCTCTAGAGTAGCGCGCCGGGTGATGACATCACCCGGCGCGCCACCCTAGAGCAGGCCGCGGAGCCTGCTAGTAGTAGTAGGCGCCGGCGCCGGACGGGAGCCACCGGGCCGAGAAGGTAAGTGCCCCCCCCCTCCCCCCCCGCTGTCCACTTTCATCGGCGGGCGCCCTTTGGCGCCCGCCAATGGAAGCGGCGGTGGGCGCCAGTGGGCGCCCGCCGATCCGCCGATCCGCCGAACCGGTTCGGAGCTTTTTCGGACCGGTTCGGATTGGATCGGCCGATCCAGCTGCGGGATCGGAAATCGGATAATTTATCCGATTTCCCACTGGACCGGACTCGGATCGTGGATCGGGTCCGATCCAGTGCACATCCCTAATTTTCATGTGTTTATCTAGATGACATTGCAGTCTACAGCCAGACGTGGGAGCAGCACCTACAGCATTTGGCCCAAGTGTTAGGACGGCTGAAACAAGCAGGGTTGACCGTGAATGCGTCAAAATGTCAGTTCGGGTTGGGGGAGGTTACATACTTAGGGCATCAGGTAGGCGGGGGAAGTGTGAAACCACTGGCGGCCAAGGTAGAGGCTATTCAAAACTGGCCGGTGCCACAGACCAAAAAGCAAGTACAGTCATTCCTGGGGCTGGCGGGGTACTATCGACGTTTTGTCCCTGAGTTTAGCGCCCTGGTGGCTCCCCTCACTGATTTATGAAGAAAACGCCAGCCCATTCGAGTACAGTGGACGGCTCAGTGTCAACAGGCATTTGAAAGCCTTAAGCGGTGCCTACGGCGGTGCCCTGTGTTACAAGCGCCAGATTTCGATAAGCCGTTTACACTGCAGACAGATGCATCTGAGAGAGGGCTGGGGGCGGTGCTGCTACAGGAAAGAACAGAGAGGCAGCTCCACCCCATTGCATTTATTAGTAAGAAACTGCTCCCTAGAGAGAAGGCCATGGCTACTATTGAAAAAGAGTGCCTGGCTATAGTGTGAGCCGTCAAAAAATTGAGGCCCTATTTGTGGGGGCGCCCCTTCCTCTTGCAGACGGACCACTCCCCTCTGTGCTGGCTAGCCAGAGTGAAGAACACCAACCAAAAGCTGCTACGTTGGAGTCTGGCCTTACAAGACTACGACTTCACGGTCTTGCACATTAAAGGGAAAGAGAATGTGGTGGCTGATGGATTGTCCCGCAGTCATCCTGAGGAAACAGCGTTAGAGTGCGACCCTAGGAAGAAGAATGTAGATAGCAGAGATGTGTGCCCCAAGACGCCTAAGCCCAGAGATGGAACTGAGGAAAGAGGAAAGAGAAGAAAGGAGAAAAAGCTCGGGAACTTCCCTCAAGTTCCATCTTAAGGGGGGAGGTGTAAAGGAGGTCAGATAGACTGCGCTGAACTAATAGTGGGTTTGGTAGTGAATAGAGCAGGGAGCAAACATGAGAATCTTAGAGGCTGCTTTTAGGTAGAAGTAGAGTAATTAGCAAGACAAAGGGCCCTGGCTCGACCACCTGTAGGGAGATAGATGGCTCAAGGACGGATTTGGCCAGGAAGGACTGGGTTATCTCACACATAAAACTTCAAGGCTGGCATAGGAGGTGTGAAGAGGAGAGGAGCTCTGGCGTGGAGAAGGGAGGGGGAACATTCCAAGGAGGGGAATAAAGCCCAGCGTGGGAGAGAGCCCGGGGTTCTTGGTTTCTGGAGAGGAGTCCAATGAGTCAGCCCGGCTGGGGGTAACTGGTAAACTGTCTCTGTATTGCATGTTGGGGCCTTGCTGTAGATGGAAGAGTTTTTAGACTGCTTGACCTGCTCTTACTCTAATAAAGATGTATATCGCAAGTAAGTTGAGTCTTGGTTTGTGTCTCTGAGTTCTGCACACTTCTGGTAGGAGATTGCCTCAGGGCTTTCTTCCTTTACAAGGGTAATGGCCTTGATTAGAGCCTTTACGCTAAACTGCCTGAATTGCAATATTTTGTTTAAGGCAAAGCATATACCCGGTTTGGATAATGCCATTGCTGATGCTTATCGTGCAACCAGGTAGGAAAGTTTGGGAGCTTGCGCCATGGGCTGGCGCCATCATCCAGAGACCATGCCACCTGCCTTATGGGAGATTGCCGATCTGAAGCTGAACATGCAATGATGCATTCAATTGCGGACAGCACCAGAAAGGCTTATACCAAGGCAGGTAGGGAATTAAAGAATTTCGGTCTGAAATGCTCCTACAGCAGCTATGGCCTATTCCGGTAGAGCATCTTATCCAATATTGTGTTCATTCCCGTCGGAAAGGTCTTTCAGCCAGAAATATAGGAGGCAAGAGGGCAGCAGTCACCTTCTGGTCCAAAATCAAGGGTGTATAAGACAATACTAGTTATTTCAGGATTAGGAGGATGTTGCAGGGATAGGCAAGGGTTACTCCCAGGGTAGCGGATGCTAGACAACCGTTATCTCCAGACATACTGATGGGTCTTTTGGGAACCTGGCCATCTGTCTGTAATTCTAAATTCGAAGCCACATTGTTCATGCGGCATCTCTGAACACATGCTTTGGGGGCTTTTCGGATATCCGAATTGGTGGTTGTGTCAAGGGACGACAGCTCCAACTGGGCACTCTTGTACCAAGATGTGTCTTTTAATCAAGACGGGGTGTCCATACTTCTTCGTAGGTCTAAGACAGACCAAGGCAGACGAAGCTCTGTAGTGACTCTCTTTCCCTCGGAATCTTTGGAGTTATATCCAATAAAGGCCTTAAGGGCCTTTGTGGCAGTTAGGGGAGAAGAGCATGGACCATTATTTAGACATGCAGATGGTGCACCATTAACGAAATATCAGTTTTGGGTGGTAACTACATTGGGACGATTCGGAACACATTCCTTAGGATAGGTGCAGCTTCCACAGCGGCGGCTTTAGGATTTTCAACCCAGAATTAAAGCAAGTGGGCAGATGGCAGTCCATCTTGCCTAAGATGTAGTGGACCCTGTGGCTGGGGGTGGCGAGCAAAGTACCGCCACTCGCCAGGCATAGAATGTTTCGCCCATTAATCGCCTGTTAGTTTTATGGCGAAGTTAGGGCCCGCCCAGTGCTTCCTTTGCAGATTTTTAATAAATGTGGCCCAGATTTGAATTCATATATCAAGTGTCGTCTCTTTATTTCTTCACTCTATGCCGGCAAATGCCACCCAAACTTCAAATTGACCAAACAGTGTACAAAAAAGGTAAGCGAGATGTAAAACTTGCCTCCTGCCACAAACACTTGCCTTTTGACTCACCTTTTACAGCATAGCCATACAAGAATCTCAGCAATGAAACTGGGATCTAGTAGTCTAGAACAGCAGAGTTCAAATTTCTTACCTTTAAGTATCCATTTCCACATTAATATACACAATATAGAACCCCCTAATAAATTTCTATGGAACGCCAGGGTTCCCATGAACACTTTTTGAAAAATGCTGGTTTACAAACCTGGGTTCTATTTCTTGCCCGACTTTTTCATGTTTCTTTACCCTCATACTTTAAACATAGGCAATTGAATTCATTTTTAAGTAACTTCTATTGCCTGTAATGTCTTTGGAATATAGTTAGCTTTGTTCAAAGCTCAGCATTTGACCTTTAAGAAACAAGCTACTGATGAATGTAATTATCCTATTTTGCCTGACTTGTACTACAAAGCAAACAAAGGTCCTCCAAACTCATTTTTATTTTTGCTGTAATTATACACAGTAGGGTTAAGAAATAAAACTATAATAAATTACTGCTAAATGCTCCTGGGTTTCAGAATATATAACAGCATAAGGAAGTAACAGAAATAGTTACTCTTTGGAAGTGTTCTATTGTATTATCTAAAGTATGATAGATTCTTGTATTATACACAAGCAATCCATTTGGAATCAACATAGAACATTCATGAAAGGCATGCCCAAGATGAGGTATGTTAGACAGAGAGAGAGAGAGAGAGAGAGAGAGAGAGAGAGAGACCCCTCCTAGTGAGCTTCATGGCAGGTCTCTCTCTTTATAGACCAGTCTGGACTTCCTCCCATCTGCCACAGCAAGCATGGTCAATGGTCAAGAATGATGGAGATTATACTTTGAAACATTTAGAGGACAACAGGTTGCAGGAGGCTGTGATAGTCCAGTACTTTACCCATACACTCTTTCTTACTGGTTTCATCCTTCTGTTTCTCTGGCAGGACACAGCTTTGCAAATACTTATTCAGGAGGCACTAGCTCACCCCTGCTCCATGTGCTTATTCTCCTCCTGATCCTCTTTCCCTTTCTTCTCCTCCTCCTGTCCCTGTGCTGGAGGTTCCCCATCTGATTTTGAGGGTCTGAATGACCTCTATGCATATAAAATTGCACAGGTGTATGTCTCTACATGAACAGGAATGCTGCTACACATGTTCGTACAGTTGTACTTGCATACGGTCTACTTTAGACCTTTAAAACGATTATTCATAGTTAAAGGGCAGAGTTTCCCCTCTATTCATGTATCTATTGCATGTGTAGACCATGCCACAATCTAGGGGTATCTATCTAGGCTGTCATTCTGGCTTATAATTGTTGATGCAGGTATCTGAGATAATACTACTGCAGAAATAGTGTGGCTTTGGAAACATCAGAAGAAGATATGGGGCAGAGGGCAGTTTACCAGCTGCTTTTTGTTCAGCAAGCTGGCAAGTGGGAAACAGCATGGCTGCTCTTGCACCAGGCACAGTTCACAGAGCCAGAAAAGAGTATTTCAGCCTGTTATGAAGTGGTCTTGCTCATGTTGCAAACAGAACATATTTGCATCACTTGTGAACAGAAATGAAATACTTGTACATCCATAACCCTTTGCTGCTGGAGGTCCTCATTCTCCTCTCTCTCTCACACAGCAAGTTAAGAGGTATTTCTGGGATTCATTCTAGAATGGGGTTGTTTCACATTGACATGGCTATTTCCCTCCCTGGTTTACACCCTGTTAGTAAGGATTAAGTTCCTGAGCTCTTTTGTTGCTCCCTTCAAGCATCTGTTGGCAATTTCCCCTTTTGAAGATGGAAGTCCTGTCCATTCTCCATCTAGGTCCCACCCTCTGCTTCTCTGTGGCCTCTTCTGCCCCTATTGGAATGTGCTTTCTGCTGGGCCAAGCTGACCAAACTTCCTAGGGACCAAACTTCTCTCTTTCTTGTATGTGCACCATTTCAGTGGGAAGGGATGGAGGTAAGTCCAACATTTGAGGTTGAAGCTCATGGCATCCTGCCATAGCACATAACATAAATGCCACAATTGTCTCTGTGTGTGTGCTTGTGCTTTTGACAACACTTTTTGTAAGTTAATTATAACATGAGGCATCTAAGTTTTCCTCTGGAAGTTGGCACCCAAAGCTTCCTCCTTGGGAATTACCAATACAAAAATATCTGGATGACAGCAGCCTCATAGTCCACTTAGCATCCCCATGGTCTTCAGGCATATCCACAATGGGCATCAATATTCATTGTTGTTGTTTTTTTAAAAAAATATGTATTATATCAACATATAATAAACATATAATAAGCATAATACATAAACAAAATCTTAACATCCCCCGCGCTCCCCTACCCTTGAGCCCTTCATTGCTCTAATATATTATGCATTTTTCCAGAATTGCAACGATTCTTTTGAAGGTGTACATCCTCTCCCCTTTATTAAAACATATTCTATAAATGGTCCCCCAATACTTTCAAAATGATTCTTTTTGGATAATCCCATCCTAACTTTAATTTTACATGTCAATCTATCATTAATTGCAATATCCCACACCCCTTTATACCATTCTTCTATACTATAATTCCCTTGTATTTTCCAATTCTTAGCTATCATGAATGTAGCTGGTGTCAGGAGGTTGTTAATCAATTCTCTTGTATTTTTATTCCCATATTCTTTATCAATCATCGAAAGTAAAGATAGATTTGGACTTGCTTCCACATTATTACCCAGTGTTTCACTTATTTCTTTAAAAACTCTTTTCCAAAATTTTTGTACATACTAACATGTCCACCACATATGGAAATATGTCCCCACCTCCTGACAACCCCTCCAGCATAGCATTGAAATTTTCTTATCTATCTGATGTAATTTTACGGGAGTGAGATACCATCTCCAAATTATTTTACAATGATTCTCTTTTATCCTTATTGATAACAACTTTAATGTTCTTAGTTCTCATATCTTCCTCCAGTTATACTCAGTAATTTGTTTTGTTAAATCTTCTTCCCAGAATGTTTTCAAAATTTCTTGTTGCTCTCCCTTCTCTATCAATATATTATATATTTCACTTATTATACCTTTTTTACTTTTATTTCCCCTCTCCTTTTCTCTTGACTCAATTAACTTTTCAAATCTTGTTTCCTTTCTACAGTCCTTATTTTTCTTTTTCCATTTCTGTGTCCATTGTTCCAATTGTATACACTTAAACCATAAGTTTTTTTGTCCTCTTAAAGCTTCTTCTATTTGCTTTTTATTAACCATTCTCTTCAGCCAATCTTTCACTTTAATTATTTTTTCCCCTCAATAACCCTTCCAATTCTCTTCTTAAGTTACCTGGGAAGTTCTCCAATAAAACAACTGGGGTTAGAGGAGAAATTCCTGGTATTAATTTCTTTTTATACTTTCCCCAAATTTCTATGATATTTTTTAGGATGGGATTTTCCATATCCTTCAATTGATTCTTTTGTATTTTACTAAAAAAAATATTTTGTAACTCTAACTCTATTTCTCCTGTCTGCGTCTCTAACCATTCTAAATCCTCTTTTCCTACTATACTATTTATAACATATCTTAATTGATTAGCTATATAATACATCTTTATATTCGGGAGTCCCAATCCTCCTTTCCTTTGAGTCTTATACCATTTCGTTTTATTAATTCTTGCTTTTCTATCTCCGTTACAGTAGTTATTTATCATGCTTTGCCAACTTCTTATTTCTACTTCTGTTATTTTAATTGGTACCATTCTAAACAAAAAAAAAATCTTTGAGTCTTACACCATTTCGTTTTATTAATTCTTGCTTTTCTATCTCCGTTACAGTAGTTATTTATCATGCTTTGCCAACTTCTTATTTCTACTTCTGTTATTTTAATTGGTAACATTCTAAACAAAAAAATTATCTTCGGTAATATTTTCATTTTAATAACCGCAATTCTACCAAACCATGAATGCTTTAATTTCCTATAAGCCTCTAACTTCTTCATTATCTGTTTTTTTAAACTACTAAAATTTATTTCCTCTAACTTTTCTAAATCTTTCGTAATATAAACTCCTAAATAGTGCACTATATTTTTAATCTTCAGATCAAGTTTTGAACTACACTCCTCCCTTTCTTCTTTGTCATAATTAAATAACATAATTTCTGTTTCCTCCCAATTTACCTGTACTCCTGTATTCTCTCCAAATTCCCTCAAATGTTGCTTTATTTCTTCTATGCTTTCCCTCAGATTTTCTAATGTCAATAAAGTATCATCCACAAACATATTAATTTTTATTTTATCTTCCCCTCCTATCCCCTTCAGTCTCTCATCATCCCTGATAACATTTGCCAGTATTTCTATAACTATTGCAAATAATTTTGGGGAGAGAGGACACCCTTGTTTTGTTCCCCGGGCTAAGGTAATTTGTTGTGTTAATCCATCATTTACCATTACCACCGCTTTATTGTTTGCATAAAGCTGATTAATCACTCCTATAAACCTTTCTCCAAAGCCAAATATCTTTATAATTGTTTTTAATGCTGGCCATTCCACACAATCAAAGGCTTTAAAAATATCTAAAGCTATCAACCCTGCTTTTAAGTTCCTTCTTTTAATAATGTTTATTATGTTCAGTACTCTCCCTATTAAATTAGGCATTTGCCTCTCTGGAATAAAATCACATTGATCCTTTTTTATATACTTATTTTTAAAGGTATTCAATCTTGTTGCCATAATTGCTGTAAATATTTTAGAATCTTGTTTAATTAAAGAAATAGGTCTATATGAAGCTGGGTCTGTTAAATCCTTATCTGGTTTCGGGATTAATACTATCAACGAATGTTCCCACGATGGCGGGTCTTCTCTCCCTTTATTATATTATTATACAATTTTTTCATTTTCAGTACTAAAAGCTCTTTAAATATCTTATAATATTCCGGCCCCAACCCATCTACTCCTGGAGATTTCCCTCCTTTCAATTTATCAATAATTCCCTCTATTTCTTTTTCAGTCACTAATGCTTCCATATAATATCCTTACCTTGTAATCTTATTTTCCAATTCTTCTCTACATATTCCAGTATCCTTGCCTGTGGGCCCACTTCTGATGTATACAATTTCTGATAAAAATCTTCAAATATTTTTAATTTATCTTTCATTAAATTGCAACTTTTCCCAGTTTTATCTTTGATTGTCCCTATTATATTTTTTCCTTCTTTGATTGCGTGGACCTTGCCAGCATTTTAGAGTTTTTATTGCTATATTCGAAGAAATTTCTTTTCAAATATATTAATTATTTTTGGACTCTCTCTATATCCTTTTCCTCAAGTTCTTTCTTTTTTGCTTGGAGTTGAGCATATATATGCTTATCCTTATTTATTCTAAATTGTTCCTCTAATTCCTTAATCTCCTCTTCAATCTTTTTACTATGTGCTTCTTGTTGTCTTTTTAATTTACACGATTCTCTAATACATATCCCTCTTACTACCACTTTCATCGTGTCCCAAACTATCCCCTGCGAATTTACTCATTTCATTTATTTCCCATATAGTCTGTATTTCCATTTTCATTGTTTCCACAATGTTTTTATAATTTAAAATTTTATTATCCAATCTCCACCTTTTTGCTTCCCTGTAATCTTTACTTATTCATGTATGATCTGAGACCTTAATTACTCTTATTTCACAATCCATAATCTTAGAAATCATATTCTTTTAAACAAATATATAATCAATCCTGGAGAAACTCTTATGTTTTGGTGAATAAAAGGTATATTTCTTTTCCTCCCCTTTTACTATTCTTCATACATCCTTCAATTCTCTTTCTATTCCTTGCTCACACGATGTTATTCTGTGTTGTTTCCCCTGGTATGTAAATCTCAGAAATACTGGGTATCCCCAGCTATAAGCAATTAAGTTCTTCCACAGGGTTGTTGTACACAGCTTTACACTTTACCTCCATTGAATTGTTTGAGTGCATAAATCATTATAGACCTGTATCTGCGAAGACTGGAACATCAATTGTCCGGCATGTCTAATTGCTTGCATCAATTTTTCTTTTTTGTAGTAGCTGGCAAATCTTACTATTATGTCCCTTTGGACCATCCCACTCCTTTTAGGTCCAACTCTGTGGATCCTTTCAATATCTGCATCATCCCATGCCATTTGAGGATCCATCTCCTTAATCCATTCCGTTATCTTGTCTTTCAGAATCTTTGAATTTCCCCACTGCTGTTCTTGGAAGGATCTGATGGGAATATTCATTCTTCTGTCTCTGTCTTCCATAGAAATTATGCGTAGATCCATATCTTGTACGATTATTTCTTATTTTTTATATTATCTTTCTTCTGATCTGTTTGCTGTTCCAAGGATACAAGTTTAGCATTAATCATTTGAAGACCATTTTGTAGCTCCCGTTGAGACATCTGAAGCTCCTTTTTCACCTCCTGCATAAGCTCCGTCTTTTGCCTGTCCATCATGCTTTGGATGCTAGCCAGTAAGTCTGCAGAAGACATTTGCTCTGCTTGTGGTTTCGATGTTTTGGCTACAGCTCCTGGCTTAGCTCCATTTTTGTGATTCCCACTTCTGGTTTGCGACGGGCCTGCTTTTCCATTCGTCATAATTGCTTTTTCTGCCTTTTCTGAACTCTTTCTAGTCGGATGGTCCCAGCTCTTATCTGATGGGTGAGTTTTTGATCTAATCCACCTCGGTGGCAAGATTTTCCTGCTCCTTCCCCGTTCTCTGCTCATCTGGCATCTAGCCAGCGATTACAGAGCTCGGTTCGTTCTACCACCACTTGAATCCTTGCTAATTACTTATTAATGTCCAATATTCTCAGTAAATATCCAATTATGCTTTGCTTTATTTTAAAGTAGTAGCCAAAAACTATGCTTCTACTGCGTCCTTCCATTCAGTTTCCAAGCCTTGGCATCCCTCTCAGGATCATTAGGTGTTTAATAACGCTACTGGTTATTTTTAGCTCAGCATGTTTCACTCCCTTGTGCTGTGAAGGTTCACATAACTAAATCAAATTTAAACTCACAGTTCATTTCTTTTGAAGATGGGTTATTTTTCTTTTTGTTTCTTCTTGACCGGGAGGAGAGACGTTCCCAACTTGTCTAGTCCATACCGGATATCCCGCCCCATATTCAGTGTTGTCTGTACTGGAATTTGTAGTTTGAATTCATATTCCAGATGAATTCAAACCAGTGCTGTGCCAAACATTTCTCCTACGAAAATTCTGACCATTCCCATACAGTTAGCGCACAGCTCTTCAAACCACATTTAGCAGGGACCACCAATACATTTTCCCCTTCCTTCCTTCTTTCTTTCTGTGCCTATTCCAATGAGATCTTGCAATTAAAACTTCAAACGATGGAGCTCATTTTCTGAATGTTCTCACCATGGTTTCAGTT
Source organism: Anniella stebbinsi (assembly GCA_029215795.1). NCBI lineage: Eukaryota > Metazoa > Chordata > Lepidosauria > Squamata > Anniellidae > Anniella > Anniella stebbinsi. Next base: position 50,040,536 of record JARDYH010000003.1, on the reverse strand, counting down.
TCTTTTGGGTCTCAACTGTCATGTATGAAAAGAATGGCAGGAATGGGCATTCTAAATGGCACACAAATATTTAGAAGCAAATTGTTTAGTATTCCCTATCAACATCCCCCCATCCTGGTGTCTTCCAAGATGGGACTACAACTCCCATAATCCCCAACTAGGATGGCTAATAGACATGCTAGCTGGACATGACATCCAGATGTGAAGTTTAACACTTCTGGCAGGCATCAGGTTGGAAGAGGCAGATCTATATGCTGTGAGATTCTCTCCAATGAAGGCTGAATGGCCAACAGTGTAACAAATTCAGAGATCTTTATTATATTGATAAGTTTAGAACCAGCTGTCTGCTTCATCATGTCTGTTCATTTCAAGGGGTTCCTATCTATTTTTTCTAATTAATTAAATGATTTACAATATATCTCTTACTGGGTTTCAGTTCTATTTACCCGAGGAAAAGCCATTAGAGTAATGGCTAGCCAATTTTCACTCTAACAAGAGCTATTTCTTTTTTGCATTTTATTTATTTATTTATTTATTTATTTATACAATTCACAGTAATAAAACCACAGTTTAGTTCCTTGGAAAGATTATGCCTTTCACGTAGGAGAGGGTGCTATGAGAGCTGAATGGTTCCTCTGCTTATTATTCTGTACTTTTCATATGACTGCCACAAATTGATCTGTGTTGACATATAAAGAAAAAAATGCACGCTCCCTAGAGTGCCGTGTTTGTTTTCAGCAAGCATGTCTTGTGTGTGTGTATATATATATATATATATATATATATAAATATTCTTCTCCTCTCTTTTGCCTTGGGGGATTTTAGTGAACCAGAATAAATGAATGCAGTAAGATCCAGAGAGAAATGGTTAATGAACTGCATCGCAGAAGGGAAAACAAAAGATAAAAATTGCTGTAATGTGATGTCCACAGAACTAATGGTCTGAAATGTATGACAAAAAGTACTGTTAAACTTACAGCATTTCCCCATTATTGTATGAAACACTTCCAAGGGGGGGGGAGAGAATGAATGACCTCATTGTTATTGAACAGTGTAAGAGGCACAGTAGTAAGGCTGCAATCTTATCCATACAGTTTAATTGCAGTGGCCCTACTTCCAAGAAAGGCTGCATAGAATAAGACTGGGCTGCGAGGCATAGTGTATGGTGCTAATAATGTTTTACACAACAGTGTGATTACTACATGGAAAGTTCTGAAGAGCTTATTTTCAGAGGACAGGTTGATGGCTGCATATGTCTGTTACGTAGGAACACTGTTGAATATATAATAAAAGTTTATTTCCCTTTTGTATAGCCATTGTATACTAAAAGGGGAAAGATTACAAAATCTATATTAGGGTAATACTATTTATTAGGTCAGAAACTCAAAGGTCAAAGTGCACACTTTCGAGTTTCCTAAAATGTTTAATTAGGCAAGATGTTAAACAAAGCAACAAAAAAAAGTGGGGGGATAGGAAAATTAATAAAATTACCTCCCTTTTTCTCCTACCTTTCTTCCATCATAGAACTTAAAGCAGCAGTCATGGGGTTGCCAGGTGTTCTCCCATCTAGGCTCTGACCAGAGCAGGACCTGCCTAGCTTCAGCATGGTGACTGGATCATGCCCCTTGCAATTGGCTGGATTATATGTGGTTTTGTAATATCACCCCAGACCTGACCCACTTTTGCCTCGTACTTTATGCTTCTAAAGTGATGAAGACAAGATAGTCCCAGCCTATAGAGAAAGGGTTGGGAATATGATTTCTGTGCAGTGTGAGTTGCATTTAGACTCAGATGGAGTGTCTACAAGTTACTTCACCAGAAATGTAACTATACTTAGTGAATTGTTGGAAGAAATAAGCATGGTTTAACTGATTAAGGAAATTCAGGACTTGGCTTTTTTCTTTAGTAGCTTTTGAGTCAATGAGAAAGCTTTGGGAAAACAAGAAAAATCTATGCAAAGCTACACAGGCAAGAGATTAAAAGGAAGGAAGACAGATACATAATGAACTGTGCAAGTATTTGGACGTCAGCTTGGTACTGGGTCCTTCCAGATCTAATCCACTCCATCTTTACACATGAATAAGCACCTATAATGTTTAGTTTGGTCATGTCAACTAGCTCTCGAGTAAGTAGTAAAGACCCACCCACCCACAAATATAGCTTTTACCTGGCATAGTTCCTCTGTTTTAAAGAGAAGTGATCAACATTTTGAATGTAGCTTTTGCAGTTCCTTAAAATACACTGATGGAAAATATATTTTGCCACATGGCACATCGCCCACCCTCTGATGCTTATTTTCAAACTAAATTGTTTTGTTCTGCACAACCTATTGTTTCCTTCTTTTTATTTGTCTTCAAAACAAACAATACTGCATTTAGAGAAGTGGTATTTTTAACTGGAAAAAAATTAACCTCATATGCGCTTTAGGGCATTGTGCAACATACATCCTGCTCAAAGTCTGCAGATGGCTCTCATTTGGATGTGCATTCAGCTTTCTGCACATCCTGTCTTTCAAGTTCCTGAAAATTAACAAGTTGCCCTTGAAGAGGCGTAGAAAAGAAATGCCCAAATTTTGCACAACTGATACTTCCGGTGTGATTTTGCAGTCACAATTAGACCTGCTCACCATTATAATTAAATCACCAGCCCTTTGCATTTCCATTAAGGGCACTTTGAAAAGTCTTTTGTCAAACATGGAGCAATGGAGGAACAATTTGATTGTAGATGCTTCAGTTTGAATCAGAGACACTACTGGATTTTCTGAAAGCTGCCTTCATTTAAAATAGGAGAATAGGACAGGAATAAATCAGCATATTTATTACATGATTTTAAAAAAAACCCTGCTAGTTTCAGACTTTTATTAAGAGATTCTTCTGGAAACTGATGCTTTAAAAAAGATGTCTTCTGATCAATAGTGATGTTGTGCAATGTCACAAATTGTGCTTGCTTATAACTTACCCTTCATTGACCCACACTTTTCCTTGGTCTTTCAGGCCCAGTTGGAGTGCCAGGGACCAGCAAAGATGCCTCATGGTGTGCTGGTCCTTTCTTGCCTCATGAAGCACCTGAGCCTTAGTGTATTGTTAGAGGAATTCTCCTGTAAATTGACCCATGCCTATTTTTCCTATTTGACAGGGCACTTCTTTGTTTCATACAAGTTCCAGTTTAAAGTGATAAAGTTAATATATTTTCGCATCCTCTTGTTATTACCACTTTTGTTTTGTAGTGCTACCAATTTCACGATTTCTATAAAAAGCAAGACTCCGTTTGCTTTGACATTGCAAATAGTTTTGGGTTGTTCATATATTTTAATCCTAACTGACCTGCTGGCTCCTACTTTGCACACACCTTACTAAAGACACAGTTAGTTGTGGCACATCAGCCGTGGTGGCTATTACAATTGGAAAACAAGTTTTGTCAATTTTCTTTTGAAAATTAGAAATTCACACTTCATTATGATTACTCGGCTTGTTGTTTGAACTCATCTGTTCTTAGTGCTCACCTTTGGAACGAGCCTGGATTGATGTATTATGAATCAGCTATTAAATTTGGAATCATTTGCAAGCTTTGGAGTATGTGCAGTCTGTACCTAAACAATTTATGAGCATGCATTGAGTTGGTTGATTTAAAACTTGAATGATCTGGTGCATTCCCCACTGCTTCCCTCGTATTTGTTGCCACAGCAGCTCTCACTCCGTGAGGAGGAAGACTCTGTGGCTCCATCCTCTTCTCTCCTTCATATACCAGCAATCAGCAAGTAAATATCACATCACATCACACGAAAACAACCAGTCTTGAAGGGAGTACTTAACACGATATCATGCCCCACTACAGTATTCCAACTACAGTTCCCAAGATGCACTTTGATATAGCAAATGTCCAAAAACCTATACACATGGAATGAAATAGCATGTTAAAAGAGCACTCTTATCTGAATTCATCATTTTCCATATACCTGGCATTTAACATATGAGGATATGGAATCAAATTTCCTTTTCTCATTTATAATATTTTTAATACTATCATCTCAGGGGATGGTGTTTATTTTACAGCATATGAGTGATTACTAAAGTTCCATATAGCTTCTTCGGGATTGAAAACTTCACTCTCAATCAGCCTCCCCCAAACTGGCACCTCCAGAGGTTTTGTACTTCAATTCCTATCAGCCCCACCCAGCATGGCCAATGGTCAGGAATGTTGGGAGTTGTAGTCCAAAACATCTGGAGACCACCACGTTGAGAAAAAAATGTTCGGAATGCATCTCCCCCCCCTCAAAAACTGTTTAATAAAATTTGAACCAAAGAGGCATTGCTTTGGATAAGATATGTAACAGTTCACTAGACAAGATTTGGACTGAGGGCAAAAGATATGCTTGTATTTATAAGCATGCAATGGGGAGCCAGTTTTGATTGTCAGATTGAACTGCTGTGATGTGTGCCTTTTGATCAAGGCAATTCTTCATTGCAATTTTCTTCAGGAAAAAATCCTATATATAAACAGTCTCTTTGACAGAAAGCAATTTGGGGATTTACGATACTTTCTCTTTGAGAAACCTTCATATTTATATGTTCCTGTTTTGAGATTGAAGACAAATAGCTTTATATCATAGTTTGTGTATTCAAGCCAACAAACCCAAAGACATACATGAAAAAAGGTGCATGTTCTCATCAAAATCTATGAAAATGTAGAGAAATCATAACATTTTCCTGGCATGGCCCTACCCTTGTGACAGAAAGCATATCTTAAAATAAGCAGCATATTGGACACGTGCAATCATTTCTTTCTCTCTTTTAAACCAAAGAATGTCTTTTTGTGGTTGCATATAGATTTTCCAAATAAACAAATCATTAAAAACTGAAGTGGCACTTTAGGTTTAGTCTTTGATATTGTGGATATATGTGCTAGGTCTGTTCCCTACTAAAATGATGGGGGAATCAGCTTTATGTGCTCAGGGCATCTGACCAGTGTCTGCTGTAGTGGGAGAAAAAATCCAGCATTGTGCTGTCCACCCCATCCCCACTTCTGTACCCCCAGGATGGACAGACTTCAGACTTGTGGGTTCTACTTTGTGTTTTTACTGATACACTGAGAACCACCAGCTGGCAACTAGTACAAAATACATACACTTAGAATTAAAGAATTCTGAGTTTAGGAATTTTTTTGGGGGTACCAGAACTTAATGGTGCTCATGATCCTTCTAGACAAAAATCTACTCCTATTTACCCTGATCTTTCTTAATTTCAGCAGTATAATTTAGGATGGCATGGGTGGGGAAGTCATCTTGTCACTGCTATTCATTCTTTCTTTAATTAATTTAGAGCCCAAAATTTAATTTCCTCCAAAAATGGAATTCAGGTGCCTAACAATAAAATACAGATTTAAAATAAAATCTAAAAATGGAACAGAACATATATAAAGTAAGTTAAAGACACAAAAGCACAACAATAAAAGAAATAAACAACTACCTTCTGAAACTTGTACCCATCCCCTCTAACACACAACTTATTTTTTTTTACAGTTTGTGAAAGGTACAGGGTCCAAGCACTTTGCATCCCCTTCTTGCGCTCATCTCTGGGAAAGGAGGAAGACAGCTTTATGAGTGTCACTATACTCATGGTTCTCTAGATTAGGTTGCTCAGTCCTTTACTACATATACTAAAACTAGATATAAAGAATGCAAGAAGAAGAAGAAGAAGAAGAAGAAGAAGAAGAAGAAGAAGAAGAAGAAGAAGAGAGGTGAGGATATTACAGTGAATGGGCATTGATCTGGGGCAAAGCCTGCCCTTGAGATGCTCCTACCTCCATTACAAGTGTTTATTGTACCCTGTTTGAACATCTGTGAGCCATTCATTCATATTCTCAAGGACAACATTTGAAAACCGTGTGTATATATAACCTTCATAACCATGGAGTCTGTGCAACTACAGCTTCAACAAGTATTTTATTTTTAAGATTGTATGGGTGCTTTTTTCCATTCTATATTTAGTCCTGTGCTGTTTTGTTGTGTTTTTTTCTTTAAGCTTTTTGTTATCCACCCAGAAAACATCTGCTATTAGGTGGATTAAAAAGATAATACATACATAAATAAATAAATATTGCAGGTAAATGCATTCGGGAGGGAGAAGGAAATGGCTACATAAAATATTAATATGAGTGGGGAGGGGAGCATTTTCCTCTTAAGTTGTGGTCCTGTACCCTATTGATTAAAATGGATGCTTGAAACAGTAGGAATGGTTGTATAACAAGCATTTTTCGGGCATATCACATTATTCACTGTCTCAGCTCCTGGAATTCATATAATTGTATAAGTCGAATCTCTTAATAGCCTGAGTTTATGAGTGATGGTGGTAAAGCAGCAGCCCACAGCCTCTGGAAGAAGTGTGCTGGCATCAGCACAAGGGGCAGCTCATTTCTAGTGCTGTACCGAAAATTTCTCCCATGAGAATTTCGACCATTGTCATTCAGTTTGATAGGAAAGAAATTGCTTTCTAAAAGAAATTCAAAGGAGAATAATTTTTTTGAGAAATTATCTTGGGTTTGGTTTAGGTGCTTATTTTACTTATGAGATGGCTGAGGAGTGTGTGTGAGTGCCTTTCATTGTACAGTGACCTCTCAGGCTTCCTGCACTTCCAGCCCAGGGAAAGACATTATGAGTTTATTCCTCCCATAGGGCCTTTTCAAATCAGGAAATGCAGGCAGCCCGGGAGACTGTAGAGCAATGTAGAGATGTGTAATAGAGAGAAAAAAAATATAGACACTTCCCTCAGCCACTTTATAGTGATTAGGTAAGGTTCAAAACACCACCAACACACATTCAGAATGAGTTATAAAAATAGAATGAGGCAGAAAAATGGAAGCCCCTTTCATGGGGGAAGAAAATTTTCAGGACATTCCTGAGGTTTTTCTTTTCTTACCTTCTAGAATTTAGTGGACACTTTTCAGAATTGTCTCCACATTTTCTTCACCATTATTTTTTGTGGTGGCTTCATTCCCTCCCCTCAATGCCCTGGAGTGATGTTAGGTATATGGGGCTTTGTGGAAGATGCAGAATGGGGGCCAGGTTGACAATACAGTTGATGCTGTTGCCATTTGCAGTGGCAGCACCCCCCCCCCCAACTTTTAGGGTAAAAATAAAGAAATAAGCTGTTCTACAACCTTTGCCAATGGTGGTGCCGACCTGTGAGAAATAGTTGGAGAATTTATTCTCCCCCTGGACAAATTCATTAAAATTGTCTACCCAATTTGTCTACCCACAAATAGGGTGGAGAATTTTGAGAGGCCACTTGTGCACAGCTCTTTTCATTGCCATGTAGGCAGCCTGTAATATGACCTAAGCCCTTGGAGGTGCTGCTTAGGAGCTTCCCCTTCCATCCCTGGAGAGTAGTTAGGTTGTGCTAAGGCCAGTGTGGATGCAGAGGTAAGAGAAGGGCTAGGTTCTTATCCCCATTGTAGCCAGGTCAAGCTATTCCATTCATAATTGAAAGGCTAGGAAGAGGATAGGGAATTTGCCCAGCTGGTCATGTATAGGACTGTGTGCAAAATGCACCAATTAATCTGTTCCAATGACTTATGGTATTTATTATTAAAGCTCCATTTAAAATGTTAAAAACTGCAGGGGCAGAATATCAAGGCTGGGATTTCTCATCATTCTTTCTAATCAGTTACTGCAACTTCATTGCAATCTGTAGGCAAAGGCATAATTTTAGGGAATCTAAAGTGATTTTGACTTCCTTTTTTAAATTTCCAGATGGATTGTGTTCCCTTTATTCTCATCCCATTTCAAAATGAACAAAGCCTCTTTAAAAATCAATCCATCACTCCATGCTCTTGATCACTAAAACACAGGAACAAGCCACGGGTTTCCCAGTAGGAAACCTTTGCATAAGGCATCAGTGTGGTCCAACGATGAGACTGTTAAGACTTGGGTCTGGGCAATTTTTGTTCAAATCCCTGTGCATCCATAGACTCTTTGGGTGGGCTGGACAGGTTACTATTTCCTAGCGTCAGTTCCTGCTTTGTAAGATGAGAAAAGAAGTGGCCCAATACACATCATACTCGCATGACCAAACAAGGCAAAGTATTTTGAATGTCAAACATCTGTGTTAATAAGGCCAATAATAGCTTACTTTTGCAAACCAGCATGAACTCAAAGGAAAAGAGCAATTAAGAGTTATTCTAAACTGTGAGAAGAAGAAAAAACATGGAATTATAGTTTAATTACAAAACCCATATCAGAATACTTATATATTTTTGAAATGATCATGCAATTCTGAACACTTTGAGGAAATAGCCATATCAATACTTACACACCCAGAAGTATCAAATTATAATATCCTCATGTGATGGTTTTTAAAGATGGTAATGTTGACTCAGTTATATTACTACTTATTTGGGAATTACTCTTCTTGTCTACACATGGAGAGCCCTACAGGCATTAAAACTATTAATTCAGCATGTTTTACAAGAACTGTGCTAGTGAATTAAACATGTGCTACTTACCACTGGGAACATGGTCAGACTTTGGCCAAGGCTATCTATGAGAAGTGCAAGCTCCAAGTCCTGCTATTACTATTCTGTTTGAGTAAGTAAACATGAAGAGAAGACGAGGAGATGGGAGACAGGTAACCCACTATAACTCTCAGGTTTCTATAAGCTCTTTTTTCAACTCAGTGAGCTACTTTCATAAAATTAATTCCACTTGTTACTTGTGAGTGAGAGAAGATCTTTCATTCTCCAAGTTACACTTATATACTGAGTAAGAAGGGTTTCATTTTCCACATTACCATTCTGTATTTTTGCCCTCTCACGCTCTCAGAGGGAGAGAGCTTGAGAAACAAAAATGAGATAAATAGATAAACTAGCAGCTGCCTCCATGTAACTGTTTAAAACTTTGTAGGTAATTCACTTTCTCCTCACCATAGCAGCAGCAGCAGCACAGTCATTGTGGAAGAATTTGCTCTGCAGATTTCAATTTGATAGATACATACACCAAAATCTTCTAGGCCACGGTTTTTATGGAAGCCATAATGGGCCAGGAACATTCTTAAGTTCTCATATGTATGGAATACTCAGGAGATATTATTATCCTTCCTGTTACTGAAAAGAGAGAGAGAGAATAATCTCTCCCATAGTTAAAAATTGAGATACCACCAGCTAAATATATTATTCTCTGTAACCTGCCTGTTCAATAAAACTCTCCAAGGTGGCTAAGACGACATACCAAAAACAATACAAAATCACATACATCATATAAAAACAAGCTGAAACCATGATATTTAGTAGCAATATTGACCACAGCAGCAGAGACATACCATACAAAAGCTTAACATTTTCCATACAAAGTGGCAATATAAAGATTAAAAACAAAATAAAACATGCCACCAAATTGTTGTGTGTGATACATTTCCATTTGACATGGAATACTGGTCTCTAACAATACATGTATATTTTAGAAAACCTGATAATACCTATTGCTGGAGATATGATGTGGATAACTTCAGCTATTGGGCAGTATACAAATGTACCAAAAAGCAACATTGGACAGAAATTAACCAGTGAATGAACTTTACCCTATAAATTGTTTGTGAGTTATCTTTCATGCATTTAATAAGTGGATATATACAAGTCACCTGTGCCTTAAACAAGTCACAGATGGTCTAAATTAGATGAGTAGCCTTAGTGGCTAAACAGATGATCCTAAAAGTTTGAAGAGCTCTCACTCCGCCAAATTTAGAAGACTGGTATAGAAGTTCATTAAATTTAGCATCTTAAGAATGGGTGGCATCTATACAAAGAAATGACAGACATTTAATGGCATATAGAATGTCTTGTTAGAGTGGTTAGTTTTGACTATGTTGATCTTTAATACTTACACTCAAAATCTAGGTTTGACTGAATCTTCCATACTATCCTTCTCCTTTCTGCATTCCCAAAAAAGGAAAGTGGTTCATGCACTTACCTGGATGAAAGGGGAAAGTTTAAACCTCTTCAGGTGTTCTCTTACCTGGGTAGATCACACATGTGAGGAGGAAGAGCACTCTAGCCCTGCCCCTCTCCCTCATCACATCCATTGCCTTCTACTGAGAAGATTTTTTTCTGAGAAAATTTCTGAGAATTTTCTTTTTCACTCCCCACCCCAAAGAGTTCAATTTTCCACAATATTCTCTTACGTTTATGTGGCAGCTGCCTTTACCCCCTTCCCCTCCCCATCCAGTCACCCCCACACCCACTTTCCCCAAATAATGCTTAATCTGGGGCATTGTGGGGGCAGCAAAACAAAACAAAAAAGTCTTAAGAGAAAAACAGGTGGAGAAAAAAGAAAGAGAAAGAGGGAAAATGGAAGATAATTTTAGGTTGCCATTTTTACTTAGCTCTTGATTTTGCATGATAAGTGATGAAAAGATGCTCCTAAACACTAATATGACCTGACTTTCAGATTGTACTGATCAGTCCAGTCACTGCTGGCCTAAGACATTTTGCTTCCTGAAGTGGAGCTCAAATCTGCACCACCCCTGCATTAGCACCAAGTGTCTTGCTGGACCATTCAGACATCAATTCTGAATCCTGTCCTTTTGGTATCCTGTCCTTTTGGTGCCACCTGAAGCAGCTTGCTTCATCCAGGATCTGGTTGGACTTCAAAGCACTCTCCCTGTGAACTAGCCCTTACCCCAGTTGCCATAGGCCCAATAGTTTCTTAACTTATGCCAGTCCTGGAGATGGGGTGTCCTTGAGTGTTTGCGTTAGCAAGATCTCTTCTCACACCTCACAAACATGTGCACACTCATGCCTTGTAAGACAGAGTAGGAGACAGCCATATGGAAACACCGTCCAGGTCTGATAAAAAGCAGTAATGCCATATCACACACACATGCACTTCTTCTCTCTGTTACCACCCCCTACCACCGAACATTTCCAGCATAAAACTGCTGCCTTTGTAAGTTCCAAAATCTTTGCTTTCTCCTTCTCTCACACTATGTCACACTTGTCCGTTCTGCATGCCTCTGCACTTCTGGTCTTTAGCCAGAACTGGAATTGGACTGAGATTTCCTGCCAAATTTCTGCTGACTCAAGAGGTTGTAGTGATCTCTGGATAAACAGCCTATTTTAGGGGCTTATCCAAACTAAAGCTGACCTTTGAAACTTTTGGTGTCTATTGCATCAATGCTGATCATTCTACCACACAGAATTTCCTCCAATGTAGGGTAGCCTGATGCCACAGATGGAGTTCAAGTAATTTCGCTGCTATTTTGTTTCACCCAACAGCTTTATTTCACTAAACATTACTGTTCATTCCATATATTTTTCAGCTACAGAGTGTCAGTTCAAATCAAAACCACTTCATTACGCATAGTTGCAATTAGTTCTTTGGGATGAGAATGGATGCTTTCGATGTATTTTTCTTCACCCACATTTTTTCTTATTTTTATCCACTTGTAATTTAGGTAAAGATGATTAGAACACCTTTAAGGCTGTTTAAGTTATTGCATTCTGTTTTACTCTTTAGGAATATGATCACACAGATATTAGTTATGATAGGATCCTTTCCAGCAATTCAAAGGCCACTTTCAAATTATAAATTTACATTTAAATGATAAGAACTATAGGAAATATAAGGCAACAATGAAAGCTGAATTTCAATTAATCAATCTAAAAACTGTTTCCATTAATAGAGTTGTCCTTATTAAAATAAAATGTGCATATGGGGTTCACACACTTGCATTTACTTAAGGGGGTACCACTTTAGATAAGTGATCAGCTTTGTTACTGATGCTGTGCATATGCTGCTGGATAAGACTTGATAGCATTCACAAGAACAATGAGCAAGGTACCCCATCCATCAAACAATAGGCAAGAGATTGGGAAAGGCCTGTGTGCATAGGGTTTAGGTAGGGTGACCATATGGAAAGGAGGAAGTTAAAGTTAAAGCTGCAGGAGCCCTGGCCTCTTTTGTACCTGCTCACTAGAGGTTTAACTGTTGTAATGAAGAGGGAATTTCACCAGGTGCTGCATGCATACAAATGACACCTGCTGAAATTCCCTTTTCTATACAGCTGTTAAAGATACAGGAGCCCTGTCCTCCTTTTCATATGGTCACCATAGTTTAAGATAATTTTCTTAATGTTTGCAGTTTTTGAAGAAAAAAAATGAAACAGTTCAACCAGCATCCCTTGCTTATTTTACAACACCCATTGCTTGGTTCAGATCCAGAGAAGATGATGAGAATGTATTGGAAACTACATGCAAGAGTGGATATTTCAGTTTAGCACTTATTTTCTAAGAAGCTGCCCTTGTATTGAAAAATCAATGTCAAGAGCTAGAAGCCCTGTTGTTTAACTTCATAAGTATTTCAGCAACGCTTAACACATTTCCAAGGCAATGCTATAAATTAAAGCAGCAAAGCATATAAATAAATAAAATAACCCAAAATAGTTGTAATAATTGAAATGGACAAGAAGATCACTTCCCTTTAATGACAAATTGTGCTTTCTAAGGTGAGGAACCTTTTTCAGTGGGAGGGCCACATTTCATAAGTGGGGGGACTGCTGGCAAAAGTAGGTAGGGCTGAAAAAATCCATCCCCACCAGATTCCATTGATATACATTTATAGTAAGAAGCATGTCTACTCACAAGTAAGCATCAACAATATGTCTGTTCACAAGTATGCAGGATATGCCTCCGCATGTCTACTCAGAAGGAAGCAGGGAAAAAATCACTCAGCAGCACTTTCAAATAACATCCCAAATATCAAAGTTGCATATGTCTACTCAGAGGTAAGCATGAGCATCAAGTCTGCTCACAAGCCTCTGAAGGGCAAAGCTTAGAAGGAAGCTGGAAAGAATTATGCAGCCTAATCGTCTCTGGCCTGCAGGGGTAAGCTATCAGCAATTGGTCAGAGATAAAAGCCTTTCTTCACCCTGCTCGCTGGGGTGGGGAGAGGTGACGTGGGGGGCAGCCACTGGCTGGCCTGGGATGGTGCCACTGGTGAGGGGAGGGGTTCAGGGCTATTTAAGGCCCGGGACCCCTCCGCATCTCCACTGTTGCTGCGCAGCTAATGCTGCAGAGAGCTGACAGCGAGGGAGCAGCAGCAGGCGGCGAGGGAGGCTTACCGGTGAGGAGACCTGGCAGCGAGGAAGCAGCGGCTGAATCACCCGGCGGCGAAAGAAGAGGAGGCTCCCTCGGCGACGGGCAGACTGTGCGGAGGCCAGAGGGAGGCTGAAGAGCCCGGACAGCGGCTGCTCCAGCGGGCGAAGACCCCACAGCGGTCAACGGAGCAGGAGGCTCCGGACGCGTAGGAGGAGGACGGAGCAGGACGCACAGGACGGAGCAGGAGACTCCAGAGGCTCGGATTCGGCGGAAGCTGGGGCTGCAAGGCGCGGATCAGAGTGCCGGAAGAGCCCGTAGATCGCTGCTGCTGCAGCAGGAGACCTCGGCGGCGGCCTGGTCTCCCAGCAACAGAGCCTCAGCCGAGGCAAGCACAGCGCGCCCCAGGAAGACGGGCTGAAGAGGAAGCGCAGCAGCAAGCCGCTTCCGGCAGCGAATAATTGACAGGAAGCTGGGTCTGGCAGGCAGCGTACGGCGAGCAGCGGAGGCTGACGACTTCAGGGCCTCAGGGCCATAAGGTTTTGGGTGCAGGGGGGGGGGGCTTGAGCGGAGAGGGCGCCCTGTTGGGGAAGCCTCGTTGGGGAACTTGTGTTTCCTGCAAAAATCCTTATTTTTTATGGTAGGGGAGGGGGTTTAAATTTTGCTTAATTAGGCAATCGGTTGACCATACCTCTACCAATCAAGAGCCCCTATCACTTACAATTCAGAGCCCTCTAAGCCCTAACATACAAGTGTTATATCAGGCTGTGCATTTCCTAATTAATATTTGCAGCAGTTGGGGGATTAACAACTTTACCCCTGGTTTTCTTCATCTCACGCAATTTGCATAAATATTAGGGCATCTTTCAGTGCTACATGGGGAAGGGCTGTAGCTCAGTAGTACAGCCCCTGCCTTGCATGCAGATGTTGGCAGGTTCAATCCTCGGCATCTCCAGGTAGGGCTGAAAAACACCTGCCTGAAATCCTGCTGCCAGCCAGTGCTGACCACACTGGATTAGATGAACCAATGGTATGAGGCAGCTTATTTTTTCCTCCCAAAAAAAAGGACTGGGTGGGAAAAAGGGAAAAAGCAAGGCTCCTGCACAATCATCCAAACAAAGGAGGCCCCTGGAAAACTCTTCTTCTGATGAGGAGTTAAACCCACAGGTTGCTGGTATTTTGGCTAGAATACAAATACTGGAGAAGGAAAAAGGTATTCCCACCCCCCCAATCCCACATACACCCCTCACTCAGGCGGGACGCAGACAGACATGGCAAAAGGCAGGATGACTTATGGAATGCTTTGTCAGCTCGATTAAAGGTAGTTGAGGAGTCATCGGCTGGTCCTTCTTGTGAGGCGTCGGGAACTGAAGCAAGCGGCATGCTGTCATCCACTCCGTCTATCACGGAACCAGGGGCTGTTCCGCGGCCTTTGTCTGTCCCTCACCACAACATTCCCGCTCAAGGACTTGGGTCCGCATCACAAGGTGAGTTGCTAATGCAATACACCACACCTATGCCACAGGGAACTGGGTTTATTCCCGCTCAGTGGGGTCTTATGCCATGGCTAACAGGTGGGGGACAGCAGGCTGGGATTTCTACCCAAACACTTATCCCGCCTCAGAATTTATTTATTTATTTATTACATTTGTATACCGCCCCATAGCCGAAGTTCTCTGGGCGGTATACACTGCAACGCTTGCTACCGCAGCCGTTAGCCCATTGCAAGCAAGTTTAGTGGCTGCAAGTTCTGCAGGCTCTCCGCAGCAGAATACACTTGGAAACGGGTCAGGAGGGTTTAGCACAGTCCCCCACGGTGGTGGATCCTACATTATTATGCGCTAGTGTATGGCAAGGGCCCGCTGGTACTCCAGGGCATAGCTCCTCTCTGGAGATTAGGGATCCTTATGCGGGTGCATCCTACGACGCCATTCCGACAGGAAGTACGTCCGCACCACTAGGGTACCACCTGCTACCTGCAACTAGGGAAAAAATATGCAAAGGGGAATATGTTGATATATTCTCCTTGCTGTTTTGGGAACATGTGAGCAACGAAAAAGAAAAGGGTGCTGACAAGGAGGCGGAAAAGATCAAAAGGAAGAAGGTAGTTCGTACGTGGGCCAATTGGCTCCCTGGATTTCTCATTTATATGGGCGTTCTATTACAGCGATTTCCAAGAAAAGGGGTTATTCTGGCAAAATACCTCGATATGATTTATCGAGCGTATTCCGAATATGAGGGCGGAGCCTGGTTGGCTTACGGGGAATCATTTCGTTGTAGAGCGGCTTTTGACCACGCCCTTCGCTGGGATGTTAAAGATCATGACCTGTGGCTGCAGTTCATGACACCAGCAAGACCAGGCTTTGGCGAAAGGGCGGATAGTGGCCTTATCTTGGCCAAACAACAGCCCGCGTCCACCTCTAAGGGGTACGCAGGTCAGGCAGTTCATCACCGCCTGCTCTGTTGGGATTTTAACAAAGGAACTTGCAGTCATAACCCCTGTACGTTTAGACACAAATGCTAAATTTGTGATGGACATCATGCCGCCACAAATTGTTTCAAGAACAAGAGCGGAAAATGGCCTGCTAAGGACAGTCAGGGCACCAGATGCCCTGGCAAACAGCAACCTCCTTCCAAAGGGGCCCAGTCCGGTCAAATTTGAGCCCCTCAACTGGTGGTTAGCATTGTACCCTAAGCGACGATGCTCTATATCTCAGTGCAGGTTTTCAGGAGGGATTTTGCATACCTTTTCAAGGCATTAGATGCAGTACATTGGCTAGGAATCAAAAATCCATCAGTTTTATGGAAGACATTGTTAGGGAAAAATAGGGAAGGAAGTGTGGGTTGAAAGGGTGTTGGGACCTTTTGCGACCCCCCTTCCCCCGATCCCACACTTCCGGCTATCCCCAGCGGAAATAGTGCCCAAAAGAAAAGGTGCCAAGGGAATTAAAATGGAAGGCCCGTCTGCAGTGCTTAAAATTTTGGGTATTGGATTAGATTCAATTTCCAATGCTGCCGCTTGCCAAGGGACAAGCTAAACACATTACATACTAAACTGTCAAAGATTTTGACTGCTAAAAAAGTTTCGCTGATGCAATTATAGGAATTGCCGGGCCACCTAAATTTTGCTTGTAGGGTCATCGTCCCAGGGCATGCCTTTGTACGGCATCTGTGCTCGGCTATGGCGGGCTTGTGTAAATCACACTCACAGGACGCGGGTCACTAGGGACATGCGGGCTGACATCTCAGTTTGGTTGGATTTCCTGGTGTATTTCCATGGAATATCCTTTTGGAGGCGAGAGTGGTTAGTACAGGCAGATTTACAGGTGCACTCGGATGCTTCAGGTTCATGGGGCTTTGGCGTTATTTGGGGTGAGAGATGGTATGCAGAACAATTGGCCTGAGGCATGGCATTCCGATGGCACATGCGGGGACCTCACCTTCCTGGAGTTGTTCCCAATAGTGGTAGCAGCACATTTGTGGGCAGATGATCCGGCTAACTGCATGGGTTGTTCTGGTGTGACAACCGGGCTACCGGGCAGGTGGTCAATTCCCTTTCCTCTCGTAATCCTCGCATCATGAACCTGATCCAAGTCTTTACTTTACATTGTTTAAATGTAATGGTTTATTTCGAGTAAAGCATGTTCCAGGTCTGAACAATGATATAGCAGATGCTCTGTCTCGACATAAGGTGCAGAGGTTTCGCAAATTGGCTCCATGGGCCCTTCCATGGCCGGAAAGCATGCCTCCATGCCTCTGGCTGATTGGAAGGAGGAGATAGAACAGGCTATATGGCAGTCCTTGGCGCTGTGCACCAGGACAGCCTCTTTGAATGCAGGTAGGGAATTTCAGGCCTTTCAATTAGCCAATCATCTCCAGTTTTTATGGCCCATTCCCGTTGAACACGTGCAGCAATTTTGAGTAAGTTCCAAACATCAGGGTTTGTCCGCCCGTGCTATTTCACTTAAGTTCAGCAGCCTTGGCATTTAATAGCTAAGGCTCATGGCCTGGAGGATGGTACGGCAGACTTCTGTGTTCGTAATGCTATTAACGGTTGGGCAAGGGTAGCTTCCCATGCCAAGGATGTTAGGCTGCCAATATCCCCGGATATTTTATTAGGGTTACATGCTCAGGGGCCGTTTCCGTGCCACTCGCAATTTGAGTCCGGCTTATTTTATACAGCAGCGCTAACAACCTTTCGGGGTATTCCGCATTTCTGAGGTTTTAGCCTCATCTAAAAAGGACATCTCCGCTGGGGCATTGCTACGGTCCGATCTTCATTTAGAGAACGGAAGGCTTGCTTACTCTTATGTCGCTCCAAAACGGACCAGAAGGGCAAGGGATGTTTGGTCACCCTATTCCATGCTGCTAATGCGGAATTATGCCCGATACGGGCATTGGCTAATTTCATGGCTTTGCAGAGAGACTCTGCGGGTCTCCTGTTTTGTCACCAGGACCTCACCCCCCTTACCAAATACCAATACTGGGCTATAGCAAGGAAGGCTCTGGATGGATTGGGCCTGCACGCAGCACTATGTGGCACACACTCTTTTCCCATCAGGGCAGCCTCCACGGCCGCAGCCCTGGGGTTTCCCCCTTCGCAAATACAGGCTCTAGGTAGATGGCGTTCTACCGCGTTCAAGTCATACATGAGGCCTATGGCTGGCTAATGGATGTACAGCAGGTGGCTAACATCTTCATGTTTGTTTTAGATTGGCCAGTGGCTACGGCACCCGTGCGGGTTTCCATATGCGGCCACAGCATGGTCTTCTGGGCCAGCAAGCATGCAGCCAACTCTGGCTTTGGATCGTAGCTTGGCCTGAGTCAACACGCTGCCATTCGTTGGCTGGAAAACGTGGTATGCGGTGGAATAATCTCATCCACACCTTGCTGCAGCTTTACTCTGCTTGGCTCCCCCCACAGGTTCTGCTTATTCATTTAGGGGGGAGCAACTTGGGCTTAATGAAGGGCAAGGCCCTCATGTTGCAAGCTTTGGCTGATTTTCAGCACATAAGCAAGCGCTGGCCCAGCATACGGATCATTTGGTCCTGCATTTTGCCCCGGCTACTCTGGAGGGTGTCCAGTGACCCCATTGCTATTGAGAAGGTGCGAAAACGGGTCAATACGGAGATTTTTAAAGCCCTGGCACAGCACGGGGACATTAGCATTAAACACCCTAATATCTGCCGTTCTCGGAGGGAGCTGTATAGGCACGACGGGGTACACCTGTCTCAGCCTGGTAATGATTTATTTCTTGCAGACATTCCGAAGGGCTACAAAGAGCAATTCTTTCGGGGGGAGGGGAAGTGGGAGACTAAGCTAAGGCTTGTCTCCCCCTGTGGCGGTAGAAGCGGGCATTTTTATGTTTTTGTTAATGGTGAGCATTCACAGGCACGGTTCAAGTGATTGGTAACGCCTGAGGGCCAACCACTGAGAGCCCTGCGGCATCAGTTGGGGGGATAAGGCTTACCTTTGGGGCCAACCCTTCTCGTCTACTCGGAGCCCTGCGGCACGAGGGGAGACGACACTGGAAGGCCCTCCACCCCAGATTGGGGAAGCTCGGGGAGCGGCGAAAGTACAGGCGCCACTTCCCGGGCTGTGAATGCCTCGCCCGATCCCTTTAATGGCCTGGTTGGCCATGGCAAAATGCCCGCTTAGGTTCTCCTCCCCCCTTTCTGCTTATTTGTAAATAAATAAAGTGGCCCTTGTTTAAATCCCAACTCTGGTGTCACCTCGTTATTTCTCATCCTTCGCTCCACAAAAGCCTTTCTTCACCCTGCTCGCTGGGGTGGGGAGAGGTGGTTGCGGGCGAGGATGGGGAGAGGTGACGTGGGGGGCAGCCACTGGCTGGCCTGGGATGGTGCCACTGGTGAGGGGAGGGGTTCAGGGCTATTTAAGGCCCGGGACCCCTCCGCATCTCCACTGTTGCTGCGCAGTTCCCTCCCGCCCTCCCCTGTTGACAGTGTGGGTTCGCCGGTCGTCTGTTTGGAGGCCAAGTAGGAATTTTTTGCTCACAATCTAACTTGTTTGTGAGTTTTTTCGCCTACTTCACACTGCGGAAGCAGGACGGGTGATAATTAGGTTAATCTGGCTATTTGGTCACTTTATGGCGGTAGGAGCGGGCATTTTTATGTTTTTGTTAATGGTGAGCATTCACAGGCACGGTTCAAGTGATTGGTAACGCTTGAGGGCCAACCACTGAGAGCCCTGCGGCATCAGTTGGGGGGATAAGGCTTACCTTTGGGGCCAACCCTTCTCGTCTACTTGGAGCCCTGCGGCACGAGGGGAAGGCCCTCCACCCCAGATTGGGGAAGCTCGGGGAGCGGCGAAAGTACAGGCGCCACTTCCCGGGCTCTGAATGCCTTGCCCGATCCCTTTAATGGCCTGGTTGGCCATGGCAAAATGCCCGCTTAGGTTCTCCTCCCCCCTTTCTGCTTATTTGTAAATAAATAAAGTGGCCCTTGTTTAAATCCCAACTCTGGTGTCGCCTCGTTATTTCTCATCCTTCGCTCCGCAAGTGCATTCCATGCTAAACCCTGAGAAAGGAAGGCTTTTTTCAGTGCTGCGTATGAAAAACCACTTCTCCCGAATCTGTAGGTGATTGGAGAAAAGGGCTTTTCCCTCTCTGGCAGAGGTGGCATTTCAGGGGTCAGATGAGAACCCTGACCAGAGGTTTTGCATCTCTCCAATATAAAATCAGGAACTGCAGTCCAGGATTCAGTTACATGCATATAACTCTAAATGGTGTCTTTGGGAGGCAGCATTCATAAGACCAAAGCAAACGTTCTTAGACAATGACTAAGCCAGTAAGAGCACAAAACATCTTAATGAACCTCATTAAAATGGTGATCTTATGTAGTTCTGTGCATGAAAATACATTTAACGAGAAATATCCCAGCTATTGGGGCCATCATTACAACCTGGCTCTGCTTATTTACCTTGGTCTATAATTGAGTCAGGGCTTCACTAGGTGTCCTTGGGTATATGGTGTTCTCTTGCTAATTTTGATTTTATCATTGTTTTATTGTGTTTTGTGGCTTTATGTGTTCTATGCTTCCTTGGGAGAGCTTTGCCCTAAAAGGCAGCATATAAATCTTTCAAAGAAAGGAAGCCATGATGTTTTTAAAAATGCTTCCTTTAAAATATACTTATGATTATATGGATTGTCACAAACAGCAAAACAGAATAATCCCATGCTGAAAATAATGAGAAGTTTTAAAAGAGAGATAGAAATACCATATCATACAACTGTTCTGTTCACACGTAGACGTCTTTTGCCTGCTTCAGCTGGCCAAAGCACGGAACAATTACGGTGGCCACATTCCCTACTTTACAGAGGGCAACTCTCTATTTTGGAGAGCTGACAGAGGGCAGTCCTGCATTTGAAGAGGTGTCCAGTCCAAGTCTGGTTTGAAGTCAACGAACCATAAGGAGGGAACATAAAGGCTTTGAATTTCCCCATCAACAGCACCTCGACAGCAGACTGGAAAGGTACACAGGTCACCTAATCATCTTTATTAGGGGTGTGCACGGACCCCCCGGATCGGATCGGGACCCGGATCGGGACCTCCAATTTTGTCACGGATCGGTTCGGACAAAATCGGAGGCCCCCCGGACCGGATCGAGTACGATCCCGATCCAAAAATCGGAAATTTTTGGATCGGCCGCCATTTTTTTCCCCATAGACTTGCATTGCAATGCAAGTCTATGAGGAAAAAATGGCGGCGGGTGGGTGAGGGGGGGCCTAACTCCCTCCCCCCTGGGGCCGTCCGCTGTGGATGGCCCCGGCAGGTAAGCCCCCTCCCCCGTGCTCCCTACCCCCCCTGGGGCCGTCCGCTTCCATCCGCTGGCGCCCGCGGGCGCCAGCGGATAGAAGCGGACGGCTCCGGGGGGGGGGTAAGCCCCCTTCCCCGCCATTGCTTACCTTTTAGGGCCGTTCGCTCCCATCTGGCGCCGGCGGCTACCGCCAGCCGGCTTTGCGGCTTGCTCTCGAGTAGAGCGCCGGGTAATCACCCGGCGCGCGCCACCCTGGAGCAGGCCGCGGAGCCTGCTGGTAGTAGCCGCCGGCGCCGGACGGGAGCGGATGGGCCGGAAAGGTAAGAGCCCCCCTCCCCCCCTCGGCGCGCCCCCTCCTCCCCTCCACGCACCCCCTGCTTACCTTCCCGGCCCGTCCGCTCCCGTCCGGCGCCGGCGGCTACTACCAGCGGGCTCCGCGGCCTGCTCTCGAGTAGCACGCCGGGTGATGACATCACCCGGCGCGCCACCCTGGAGTAGGCCGCGGAGCCTGCTGGTAGTAGCTGCCGGCGCCGGACGGGAGCGGACGGGCCGGAAAGGTAAGCGCCCCCCTCCTCCCCCCCCGCTGTCCACTTTCATTGGCGGGCGCCCGCTGGCGGCCGCCAATGGAAGCGGCGGTGGGCGCCAGTGGGCGCCCGCCGATCCGCCGATCCGCCGAACAGGTTCGGAGCCTTTTTGGACCGGTTCGGATTGGATCGGCCGATCCAGCTGTCGGATCGGAAATCGGATAATTTATCCGATTTCCCACTGGACCGGACTCGGATCGTGGATCGGGTCCGATCCAGTGCACATCCCTAATCTTTATGTTGAGATGTTTTGTATTTCTATTGAAATTGCAGTTATTATTTTTAAGTTTTCATTCTGAAATTTCATATACAAATATTATGCAAATATATGTCCTCTTTTTTCTTGTTGGTGGTGATGCCTGGAGAAGGAGGGTGGAATCATATCCAGTAGCTGCCCCTGATCTCCATGTGTTGATCAAGCTCTTCTTTACAAAGCGTGCATCTGTACGAATTGTAGATGCACAGACTCCCTCTGTGCCATTAGAGACTGTTTGTTTTGAATACAGAGCCTATGTGTATACAACTCCTACCACCTGTGTAGGCTCTGTGCACAAAAGCCAGATCATTGTATTGAAGTCTGTGGCATGGGCAGTGTGAGCCCTCAGCCTCCCCTGATGCACTGACTATTTCATGTTCTTTTTCCTTTTGATCAACTGAATTCATTTCCCTGCTTGTGTAAAATGATCACATTCAATTCCTCAGGTGAAGCATTAGCCTTGAAGTTTTGCAAGCCAATACTCTGCCCATGTATGAAAGATTTGTTTTGATAATGAACAGACTGAATGAGCCAGTTACTATCATAAACATTCCTCTCTGTGTGTAAAGCAGAGAGTGGGGGTGGGTGGAAAGTAGCCAATTAGTTACAGAGGAACCTCTCTGCAACCCCCACCCCTTATTATTTAGGAACAGCAACAAAGGATTGTGCCCATGTTCTCAATTCTACTTATAGCTATTAGGATATAGCTTACAACTGAACAATAACATGTTTCAATATCTACGTCAAGACTTAATTAATCTAAGGCTGGGCTCACAAGTGCTCGGCCCCTTAAATCTATTTTCTACATCAGAACTAGATATGGCCAGTAAAGGTAAAAGGACTCATAAGGTGAAACTAAAAAGGAAAAATCCCAGACATTGCATTAGAAAGAGTCATCCTTGCCACACGTTTTAGGGCTGAGAGAGAAAGATCTAATGAAAAATCTCTCCATCTTTTGACTCATTTGATTAGTTGATAACTGAAGACTTAACTAGAAGCACATGTGAAAGTTCAGCAAAGACACATCAGAGGGAAAGGCAGCATACCTTATAATGAGGAGGTGGAATGGTACATTGCTTAACTTTCAGAATGCAGGACTAAATTATAGCCCTTAGGGTTAAAAGCTTTCATAGTAAACACATTATAATCAGTTACTGGTTACAACTTTGAAACAATCTGTCTTGCTGTTTCCTGTCTATCTGGCATGAATACTGCTCAGATGAATGTGAAAAGGAAAAGCTATACTGTAATCATGAATGACTATGCATAATGAGTAATTCTGTGCCTACATATATGCAAGTTTTTGCTTCTTTTTAATCTTTGAATTGCCGAAGAACGAGACATGGTTGTGTGTCCTACTTAAGACGTGATCAGTGATTTTATTGCATTGTGGCATTGCTGGCAGCAGGACATGACTTGGTCGTCTGCCAGAGACTGTTGGGATGATTAAATACAGTATCCAGTCATCCTTTTAGAATACATTTCTGAAACCTCTAGACTGCCATGTGCGCTTTCCTTGTGGCAAATTTGTAACTGAAATAAATAGTGCCAGATCCATGAATGATCTGAATCTATTTTAGGCATCACGGATGTCATGTGGCAATGGCATCTATTAATGAAACGGGACACACATACATATTCAGTGATACAAGACTGCATTGAAAAGTTTTATCAGGTTAATATCTTCCATAGGGTTGACAACAGTAGCTAAGGGTGATTTATATCATTCTTTGACCATGAAGAGTTAATACCAATGGATACTAACTGAGGAAATGATATGCTCTCTATCTGCAGGATGGTGAGCCATAACATAATGTACCAGTCTCACAATGCCACCATAAATGTTAAAGTTGTGTTGAGTCGGAGCTAGCCCTACCATTAGGTAGGGAGAGGAAGCCATCTGAGGCAGCAGATGCTGGAGGGTGGGGAGTGGAGGCAAGAAAGACCAGTGTGTCCATTGTGGTCTGCCCTGCATCCCTCAGGTGGGTTGGAGAGAACTGCCCAATTGCCAGTTTTGAAGATACAACTGTCAGTCTGGTCAACTTCTGTACCTGGATCGGGGGGGTGCCATTTTGTCCTTCACTTCAGGCTGCAGAATGTCTTGGACTTGCCCTGGGTTGAGTGATAACATGGTGCACTGTATTCTACCACAGATAGCTGTGAATTGATGACACCTCATTCCACAACTTTAGACAACCTCTCCCAATGGTTTTATTTTAATGTTGCTGATTTTAACCTATTTAACCTATATTTAAGTCTTACATGGCTTGGGACCACAATACCTGACAGAACACCTCTCCAGACAGAAACCTACCCATACACTACAATCAACATCTAAGGTCCCTCTCCAAGTGCCTACTCCGAGGGAAGCTCGGAGGATGGCAACAAGGGAGAGGGCCTTTTCAGTAGTGCCCCCCCCCGCCCAACTGTGGAACGATCTTCCTGATGAAGCTTGCCTGGTGCCAACACTGTTATCTTTTGGTGTCAGGTTAAGACTTTTCTCTTCTCCCAGGCATTTAACAGCATATATTGAGCTTTTTCAACTGACCCCTGGATAGTTTAAATGATGTGTAGTTTGTTTTTAAGCTTTTATGGATTAGAATTTGGTATATTGGTTTTTAAATGTTCAATGTTTTTAATTTTTGTAAACTGCCCCGAGAGCTTCGGCTATGGGGCAGTATATAAATGTTAATAATAATAATAATAATAAGGTTGAGGCATAAGATGAAAACATCTAGCATTAACCCTGAGCACTACATTCTGGTTCTAGCCAATCAGACACAAAGCCCACCAAACTCAAACATTTCTAAACTACTCAGCTGGAAAGTGAGTGTTTAGAGGTGATAGTGGCAAAAAAAGTTTCCTGTCATCACCTCATGGAACAGTGCTTTGAAAGGATTCTAAGCCCTCTATTTGGTTGTATTTCTTGTATCTGTACAATGACGTCACATTAAACCACCGCTTTATCATACTAAGATAGGTTGTTGCTCTTGTGACCTTAGAAATCACAGCCAATGTTGTATATTTGCTGCATCTCCTGGAATCGAGCCCTCCGGATGTTTTGGGCTGCAACTCCCAGCATTCCTCACCATTGGTCATGCTGGTTGGGCTGATGGGAGTTTATTTATTACATTTATATTCCACCTTTTTTCCTCCTTAAAGAACCCACGGTGGTGTGCACAATCCTCCTCCTTTCCATTTTATCCACACAGCAACAACCCTGTGAGATAGGTTGTGCTGAGTGTCTGGGCTCATCTACACCTAAAGGTGTAGTGGGAGGGAGGGGGGAGGATTGCGGACTTATCTGCTTCCACAATCCTCCCCCAGTGTCTCTACAGCTGGGCGACATCCCGGAAGGGAGGAGGGATGTTGTGGGTGCCATTTTTTTAAGAAGAGGGTTGTGCGGTAAAAAAGTAAGTAACCCCCGGCCAAACTCCATGCCCAACCCCCCTTTGCCATCCTAGGGAAGGCGAAATTGCTGTCCCTACCTCCATGGGCACAGAGCCACTCCGTTCAGCTCCATGCCCATTTGAGGACCCGAAAGCCCATTCCACACCAGCCATGGTCCTCAGGGTTTTCCCGGGACCGTGGAAAAACTGGGACATCCCCAGTTCAAGGAAAGACTCTAGTTGTCCCTGGTTGACCCCAGGATCCCCTGTGCATCATTTGGACACACAGCGATGACCTAGAGATGACCCCGAGATATATGCATGGTGTAAACATGGCCCCTTTGATTGGCCCCTTTGATTGGCCAAGTGGGCACTAGAACCCAGATCTCCTGACTCCCAGTCCAACACTCTAGCCACTACACCACACTGGCTTGAGTTGAAATAAAAAATATGTGGAGCACTGCAGGTTGGGGAAGGCTGCTCTATGTATATGAGTATGAGCTAACACAAAGCATTTCCTTCCTTACACTGAAAAGATCTAGCTTTATGGGAAGGAAATGTAAGGTTCTTCATAAGCATGGTTCTTCAGCATCACAGAGAAGTAGAAAGTTTTAAGCAGAATAAATCAAATCAAACTACTTCATTCCATTTTTGCTACCACATTAAAGACATAATCCTATAAATATTTAGACAGAAAAAGTCCTACAATTCCCAGCATTCCCCAGCCAACATGGCTTAGAGAATGCTGAGTGTTATAGAGTTTTTTTGTCTAAACATTAATAGGATTGTGCCCTAAACTACAGTAGCTTCAAATTATAACTTCATTCAATGCACACACACACTTACTTTAAACTGGTTGTTACAGCATGGATTGGTGGATAGTGATATTCCTCTTTATGGAGATGTCTTTCTTCTAAAATTGTTGATCAGTACATTTGTTATGGATAATACTTTAGAATCTAGATAAGTGTAATATAGCAGCTTTGACAGAAACAGTGTGTAGTGGTGGTTTCAAAATCAGACAACTTATTCTGTGACACAAATGCTGAAAATGACCTGTTGATTAGGTTGATTAGTCACAGGAAAGGAATAAAAAAAGGAAGAAAGAATTCTTTCAAACTAGAACATCTCTAATTGACTGTTTATTACATATTCAGTTCATGTTGATTTCTCTGCCTGCATGTTTTGTAAATGTATGCTTTAAAACTGTGTGCATGCCATGTATGCATCTCTTTAATAGGATATAAAATAACATAAAATAACATACATTAAATATAAAAGATGTGCCTTTTTTGCAGTCATCTTTGCTGCAGTACAGCCTCCTGTGAGTTCAGAATTTTTGTCCCTTTGATTGAACTTTTAGGAGTCTGTACCTCCAAATGATCCTAAACACAACTCAGTAGTAACATTTTTTGAAATAAATTTGGTTTGTGCTCAGAATATGTCCAAAC
The DNA here is from genome assembly GCA_029215795.1 of Anniella stebbinsi. Taxonomy (NCBI): domain Eukaryota; kingdom Metazoa; phylum Chordata; class Lepidosauria; order Squamata; family Anniellidae; genus Anniella; species Anniella stebbinsi. Next base: position 50,014,000 of record JARDYH010000003.1, on the reverse strand, counting down.
CTCTGCATAAAACCTCTGCATAAAACAAATTCAAATGCTTTCATTGAAAATCACTCAGGATTGAGCACTTAGGGAGTAGGTTTTAGGGATCTTTTATAAACAACATCATTGGTAATAAATATGAGAGAGGTAGGAAAATGTATAGGAAGGAACATTCACACTGTTAGACCTGATACTACATTGTCAATTGTGGTTGGATAATCAACATTATTGCTGTTGATGATGAACTTTGATGTCTTGTATTTGGATTAAATATACATTTTGTGCACCCACAATCCTGTTATATGTTCCTTTTTAAATTTTCTTCAATAAAATAAAATAAAAATAAAAATAAAAATGCTTATAAAGTTGGACATAGTAAAAACAAGTAAACATCCCCAAGATATTTCAGTTTGGTCCAATAAATCTATTCTAATCAATCTATCCTTATAGCTGAGGAAACAATCTAATCTTATTTTAAAACTATTAATGATGCTTTGACATTTGGAATCCTAATCACCTTTGTTAATTTGTCACCTCTGCTACAATCCAAGCCTACTAGAACAGTTCCAGTTCAGCTGACATATTTGCTATTTATCATTTTTCTGTTCTTTCTATTCTCACAAGTTTGAGTAGTATATCTACTAGCAACATTGTTTGGAAGAGGATGGCGGTGGTTGGAAATTAGCTTCCCAGTCTGAAAAACATGTACCAATTACAAGTTGAGCCTGAGTCAATTCTGAAGATTAGCACGGCTCTTCAGTTTCCATATCCACCCCTGTTCCTGAACTTACTTTGGAAGGGGAAGGGAAAGAAAAAACGGTGCTGGAATGGGAGACTGAGAGCTCATCATCAAGTTCCTATTGTTCCTGGTGAAACAATGGATGCTTAAGAGCATTTTTGGAAACGGAGAGATCTGCAGTTTTTATCTCATTTGGGCTCTATCCATTTGCTAGGGGGATTAAAAGTACAGGTCCCAAGATTCATTCTGCTGTCCCTAGATTTCTTTGAAGCCAGTTCTTCCCCATACAATTTGGGAAAGGGAGGGAGAAGAGAAACTAGTGGAAGAAATAGCTGGAAATGATGGAAAACAGGCCCAGACTTTGCAAACTTTCAGAAAACTTTTAGCAAAATCCTATGTTTTCTCTGTCTCTGAAAAAGCTCAGAAAGACTGACCTCGTTCCAAATTGGAGGAAGAGTAGGGAAATGTGTCTAAATGCAAATTTAGCTCATGCCCCAAGCCAACATTTGAGCTGAGACAGAGCTGAATCCCAAGACTTGCATTCTTCTGTGTTAGGAAATGCAGTTTATCAGAGGAAAGTGCAGATTATTTAAAAGTGCACATGAAATGCATGCGCATGAAAAAAGTGTGCACTCAACAGTGACACATCAATGAAATATTCAACATCTCACTAACTTGTATGGGCATGGGGCAGAATGAGCTTAATGTTGAAAATTTGACAATCTGCAAAAACAAGATTGTCAGATCTGTCCATCCCTAAATAAAATTTCATTCATTTCTGTGTTTATTTACAATTGTGTTTCCGACTTCATTTTCAGTTGGGTTATGTACATTGTATGTTCTTTGAAAATAATAAGAAAAATGATATAATATTATAATCATAGGAGCAACAGAGAACTGCTTATGCTTTTTTAAATTATCTGTTTGCCACTGCACTTTCCATATTCCAGCAGCAATAAGCAATAAAACATTTCAGAGGTGCAATTATATCTTTGTAATATAAAACCATAATATATAGTGTCATCCTTTGTTTACAGTACATAATCAAGATAGTCTTGTGACTCTTTTTGTTTGAAAAAGAATTTAAAATTGCATACACTTATTCTACTTTCTTTCTTCTTTTGTACAAATGGCATATGGTTATCTAGGCTTAAATTCTGCCTATTTTGGAAGGATATTATGGCACCCATGCAGAGTATATACTCTTCTGTATGTGTGTTACCATACTAATGAAGTCCTTGACATGATCCCTTTATAATATATGAGAATCAAAATGTTCTGTCAGCATTTATAATGGAAAAAATCATATGTTTTTAATAGCTATGATATATGACTATAAAGTTGCAATCAAAAAACACACCCTGGAATAAAGCTTCTTTTATGATTTAAACATCACATATGACTCTATTTTACCTCAATACTGGATATTCCATTATTACTTTAGGAAAATAGAATTTATCTTAGGACAATATAATTTTTGCCCTTGGCTAAATTGACAGTCAGGTTTTATATAAATATATAAATTTATTATCAGTACGTATTACAGGAAAAATTATATGCTATATTGGTATGGATGGGATCCATATTTATTTCATATTTTATTTATTTTATATTAAATGTTTATATACTGCTTTTAAGACCTCTCCAGCCCCCTCAAGACAGTTCAAATAACATAATTATAATAAAATTATAATATAAATATACCATAAATTAGAAAATAAGTAAAAACAAAACAAAACTCAACACCCTAAACTAACATTTGATACGTACCCAGCCTTTCCATCATGAAAATGGTGCTCAAGGTGGCTTACAGTCTTAAGATAAATAAAACTTGATTAAAACTATGAAGCCTCCTACTAACTTCTGATAATAGGAGTAGAGGGGATTGAGCAATGGAGGCTGGTGGCTCTGATTTTGGTGGGGTGGTGAATCCTTTCTGGGTTTTAGTTAGAACCACCTTCAACTCTAAAGGAAGTATCTAAGGTGCTAAACCCTACTCCCAAAATATGTTCAGCATGTTGGATAGCTGCTTTAGAGTTCTGGCTGGTTCTGACTAAAACCCAGAATGGATTCACAGCCCCGCCAAAAACCGAGCCACCAGCTTCCACTGGCCTGAGGTTCCCCATCCTTGATCTAAAATAAATAGCATTAATTTGAAAAGTATTATTTTAAAATCTGAACAGTTTCAAATTAATCAGTAAAAGCCATTGTAAAGGTTCTTAAAACACATTGAAAACATGTGAGGCCACAAGGACTGCCACCAAATTTCATCAGCAAATTGTTGCCTTTTCCCATTGCACAAGTTCTATTGTTGGTTTATTCAAACCAACATCATGAGTGCTAGCACTGGGAAATCATGGTATACTATCTAAAGAACCTATGTCATGTAAATCAAACCAAACCTATCCACAATTACTGAATGTTTATTTTGAGGACAACATGATAATGTTTTAGACTAGTGCAGTGAATTGTTTTCTCTACACTCCCCCTCCCACCAAAATAACTGAGCGGCAATTTCACTGGGGTTACAAGGTGAAGAAATGGTTGTGTAGCTTGAGGTTTGGTATCTTCATTCCTACTCTCAGTGGATGTATAAGTACAACATTTTATCAGACACAAACTCAATTATGGCAGAGGTCTTTTGCAAGAGGAACAACTCAGCGATGCAGTCTGACTGACTGATCAGGGACTAGTTGTGAAAAGGTGTTTCCTTTCTTGCTGAGGTAAGCAAAGTGAATGTCATGTAGGCTGAAGGAAATATTTGGAAAAACTAAGAAGATTCTTCACTTACAAGACAGAAACCAGATGGTTATATTTGTATTGTAGAGCACTATGCTGAGACTGACCAGCTTGTTAGATGGCTAGGAGTCCTTTGACATGAAAATGATCAACTCCTTGAAAGTGATTACATTTAAGTCTGTATTTAGCAGTTACATCTTTTTTCTTTCCACTCTAGAGTAAGTGCATGGGCCCAATCTAGATCCGGACCCAGCATGGGTGAAAGGAAGGGTTTGAAATCCATAATTGGGTCCCCTGTGCATACTATAGGGTAAAAATGGAAAAGGTCATAGCTGCTAGATATTGATCTAAGGTAATGTATGTTTTGTCCTTCAGAAGCGTCTGAAGGCCACTGCCAAGCTCCCAGTCAAGGTCCAATCATGTGGGGATGATGCATGTAGTCAATTGTGGGTTTGCATGATTGATAAAGCAGCCAAACTCTGCAGTAATACAAGGTTATACACTGAGGGAACATTACTGCTTTTTTTTTTGTTAATTAACAAAAATTGGCCCCATGTTTATTTGCCCAGTGTTTTCCATCTTCATAAACAAGAATACTTTTAAGAGTTATGATCTACACCAATTACTAGGGGTGTGCACCGGATCGGGTCTGATCCAAGATCTGGACCCGATCCGGCCAAAATCAGATAAAATTATCCGATTCCAATCCCTGCATCTGGATCATCCAATCCGATCCAATCCGAAAGGACCCGATCTGGATCGGAAGAGATCCGAGGATCGGACCTCTTCCCCCCACTCGTGCTCCTTACCTGCTGGGGCCGTCTACTGCCACCCGCTGTTACCTTTTACTGAGAAACAGGCTTTGTGGCCTGCCTCTCAGCAGCGTGCTGGGTGATGATGTCACCAAGAGTGCTACTGAGAGGCAGGCTGTGAAGCCTGTTTCTCAGTAAAAGGGACCAGCGGATGGAAGTGGATGGCAAAGAATGGCCCCAGCAGGTAAGGAGCATGAGGGGGGCTGGGGGGGGAGGGCCCCACTTACCTGCCGGGGCGCCCGCTTCCATCCTCTGGTCCCTTCTACTGAGAGGCAAGCCGTGGAGCCTGGTTCTCAGTAGAAGGGACAAGTGGATGGAAGCTGGCACCCCGGCAGGTAAGGAGCACAAGTGGAGGGAGGGGGCTTACCTGCCGGGGCCGTCCTCTGCCATCCGCTTCCATCTGCTGTTCCAATCTACTGAGAAACAGGAGCTTGAGTGGGGGGGAGGGATAGGGACAGAGGAGTTAGGTCCACACTCACCCATGTTTTCTGCATAGGCTTGCATTGGGGGAAAGCTTTCTTTCCCCCAATGCAAGCCTATGGCGAAAACACCTAAAATGGTGTCCGATCCGAAAATCGGACATCTGATTTTCGGATTGGGATCGGGTCCGATCTGATCTGGAAAGCCTCCGATCCGATCTAATCTGACACACCAATCCCAGTTCCGATCCTGGTTTTGATCCGATCCGGGGGTCCCATGCACATCCCTACTAATTATTGTTTCCTTCATCATTCTTTCCTCGTAGCACTTCTACTATGTTCTTATTAAGTTTTCCCTATACTACATTAGCAGAATAACAGTAAATTATTATTTTCTGACACACGTTGTATTTTACCCTCTACTTAATTATTCTTTAAAACGTGTCTATGTTGCTTTTAAAAATCATGTTATTCATGAAGTGATCTCATTTTGAAGTTGTCCAGGCTCCAGGCTGCAAAACTTGCTATCTTTTTGCCATCTCATGCAACATCTGGTAAATGTGCCTTTGTCATTTATAGGGGAAGGCTGAATTCTGAATAAATGTTGAGATACACTGTGTTATGTTCAATAAGGAAAATAAGACCTTTCTCTGGAAATAAAAGTCTGTCACTACCAGTTTTGGTTATATGCTCACCACAAAATGGTGAGTAAAGTACGCATTAAAGAACCAGTTGAATTTATTGGCTATTGTCCATCTCTGGTTGCATATTGCTAGTTGCCCAACAGTTAGTGGCCTCAGATAGGAATGGATATCAAAAGATGTATCTATGTGAGTTTGTTTGTTTACCATTTTAAAAACATGGAATCATGTCAGGTTGGGGTTGGAAAGAACGATGCAATTCAGGAAAATGGAAATATCTTCCAGTTTATGATATGTGTATCTCAGTAGGGTTGATTGAGAAATTTGATCATTGTGAATTATGATATGAATGATGTGCAGATCAGAACTTTAGAAAGTGTCTTATACCAAGTCCACCTAGGTCAATTGTCATGCCACCATTGGAGGAATCCTCTTCAAAAGAAGAGGTAGAGCTTCCAGAGATAAACAGCAACAAAGAATAGTCCATACCAGAAGTCTAGGAGGAGCCTGGCTCTTGGGGGATATGGCCACGGATCCATTTCTGCAAGAGCAGGGGAACTCTACCTCTGAGATAGAGACTGGTTGACTACCTAGCACCCATAAGAGTGTAGTGTGTCAAGAGATAGGTCAGAACAATCCCTCTAAGGAGTGCCCAATTGCAAAGGAAGCTGCCTCATGAATGAAGAACTCTTCATGAGTAGGACTCTCCTCACAAGGAGAACTTATTCTAGAAGCCTCTGATGTGCTGCGGCTGTGTCCTTGGTGGGATTCTGGAAGCTCCAGCTTATAAACTCCCAGTACTTCGAAACCCTTTGCATAGAAGCTTGTAATGTTGTGTAAATGTCTGGTGTCTAGCCACCATTTGTGCAACATTACTTTTATCTAATACTCTGGTTTCTCTTCAGATCGTATAAATCTATCTAAATCCCCTGCGCTCATCAGACACACAGCTGATTAGCAAGCAGGGCTGTGGGGGCAGTGAGCAGCAGCAGAAGCTTGGCAAATGTGGGCAGGGAATCGATGGAGGTGAGTCCATCCATATTTATTTCTGACAGGGGTCCTTCCAGCTGTACGTGGATATGCTGAAGACTGAACCTGAGATGTTTTTTCATGCAAAGCACATGCTCTATCATTGAGCTTTACCTTTCCATGGTCCTTCTTATGTTAGTTCTCCACCAACTTTCACACATCTCTTAATGTAGCAACACAGTTCCTGTTTGTTTAAACATTTAAAAGATACGTACTCTAGATATCTAGTTTTTGAAAAAATGCTTATTTAAATGTACCTTTAAATATGTATTCAAATAGTGTCTAGAGATGATTTTTGAAATACATATTTTATTGGGCTTTCAAATTTAACAAAACATTAAATAACTTAAGAATGTGAGATATCAATCAGAAGATCCATACATCTTTATCTCGATCCTTGTTACATACAATTGTGTGGCTTGTCTGATCTCTTTATCAGTTTATACTCTGTTAACCCAATGAATTATTCCATAAAGACCATTTGATTGTGGTGGCTGATTTCGCTGTTGGTGCTGTATCATAAAGTTTATAAAATCCCACCAAGTTGTGTCAAAGTCATCCCTTGAACATTTCAGTATGCCTTTGTGTGTTGGTTAAGTTTTTCATTGGAGCCATTGAACATAATCTGATTCTCCAGTGCGGAATAGTTGGACCATCAATGCTTTTTCAACTCTTTGCTATTTCCATCCTTGCTGCTACCCAAAAGAATGTCAGAAGAGATTTGGTTTTTAGTTGAATGTTTCATTGTCATTAAGGTAGAAATGGAACTGAATGGAACATGCAAAAGTGTCATGGAATAAAATAGAAAGTGCTATCTTAGTACCTAAACAAGAAGTCACAGTACAAAAAACCACACAAGCCCTTATATCACCTCCATCTTTACATAAAGGAGAGATAAATGTTGCTTTCTGATAAGTTGGGGTTTAAATGTCAATGAGAAATATGCATTTAGGACCTATACTTCCTATATTTACTAAGACTGCTACATGCATTCATTTTGTTTTCTGCTGTATCTGACATGGCCAAAGTCTCTTTTCAAAGAAACTGTTTCAAGGAATGCTTTTGATATACATTATTATGGTTTATGCACTCATGTAGGAAGGTTAAGGAGCAATACTAGTCTGTTCTGTAAAGTAATCCTGTTCTCTGCTAAGTTCCCCTCATATGTAGGCACTCAAAAAAATCATGATAACTTTATCTGGGTTTCTGCACCTTTAAGATGTGAAGTAAAGAAGAGTCCACTGCATCCTAGATAAGCAACAGTATGAAGCTGAGATGTAAGGCAGCTTTTCAAGTAAAATGATGGTTCAGGGAAGCTTATATCTATAGTAGATATAAAGGCATCTGATGTTTCGACACTGTTTTAAAATTATTATTACATCTTTTCTGCTTTCAAATACATGAAACTCACACTTGGATTTGGTGTGATCACACTGAAAATTGCACAGACTAAGCAACACAAACTTCACTACTGCAGTATCTTGTCCATCAGAAGTACATAATTATTCTGTCCGATCAATTTGGCTTCAGTTGTGCTTTGCGTGACTGAAGGCCACCAGATCATGGTTAACTTGCTCTGACTGTCTTTACAATAGTTGAAGTGGATATACAAACTAGGGGTGTGCACGGACCCTCCGGATCAGATCGGGACCCGGATCGTGACCTCCAATTTTGTCCCGGATTGGATCGGACAAAATCGGAGGCCCCCCGGACCGGATCAGGTCCGATCCCGATCCACAAATCAGACATCCAATTTTTGGATTGGCCGCCATTCCCCCCCCCCCCCCATAGACTTGCATTGGGGGAAAGATAGCTTTCCTTCAATGCAAGTCTATGAGGAAAAAATGGTGGTGGGTGGGTGAGGGGGGGCCTAATGCCTTCCTCCCCCCTGGGGCCGTCTGCTATGGACGGCCCTGGCAGGTAAGCCCCCTCCCCCCACTTCTTACCTCCCCAGGGCTGTCTGCTTCCATCCGCTGGCGCCCGTGGGTGCCAGCGGATGGAAGCGGACGGCCCCGGGGGGGTAAGCCCCCTCCCCCTCCCCCTGCTTACCTTTGGTGGCCGTCCGCTCCCATCTGCCTCTGGCAGCTACTGCGAGCAGGCTTCGCGGCCTGCTCCTAGGTAGCGCGCAGGCGCACTAGGGGCAGGCTGCGAAGCCTGCTCGCAGTAGCGGCTAGCAGCGGACGAGAGCGGACGGCCACCGAAGGTAAGCAGGCCGTGATCCCCCTCCCCCTCCCTCCTGCTTACCTTTGGAGGATGTCTACTCCCGTCCGCCATTGGCCGCTACTATGAGCAGACTTTGCGACCTGCTCCTGAGTAGCACGCCAGGTGATATCATCACCTGGCATGCTACCTAGGGGCAGGCCACGAAGCCTGCTTGCAGTAACGGTCAGCGGCAGAAGGGAGCGGTTGGCCATGGAAGGTAAGTGGGACGCGGGCCCCCTCCCCCTCCCCCCCTGCTTACCTTCGGGGGATGTCTGCTCCCATCCACCACTGGCCGCTACTGCAAGCAGGCTTTGCGGCCTACTCCTGAGTAGCGAGCCAGGTAATGACATCACCTGGCACGCTACCTAGGGGCAGGCCGCAAAACCTGCTCACAATAGCGGCCAGCAACAGATGGGAGCAGACATCCCCGGAAGGTAAGCCCCCTGCCCCCGTTGTCCGCTTCCATCGGCGGGCACCCACTGGTGCCTGCCTATGGAAGCAGACAGCCCTGCCAAGGAAGCCCCCCCGCTGTCCGCTTTCATTGGCGGGCACCCGCTGGCACCCACCAATGGAAGCGGTGTTGGGTGCCAGCGGGGACCCGCCGATCCTCCGATCTGGATTGGGACCTTTCCGGATCAGATCGGATTGGATTGAACGATCCAGCAGTGAGATCGGAAATCGGATAATTGTGGATCGAACCCAATCCAGTGCACACCCCTAATACAAACTCTTTTGTACTTTAAGATGTCTTGTCATTTAACAGACAGCTATGATTAGGTTGAACAACCTTTGCCTTTTATATGACAACTCTTATCAGCCCTGACTAGAATGAGCAGTGGTCATGATGGGAGTTGTAGTCCAAAATATCTGAACAACAGCAGATTGAGGAAGGCTGGGCTCACACATAGACTAGAGTTTTACAATAGTGCCCCTTTTGTTATGGAATACCATCTCCAGTTGCTTTTAATAATTGAGTTTTTAACTCATAGTGTGATACTTGATTTTTTTTAATGACATATTGAATGAGACTTGGATTGTTTTGGAGTATTTTCAATCACTGTGTAAGCTGCTTTGATTCATTGAGAAAAACAGGCTAGATGTTTCTTAAATCAATAAATCACCCATGAATGCTTTGGACAGGCCAGTTGCTTTGACTAGCCCAGCAAACATGGACACAGGGCCAATTCATATACTCCCAGAGCAGTATGCTCTTGAAAATTGCTTCCATGTGATAGAGCTCCATTGAACTGCAGGAACTTCTGGTCGGGTTTCCTCATAGGTCAGCCAGATCATGTGCTAAGTACCCACACTGGTGTCTGTAATCCTTATGAATACTTACCATGCAATTTGATTTACCCACATGTTTCCCACAGCTGTGAGCTGCCCAAGTTATTTTTGTTAACAACCACACTTCCATGGAAACCAGTGCAATCAGCCCACAGGATGCACCTCTTATAAAGGAACATTTGAAGGAACAATTAACTAGAAACACATGTGCAGTAACTAATGCAAACTTAATAAGGCAACAATCCTGGCATGTATCTTGAAGTCAGATTAATTCTCATTGGTATGTCACCAGATGTTTCAGCATCAATTATTGCATTTACTGTAGCTAATCAATGTCAAGTATTTGGAAATTCTCTCCTGGTATCTTTCATTCCAGAACTTATTTGCATTGGCAACCATGTGTGTACCAGGTTTTGGATTACAATGACATCAAGTATTCCATGAAGAATCTTATGCTTATTGAACTCAAAGGATTGGACCAAATGCTAAATGGAAAAAGTAGTCCTTTTTTCATGTTTTTGATAGGCTGCATGCAGAAAACAAATTGTTTGTGAAAAGAGGTATGAAATTGCATTCCAACATGTTCAAGAGAAATATGGTCATCATATAATACCTCTGTCAGGAATTGGTGAAATTGTCTCAAAGTAAAGCTATGTTCTGCTGTTGTTGTTGTTTTAATCTGGAATAAGTAAGATTAAATTCAAAATTGGAAAAGGGACATACTTTAAAACTAATAGGCATAAATTCATGTTTAAAACTTACTACCTAAAACTGTAGAATTTGGTGTGGGCAGGGGAGTTGAAATACTTTCCAACATTGAATCACCAAACTCAATTCAGTGCCACTTTCAGCTTGGCACCCTGGGTGACACCCAGCTCACCAACTCTTAAGGCCTAGTTCTCTCTTACCACTGCAGTCCCTCACATGCCCTCAAAATCTTCTCTGGCAGGTTGGGGGACCCTTGGAGCAGATTTGGGGGGGGCAGAGGCTGCAGGGGGAGGAGAGCAAGGTAAAGCCACATTGCATGAGCAGAAGTCTTCTCACATGACTTTGGATTTCATCCCATAAAAACAGCTGTGGCTCTAAACATGAACTAGAGAACATTTAGTTACCTAGCCTGCACAAGCTACTTCTCCGAATCTTTTCACTACTTGCATGTTTGTATTGTTTATCTGTTCTATAAGCCAATGAGCTAATTGTCTCATTGGTTAGAAGGCGATATAGCATTGTCTTTTCAAACACTTAGATTTGTTTGTATAATAGTTCAGAGTAGTTTAATCTGTTCCTTTCATCATCAACTGTTTATATGCTACACATCATCAATTTCAAGCAGACAGAGCAATGCTGGGGGAATACTTTATTTATTTGAATTTCAGTAGAGTGAATGTGTTTCAAACAATTCTTCTCCGCTATAAAGATACCATATTAAATATGCTCAACTGGATAGTATTTTATAAATCTATGAAATAAACTTCCACGGCAGTCTGTCTTATCATGCCCTGCAGGCAGGATGGCTGTCATACTTCATTTGTTGCCTGCAATTTTGTCTTCACTACTCCTATTGCTGCTTATCAGAATGATCCAAGCCTGTCTTTATTGTGAAGGACCTGTTTTGTAAGCCAGTGAGCTAACTGGCCTCAGGTACCGTACAGACCATACAGCAATGGTAATTACCAGAGGACAGCCAGCTCATTTGAGGCTTCTTCCATCATATGCTGGTTCTCCCTGTGATGATAGCTCAATAGCGTTGGGAGCCAGTTAGGGTTTTGGTGGTATGCCAAGATTTATGAGGCAAACAGGCAAGGGACAGACAAAAAAGAAAAAGGGGAAGAAAAGAAAAGTAGGATTCTGGGAGCAGAGCAAACAAAAGAAACAGCTCTGAGTGCAGCCAAGAAGCTCTAAGCAGGAGCTATGGACTAGTTTTCCAGTAGCTTCTTTCTGCTCCCTTTTTATAGGTGGGAGTCTGGAGCCAATGAAGCCATGACATGCAAATGGCCTCAAGGGAACTTGAATGCCAAGATAAAACAGGGCAGGGCTGAGGTGGCCCTGGGGAACGAAACATACACATCTAGATGGAGGAGCTTGACTTGTATTCTAAAGTCCTATGACAGCAGCAGAAAACTATGATGGGTCTGGGGACCAATACCCCACCCCAAGAGCCTATTGGGGGCTGAACCCCCCTGCCACTGTTGACAGTGCAGCCCCCAAATTGCTGCCAAATTTCAGTGGCAATTTGGTGATGAGAGAAAAAAGCTGCAATTTTGCTGTAAAACAAGGCATATGAGGGCTGATTAATGCAACATTGTGTCCTGATGTCCTGGGGAAGTGCACTTGTGCATTTAAAGAAGGCAGGTGCTCCATGTGCACTTAATTTTAAAATGAACACATGGCCTTTGCCTTTGCCTTTCCCTGCCATGCAGCAGTGGCCAGTTGGGGCAGCGGAATGGCACAAAATTCCCCACCTCGGCCTGTGGCATGCACTGCCTGTGGAACTGAAGAGACAAGTAGTAGCAGGTGGCCCTAGTTTCTATTGTTTGACATTTAAGGCTTAATATTCTGAATCACATAGAACACATAAAGTAGGTAGCATTGATATGAAAAAATGGGGATAGGCATCTTATTGAGGAAGAGTCAACACAGTAGGAAATAGTTTGATCATGGCTGCGCCATGCTGGCCGCAAGCACTAAGCCTCATGTGTATGTGCTTGAGAAAGGAGTTGATACTCCTTATGAACTTCTGGTGGATTAGTGATTTTCTCTCTGGCCATTCTGACCCTGAATTCAGCCCACTAGATGTAGCTAATAGTGGTGGCAATGAAGACTATTTAGGGAGGGCAGGACTAATCTAAACATCTTTGTTCTTTGCAGGGGGCAGGAGGAGAAGAGAAAGAACAGAAGGAGGTATTGATCCTGTTTAAGCATTGTTAAGCTAAACATCATGGCCTAGCATGTCAGGTGAACCATTCCTAACCCTGGCGGTTACATAACCCTGGTTTAAACATGCTCATTAACCATTTGCTGCAAAATGGCTAGTGGCTTAACCATGGCTTAGCATGTCATCTGAACAGGCCCAGTGTAAGCTTGGGCCTTTAGGAGCAAACAGTCCCACTTCCCTGGAAATAGCCTGTGAGACCCAACAACCCTGGCAGGATGTCTTGCTCCCAGTCTCAGACTTACCTACTTCCATAGAGGGCTCCTTGGACTCCAGGGAGGATCTACATCACTAGTCCTACTTTGACTGGGACTGGTGACAGTACCCTTGTTTAAAGACTTCAGTAGCTAAAGGCAAGCAAGCCTGATGCAGAGGCCGACTGGGACCCTTACAACTTAAAATACATAGCTCTGTTGGGCAGGTGCCCTGTTGTTTCTGTAAGCTTGTTCTTTGTATCCTGGGGCTCTTTCCCCTTTTGAAGACTAGTGAAGTAGCTATCTCCAGGGGGATTATGTTGACAAGGGGAGCATGAATAGACATAATCAGAGGGTGACCTCTGCTGGGTAACTCCGAGTGCCCCCTCCACCTCCTTTGCTCTGAGGAAGGTATTTCTGCCTATGAAATACACATGGATTGACAATAGATTAGGAAAAGGAAGCATAAGTGGCCAAGCAGACATTTAATGCAGGTATTATATAATTGTGTATGTAGATATGTAGTTCAGAAAAAATTGTTACATTATTTTCTTCATCTGACTAAAAAAACCCCATAATCTATGTATTGGCAACAGTCATGAAGTGATTAGTTATTTACAGCCATCCCTTACGATAATCAGTATAACTAGATACAGACAAATCTCTGTTGTTCAAAATGGAGAAGCAATAGGAAATATAGAAACCAGATATAGCTAAAGATTTGAATTCAAATCCACATGTGGAATACATTTTTCCACACCTCACTTCTTTGGCTTCCCTGATCCACAGTATCAAACCTCCAAATTTTTCCTTGTCTATTCACTCTCTTTCTGCCAACAGAATAAGACCCTGCTCTCCCAAAGCTATGTGTGAGTTTTTCCTCAGCCCTTTATTCAACTTTGTTTTTTTGTTTTGTTTTGCAGCTCTGTCTCTTTCTGACATACTGAGCAATAGCTTATTGTTTTTGCAACTGAGTGGGACTAAGAATGGACAAGAATGCTGGAAACAGGTTAAGAAATTCCCTGGCTGTTATGAACTGAGTTCAACCCCCTCCCTCTGAATCTCACCCTGGCTAATAATGCTTGGCACCATCTCACCTGTCTTCCAGCTTCTTTCCTCCCTGCCTCTTTCCCACACTTTCACATACTTACCAAGTTGTGAGAAAGAGGGAAAACAGCCAAGGTTAAAGCTAAGGACTGTTTCTAAGCTTGAGTGGCCATATGTCCTACTCTGTAGAGGGCAGGCCTCACTTTGAATGGCTGTTAGAGAACAATGCTCTATTTGAAAGCATTGTCTATATGAAGGACTGTCCAGCCTGAATCTGGTTTAAGGAATCGTAAGTCATGAAGTTTCCCATCAACAGTTAGCACCTGGACACCAGATTGAACAGGAACAGAGTTGACTTGCTCATGGTTTTCAAATTACAATGAGATAAGGTGACCAGATAAAATCCAGGTCAGGGCTCATGTAACTTTAACAGTTTTAGAGAAAAGGGAATTTCAGCCAGTGTCATTTGTATGCAATTAGTTCCTGGTGAAATCCCCTCTTCATCGCAACAGTTAAAGTTGCAGGGGCCCAGCCTTCTTTTGTATATGGTCACTCTAGTAGAGTGCCTGCAACTTTAACTGTTGTGATGAAGAGGGAATTTCACCAGGGACTAATTGTATACAAATGACAATGGCTGAAATTCCCTTTTCTCTACAACTGTTAAAGATACAGGAGCCCTGTCCTCCTTTTCATATGGTCAGCCTATGCAACTGTAACAGTTGTGATGAAGAGGGAATTTCACCAGGAACTAATTGCATACAAATGACACTGGCTGAAATTCCCTTTTCTCTACAACTGTTAAAGTTACATGAGCCCTGACCTGGATTTTATCTGGTCACCCTACAATGAGATGTAGGGTTTATTTAAATTTTCATGGTTATTTCTAAATGTGCATCTATACATATTAGGGGTGTGCAGAGCAGGTTTGCTTCTTCCCAAAATTTGGGGTAGAGTCCCAATGAGACAATTCTCCTCTCCGATTTTCAGAGGGGGTCCATCTCTCTGCTCCGTTGATTTACCCATCGGAAAACTGCTGCATTTTCAATAGGGGTGTGCACGGACCCCCCGGATCGGATCGGGACCCGGATCGGGACCTCCAATTTTGTCCCGGTCCGGTTCGGACAAAATCGGAGGCCCCCCGGACCGGATCGAGTCCGATCCCGATCCAAAAATCGGAAATTTTTGGATCGGCCGCCATTTTTTTCCCCATAGACTTGCATTGCAATGCAAGTCTATGAGGAAAAAATGGCGGCGGGTGGGTAAGGGGGGGCCTAACTCCCTCCCCCCCCCGGGGCCGTCCGCTGTGGACGGCCCCGGCAGGTAAACCCCCTCCCCCGCGCTCCCTACCCCCCCTGGGGCCGCCTGCTTCCATCCGCTGGCGCCCGCGGGCGCCAGCGGATAGAAGCGGACGGCTCCGGGGGGGGGGTAAGCCCCCTTCCCCGCCACTTACCTTCTCGGCACGTCCGGCGCCGGCGGCTACTACCAGCGGGCTCCGCGGCCTACTCTCGAGTAGCGCGCCGGGTGATGACATCACCCGGCGCGCCACCCTGGAGCAGGCCGCGGAGCCTGCTGGTAGTAGTAGGCGCCGGCGCCAGACGGGAGCCGCCGGGCCGGGCAGGTAAGGGCCCCCCTCCCCCCTCCCCCCTCCACGCGCCCCCTCCTCCCCCCTCCCCCCTCCGCGCGCCCCCTCCTCCCCTCCACGCACCCCCTCCTTACCTTTCCGGCCCGGCGGCTCCCGTCCGGCGCCGGCGCCTACTACTTCCAGCAGGCTCCGCGGCCTGCTCTAGAGTAGCGCGCCGGGTGATGACATCACCCGGCGCGCCATCCTAGAGCAGGCCGCGGAGCCTGCTGGGAATAGTAGGCGCCGGCGCCGGACGGGAGCCGCCGGGCCGGAAAGGTAAGGGCCCCCCTCCCCCCTCCGCGCGCCCCCTCCTCCCCTCCACGCACCCCCTCCTTACCTTTCCGGCCCGGCGGCTCCCGTCCGGCGCCGGTGCCTACTACTTCCAGCAGGCTCCGCGGCCTGCTCTAGAGTAGCGCGCCGGGTGATGACATCACCCGGCGCGCCATCCTAGAGCAGGCCGCGGAGCCTGCTGGGAATAGTAGGCGCCGGCGCCGGACGGGAGCCGCCGGGCCGGAAAGGTAAGGGCCCCCCTCCCCCCTCCGCGTGCCCCCTCCTCCCCTCCACGCACCCCCTCCTTACCTTCCCGGCCCGGTGGCTCCCGTCCGGCGCCGGCGCCTACTACTACCAGCAGGCTCCGCGGCCTGCTCTAGAGTAGCGCGCCGGGTGATGACATCACCCGGCGCGCCATCCTAGAGCAGGCCGCGGAGCCTGCTGGGAATAGTAGGCGCCGGCGCCGGACGGGAGCCGCCGGGCCGGAAAGGTAAGGGCCCCCCTCCCCCCTCCGCGCGCCCCCTCCTCCCCTCCACGCACCCCCTCCTTACCTTCCCGGCCCGGTGGCTCCCGTCCGGCGCCGGCGCCTACTACTACCAGCAGGCTCCGCGGCCTGCTCTAGAGTAGCGCGCCGGGTGATGACATCACCCGGCGCACCACCCTAGAGCAGGCCGCGGAGCCTGCTAGTAGTAGTAGGCGCCGGCGCCGGACGGGAGCCACCGGGCCGAGAAGGTAAGTGCCCCCCTCCTCCCCCCCCCGCTGTCCACTTTCATCGGCGGGCGCCCGCTGGCGCCCGCCAATGGAAGCGGCGGTGGGCGCCAGTGGGCGCCCGCCGATCCGCCGATCCGCCGAACCGGTTCGGAGCTTTTTCGGACCGGTTCGGATTGGATCGGCCGATCCAGCTGCGGGATCGGAAATCGGATAATTTATCCGATTTCCCACTGGACCGGACTCGGATCGTGGATCAGGTCCGATCCAGTGCACATCCCTAATTTTCAAGTAACCGCACTATTATCATCAAAGGGAATTAACAAAAATGCTTGCATCTCCATCATTTTTAAAGATAAAGGGATGAAACTTGGCACCCTGGTAGCTCTTACGTAGGGCTTTAGTCATGCCAGGTTTGAAGCAGTTCCCTCCATCCTTTGAGTTTTAGGATTTTTTTTTTAAAAAAATCTCCTTCAAATCATTCCCTCAAATCCCCCACTCACACTTCAGATGCACTACATTTTCTCTCAAAAGAGCCTACAGAAGTTTCAGAAACTAGATACCTCCTACAAAAATCAAAGTCCCCTATCTCCATGTGTGGAACAAGAACACACCCTTACTCAATAGCACACGAAGGGGAGTCTTGGCAGACACACAGAGAGAAAAGAAAACCCAGCAAAGAAAACTGGCTCTGGCCATGTTGGGAGAGGGAAAGGTGTTTCTTCTAGTCCCCCCCCAAAAAAAAATTAGGTGCACCACTTTCTCTGCTGCTGGTCCTTCTCAAGTGCAGGATAAGTCAGGTGTGGGTGGTCTTGAGGCTCCACCTGCACCCTCTCCTTCAAAATGCAAGTCTAACACATTGGGATCATTTTCTTTGGGGGTGGAGGACCCCAGGTATGCTAGATTTTAAGACAGCGGTCAGTGTCATGCTGGCAGCAGTGGTAGTGTGCTGAACAAGGCTCCCCACCCAGGCCCAGAGGCAGGCCACACTGGACCAGAGGGGCAAGGGCCGAAGGGGCTTCAAAATGCCCCCAGATAGGAAGGTGCTAGGGAAAGCTGATGGAACTTTCCCATTTTGGAAATGTTCAGTCAGCCTCAGCTGCATTGTGAAAGAGCAGTGCTACAGGCTCTTTGTTTTTATATAATTGCAATCCAACCCCCTAAGCAATGGGATTGTAGGGGGGACAGGGAGGAGACGGTGGCTATTGGTTAGCCATAGATGCCAATTGCAAAACTACCCCTTCCTCACTGACAGCATCTTTCTAATATGGAAGTGTCCATCAACATAAAACGAGCCCTCACGTTGCCTAAAAAACCTTTAGATCCATTTGGGGCCCCAAACGATCTTCTAACCGCACTGTTGGTTTTCAACAGTTTTGAAACCACCCCCTAAACTCACCGCTATTTTGGAGATCCATCAGAGGTCTGTCGGACCCCTGGATTTTCAGTGCAGAGTGCACAACCCTAATACATATCAAAATTGGCATCTACACATACGAGTTGGCATATACTCATTTCATTTTATACAATTCAGTATCCTTTTTGGTGATAGATTTCCTCATTTTTTGGTCTGTATTCCACTGTATTCTAAGAAGTTCCACGAGTCTGAAGAGATAAATTATGGGAAGTATATTTTTAAATTCTTCTTTACTCATTGGTCAGGAATACAGCTTCCAATGTTTACTTTAAGCAGTTTTTCATCTTGTACTGAAGACACCTGAACATTCTTGGAACTTGCATTGCTGATTCTGGGAAGTATATTTTTCCCTCTTGACATGTTTAGAAGGACACATTTTATTTTAAAAAAAAATTCCCATAGCTGCCATGGGCAATGGATAATGTGTTGTTCATCCATCGTATGAAGAACAAAATAAGTAGAGTTAAAAGCTTTTAGGCACTATAATATAGTCAATCCAATGTGCATGATCAAATAGACACAGAAAATATATTCGAATGGGGGGATTCTAATTCAGGGAAGTTTAACATCTGAAAGTTACTAAAAACAAAGTAAGGTGATCTCACAGCTGTACTGTACTTCATCCGACAGTGATGATTATGTAATCTTGGGTCCAATCTATACGATACACATAAATTGTATGTGTCTAATGATAGCCCAATAGGGATGGGGTAAAAATGGTTTCAGATTGTATTTTAATAGGAATTTACATAATTTCACAATACACGATGCACAATATGTTTTGAATCAATACACAAACTGAAATGCAGTTAGCCTTCAAAATTTGTACTCCTCCAAATTTTGTAATGGAGTTCTCCAAACAAAATGTATGTACAAAATGTGTATATTGGGGGAAAGTACACAAACATGTGCATATATTTGTGGGAAATGCTTGCTAAAACATATAAAGAAAATTGCATATAAAATGCATGTATTTGGGAGAAATATTCACAAAAGTGCACACACCTTTTCATACAAACTTAAAATAAAAAGCCTCAAAAGTTCAGGATGAACAGAATTTAAGAGTGGAAAAGAGAGAAATGGAGAGAAGTGGAAATGGACAGATTCATGCATCCCTAGTATTGAAGAAGGGAAATTGCCTGGTGATGATCTGGGTTGGAGAAGTGGAGGGGGAAGGAAAGTATTAAGCACCCCCACCATCATTTCTTTGCTTGAGATCACACCTACAAGATGCACCTTTTGTTGATCAAAACAGGCTGTCAGACTACCATTAAACATGTGTAATGTTTAGCTTGTCCTTCAGTTTCTGTCACAAAGTTTTAATTTTCCATGACTTAGATTTAATCTATCATGGATGCTGAAGGTGATGACAGCTAAGCCTATATTAACATTCCAATATACTTTTCTTCTTCTGCTTAATCACTTCTTGAAGATGAGATTACCAGAATAATGTTCTTCTGAAGGCTGAATATATTAAAGGTGTTAGAATTTAATAAACCATTGTCTTTCATGGAAAACAAAGTTTCATGTTGAAGAGGAGAAATAATGAAAAGGTCATTTTCAGACAAGAGAAAATTCCAATGAGATAGTAGTGGGTTAATGTATTCCATTGTATGCATTTTGTTAGACTAGATTTATTTTCCTCTAGTATTGGACAAGGTCAATTGACCTTGGCAGTATTCATATAAAATAACTGCTGCTGTAGATTTAGTAGCAATTTATGCCCTTGCTGAAGTACCACAACATGCCCATGCCATGTTTATATATCCTGTGCCTATTTATTTCAATGCAAGTACAGCTTAGAATATTATTAGTATTTACCTATAACTTATGAAGAAATGCAATATTTATTAAAAGTAAAGGCTGGATTCATTATGAAGAATTTAAATGATTTAAATCAGAAAGCTAGAGAGACAATGTGTGTCTCACTTGAGTATCTGCTTTCTATACATCCATGCCACCTGCCCAAGATTAATAACCAAAATTCTGAGCCTGTATGGTCAGAATTCATCATAGCACTGCCCAAACTTAGATGGCATCCAAGCAGAAGGTAATTAAAGTCCTACTTTTTTGAAAGTAGGACTTTTGATTGCTTCAAAACAACAAAGCCAACTGCTTTGTAGACGTATGCACAGACATGCTGTGCCAAAGTATACCACACTGAGCTAGATGAGGCAATAGTCTAATGTGCATTATATCACATGGGAACTAGTTTTTGTTTTCACCTGCCATGGATCCATCCTAGAATATCACCCCTTGTGGAGAGCTTCCTGGAAATTTAGTCCTCCACCACCAAATTCCAAACAAGTACTCCTAGAAGCAAAAGGGCCAATCTCAAAGGGGGACCACAACCGCTTGTGACCCAGATATTAAAAGAAGCCTTCTTCCATACCAATTTGCCTGGGTGTTTTGGTCATCTGCAGATGAGACCCTTTTTTGGGATTGGTGGAAAGCCAACATTTTTGGCTGAGGTGCACTATGTGTAACTCTTTTAGCCATCTTAGTGTCAAACAACAACAACAACATTTTGTTTCTCTAGTCTTTTTAGGTGTTCTGTGCATTTTAAACATTTCAAAAACTTGCCTTATACTTTCTCTCAACTGTTTTAGCAGTGCTGTGCCAAACATTTCTTCCATTTCTCATTGCACCTGAATGCTAGGTGCTATGAGCTTAATTAGCCTAACAAAGCAAGGCAGTTGCCTATCAACTAAATGGACAATTTCCCACAGTGCCCGACAGGCTTTACCAGACTTCTCCTTCAGGGAGGATCTTCATGCTACCACATCTGTCATGTCGCTAGTCTGGCAGACAACCTCCTACCTTCTGTCAACACCAGCCACTTGAACCTGTGGCAGACTCTGGGATCTGTCAATTCCAATGCTCCCTTTCCCTCTGACAAAGACTGAGTTCCAAGGGGAGGCGAGACAATCTCTGAGCGGGAGTCTCCTGTTTGTTAAGCTCCTGGGAAGATTCGTCCTTGACTCCTGGAGAACCTTGGAGAATTTCCTCCCTTGCTTCTTGTCTCAGCTGGTGTTATTCTACTTCATCCTCTGAGTCTGATTCGGAATTCACACCAGGAGACTGGGCCTCATCCTGACAACCTGGGAGGTTGCAGAGCAATGGAGAAATGTGTCATATAAAGACAAAAAACACACAGCAGTCTTGGCCACGTTAGAGTAATTAGCTAAGCTCAAAAATACATCCAAAGTCAAATATAAAATGCTCTTGAAAATGAGGCAGAAAAATGGAAGCCTCTTTCATGGGGGAAGAAAAGTTTCAGGAAATTGGAAATCAGATTTTGGCATAGCACTACCTCCACCTCTTCCCTGGAATTGAACACAATATTGCCCCTTCACTCCTTCTGCAGGTCTTTCATGGAAGGAATAGTATTATCAGCACCTGCATTAAAGACAAAATGTCTCCACAATCAGTTCTCAGATGTTTTATATTTGGAAGACCCTAGCTAAGAATGACAACTGAACCATGAAGAACCTTGAAGGATGACAAGTAGAACGGAACTAAAATTTCTCATACGCCATGTTTTTCAGAAAAGTTCTAAGGTTCCTCCCCCCCTAATAATAAACATTTTGCAGAATTTTCTCCTAAGTTTCTTTGGCATTTTAGGGGGCTAATGGTCAGCTTCCCTCCTGTTGACAATGCCCCATAATGACACTAGGAATGGGACATTGTGGAAGATGCAAAATGGGGGCCAGGCTGCCAGCACAATTGATGCTGTTTCCACATGCAATGGCAGCACAAAATGTAGTAGGAAAAAAGAAAGAATTTGTGTAACGACTTCTGCCAATTGTGAACCCCACCTGTGAGAAACTGTTGGAGAATTTCTCACTCCCCTGGCAAAATTCAGTAAAATTGCCTCCCCCCATGTTTCTCTGCCCATGAAGAGGGTGAATGATTTCAAGAGGCCATTTATGCACTTCTCTTGTTGTTAGCCCTTTTAAAAATGTATTTGTTTTTACCGATTTTGTATTTTAGTTTACTATTTTAATTATTGTAAACTTGAGGACAATCTTCCAAATAAACAAAAAATATCTTTACAAGAGACAATCAAGATAACCGATTAAGCTAAATAGTGTAAATACAAACAACAACCTACTTGGTCGATTGATTTGGTCATGTAGTTCACAGCAATCAATGGGTGTTTCATCAAGAGCAAGCATTTAACATTAAAGTACATTTGCAGATGCACCTGCAAATCATCTGGCTTTGCAGTTCACATCATTTTTTAGTAATCAATGACAGTTGCATCAAAGTAAGTGAATAACGTATTTTTAAAAATTATGCATGCGCCAACAAAGCAGCTGTCTTTGCATGCCTGGTCTGCTAAATACCATCTGTGCATATTTCATTAAAAATGGTTGGGGAAATGACATGGTTACTTCTCACATTAGTGTTTTCTCTCATCAAACATGGTTCATGTTTACAGACCCTACTGGTACAATATCACACTGGATCACATGGAACTGACTCCCAGAATGCAACAATAATCTATGATTGAGCGCCTATGTGCTTCACAAAAGAGAATTATATTTAATAGTAGACAGAGTCCTTGATTACATTCATTGTAGTTACTTTTTAAAGCAGAAGGACAAATGTGTAGGACTACAAATTGGCCTTCTTTCAGACTATACGTCTATCATGTTCTTACCTGCCTTTTATGAGCACATGACAAACTGGCCATATGAATGGGTTACCGGTGAGCCTAGTGACTGCATATGGTGAGACAAATCACATAGTCCAGGAAGAATCTTCTTTCCTGAGAATATTGTTCAAAAGATGTGTGTGCAGCAATTATAGACTTCTTGAAAGGAGAATGTAACCTAGCAAGTCTTTTGCAAAATGAGCTTGTCCATTCAACCTTTTAGTCTCCGTTAAAATTATAGCCCCCATTCTTGCAATAATAACAATTCATGACATGCATTATTTTCTGCAGCATATGTCTTTTCTTCCTGCATGTGACATAAAGATGCCCATTTATACATGCTGGATGGCAGATTATTACAGTCTAGAACACATTTTATTCTTGAAATACCAGATCCTGACAGTTTTCACTAGAATGGGCAATATTAAATCAGTCCCTTTGGACTTTAAATTGTGCAACGCTGTTACCAAGGCCTTGATTGTGGATAGACACTATGGTGCTTTAAACGTAAGTAATAGAGGCATTCTGAACTTGTTTACTCTATTAAATGATGAAGGGCCTACATAAATTTCATAATGATGAAGTATCAATTGAAATATATGTCCACTGGATTGTGTTGCCTTGAACCAGCATTTTTCTTCAGACAAAGAAACAATAATGTCACACCATGAAGCTTCAATGGCATTCCCATTCACTTCAGTGAAAGCAGCAGAACTGTGGTATACATTCCTTTGTGAGCAAACATCTGTCAGGTCTGTTGAAATAAATAGGGGGGGGGGGGGCTGTGACGCCCTGCCTGTACCAGTGCCACTCACCAGGCGACACCACAGGGCTGTCCACGCCACTTGCACTCAGGGCTTACTTCAACCCCCCCTGTGCTTATGATGTGGTTGAGAATTTAGGGCTACTGCTGCTGCTCCCGTCCCGCCTTTATTCTTCTAGGCCCCACGGCTCCACAGCTCAGCACCCTAGCCCTCAAATCCCCCTTCTTATGTCCACTGCCACCAGTACCTTACTTAGGTACAATTCCAATGATCACACCAATTGTAAATAAACAAGATTTATTAACAGAAGTATATGCAGGTCAATAAGCGTGATGGTTTCCTCAGGTATAGACTCGTATTGGTTACAGGTACAATGCTTTATGGTTTCAGTACTTTCTTCTTATAACATTGACAATAGAAACTCTAACGTTCTAATTATCCTGCCTACTCTACCCACTTTACACTACTCTCTACTCTCTCCCACAAACTAGTTTCCCCAAAATAACAAAACACGTTGGTCCTTCTTATCTCTAATCTATTCTCCCTCACACTCTCTTTCTCCTACTCCTCTACTAACTAACTAACTTCCTTAACTAACTAACTCTACTCCCTTCTCTTAACTGACTCTTGTCAGCTCTTTCAATATATACACACTCTCACACAGCCAGCCAATCCAGGCACTCCCCCGCCACCATCCAATCAGCACTCACACATGAACTCCCCCCCTTATTCTTACCTAGTTACAACATAACTGTTCTCATATTTACCTTCTTTTATGGCCTTTTATATACAACTACTTACACTTATTGATATAAACAGTTCTCCCAGCAGTTGAACATCACAGGGGCAAATGCATACAAGGGCACTGGAATATTTTAAGGTTCTGGATCCACATGAAGGTTGAAACAATACAGAATTCTGATATGATTAAAAGTTTTTAGATAATCAATAGGCCAAATCCCTCCTCCCCCAATTCATAGATTTACTTAAGAGTTAATACTTATGACAAAGAATAAATCATAATTTGTCCATTGAGTGAGCATGTGTCATATCAGTGGGAATTGATGATGAGTGAGTTCTCAAGTTGCTTTGGAATCAGTCCTATATTTATGAGCTTTGGAAAACTGCCCATCTGTTTTCTGTAAGTTCTCTCCTGGCGTGTAATGCTGGCACATTTAAAGTGCTTCATGGGGTCATCTTTTCTGCAAGGGTACCTCTTTCATCTTGACAGCCAAATCAAATTTTGGAGAAGCTCTGGGGGACAGCATTCCAGTGGTGGGCAGGGTTGAAGACAAAGGGAGCGGTGCTAATGTCAGAAAGGAGGGGTTCAAAATACACACACAAAAATACCAGAATATTAAAGCTTAAAGTTATTATTGCCAGTACCTAAGCCATTCCAATATTTTAGAATGGAGGGAAGAAAAAAACTTCAGAAAAACTGAGAAACCACCAAATGAGTTGGAAAGTATGTTGAAATATCTGAGGAACCCCAGAAAGCCAGATTTGGACCTCAGGAAGTCTGGGAGCCTAGCTACACTACTGCTTTAAAACGGTTTATAACAGTTTTAAACTGGTTATTAACCAGTTTAAAACCGTTATAAACCATTTTAAAGCAGTAGTGTAGATAGGTTCGGTTCCTGGGACTGAGAGTTCTGACCCTTGTTTTACCGGATAGTATATTTTCCTTTTCGTATTGTATGCTTGTATGCAACATTGGGATGATTCCTTGATATTTATATATCTTGACTGGGGCAAAGGCATCATTCAAATCGTCCCATATCCAAAGCTTCCCCAGTTTGTTTACAACATTGTTTTGTAAATAATTTATTCCTAGGGTATGACTGCTGGGGGGTGGGTGGGTAGGTGATTTTTGATTTTTTGATTTGCAACCCAGCTGAGTTCCCCCCCAGTCCATTCTTAGTACTAGAAATTAGTATATATTTCTGTAATAAGTATAAATGAGGAATTGTGTTTCCTCTCTCTCTAACAGAAAAGACAACCACTGTGATTATACACAGAAAGCAGGTTATAACTAGTAACTGTGCAGTCACAACAATAAACCACAGTTTATAATAATGAATCTGAAAGTGAAATTCTGCACTTTCCCTAGACTTCATAGGCAATGGGAACAACATAATTCTACAAAAGGAAGTCATAAGGCGACATTACCTATACTTCACATCATTGAAATGTAACTGTGATTTCCCATTAATTTGTGGATTCCTCAGCTTCAGTAAATCAAGGTTACTCATGGAAGTTAGCAAAAATAACCACCATGACCCCCTCTCCCAATGTTATGATTTAAGTTGCATATGTTCAACTGGAACTTAAGGCCATAGCAGATAACTCTGCCATACGTCAGAATTAATTGTAGCTTTCATGACTGTTAATCGACATATAAATGTATCTAGAGTTAACTGACAGGTGCTTCCATTACAGCATCCTCTCAAGCTAAGGAAAACCTAGCCATGAGCAATTAGTGACCTTTACCTACCACATTAACACCTCTAATAGTGACTGGCAGAGTAATTAGACTGAAAATCATCCCAGCAATAGAGATTGAATGATTATGGCTATCCATTAACATGACCAGGAGAGCTTTTAAATTCATTGGAAAGAAACGGTTCCATGATCACATCTTGGAACAAAGAAAATTTTAGGGATGGACAAAGCTACCCATTTCAGTTTCTCTCAGTTTCTCATTTTTTCTATCTTAAATTCAGTTCATTCTCAACTTTGGTACTATTTCCAACTTTATGTTTGGTGTGTCCTAAATTTTGAGAATTGTTTTTAAAAGTTCATATTAACATTCCTGCACATTTATTTATTTATATTATTCAAATGAATATACTGCTTTACACAAAAGTTAGCAAAGTGGTTAGCATGCAAAATATAAAAAAATATCAAATATAATGCAAGATATAAAATATAACGTAAGAATGACATATAAAACAAAATAAAATGTAACAGTAAAACACAAAAACAACATCACAATAACAAATAATTTGTCATCAGCAAGAAAACTATACACTTTGCTGTGGACTGCAGATGAGCTTTGGCTGGGTTACACCTCAGGGTAAGCTTATGTGAAGAGATGGGTTTTAAGAAGTCATCTAAGAGTGCAATCTTATCAGATCCACCCTTGATACTCATAAGCCTCTGAACCCGAAGGCCTATGAGTATCCAGTGCAGAGCAGGAGGCATGGCGGAGGCACTCTTTGCCTGTGCTGCACCTCCCACCCTGTATTTCAGCTAGACAGGCTTTTTCACCCATCTAGCAGAGGCATCAGGGATGGAGAGGGAAGGAGGTTGGGGAGGCCTGGTCATATGTTGTAAGCCATCCCCTCCCCTCCCCTCCCTGCCAATCAGCATGCCCCCTTTCTCTTCCCTCTGAGCTCTCTGTTGTGACTTTGGAGAGGCAGCTGGTGTGGTTCCGTCCATGCCAGCTGCAACAAGGAGTGGGTGGGGAGCTCGAATCCCTGGGTCCAAGGCTGGAGCTCTGCCTCTGACTTTGGATTGAGGAATGTAAACTATCCTGTGTCCCCCCAGACTCTGTCTATGGGCCATAGGATTATTCTCCCCATGTCAAAGAGTGGGTACCTGTCTAATGGCAATTGGTGCTATGTTCCAGAGAGTGGGTTCTGCGACACTAAATACTCTATCCAGGACAGGGGTGGAGTGTGACTGACATCCACCTGATCACCCTCCTGGACTGGAGTCTGTGGATCCTACCAACTGCCCAATCCTGTTCAGTGTGGGGCATGAGCCACCCACTTCTTCACTGAGCTGCCATTTTGCAGAAAATGGTGGCTTTTTTAAAAAATGTAAAGTGGCTTTTTATGCAAATGGTGGCCGTAAATGTATAAATAGTAATGTTGCATAAATGGGCTTATTTATGGCTGACATTTGTGTAAAAAGCCCTTTTACATAAAAGAATGAGCTGCCATTTTCCACAAAATGGCAGCTTGGCAATGGAGCAGATGGCCACACACCACTCTTGGGCACCTGCGGAGTGGCTGGTGGCTTTTGGCTCATGCTGAACAGGATCAGACAGCTAGCAGGGTTTTGTTGACTAGTGCACAGTGAATTCACCTATCCCTAGCTGCAAGTGCTCTTGATGCACAATAAAAGTGCTCTTTCTGAAAATTTCAGACATATGTATATTTCTTCTAATGCATGCACTTTTTGTACACAGTTTTCTTAATATACACAAATTTGCAAGCAATTTCCCCAACATACTGCATTTTAATGTTATTTCCACTAATATACACAGTTTTGTGTACACGTTCCCATAGTATACACATTTTTGTACACATTTTGGTTGGGGAATTCCATTGCAAAAATTGGAAAACTGCAAATTTCAAAGGATAGCAGAGTTTCAGATAGGGCTGTGCATGGACCCCCGATCCAGTCTGGATCCCGATCTGGGAAGTCCGAATTGGGCCCGATCCGACTCATGTCAGATCAGGCTCAATCCAATCCGCCTCAAATCTGGATCTGGATCCGCTCCAGGTCCGTGCAGAGCCTGCCCTCCTGCTCTCTCCGCTCCCTCCCTCCCCCCAATTGCTCTCCTTACCTGCAGTCTCCTCCACGTCATCCTCCATGGCAGCTGGCCTCCTCGATGTCGGCTGCTCGCTTTCCTGCTTGCGCCGAGTGATGACATCACCTGCCACGACCGGCAAATGTGGTGCAATAAACCAATTAGAGCACTTCATTTGCCAGTCGTGGCGGGTGACATCATCACCCAGTGCAAGCGTGAAAGCGGCCAGCTGACATCGAAGAGGCCAGTTGCCACAGAGAACAACGCGGAGGAGGCTGCAGGTAAGGGGGGCGTTTTGGGGGAGAGCGGGAAGGAACGGGGAGAGCAGGAGGGAGGGCTCTGCACGGACCCAGAGCGGATCTGGATCGCAGATTCGATCTGGGCCGATCCAGGCCTGATCTGATCTGGCCTGGATGGAAGGCCTGATCTGATCTGGCCTTAAAATGGAAACTGAACAAATGTCTCCCCCATTCCTAAAAGCAGTAAGACATATCATGAACTGCACTGATGTATATATTCATAAGATAGGGGCAATGTGATGGCCACAATACTGGAAATAATTCTGTGCGCTTTAAATACTCTGGTCCATATGTTACATCAATTACATGGAATGGACAGCTTTCATTATAAGTTTACATTTGCATGCAAAATGTCCCAAAATACATTTTTGGTTATACTTAACAACATTGCTAAGTATTCAGATTGTTATGGAAACTACTATTCTGGATTTTGGTATGAAAAAATTCTCAATATGTGAAGTTAGTGACAAATGCAAAGCATAAATGCAAACATTGTTTCATTTTAGTTTAACATTCTGTAGGTCACATTAAATATATAATGTGACTAGAAACTATGGACTTCAGGGTTGAATCCTTAAAACAAATAGCTTAAATGGTGGATAAATCTGTTGGCACCAATCCAGCTACAGTTAACCATGACTAAAGTAAATAATGATATAACAGGCAATGGGGCTTTCATTCATCGTGACTAACTTGTCTCATTTATTTCAGTGGACAATCTCAGCTTGTTGGAGTAAGCAAGAGTCATTAGTTCAAACCCACTGTATGGAGGGGAAATAACTGGTTGAAAAACCACCAAAGGTGCAATCCTGTGCACATTTTGACAGAAAATCGTCCCCCTTCCTATCTAAACATGCATGGAATTGCACCCTCAATACTAGTTACTGCATGGAGGCACTAGGTTGTTGTTGGTTTTGGTTTCACTTTTGCCTACCTGTTTTTAGTTGTAACAAGGAGTTGCCTGTTAGTATATTAAGTAAAGGCCCTATTTAAAACTTGCAGTTGTCTTCTGTCTCAAGTGTGGGCAGACAAACCTTACTCTGAAACACAACTAACTATCATTAGCTGAATTCAGCCTAAAGATGTACATACACTATCCAAGAAAAGGTTGGGAGGTGTGCATAAGTAAGTGCTACGACTGCATTTTATTTCTCTTGATGAAACTGCAATTTGTTAATGGACTCTGACAAAGGATGGGAGAACTAGAGATGCAAAAGGTCACTGAAATTCTCCAAACTTCACTTCAAAGTGCACTCTCATTCTTTCTTGTGATCTGTATTTTTTGGTTCATTCAAGTTTTTGAAAAGTGCATATTTTATCCCATTGAGTAAAATCTGAAAATGCATCTTTTTTTTTTTTTAAAAAAGTGAATTTTAAAAAATGCACAACTTTAAATGTGTGCATTTCTTACTTTTTTAATGTGTGTGTTTTCCCCATTGAAGCATGAAAATGAGAATATTTAAACATGCATTTTAATACACAACCATAGAAATGCACAACTTTAAACCATGCATTTAAAAAATGGTGTATTTTTAAGGTTGCACATTTAAAAAGTGCCCTCCCCCTTTTAAAAAAATGAACATTTTGCAGGCATGAATGCAAGTTTATAAATCAGCAAACATTGTTGGAGCACGTGCACTCCCAATTGACATCCATGTTCAGGGATGCAGGTTACCAGCAGTATAGCATATTAAATGCCATTCACCAGCAGTATAGCATATAAAACCAAAATCCAGGTGCAATGGAAAGGATGTCATGCACTGTTTTAAAAATCCTCCTCCTTTCCCCCATTCCCAGGCTTCATGTTAGGATTTCTTGAATATATATATATATATATATATCTCCTGTCCTTTTTTATTTCTTCTCCTATGTTATTCTCATAGCAGTCCTATGAAGTTGGTGTGGCTGAGTGATAGCAATGGACCCAAGGTCACCCAGTGAGCTCATAATTGGTGAGGCTGATGCTTTTCTTATCATGCGCTTTTGAATGTATAACTATTTTGGTGATTGTAAGAGCCAGTTTTCAATGGTACTACTATTTTATGATTTTTAAATGCAATCCCATCAGATTGTAACGGCAACTAACTATTCATGTTAAAATAGAAACAATTTCTTCTAAAATATGTAAAAACGTATATTTTTTAGGATTTAGCTAGTAAACGGTGCATCTGTATTTTACACACACACACACACACACACACACACACACACACAAATTACCATTACCAATCCATTGCTTTGAGATCACTCTATCTCTCCCGAAAACTATGGTATGATGATTTGACACACATATCTTTGTGTCTTAACTGGACAGTTTTAATGTCCTCTGGCTCATTGATTTTGAAATTACTTTCCCCACTGTTCATTACCATTCCTTTCATCTCACATGGCTTATCTCTGTAACACCTATATTGCCTCGAAATGCCTGGAAGATCCTTTTTGGTGGATGATCAGCTGTTTTTCTGGGCTACTATTTAATAAAGTAATTGTGTAGTTAATGGGAATTTAACAGTGGTTTCAGTCACCTAAATATCATATAATCAAGAATTAATGATGTTAATGATAAAGACAGCCACAAAAATGCACTTGAGATGAACATGCCATGTTGTGATAAACAATATGGTATAAACAAACTTTAAAGGATGATAAAATAATGGTGAGAGAAGGCTGGACCATGCATGACTACTGGTTGCTTGTGCACGGTTTGTGCCAAATTTGACTCTCCAGTTATGGCTGAATGGCAGTGCTTGCAATTCCAGCATTTGTTAGTATCTAGGTTTGGTCTGGCTACTTTTACAGAGCAAATTTCTCCCTTGTTATTGGAAACACTTATTTAAGCTGCTCACACAAAGCCATACATAATCCATGTCTATAAATACTTTTTATTGGTGAATAAATATGATATATAGGGCTTTAAGCAAGAATAGAATAGGGAATTGGATTGACCCAATTTGCCTAATCGGTGGCTTGGTGCTTTGCCATCTGTACCTGATGTGTCTATGGATCTCAGGTTCCATCTTATTCATCTAAAACTTTTGTTTCATGTCTATTGGGCACCTCAATGTTTGTTTAACATGAGATTGTCTGAGGGTGCAGTCTTATATCCATTAGCCACTGTCTAGATGGCCATAGGATTTTTCAATTTCTGGGAACTGAGGTCAGAGCCAGCACTCTAACCTCAGTTCTGAGAAACCACTCGCGCCTCCTCCTCCTCCCCTGCCCCTCATCTATGACACAGTTCTCTCCATGATTGCTCCTTTTCCAAGCTCAGGAATGGAGCATGGAGATGGTGAAAAGGGGGCAGGCCTGGGGGCAGGCCTCCCCCCTCCTGCGCTGAAGCTCCCTGGCTAGATGCTCAAAATTGAGAGTCTTGCAAAAACTGCAGGGTGGACAAAGCATGGAGGATAATCTGTGCTGCAGCCACCCTGCATAGGATAGTCATCAGCCTCTGATTTCAGAGGCTATCATCTATCTCTATTGGTTTGTTCCTTAATTCTCCACATCCATTTGACAGACAAAAGGTTGATATTACAACATTGGAAGAATAAATGCTCACCTCCTGCAATGCAATGGTTTCAGGACCATACAATGCTTTTAATATTTGATCCTGTTGTTGGGCCAAGTGAGTATGGAGCTCCTTTTTTTTAATGAACCGGCAGCTCCAATGAGATGTGTGTTAGCTGTAATTTCTACAATATGAGTTATTCGAGCTGCCACCATGTCTCCAACATGCCCCCCGTACATGTCACAGAACTTTATATGTCAATATATGTGCATCCATAGCATGGTGAACTGTTTCGCCCTGCCTCATAGTGTGTGTACTGTTTGCTACATATACACCTGATTTTGTCCACAGGCCAACCAAGTCAGCATTTCCCCTGGCTAATCCCTGCCAGGGATGTAATGTGGTTTTAATTGATTAAAATACCATAGCAGCCCAAAGCCATATTTTTTGCCATAATTTCTTCACTCTAGCTTTTCAATCTCAAAAACAAACTTCCACTGATATTATGTGTGAGTGATAGTAAAGCTATCAAGGCAAAATCAGCAACAAATAGCTGCTTTCCCCATTTGAACTAGCAAGCACAAATGGCATTGTGGCAGCATTTATTTATGGTAGTGCAATGTCGTTAGTACTAGTACTGCGCCACCATTGGCTACTAACCAGTGTTTGGAGCTTGATTTCCCCTTATCACATTCTCTACATTGCTTTATAATGTGTCACAGGTGGTCATCTCTTTTTACTTCTAATCCCAGAGTCATGGAGGTGAGTTGCAATATGTTCATTAGGCTGACCATATGAAAGGAGGACAGGGCTCATGTAACTTTAACAGTTGTAGAGAAAAGGGAATTTCAGCCAGTGTCATTTGTATGCAGTTAGTCCCTGGTGAAATTCCCTCTTCATCACAACAGTTAAAGTTGCAGGCACTATACTAGAGTAACCATATACAAAAGAAGGCAGGTCCCCTTAGTTACCTATGAATGTCCCTGGGCCACATGTTTGGCTCAGACACTTTCTTAAGAAATGAAGTTGGTGGGTGGCTGTAGGTTGATGCTCTCATCTGCAGTATGTGCAGAGCAGGGGACGGAAAAGAAAAAGGACAGGAGAGGACAGGAAAAGAAAAAAGACAGAAGAGGACAGGAAAAGAAAAAGGGGGGACAGTGGGGGTGATGAAGAAGGGCAGCGGTCAGCCACCTTGGAGGAAATGAGTGGTGATGGGAATAAGGAGAGCAGCAGGGAGCCAGTAGAGGCTGGGGAAGCCAGCTAGGAAAAATCTGGTGGGTTGGAGCGGGTTCATACAATCATAGAAGGGTAGAGTTGGAGTCATCAAGTCCAACCCCCTGCTCATTGCAGGAATCCACCTTAAAGAATACCTGACAGATGGTTGTCCAGCTTCATACTGAATGCCTCTAAAGTGGGAAAGCCCACAACCTCCTTAGGTATTTGGTTCCATTGTCGTATTGCTCCAACAGTCAGGAAGTTTTTCCTGTTGTCCAGCCGGAATCTGGCTTCCTGTAACTTGAGCCCATTGTGTACTTTTAGATCTAAATGAATGGAGGCTGTATATATGTGAGAAAGCGGGAGGAGGAGGAGAAGAGGTTTAAGTGGGGATTTAAAGCATTTTTGTAACGGGCAACATGAGGTATCTATGCTATAATAGCTAGGATTTATATTTGTTAAATAATTGAAAATTGTACTCTTTTGGAAGAAAGAACATATGTAATAGCCAGCATTATAGCTAATAATATTGGGTTACACTTAGCTTGTTCCCTTGCAAACTGAATTCCGCAATACTATAGGAAGGACATTTTAAAAAGCACTTTGACTAAAAGCAGGAAAGATATTTTAATTAATGAAAAAGCAAATTATCTTCATATGAATGGTCAGACAGCACAATTTGCTGCCAGTGCCAGTAAAATGGAAGATTTTGTGGGTAGTTCGTCAAATTATTTTAATAGTTCTACAAAAATTATTGCTTCTTGCTACTGAAATAATTCTATGGTACTTGGCATTGCATAAGGAAGAAATATATTGTTCAGAATGTTCATGGGTAGTAGAATGCATTGTAGAACTTCCTTAGCATAAAAGGCATGTCATAGATATGTCATTGATCAATCCAGATATACAAATGTTCCAGGAAATCATGGTGATGCAGAATAATGTGACACAGAGCTCATGTGTTCATCTCTCTCTCTTTTCCTTTTAATGGAGGGGAGGGCAGAATTGACTAAGGCAGTAAAGGAATGAAAGTTCAGGTTGGATCCCACAATTGAAATGGATCAGGTAGCCTTTGTAGATA
Organism: Anniella stebbinsi; assembly: GCA_029215795.1. Taxonomy (NCBI): domain Eukaryota; kingdom Metazoa; phylum Chordata; class Lepidosauria; order Squamata; family Anniellidae; genus Anniella; species Anniella stebbinsi. Next base: position 49,979,897 of record JARDYH010000003.1, on the reverse strand, counting down.
ATGGAACAGCAATGTACATTTAGGAATGTATGATAAATTTGTTTCAGTTTGGTTTTTTATCAGGATTTACCCAATTTGCACTTTCCGAACATGGACTCAGACACAATCTGTTCTTAAAATCCATTACATTTCCGACATTGCAATGTGATTCACGGACCCAAAACAATGCATTCGACAACATGCGTGGATTTGAGAAAAGCACACAAATATGCTTTAATTAATCAGAGATGAATGTGTCATTGCAAAGAGGTATGCAGTTGATGTGTACATTTGTAAAAATATGCACAAAAATACACACAGATTTTTATGTGAAAAGAAAACACAAACCACTGCTCACGATCTGGTGTGGATTCGAGTTGGAACGAACTTCAAGATGGAATTCAGAGAACTTTGGCAAGATTGAATTTTGCCGATTCACATTTTCCTACAAACATCTAGAATGCCATGCTGTCTTTGGGCATTTTAAGATACTGCAGTGAATATGTTTGTGGTTTGTTCTGAGGTGAGGTACAATGTAGTTGACAGAGAAATTATAAAGTGAGGGGGAGTGGGAAAAAGAACATTCACTCATATAGGTTTGGTATTAAATAGCAACAGAAATAATGATACACACCTTATCCTATCCAGGTTTTCTCAAAATTCCCATGAAATTTAAGTAGACTTACTCCCAAGTAATTGTTCAAAGAATTGCAGCAATGGAGTCCAATCCTCCGCATGTCAACTCACGTCCTATTATATTCAATGGGATTTATCCCAGAGAAATGTGTATAAGATTGTGTCTTTAATTAGGAACTATTTTCTTTGCACTATATTCTGAATTGTGCAGTGCAATGAATTGTATTCTGTGTCCCTTAAAAAGCAGTGTTTCTTATTCTGGCAGGCATGTGTTGATGCAAGCATATTTCAGTACTCATCTCCTCTACTTCTAATGTACTTAATTGCTCATTTTGTCCCATAAAACTTGATGGTAATATCATTTTAATGGCTTTTTAGTAAGGCAGTATATATGTGTGTGTTAAAATATTGTTATTTTTTTTCTATATAGCCCATGATACTGTCTTTTTTCCTTTAGCATGTGTGTGTGTGTGTGTGTGTGTGTGTGCATATGCATGTGCATATGCATGTGTGTGTATGTGAGTATGCATGTGTGCGTGTGTTTGTGTATTACACACATATAATATTTGTGTAATATCATGAGGAGTATCATGAGAACTAAATGGAAGTACTGGAGTAATTGTGGAATTCTATGCAGCTAAATTTGCAACAAGGGACCTCTTCAAAGTTGTAGTTATGAAGTTTTAATTACCAAATATGGAGATACAGTGCAATGACAAAATCATAGTTTTGTCGGGAACTTGGGATGAGCTAATTGCCTTAATGGCTATGGTGTTGTGGTGCAGCAGATTCTGTTGTGAGCAATAAGAGGTCACACAGGTTTCTTCTTTGAATGCAGCTGGCTTGAAATAGAGAAGGCTGGTTTCCTTATAAAGAAGCGGCAGACTCTTCACATGAAATGGTGTATGACCAAACAAGCTGCATTCATTTGACTTCCAAGACAGCTGGAGTTGAATTCAGAGGCAGCTAATTGCCTTGGGGACCTTTTCCTGGCATGTAGCCCACTGGTACTCTTCAGGGGTGGAGCAGCTTCACACAGAAAGCTTAAAAGCATCTGGGCTGCTGCTGTTGCTGAATGCCCCTACTGACAGATTTACCATCTGCCTTGAGAAAGCCAACAGTCTGGAGAGCTGGGAATCTGCAAGCTCCCATATAAAGCCTCTCTCAGTTAAAACCTACCCATTGGGCCAGATTTCTAAATTTATATTATGTCCCCCCAAATAATAACCAAATAACCAAAAAGATACAAATACTATTCATTTAAACAATAAGAAAAGGAAAATAAATTTAAAACAAGAGTTCTCAGTGAAATGAATGAAAAGAAAGCATATATCATAATTGAGCATTAATCCTAGACAGGTGTGTTGAACCTGACATCTGCAGGGCAAATGCCACCCCCTTAGGGGCCCCTGGTGGCCATACCCCCGTTCTTCCAACCACCTTTTATTTGGCCATTTCCTGGTTTTTGCACATTCCCCCAACCCATTGAAATGTCTTTCCTGAGGCTTAGTTACTGGCATTTAGAGTTTTAAGCTAAACATAGGCATGCACACCGTGGCACACCCTAATCTCTCAAGCAACAAGTGCTCAATTGAGGGATCCAGATAGAGCAGGAACGGTCCTCTGGTTGCCCTCCGGCTGCTCCGCTGCTGCGCTGAAGGACCGCTGACTTCAAGAAAGCACTGTTGATCCTACCAACAGGAGCAAAAAAGAATTGCTCTGCTGGGAGCCTCTCTGCTGGGAGCCGCACTTCAAAGAGGCCAGGAGGAGGGCCCCCGAAGGCTAGTATCGACTTATAAGCCCCTCCTCCGGTCTGTGTCACCACAAAGCCCCACCAATGCTAGGGCTTGAGGAACATCACATTCCCCACCCTCACCTGCATCGACCCTCCTGCAGTAAGGCAAGTCAATGCATAGTAGGGAATAAGTGTCTACAGTTTTAATAAATAAATGAATAAAAATAATGTTAATTATGATTGAGTATTCAATAAATGCTTGCCTTTTTTTAAAAAAAAAATCCCCAGGTGCACCTTCTAATGAAATGTGCTGCGAATGCCTGTGAAGCTAAAATATGCTGGTATTGTTGGTGTATTTGGCCTTGCCCGTTTAGTCTTGCCTACCACTGGAATGCAGCCCCTCAGAGCTTCTCTGAAACTGAATTTGGCTCTTGGACTGACAGAATGTTGACACCTCTATACTAAGACATAACATAATTTGGACATTACATCAAACCATGGTTTGTGTCAGCTACAAATTTAGAGACCAAAGTTGGAGCTTTCATACCTACAGAAAATCCATAGTTCAGAACAATCTGTTTTCTGTTATCTGGTGACCTATCTGCTTTCATCTAATCTTTGCTCAGTATTCCAGTCTTTAGCTATAGCGGCCTCTGAGGCCAGATTTACACCAAGCAGGACATAACACTTTGAAAGCAGTTTGAAAATGGTATATGGAATGTGTCCTTTTATCAGTACCATTATAAAGCCGTAGTAGTAGCTGGTAACAGAGCAACAGCTGTAACTATGGTTTGTCAATTCAGACATCACACCACAAACCATGCCATGGTTTGCAAACTCATTTCAGATTATGGTTTCTGGTTTTGGTTTGACATCTAATTAAAAGCTACAGTTTGTCAATATTTATTATTTACTTATTACATTTCTATACTGAAGCTCTCTGGGCAGATTACAAAGATTAAAAACATTTAAAACAATATGCATTTTAACACACACACACACAAATAACATATAACAAACAGTAAACACAGAGACATCATATGTCTAAAAACAACTTTGAGCAATCAGTCAAGCAGGATCAGTTGAAACTCATCACATGCTGCCAAATGTCTAGGAAAAGAAAAAAGTCTTGACCTGGTGATGCCAGGCAGTCTTCATTGGGGAGATCATTTCATAATTAGGGGCCACCAGCGAGAAGGCCTTCTCCTTTGTTGCTGTCTTCCAAGCCTCCTGTGCTGCCACAGCCTCAAACACTAGGCCTAGATAATCACACCCCTCTCAGGCTAAGCCCCAACACTTAAATACCTGAGGGAAGGGCGAAAGACACACCACTTTTCCCTTATAGCAGAGGGGGAAAGGGTGTTAAGGGTTTTGAATAAGGTTCTCCTGTGAGTATGTTGACTGAAGGTGTAATGATATGTGTTTCTTCATTAAACTGATAGAGCAGGTCACAAAGCCAAGCTGACACGTGGTTTGTGGTAGCAAAAATAAAAAATCTTTTGTTGTTGTTAACAGTCTGTTCAAATCAATTTCAAACCTGCCTATTCTTAATACTTCACAATCTTGTTAATAATAATCCTAGGTACTTATAATCTAGGCTGACCATATGAAAAGGAGGACAGGGCTCATGTAACTTTAACAGTTGTAGAGAAATGGGAATTTCAGAATTTCAGCAGTATGCAATTAGTTCCTGGTGAAATTCCCTCTTCATCCCAACAGTTAAAGTTGCAGGCACTATACTAGAGTGACCATATACAAAAGAAGGCAGGGCCCCTGCAACTTTAACAGTTGTGAAGAAGAGAGAATTTCACCAGGAACTAATTGCATACAAATGGCACCGGCTGAAATTCCCTTTTCTCTACAACTGTTAAAGTTCCATGAGCCCTGTCCTCCTTTTCATATGGTCAGCCTATTATAATCTCACCACTCACTCCTGACTAGAACACACACAGCTATCATCCACTTAACTATCCTCCACCCAACCAAGATAATAAGATAATCTAAAACACTCCCACACTCAATATATACTTCTCCCCTCCCTTTCCCAACATCATCAGCCACACCCACTCAGTCCAACATTCCGCACTTTCCAAACACACTATCCAGACATACTTAAGGAGACAGAAATGTGGGGTATCGTCACATCTCCCTTAGAGTAGGCACCAGCAAAAATACCTTAGACGTTGAGCATAGTAAAAGGGTAGGTTTGTGTTGAGAGAAGCGCTCTGTCAGGTATTGTGGAATTGTGGAGTGTGGAAATAATGAGGTGACACAATATATTGGGTTTAAAGTAGGGCCATATTTATTGATGGATCTGCAGAAGGGTAACCCAAGCGGGCATCTTACTCCATCATGGCAAGGGTGAGCCATTCCCACCAGAGAGTGGCGATTTCACCACCCCCTGGCTTCCCCCTTTGAGGTAGGGAGGCCTTCCTGTGTCACTCCACCCTGTGCCGCAGGGCTCTGAGTGGGTGAGAAAGGTTGGCCTCAAAGTTAATCCTTATCTCACCAGCTGGGTCGCGGGGCTTGCAGCTGTGGAGCCTCAGGCATTACCCATCACCGCTAGGTGCCTCTGAATGCTCACCACCCCTCACCAGCTGAAGATGTCCGCATACCTGCCTGTAAATGTAACCAAATTAAGAATCATGCCAATATGCCTATTTATTACTCCCCCCCCCCCCCCGTTCTCACAATATGAAGTAGGAGGAAAAACTCACAACCAATTTTAAGGTTATGAGCAAAAAAATCCTACTTGGCCTCCTAAGGATGACTAGGAAGCCCACACTGCCATTTTACAAAGAGGAGGAGGGGAGTGAAGAGAGACACTAAATAGGCTCAGTCTCTTCCCTCTCAGTGGCACAATCAGAGGTTGCCAATGGCAAGCCTCCATTCCTCGCCCATCCACATCTGGGCATGGAATGGATGTAAGTCGTTTGTGGTCCTAAGTCATGTAAGGCTTTAAAGATTAAAACCAGGGGGCTGTCTATATGCTCTGATGCGGTGGTGCTGCATCAGTTATATGATGCAGCAGCCACCTCACACATCTATAATGGGGCTTTCCTGTGAAGCTGTGATTTTAAAAATTCAGGGACTTACCCCAACTTTTTCACTCGAGCGAAGTGGATACTGTGCATCCACCATTTATTCTTACTCCAGCGTTGTGGCAGAGGCGTTTCCCAGGCAGATGGTGATCCCTGATTGGTTGCCATCCACCAAGGCAGAGGGTAGGGAGCAGGCCCGGTGAGCTGAATGGCCGCTGGAAACCCTGCACCCTCCTTCTGTGTTGGGTTTAGCCGCTGCTACCCGGTAACAGAGAAAGGGTGGGGTTTTGTTCAATGTGGTGGCAACCTGGCATCATATAGGCAGCCCCCAACTCAGTAGAGTATTGGACTAAATCAGGCTCAGCAGATTATCAGACTAAATCAGAGTTAAATTTCTTTAACCATGGCTTAGCATAATGTTGGCTTGAACCACTGCAAGCAATGACCATCTTTCTATGAAATGGTGTTTGCCCAAGCCCTTCTGAGTTGTACATAATAATTGATTTTGCCCACATATGATAAAACCCCCCCAACAACAATCAGATATTGAATGCATTTTTTTCTTTTGGAAGAAAGCAATTGCCATTTTTAATGCTGCAAACAAATTTCATCTCCACACCTGCTTTTCCATAGTAACTTGGAAAAAATCTAATAGGGCCAAGCAGAATTGAATAGTCAGTTTATCTACTCAATATATTTTGGTTGCTTGGTTGATAAATTCCTGGACTCTTCTATTGTAGAGCTTTTATGACACAAGATAAAAATGAAATAATAAAATCAATAAAACATTTAATGATTCAGAAAGTTCTAATATTTTTGCAATTCCAACACATGCGTTATTCCACATTATCCCTGAAACATGTATCACCAATACTGCAATGCATCAAAAAAAGGTCTCTCTGTGTGTGTCTGTGTGGGATGAGGTGGGGTGTGGTGTGGTGGGGAGAACCAGGGCTTCTGACTCCTTATTGCAAAGCTATAGAAGTGGCTTAATGGTTAAAACGTGTAGGGCATTCTCTATTAAGACACCATTCTGCTACCACCAATCACATTGCGCCAGCAGGAATGACTACGAGTACAATGGGCTGCTAGCATTTTAGTGTGCAACCCTGGAAACTAGCTCAAACTGGTACTCCCAGAATAGGACAAGTCAGCAGAACTCCCTTCTGGGAGCTCTTCTGACTTGTCCCTAGGGTAGGGTGACCAGATAAAATCCAGGTCAGGGCTCATGTAACTTTAACAGTTGTAGAGAAAAGGTAATTTCAGCCAGTGTCATTTGGATGCAACAGTTAAAGCTGCAGGGGCCCTGCCTTCTTTTGTATCTGGTCACTCTAGTATAGTGCCTGCACCTTTAACTGTTGTGATGAAGAGGGAATTTCACCAGGAACTAATTGCATACAAATGACACTGGCTGAAATTACCTTTTCTCTACAACTGTTAAAGTTACATGAGTCCTGACCTGGATTTTATCTGGTCACCCTATCCTAGGGATGGCATGAGCATACAGTTGAGGCTCAAAGTCTAGTAATAAATTGCTGGCTCAGCCCTTGGACATGAATCCAATGGGCCTCAGCGCTTGCTTGACTTGGTGTGCGCTGAGCCGGGCATGAATGCCTGTAATGTTGTGTACTTTGCCCCTTTAAGGCTGCCATTTGCACAAATAGGACAAGGACGAGCTGCCATTCCTGCAGAAAATGGCGGCTTACCAAGGAAGTGTGTCCCCATGACCTGCTGCTGAGCTTCTGCGGTCCACCCAACGGTTCACCCTGCATCACTAGTTGGGGGCAGGTAAGTGGCAGGGGGGTTGGCAAGTGGCATGTGGGGCAGGCATGGGGTGGTCCATCCATCCCTGCTCATCCCAATCCAGAAGTGCTAATTTGGGCTAGTTTCTGTTTGTGCTATCAAGCGCTAGTTTCCTGTTGCATTAGTGGTCATTCCCACTAGACTAAGGGTAGCGTTGGCTACTTCCCAATGAATATTCTGTTCTTCATTACATCAAGATGATTTGTTCTATCAATATGAGAAGACAGGTCTCTTGGCTGAGATCGGATACAGGCGTTCCAAATGTGAGAAAAAACAGATGACATGTAGCTGAGTTGTAGCTGTTAGAAAATGATGGCAGAAGATTTTCCTGGCTGTTTCTCACTTTTTTTTTTTTTTTTGCTGTTGTTGAATGAGGAAACATAGTTCAAATATAACTGTTTGGAGGTGTTGAAGTTCTTAAAAACTCAAGTATAGCCTTTTCTCCTTTCATTTAGTTTTTGGAAAATCTATTGAATATTTTAAAGCTTTGATGTTTTCCAGTTCTGATGTTATATACAATGGAGAGAGACAGCTTATATCACATGTACTCACTAAAGCAATGCAATGGGAAGCAAATGGTTTGATAAGAAGGGATCTGCTTTGCAGGGGCAGTTCAAGGTATGATTCCCTCCCCATTGCAAGAGGTCAATCATCTTCTCCCATGCAACAAATGGAAAGTTGCTGAAAAGGTTGAACAGAGGAGAGTAAATGGGATAAAGCTAGGAATAGATGAATCAGTCAATTTCAGTTTCTCTCAGTCTCTCATTTTTTCCAGTCTTAAATTCAGTTCATCCCAAACTTTGGGAATTCTTTTGAAGTTCTTATGAAAATTAATAAGCATTTTTGTGTGCACTCTTCCTAATGCTTGCCTTTTATATGCCTTTTCACCTATTTTATACATTTTAAAACAATTTTCCTATTATACTGCATTTTGAATGCTATTTTCCCAGACACATGCATTTTTGTATGCAGTGTTTGATTCGAGAACTCCATTGCAAAATTTGGACAAGTGTGAATTTAAAAAGAAAACTGAACTTCAGTTTGCAGAGTGGTTTGAAAGTGCATGATCTCTCACTAGGTAATGCAAGCCTAGGCTTGGGGGCACATAGGCAGAACTACACTACTGCTTTATAGTGGTACTGAAGTGCACTGGCAATTGTTGGGGCCCAGGACACATGCTATCAACCATTTTCAAACCATTTTTGGATGTTTTATCTTGCTTCGTGTAGATCTGGCTGTAGACAGGAGCCTGAAAGTGGGTAGTAAAGCAGACAAAGTTGCTTAGTGTATGTGAGAAGGGTGAATTGATTTTTAAACCTAATCTTGCAAATATCTCTGGGCATTCCTGGGTCCCAACAGTTGTCAATACCTGTTCTGGAAAAGGGGGTGTCTCTAGGCTTGTGTGAACATACAGTATTTGAGTTCATCTCATTCACCATTGAAAAAATGTGCATTTTCCCCCAACAAAAATACACGAAAGCATGAAAATGCAAAATTTTGGGGGATTTGTGCAACTATGCATTTGTCCAAGTGCACATTTTTGAAGTGCACATATGTGCATATGGAGATTTTCGAATGCAAATGCAAGTTCAAGAACTTGTGAAAATTTCCCAAGAATCATGTTCCTGCACGTGTTTGCATTCAGGGTTGTGAGCAGGACATGTTTGCATGATTTGCAAAGAGGAACAAAATCTTCCTACATCCTAGGTGTCTCTTCTCTCTCCTCTCAGCTAATCATGAAGTAACCAAGAGATCTGTGCAAGGAAAAATAGGTTGATAGTTTACACTGAAATGGAGAGACTGAAAAAGAGTCCCAGGAAAGTGAGTTTGGGCTCTGAACCATCTTATGATGCTGATGGTCTCCCTGAAATTCTCATGTAGGAGCAGCAGACTTTGTCAAGATGGTGATAGTTGTCTGTTGGGATGTTTAATGCTAAACATTATGCTCAACCTGTATATTTGTAGATAAATAAAAAATATAAAATGCCAGGAAGCCTCCAGTGACCTCATTCCAAAGGAAACCGAACCCGGAGTAAGTACTGCAACTCTGGGTTTTCTCACTGCTCATAGAATTGGGTATATATATATATATATATATATATATATATATATTCTTTTTCCCTGTACACTCTGCACATATCCTTAGAGCAAACAGTATTGCCATGCCTTTCTGCAACTATGTACATAAGGAGAACAAAGGTAACTCTCCCTGAGTGGTATTCCGCGTGATCATTTGTTGAATTTTTAATGCATTCTTTCAAAGAGAGAATGGAATGTGCTGACTACTTCCAGATCCACTTGCACTTAAGTCATTACTATATAGTCATCACACCTCCCACCACACATACACTGTAAATATTTCTCATTGCAAGTCTCTGAATGTATCTAGCTGGGCTGTTTCAAAGACCACATCTCAGTAGGTTAACAGGGCTTGAAAATAGATTACTCTGGAATGTATCTTATCCAGTATAGGTTATAGTCAGTTAAAGACAAATTTTCTGAAGGGCATTGTCTACTGCATTGTTGAAAGCTGAAGTCTTCAGAAAAGCATTACATGATCCTCATTCTCCCTTGAGTATTTACCACTAAAGGTCAAACTACACATCACATTACTTGTGTAGTGTAGCTAAAGTGTATCTTCTTTTTTTTTTACTCCAGAGTAAGTGCATGTGGCCCCAATTTGGATCAGGAACACTGTGCACCAGGAGGAGAGGATTAAACCTCCCTTCCCCACTTTTTGCTTCCTGAAATCTACCCTGCCCTGTGCATGTGGGGGTAAAAATGGAGGCTTCCCCTCTTTTTTAATCCTGCAGGTGGGGGAGGGTTTTCTTTGGAAGCAAACAGTTGAGTGGAAAGTTAATCTCCTCCCAGTGCACCAAGGTCCTGATTAAAATTGGACTTGTACGCACTTCCTCTACAGTAAAAATAAAAGAGATAACCCTCAGTTACACCCAACAAATTAACATAACATATCATTTGACCCTAAGAATATTGTGGTGGGAACTTAATCTGGTGGCTCACACAGTGCTTTTTCTGTATTCATAAGCAGTCTAGGTATGTCACTGGACATGGTCAGGTGCACACTGATGTGGAGAAACATATTGTGGGAATTGTCCGATCATGTATGCAATTGTGATGGCCTTTTTTTTCTTGCTGGCATAAGCATGGCTGCCATATTTGTGAATGACCAGTGTACAAAATACATTTCTCTACATATGTATCCAATTGGGGGTGAATTGCAAGAGCATGGATGCAGGGGAAAATGTATGAACAGCCCTTTGCTTACACCTGTGAGCAAGTAGCACCAGATTAGTCATGCCTACATGAGAGATTATTTATTTTATAATTTCTTAATTTTTCACATTGTAAAGTATTTCTTTTCCATTCATTTTGTATGTTATACAGAGGGTCATTATATATCAAGCTGGACAGGTGGCTGTGGGGAAGCAAAGCCTACCCAGTCACAATTTTACTAGGGATATGCAGGCCCCAAAATATCATATTTTATTGTTGTCTTAATTTCGGACCAAAAAAATAATCTCTGATAATGTTGTAGGTTAATTGTATCATCTTCATGATAATTACTGGAAATTCGATATTCAATTTGCAGCCCCATTGTACCCTATAGAGCTGAATGTTATTTTATTTTTTAGAAAAAATGCCTATAATTTCTGTATCTTGAAACTTGGTCACAATGCTTATGGGGTATGCCTATGTATGTGTATGAAATTTGAGATTGACCCCTATAACCCTCAATTTTATATGAATTTATTAAAGAACATTTAAGTTCTGACAGGTCAAAAGTTGCATGAACTTTCAAAAATTCATATAAAATACAAGGGTGGAGGGATTGATCTGAAATTTGGCAAATATGTGTAGCAACATGTGCTAGACATGTGTATGAAATTTGAGATTGATCCCTCCAACCCTCAATTTTATATGGGGCAGGACTTCCGGTATGCAGTAAACAGATCGGGATTGTATCTCCTCCCGTGGGAGAAAAACTAAAAAGAACAATATCCCAATTATAAGAGCTTCAAACTGTAAGTGAAGAGCAATGTTTATTATGGGAATCATTACAGAATAAAGGGAAGTTATCTGCAAGGTTGTAGATAAACTGGCAGTCTTACATTTTAACAAACTGGGAGAGCAGCCAAGCTGGGATTGAAACAGCAGACTGTGCGTATCTCTGTTGATACAACTTTAAACAAAAGCAAAAAATAATTTGTCCTTACAGAGAATACTGGACATTATTAGCCAATTAGCTAATTAGCAGAGATCTAAATAAGAGGTAGCAGAAAGATCGAACGCCGCAACCATTGGCTGGATGCCAGATGACCAGCAGAGGGGGGGAAAGTAAGAAAATCTTGCCACCAAAGTGGTCAAGAGTTAAAGTACACCCCTCTGACAAAAGTTGGTGTTGTCTGACTAGAAAGAATTCAGAAAATTCAGAAGCAGTCATGACAAATGGGAAAACGGGTCCGCCGGCAACCGGAAGTGGGAATCATAAAAATGGAGCTAAGCCAGGAGCAATTCCTAAGATAACGAAACCACAAACAGAGCCGATGTCCTCTGAAGCTTTACTGGCTAGTATTCAAGACATGATAGATAAACAGAAGCAGGAGCTCATGCAGGAGGTTAAGAAGGTCCAGATTTCTCAATCGGCACTACAAAGCGGTCTTCAAATGATTAATGATAAATTTGTATCCTTGGAGCAACAATCAGAGCAGAACAAAGATAAGATAAAAAAGCAAGAAATAATTTTACAAAAAATGGACTTATGTTTAATTTCTATGGAAGATAGAGATAGAAGAATGAATATTCACATCAGATTCTTCCAGGAACAGCTGGGGGAAAACTCAAAGATTCTGAAAGACAAGCTAATGCAATGGATTAAGAAGATGGATCCTCAAATGATGGGCTGAAGAAGATATTGAAAGGATCCACAGAGTTGGACCTAAAAGGAGTGGAATGGTCCCAAGAGACGTAATAGTAAGATTTGCCAGTTTTTACAAAAAAGAAAAATTGATGCAAGCCATTAGACGTGCTGGGCAATTGATGTTCCAATCTTCACTGATACAGATCTACAATGATCTTTGTTTTCAAACAATCCAATGGAGGAAGAGTGTGAAGCTGTGTACAACTACCCTGCGGAAGAAATCAATTGTTTATAGCTGGGGATATCCAGTATTCCTGAGATTTATGTACAAGGGGAAACAACATAGAATAACATCATGTGAGCAAGGAATGGACCTGCTGCGGAGTCTGGGCCTGATGGAGAAAGAACAAGAAAGTGAAGAAGAAGGGGCAGCAGGAGGAAGCAGTTTGTGACTGAGAAATGGATTAAAGAGGGATAATAAGAAGAGCAAAGGGAGGGGACGGGAGCGGACGTCCCTGAAAGGTAAGCGCGCCGCTCCGCGCCCCCCCTCCTCCCCTCCGCGTGCCCCCCTCCTCCCCTCTGCGCGCCCCCTACTTACCTTTCAGGCATGTCCACTCCTGTCCGGCGCCGGCTGCTACTGCCAGCGGGCTTTGTGGCCTGCTCTAGAGTGGCGCGCCGGGTGAAGCCCGCTGGCAGCAGCAGCCGGCACCGGATGGGAGCGGACGTCCCTGAAAGGTAAGTGCGCCACTCCGCTTGCCCTCCTCCTCCCCTCCGCACGCCCGATGATCCGCCGATCCATCCGAACCGGATTGGAACCTTTTCGGATCGGTTCGGATTGGATCGGCCGATCCAGCTGTTGGATCGGAAATAGGATAATTTATCCGATTTCCCTCTGGATCGGATTCGGATCGTGGATCAGATCTGATCCAGTGCACATCCCTAGTATCTAGGCAAGTTTTGTCAACTCTGGCTGGCAGCGGCTTTCCAAGTTCTTAGGCAAAAGACTGTCCCAGCAGACTTTGGGCCAAACTGAACATTATGATAAAGACATAGTTGCTATTGTTCTTTTTTATTTTTTGCTTCAGTATAAGAGCAACTGCCCCCCGGTTTCGGATCAAGGCCCTAGCATGGGGAGTAGGGGCTTTAACTCTCCCCACCCACCCACACTGCAGTTCCAATCTGGATCAGTGCCCCCCTCACCCTGCAGTGCCTGCAATTTATATTGCAAAATGGTGATCCATTAAAACAAATAGGATGAATGGATGCAGCAGTAGGTGTTAGTTATATGCAGGAAGAAACTGATAACTTATAGCAATGGAAATAAAATTATTACCAGTTATGCAATTTCTGCTTTGCATTTGAATAGACATGTCATTGAAAAACAGCAACAACCCCACCACCGTCCTCCAGATTTCCTTTTTCCAAAACATAGTCCTCAATCCATCTGTCAAGAGGTGTGTGTGTGTGTGTGTGTGTGAAAATAAGTGTGCTTTTACTGCCCAATTGAGCAGGCTGCCAACCTGCTGGAAACTGAGTGAAGTCAGTTCCATGATCCGTGTACTTTAAAGATGTGGCGTAGCCTAGGCAGATCCATGGAGGAAAATGAATTCAATGGAGGCTATCAACAGTGACTAGTCATGATGGCTACATGCTACCTTCAGGATCAGAGGTACCATGCCTCCGAATTCCAATTGCTAGAGAACAACAACAGGATAGGGACAGTGTGCTGATGATGTCCCTTGTTGGGCTTCTCATATACCACTGTGAAACAGGTCATTGACTAGATCACTGAGAACCAGCAAGGCTCTTTCTTATGTTCTCATGTTCACACAGTGAAATGATATAGACTTCAAACAAGACTATGACATCCTAATATGAATTTGGTGGGGCAGATGAATCTATTAGCTCTTGACACTTAGTAAATATGGCACAGTCTTGAGCTGTGTTGCTCATAGGGCTTCTCTGAGGCAGGATTGGCTGGGAAGTCTGCAGGCACCCCTTTATTCCAGGTTCAGATGTCCACCAGAGCAGCCCTGGACCTTTTGGCACAACACAGTACAGCATCCTTGTCTTAGAGGAGCTGCAGAGGTTTAGGAAGTTTAGTGCAGCTCAGCTCAAGTCGCTTCAGGTTCCACTTAAACTGCAGTAACATAAACCTATGTTTATGTCAATGCAATTAAATCACCTCCCTTGCGAAAAAGCCACTTCTGATTTTAAGACCTTATCAGCTACAAAATGATCTTGCAAACATTAAAGGAGAGGAAAGGAAAGATTGCTGCAAGTGTCTTTATTAAAATGTCCTGTTCTGCAACTGATTAACCCAGCACTGGCCTCCTATTGCTTATTTGGTGCTTCAGGCAATGCTGTTATGAAGAGAAGGACTGACTGTAATTGATCCAGAAAATATTCAGAGATGGTCTTATCTGAAACGTACCTCCAAGACACCCTTAATTTAACATTTTCATGAAAAGCTTCTCATTACTATCTGAAAGATACATATGGTGTGATGAAAATAGATTCATTAAAATAATGATCTTGTTTGTACAGCTGTGTGCATTGCTTGGTTGCTCACACTACAGCCTTGTGTTGCTAAATACATTTCCTCTGCATAATTATTTTTCATATGGTGGCCTCGATGGGTAGCCAGCTTTATTATTCATTTCAACCCTTTGAAGTTTGATTCCTTGCTGCTGCTGCTGCTGCTGCTTCTATGATGATGTTGATGATGAGAGCTAGTGCAGCATAGTGGTTAGAGTGTTGGACTGGGACTTAGAAGACCCAAGTTTAATCTCCACTTCGCTATGAAGCTCACTGGGTGACTTTGGCCGGTCACTGACTCTCAGTCCAATCTACCTCACAGAGTTGTTGTGAGGCTAAAATGGAGAACTATTGTAGGAAAAAAGGTGAATAACAATAACAATAATAATAATAATAATAATAATAATAATAATAATAATAATAATAATTGCATAGTGCTTGAATAAATCAGGATGGTTTCACTTTGGTGAAAATAACATGACAGTTCTAATGGACAGTTCTTCCACATGTAGATCTGTACTTTTGCATTCCTTGCAGTGTACATAGACCTGTCTCTGAAACATTTATCAACCCACTTAATATTCTTATTTTATCCACACAATTGAGTAGTATCTCACAGTAACTTCTCTTAACAATCCATCCATTAGATAGACTGATTTCATTACCTGCACATATAAGTGGCCAAACTGTGGTGGTGATCTCACTGAAGCCCCAGAAGGCATCATGCTCACATATGACTTTTAAATGGTTTATTTATGCCCATTCTTGGATAGGCTTAGCCTAACCACAGTGATCCATGCACTGGTAACCTCATGATTAGATTACTGCAATGTGCTTGCTGTGGGGCTGCGCAGTGATTGAGAAGTGATCAAATGGGAGATTTGCTCAATTCCCCCCCCCCCAACTGAGGAGATTTCCCCAAATTTGGCAAATTTCAAAATTTGCTCAACTTTCCTCCAAAGGGTAAAGTGGGGCTGATTTAGTCTACAGGGGAAATTTCTGCAAAGTAGAAAATTTGCACAAATCGAATTGGGAATCGGGAATTAGATGAATGTGAGCATGTGTTCGTCAATTTGCAAATATTTTCATCAGACACATGTTTCTGATCATGCTTGAGCTTGTGCTTGGGGCTTCGAACAGGACATCTCACATGTTTGGCAAGCACAAATGCAATTCTCTTACATCCCTAGGTTTATTCTTGCCTTAGCAGGTGAAAGGACAATATGTTTTCCATTGGAAAATCTGAATAAATACTTTTACACTGTTCATTGTGGTGTCATAATCTTTTCCCTCTTCTCATCTTCTCTTTGTGTATCTTGAGACACTGGTGCCACCTGCTTCACTGTCTCCAGAGCTCTTACCTCAAAATGAGAAAAATGTAGAACAGATGCAAAAAAGAAAAGAAAAGCAGTGTTGAATGTCTCTATTATTGGATAGCCATTTCACACTGTCATGCATATCACCTTTTGGTCATGTGGCAAACATATGTGGTTTGATCACTCAAATGTGGTGTTTTCTTTGCCTTATTTCCCCCTGTTGGGACCGTTCTGAGGTTTTCCCCTGTTTTTACATGCCTATAACCACACATACTGAATTTATCAGTAGCATCTTGGAAATCCATTTTATCCATTCCCTTGAAATGTGTTGTTGATTAAGCAGTGAAATAAACATTGAATGGACAGTACGGATGTAAGGAAGTATTGAAAGAAAAGTGTGCTTGGCTTCATCCCTCCACCCCGTTTGTGAATTTGAGAACATTTAGAGGGCTGCATGTTCCAATGACTATGGTTTTCCAACAAAATGGTAATTGTTATGATTGGTGGGCCTGTATGGAATGGATGGCCTGGAACTTCCATGGAAACCCTAGAGGGCACACTGTCAGGGGGAGGGAGGCAAGTTCCCCCCTGCTCTCTCTCCATGTGCAGCACTTTATTTTCCCCACAAAAAGGAGTGGTAGCCATTCACTTCTATGGGAAAAACTGAAAGAGCTCTTTTAAACATTTTGGTTCACTCATTGGCTAAGACTCATACCCACCAACTGTGTTCATGGTTGTTTATCTCATACAATGACTTTGGAGCCATTTAGAATTGGCTCTAACTATACCTGCATAGCCATGTTCCTCCATGTGTATGTCACCATCCTAGTTCTGTTTCTTGTACTCATTAGGGTGTGATGTGAGAATGTGATGGCAGATTTGGCAGATGACTCAAAGTAGTGCTCCCCTTGACAGATAGAGATGATTATGGTGATGATGATGATGATGAACTCCAGATTTCACAGGAAATGCTTGAAAAACTGGGATGTCCATTGCTGGGAAATCCATTTGTTGTTTTTACTCAGCAGAGTTCCTTGGTGTGTACAACTCAAATTGTGTTTGTGAGCTGAGCTGGGGGCTTTTCCCCAAACTCCAGGAACTATTTTTGTGCATTTTCCCCTTTAGATTCCTCAATTTGCACTAATTTCTGAGCGATTTCTGCAATTTTCTGAGCAATTTCTGCAAATTTTGAGCAAATTTGTGCAAATTTCTTAGAGATTTGTGCAAATTGCAGAACCTGGGGTGAGGAGAAAAATACGTAAAATGCCTTGAAAAATCCGTGAACTGGCCTGATTCATTACAAACCAAGTCAGGCACCACAGCTGGAACTGAAACAAAGTATGGGGGTGTATGTGGCAAAGCTAGGAAAACCCATCAAACCCATCCCTATTGAAACAGCCCTTGGGAAAGTCTGAAGACAAAAATGGATGAAACATCTCAATAACAATAACAATAACAATAACAATAACAATAACAATAATATGCTCCTCCTTCTCCTCCCTGTCCAAATGCAAAAAGTTACTTTGATATCATGGGGGTGTAATTTCAGAGAAGGAGCCTTGCTGAAGGCAGGACATGCCTCTCTGAAAATGACAAAAAAGAAATTATACTGAGGAACTTTTCCTGTTGAGGAGCATAGGATTTGTAGTTTTCTTTACCTCCTGAAATGAATCAGGAGACAAGGAAAGCCGCAGGCCCATGCTCCCTGGCAGGAAATGGTAGTTTTCTTCTGTCTTTTGATTTAGTTTAGGAGGCAGAGGAAAATCGCAATTTCATGCTTCTTGGAAGGAAATAATCCTTCTGAACATGCTCACGAGTGACATTTCCTTCTTAAGGAAATCTAAAAATAATTCTCCTGTGTATAGCAAAGTTACTTGTTACCACCAGTTCCTCCTTTCCCCTCCTCAGCTTTGTTTGGCTTGGGTCTGACAAGGAAAATTATCTGGGTGTGTTGGCTAATAGTGGGTATTTCCATCTCCCTCAATTGTGTATTCACACTCACTAAGAGGTTCATCAATTGAGCATTTTATTGCACTCTCACTACTGCCCACTTATGGATGTGCGCACATCATTTAGACAACGATGTCCACCTCCCACATGCCTCCAGCTCCTTTCACTCATTTTTCCATTGCAAAATAGACCCTTTTTAATCCAACTTCTAAAAAAAATGGAATGTGCCGCGATCTCCTGCTGTGTGCAGGAAAAATGGCGTGACACAAACAGCCACTGAATGGGCCACGTGGTCTTTGTTTACTTCCTCTTTCCCCTTTGGTCAGAATGAGAAAGTAATGGGACGAAAGCGGGGGCAGAGAAGTGACAGTGAGGAACACGATTGTCCCCCATTTGATGATGCTCTAAGTCAAATATTCAGATAAACTGCAAACCAGTGCCATTTTCTTGGTAGAAAGACAGTAGTAATCAAATACACCAGCAAACTTTTCAGCAAAACACTGAACTGTAATGACTCTGTCTCCAAATCACTGGGAAATTCCTTAAGTCACAAGGAAGGAATCTAGGAAAAGGGATCTTGGATTCAAGTCATTCTGGTACCTCCATTTAAAGTTTTGAGGGGTGCATAAAGGAGAAGCAGTTGAGTTCAGTTTGCTTCACCTGTGGTGGAAAGAAGAAACCTTAAGGCACAAGATACCTTAAACCCTGCTGGTTAAGGTGTTTGGTTAAGCAGCAGGGTTTAAAGTATCTTGTCGGATGTGTTTTGCTAAACCCTGCTCACTCACTAACCATGGTCAGACCGTCTGCAGCAGGGTTAGTGGCTCTAAGAATGGCTTAAAGTGTTGTGTATGACAGCACAGCTTGTGGTTAGCAATAACTCCAAAGAACCACAGTTTCGCTAACCACATAGACTGAAGTGTTGCCTGAAGAAGGCCCAGTGTGGGCTAAGCAGAAGGGGACGTGCTGGTGTGTGTGGAGAGAGCATCTGCTTTCTCTGGTGTGGGTGAGTCCCAGCACCTCCTGCCCCTCATTCCTGCTGCTATCACTGATCTCATCAGAATTAGCAGGAAGGATGAGGGCCATTGGGACTCACCCTCATGCTGCTGCTTTCCCGGGTGCAGTGAATTCCAGTGCTACCACCCCTCATTTCCCTCCTACTTTATCTGATCTAAATCCCCACTGTTATCTCTGATCTCTGATCTCTGATCTCTGATAGCAGAGGAATGCTATCTTAGGGTCCACACCCTGCCACTTGGAGGCACAGTGCAAGAGGCTGCGTAGGCCAGATTGCTGTGCCCCATAGGCCAGAGGTTGTGCATCCCTGATCTAAAGCAGGTGACCAAAAGATTCCAGAAGTCTTCTTACTTTCATCCTCTCCATCCTTTCAATAGAGTGCAACAGGTGGATTTGCAGCCAAGTGAAGAGCTAGGAATAAAGTTAGGAATATAATCTGTTTTATAATAATGAACTCAGTTGGTTATTTTCAGGAGGCTGACAGCTGCTTGATAATGCATTTGGTTGTTACTTTTTGTTTAGATCATTCAGCAGAGAAAATCCCTGTTCAGGTGTTCAAGAGGATGTGTGAGGGCTTAAAATGTGTGCCGGGGAGTGGCCATGCACACTGACCCCAGCCCCCTACATCTCTGGGCTTACTGACCCCACTCCCTTCAGTTCCGCCTTTACTATGTTTAAACTTGTGTTCACTTGAGCTCCCAGTGCTATTGCAGATCCTTCCTTATCAGGGGTCCCCATTACGAGGAATTGATTGGGGTGAGGCTGACATGCCCTGAAACATAAGGGCAGGGGCAGCATACACGGCTCTGTCCCAGTACACACGTTAAGCCCCCATGCAGTCTTTTGAATGCTGAACAGGTCTAAACAGTTAACAAGATAGGGATGTCCATTTAGGCTTTAGACACACATGGCAACCAGTACAGGTGAACTGGGAAATCACATGCTACTCTCTGAGCTACTTTTCCAGTCAGTTTGGCTGAAGACAAAAAAAAGATGGAGTATATCACTTTTACATTGTCAAGGTTACCCGAACAACCAAACGGGCAGGAGCGACATTGCAAAAGGAAGGCTTTGATTGCTGAATGCCTTTCTGAAACGTGCAGGAAGAATCAACGGATTTTATTCTTAAGCACACACACACTTCTATTGTTCCTGCACATGGGTGTTTTTTTTTATTCCGGTCCATGCCTAATTAACAGCTGTTGTAGGATTATTATTATTTTTTGCTTTCATTCTTTTGTTGCTTGAAAGAGTTTTCAAACTCTCTCTCTTTTCCTATTGATATTTGCACAACTGGTAGATACTACAGAGATCAGGAAAAGAGCTTGCCATGGGAAAAAGCTGTTTTTGATGTTAATTTTTTAAAAAATCCATTGCAAAGATGATCATTAAAAGCAGGATCTAAAAGCGTACTTTAAAAACATCCCCACTCTTTTTTTGTAAAATGTCAATGTCTCTAGGCTTAGCAATTACATTTAGCAACTTGAGAAAGCATTCCAACACACACAGTAGTTTGTTAGAGCAACATGAAAGTAAGCATAATATCAAATATCACTTTAATGTCTCCCTAAAACGTTCTCTTTTTGTTTTGTTTTGCTTCCTTAGCAGAGAATTTTGTGCAAAGATTTACTCTAGTGCTATTTTCTTTCTTTTCTGAACTTCAGCTCTCCCATTCGCCTCTTCCATTGCTAACTGATTTTTCAATACTCCCCAGGGAAGGGGAAATGAAAGGAAACAGGGCTATGTATGCATGAAAACACTGACAGAATTTTGACCAAACTTTTCAATTAGCCCCACTGAGTGCTCATCAGCTCCAGACTAGCAAATGGGACTAAATAAAGTGCCTGTTCCCATGGTAATTTTAGGACGTTTCCCCCTTGTTATGTATTATCCTTAGATAAATAATTGCATGAACCTGCAGTAAATGAGTACGTAGCAATTTATGTAATTGCAGTACTCAAATCGTGTGAGTACCTCCACAGTTTCAGAAAGTAGCTATAAGCAAACTAGTTCACACGATAGAAAAATGGGTCCAGTTTAGATTCCATAAGGCTACAGTCATATATCCACTTACCCTTTGAACTAGGGCTGTGCATCTCTTCAGATCTGAGTCCCAAATCCAAAGCGAAGTGGGATGATTCAGATCTCCATTGAAAATGTTATATATATATATATATATATATACACACACACATATACATATTAAATGTGACCGCCCCACCACCATCCTGGGGATGGCAGACTTGCTTCCTCCCTCTCCCCTGATGGGCGTGGAGCCACCCCGCATGGCTCTGTGCCCATTTCTGGTGCCCGCTTACTCATGAGTAAGCGGACACCAGGCGGGATGGGCACCCACACCTCCTGCGGTCTCGGGACGTTCCTGGGACTGAGGGAAGAATCGGGTTTTCCCAGGGATTCTTTATCCCTGGGAAAACCCGTGCCCATCCCCCCTGCCCTTGAGAGTCCCTGTGCTGGTGTAGAAATGGCCCATGTTACATCTTTAGAGTATAAGTTCCTTGTGACAGGGGCAGGATCTACACTACTGCTTTAAAATGGCTTACACCAGTAGTGACAACTGTTGGGGCCCAGGGCACATGGCATATACAGTTTTCAAACCATTTTCAAAGTATCATATCCTGCTTGATGTAGATCTGGACAGGGACCTCTCTTTCTATTTGTTACTCTGTGAAGTATAAGGCACCTCAATGACGTTTTATATAAAAGCAGTATGTATGGGATTCTTCCCAACGGACTTCATGTTTGTGGTCAATAAGCAGTTAACATTAACTTCACAAATGTTGCAGTAATACATGGTGCACGTTTTGATGGTAGAGATTGTAATTTGTTTGTTTGGAGGGATTTACAGAGGGAAAGAGTCCCAGGAAGACGTACTTTCCCAGCTGTCTGTTCTTCTTGTAAAGACACATTTGGATTTTCCCTTTTAACATCTTAATTTGGATAAATTTGTTTATTTACATGCTGTTGTTCTGCACACAGTTGCTCAAAGTAATCAGTTACATTATGTTGATGAGAATAAAGTATATATATTTTTAAAAATAAGAGATTGAGATCCCTTATTATAGTAAACCTCTTAATAGATTATGTTTTATTTAATGAAGCCCCATTGATATGTTACCCACCAATGTTGGAATTGCTGCTGTCCCCTAGTTGCTCTTACAATGCTCCCAGTAACATCTTAAACTTCTGCAAACCTGGGGCATGTCTGCATCTAAGGGTGTAGAGGGAGGGAGGGGAGAGGATTGTGGACTTACCTGCTTTTGTGATCCTCCCCAGATGTTTACAACACCGTGCAATGTCCTGGAAGGAAAGAGGGATGTCATGGGTGTTGCAGGTGCCATTTTTTTTAAGTAAGAAGAGCCACGCAGCCCCGATCTGCCCCAAAAGGTAAGTTGTTTAAATAATAATAATACTTCCAACTCTCCCGTCATCCTGGGGATGGCAAAATTGTTCGCCCCCCATGGATACAGAGCCACCCCGTGCGGCTCCATGCCTGTTTTGTAACCCGGGACGGAAGAAAAACTGGGATATCCCTGGTTTTCGCTGTCCTGTGGTTATCCCAGGGTCATCCCTAGGTCATTCCTGGTTGCCCCCAGGATCCCCTGTGCATCATGTGGATGCACAGGGATGACCTAGGGACGACCCCGGGATAAATCCCTAATGTTGACATGGCCCTGGTTAGGATGAAACGCATAGTTAAGTATCACACTAATTCTACATCTTTTAACGGGCTGGTACATAACCACTCAGGATGCAATTCTATCAACACTTGCCTGGGTGAAAGCCCCCTTGAATACAGTGGGTCTTACTTTGGAATATACATGCATATGATTGTGTTGTCATTCCACCTAGCAAAAGTTATAGGCATTAATCAGAATAGTATAGTATAAGAGCAAACACATAATCAAAGAGTGACTGAGGATTGTGTTGAATGTATAGTGTTGCTGATCACTTTATTTCTCTCTTGTATAAATAAAAATGCAGGTTTTGCTTTTAAACCCAGGGACAATTATATTTTTAAATGACATTTACAGAATCCCCCATTATCATTTTCATACAGGAAAATATTACATGGCAGCATAGAAATCATGTGACAGAATACTCCAAAGAATTTCAGTGAGGATTATGATAGATTTTTAGCTTTCTTCTGCATATAGCTGTTTTGTATGGTGAAATGCTTCTCAGTACTAGTGTAGCAATTTTGTTGAAAGCCAATGCATCGATAAAATAAAATTTTATATATTTGAAATTGGGGATATACAATGGGTTGAATCCAGATTTTGAGTGGACCCATTGAAATCAATGGAGCATGACTAAATTAAGTTCCATTGATTTCAATGGATCTACTCTAAGTATGACTAAATCAAATTCCAACTCAATGTTAATTAAGAATGGGCACAATCCAGGCAATGTTAAGAACACACAGGAATATATTATATTTCTATGTACCAGAAGTGCCTTTTTAGATCATAAGCCTGCGGGCAGGGGCTGTCTTGTTTAATTGATTAAATGTAATCCACTCTGGGAGGCTTTTTGACTGAGGAGCAGCATAAAAAGCTAAAGATAAATAAATAATACATACATTTTATTCTGTTTATGACCTGCTCTGAAAATCTGTCAGGTTCGTTAGGAGGGAATTAAATGCTAGAAATAATTGAACAGTTGTGCAGTCCTATAACCCTGGTAAGTGTGTATAGAAATGTCCTTCCCCCATGCCCCACTTCATGGGCTAGGGGAGGCAATTGCGAGTGGGGAGGAGGGGAGAGATGTGCCACTCACCCATTGGCCAATTGCTGATGGCACCATTCATCGGGGTGGGGCGGAGGAGCCTATTTAAGGCCCCCACGCCTATTTTCCCACCTCTTGCATTTGCAGCTGGAGCGGGGAGATCTGTGTGCCCTCTCAGAGAGCAAACACAGGTCTGGATAACTGGCAGCGTGCTCTGGGAGGCGAAGCACAGAACGAGGGGGAGAAGAGGACTAGAAGGACGCAAGGCTGTGGCGCAGAGCCTAGCTGCTCAGTGGGGCGCCGTGCAGAGAGCGGAGACCAATGTGGCTGGGAGAAAAGAAGCCTAGAGATTGGCTAGGGAAGGCTAATAGTGCCTTCCCTGGGGGGGGGGTGAACCAGAAGGGAGGGTACCCTGCTCAGGGGCTTCACCTCTTTTTTCTGAAGGAAGGGGGAGGTGGCACAGAGTTACCTAGCAACCCTCCCAGTAATCCCCCCCCCCCGCAGACATAACAGGATCAGAATTAGTGGCTATAGTTTTGGACTGGGAAGTGGGAGTGATAGGCTGTAGGCTAAATTGTTGAAGTGATAAGCTGTACTGAATTTAACTGCTACTTATTATTATCATTATTATCATAAAATATTTTGACATAATTTTTGAATAATATTGAAGTTGTTCTAAAAGTCCTGCGCAACGGAGGTTTGTAAATCACATTGTTGTGGGAGGTTGGGCTGGTAGCGATGCCTCCTAAGAAGGGACAAGGAGGGAAGAGGGGTAAGGGAAAGCCCCCACCCTCCCACCAAAAGACCTGTACCACAAATGGATTCTTCATCGGATGATGAAGGCACACAGAGCATATCTGAATTTCTGGCTTGTATTGAAGCAATGAAGAAAGATGAAGGAATGCAAACTTTACCCCAGGCTCCCAGCTTACCTAATCCTTATGTACGCTCTAGAGCCACAAGACGCAAGGGACAAAATGACCTTCTGAAATCTCTTTCAGCATGTTTAGATGTGATGGAGGCTGCAGGAAGAGCAGCCTCCACACAAATGGGGAGTGTAGCAGAAGGAGAGCCAATGGCACTTGTGAGGGGTCAGGATTCTACCTCAATCCAACAAGCAGTTATCACGGATCCCCTGATGGGGCAGGCTGAACACACTGCTTCACTGGATCCAGGTGAGTTGGGACAGGGGCCTGCTACCTCTGCACAGATTTGGGGCCCACTTGGCCCATGGGGTTTATTATCGCTACTTTCAAGTTTCAACTGGCCCTGGGCTCCTCCACAAGAGGGGCCCAGGCCAAGTTAGACTCTAAGCATAATGCCCCAGTCTAATTTAGAACCAGAAAGTGGGGAGACAACATCACAGGAGGTGAGACAACAGGTGCCTAATTCCATATCAGTGCAGGTCAGACAGATAGCCCTGGCCAGGTGGCAGAGAAGGGAGGGGGAAATGCAGCATGCACCATGGAGGCAGTAGTTGAGGAGATGCCAACTCCCTCTCGAGTATCCACAGGTGCGGGGCCAGATATAGGGGATGGGCAGGGGACGTCAGTAGCTGCCACATGTGCATCCGTTTGGTGTGGCCCGGCTGGGCCAGTCACAACTACATCCACACTAGCTAGCACTACTTCACACGACCCATATGCCAATGCTGGGGAAAGTGGTATTCCCACGGATGCGACTTTTACCCTGTTGGGTTACCACCTCTTGCCAGCAACCAGAGAGAGGACATTACGTGGAGAATTTATTGACATATTTACCCTCTTGTTTCGAGAGACTGAGACAAAGGATAAAGAAAAACACACAGATAAGGATCATGACAGGGTGAGAAAAAAGATAGCAGCCTGGATGTGGGCTAATTGGTTGTCGGGTTTCCTGATATATATGGGGTTGGTCCAACAAAAATTCCCAGAACTGGGTTGGATTTTGACCAAACATTTAGATATTATCTATAGGGCATATACAGAATATGAAGGAGGGGCATGGCTAGCCTATGATGAGGCATTCCGTATGAAAGCGGCATTTGACCCCACCCTCAGATGGGACATCAAGGAGCAGGGCCTCTGGCTTCAATTTATGATGCCAGCCAGGCTGAGATTTGGGGAAAGGTCTGATAATGGACATGTCTTGGCTAAACAGGCCCCCACTGCGGCTCCCAGGCTGGCAGGGGGGCAGGCAGTTCAACTCCGCCCCCCTTGTTGGGAGTACAACTCAAGGGGCTCGTGCTCAAAGGCAGCCTGCAGATTCCGACACAAATGTTCCATCTGTACGGGGATGCATGCGTGCACCAGGATTAGATCATGGAAAGGTCCTCCAAGGGATGGACGGGGGGGGGGGGGGAAGCCAGGAGCTGGACAGCAGCCTCCTGCCAAAGGGCCCCAGCCCAGTTAAATTGAAACCTTTGTTGCGCTTATTGAAAAGGTTTCCAAATAAAGAAGATGTGGCCTATTTGATGTCAGGTTTCACGTTCGGTTTCCGTATACCTTTTCAAGGACAGCGATCAGCTCAATTCACAAATAACCAGAAGTCAATACAGAGTATGGAGGACTTAGTTAAGCTCAAGATAGAAAAGGAGGTGGTATCTGGGAGAGTATTGGGCCCTTTTCCACAGCCACCTATACCAAATCTTAGGGTGTCACCATTAGGGATTGTACCAAAGAAAGCATTGGGTGAGTACAGGTTAATCCATAACCTGTCTTTTCCCAAAGGAAGATCAGTTAATGATGCAATACCAGAACAATTGTGTTCAGTACGCTACGCGTCTTTTGACACAGCAGTGGCGATGGTAGGGAATGTGGCCCAAACGCACTTATGGGAAAGTGCAATATAAAATCAGCCTTTTGTATCATGCCAATTCACCCAGATGATTTTAACTTACTAGGTTTTTATTTTAAAGGCCACTATTATATTGATAGGGCTTTACCAATGGGATGTTCCATCTCTTGTGCCACGTTCGAGAAATTTTGTCAATTTCTTGAATGGGCACTGAGAGATCGTACAGGAGTTCCTTGTGTGATTCATTATTTAGATGACTTTCCATGTATGGGTTCCAGGGACTCTCCCCAATGTGCTAGGCTAATGCGGGTGTTCAAACAGTTTACATCAGAATTAGGGGTACCGTTGGCACATGAGAAGACTGAAGGCCCCTCTTCAGTACTTACATTTTTGGGAATTGAATTAGGTACAATTAGCCAGTGTTCGAAATTGCCCAAGGAAAAGTTGTCAATAATTTCAGAAAAGATTACCGTGATGCTACAATCCAAAAACGTGATGTTATACAATCTACAGGAGATCGTGGGCTACCTAAACTTTGTGTGCAGAGTAGTTGCCCCAGGTAGGGCATTCTTAAGAAGATTGCGTTCAGCTATGTCAGGATTAAGGATGCCACACCACAGGGTTCGTGTGGTTTGGCTTCAGTTTATTCAAGAGTTCAATGGTGTGTCTTTTTGGAGGAAGGAATGCCTCTGGAAACAGAGGTTTTGGGGTAATTTGGGGAGACAGGTGGTGCGCTGAGCAGTGGCCAGAGGAATGGATGACTGCAGGTCTCGGAAGGTACCTCACAATGTTGGATTTTTTTCCTATCTATGTGACAGTACATCTGTGGGTGGAGCAAATGTCTAACACAGTTGTATTATTCTGGTGTGATAACCAGGCCACAATGAGAGTAATCAACAACACCCTAACTTCCAGAAATCCCAGGGTTATGGCCCTGATTAGGGCATTCACATTGCATTATCTTAAACATAACATTTGGTTTAGGGCTAGGCATATCCCGGGCTTAAATAATTACATAGCAGACACTTTATCGCACAACCAGGTGGAAAGATTCCGAGAATTGGCACCTTGGGCTCGGACACTTCCGGAAGCAATGCCAGTCGAGCTTTGGGAGATTGGCGAGTTGAAGCTGAGCAGGCAATGATGCATTCCATTGCCCCCAGTACCAGGTTGGCTTACGACAAGGCAGGTAGGGAGTTTTTCTCCTTTAGAGAAAGCTACCAATTACAACAGCTATGGCCTATACCGGTAGATCATTTGCTGCAATTCTGCATTTCTTTACACCGTAACAGATTGTCAGCAAAGATGATCAGAGGCAAGGTATCCGCACTAGCCTTCTGGTCCAAATTAAGAGGTGTGGATGACACCACACAGGATTTCAGGGTATGACGTACCCTACAAAGTTTGGCAAAGGAATCACCCAAGGTAAAGGATGGGAGACAGTCCATGTCACCGGAGCTATTAGTGGGTGTACAAGGAACATGATCAAGTGTATGTAGTTCCCTGTTTGAAGCAACACTTTTTCATGCCGCTGCTCTCACGGCATTTTTTGGGGCGCTTAGGATTTCGGAATTAGTCCTGTCTTCAAAAGATGACATGTCAGGATGTACAATTTTTGGCAGGGGAGGTTATCTTAAAAATTAGAAAGTCAAAGATGGACCAGCGGGGGCTAGGTGTGAGTATTTTGCTGCATGCAACACAGCTCGAGGAGATATGCCCAGTTAAGGCCCTACGGTCTTACTCTGAGGTACGAGGTTCAGAGCCTGGGATACTATTTTGCCATGAAAATGGCACATCATTGCATTGGGCATGGGGCAGTACCGCTTCTGCACACACTCTTTTGGGATTTGAGCAGCCTCCACTGCTGTGGTGTTAGGATTTTCATCACGAGAAGTAAAGTCGGTGGGCAGATGGTGTTCCAGGGCATATCGATCCTACGTTCACCCGTTTCTGTCCAGTAGTTCAATATCAGTGTACAGACAAATGTTCTCTCTTCTAGATCTCTGGTGTTGTGAAGCCAGTGTGGGTGCTCATTGTGGGGCACAGCATGGTTTTTTGGGCAGGACAGAGGGCTTCCCGTTCAAGCTGCGGAACACTGCTCAGACTCAGCTGGTGTGCCAGCATCCAGTGGCTAGGCAGATGCAGCATGAAGTGGGAACGTTTCCTGCCCACATTATTTTAACAAGGTCAGGTGTTTTACCTCCCCCCCCCCCCCCCGCAGGTGCTGGTGATCCATCTGGGAGGGAATGACTGTGCTAAGGGAAGGCCCTTATATGGCAGACCTTGGATGATTTTGAAATCATAAGGAGGCGCTGGCTGGGCATTCTGATCCTCTGGTCCAACATGATGCCCAGAATGGTCTGGAGGGACTGTTGGAACCCGCGGGCCCTGGACAGGGCTAGAAAAAGGTAAACAGAGAAATCACCGCTAGCTTATTGAAGCATGCTGATGGATTCATTTTACATCGGGATATTAGGCAGACAAGGAGGGAGCTGTACAGACAGGACGGGTTCCATCTATCTGATGTGGGCAATGATATTTTCCTGTCAAATCTGCAAAGTGGCCTGCGAGAGGATATTTTGCGCAGGTGATGAGAGGAGCGACAAAGCAATAGGCTTGTCCCTCTCTCATGGCAGTAGGGGTGGCACCCTCCCTCCCTCCCAGTATGCAGTGTGGGTTTATCTGGTTGCCTGTTTGGGGGCCAAGTACGATTTTTTTACCCATAGTCTAAATTGGCATGGCCTATGGTGTTTTTTTTTTTTTTTTTTGCCTACTTCACACTGTAAGTCTGGAGGGAGTGTCTTAGGTTAATCTTAATTTGTTGAAGCTAATTCAGTCACAATCCTCAGGCAGGTAGGGGCGGGCACTCTTAGGAAAGGGATGGTGAGCATTCTGTGGCACTGTTAAGGTGACAGGTCATGCCTGAGGCCTTCCACTAAGGCTCGTGCGGCCCCAGTGGGGGGATAGGGCTGACCTGTGAGGCCAACTCAACTTGCTTCACCTGGTTTTGGGCAGCCTGGGGGGGGGGAGCGACACGAGGAAGCCTACCCTCCCTGTGAGGGATATGGCCTGGGGGTGGCAATCGAAAGATGCCACTCAACAGACATAGAATGTTTCGCCCTAATTAAACCCTGGCATAGTAGCCAGGATAGATCAAGGCCTGCCCAGTCTTCCTTTGCAGATCATTAATACATGTGGCCCATATTTTACACCATATATATACGTGTCTCGTCTCTTTATTTCCCACCTTATCCACGCACAATTGCAGCCATGCAGTGCAATACTATGCATGTCTACTCAGAGATAAGCTCCATTGAGTCCAATGGGGCAGAAGTAAGCCCCATGGAGTTCTATGGGCCTTACTACCAGTGATTACACTGCAATCAAGGATGCATATACTAAGCTGTGATATAGAGGTAGTACACATGATTTGGGCTGCACTTGCGATTTATGGGATGTTGAAAGGGGATGATTATGTTAAAAATGATATTTATTTACACTCCTATAGTCAATGTTTTAGTCTGCTAAAATATTAATGTGTGTGTGTGTGTGTGTGTGTTAGGGTGACCATATGGAAAGGAGGACAAGGCTTCTGTATCTTTAACAGTTGTATTGAAAAGGGAATTTCAGCAGGTATTACTGTTATGTGTGCAGTCTTCATCACAACAGTTAAAGCTGCAGGAGCCCTGCTCTCTTTTGTATGTGGTCACTGTAGTATAGCTCCTGCAGCTTTAACTGTAGTGATGAAGAGGGAAATTCACCAGGTGCTGCATGCCTACAAATGACACCCTCTGAAATTCTCTTTTCAATACAACTGTTAAAGATAAAGGAGCCCTGTCCTCCTTCTCATATGGTTAGCCTTAACCATTTGCTTCAGGGATATCCAAGGGAGTTTCTTTAAAAATATGTATTGTTACAGAGGAAGTATTCCTATTTTGAAAAAAGGCAAAACCTTCTGTTTAATATTATATTACATGAAGTCATGTCAGTGAAAAACCCAAAGTGCTATTGCTTGAACTATAAAAAGATTTTTTTTTAATTTTCTGCTCATATACCTGAAAGAGCAGAATGAAGTTGATGCCTTTGTATGAAAATTTAATTCCAGAAAGGAATAGCATGCTTGAGTGAGTAATGTTAGTATTCAGATATGGGGTGAGGCGAGAAATTGATATGTTCTTTTCCACATTTAAATTTCCTTTGTTATGTATGTCTATAATGACATGGCATATGGGCAAGATTTAGAAATGCTTTAATGTTCACACAAATATGGAAACCACAGTTGGAATTTGTTGACGGGTTCATTAATGCATGCAGCAGAAGTCACTTTACTATGCAGTTAAAAAACAAAAAACAAAAAAAGCCCTTCCATGATGTTCCTCCTGAAATAACATTTCAAATAATATTATTTATATTTCATTTCATTTCATTTCTAATCTGCCCAATAGCTAATGCTCCCTGGACATATGACAAAGACTTAAAAACCTAAAATGCCATAGAACAGTTAAAAATAGAAAATAAAATACAAATATTCAAAAGAATGAATTACAATATAATGCAAAACAATTAACAGGACTTGACAAACCATCCAAATCCAAGAGGCATAGGTATTCCCAGCATGGCAAGAATCAAATAGCGGTTATAAATGCGTTTTTAGTTCTTTGCACGGCTGCTGACTTTTATCTTGGTGACTACTTCAGTTTTTATTCTGTTTTATGTTTTATTATGTTATTGCATTTTATGATTTTAAACTTTGTCTTGTAAACCCACAGTTTCTGCTAATAGGCAGTATAGAAATGTAATAAATAAATAAATAAATACTTCCCTGCCGTGCAGCTGTTAAAGGTAAGGAGGAGCCTGTTAGAAAAGAGGTGACAACCCTAGTTAAGCATTCACATAGCTGAATACACAATGATTTAAACTCAGGGTTTTAAAAGCAAAGCACTCAAAGACCTCTGATGAATCTGTCAAGTTTTGCTTTCTCCCACAATTGAGTTTAAAAAATAAATAAAAAATCTCTAGTTCTTTTTGTCCCAAATATGGAGAACCTTTGGGATTTTGGAAAGTTCTTACCAAGAACAAACTCAAAAAGAAATTCTCACCCATTCGTATGAAAGTGTCTGGCACAAGGAGATACTGTGTTGCTTAGTGCTACTGCCTGCATGTCAGGGGGTCCCAACTAGATGTGATGCTAAGATGACACACTACGCCATGGTGGTTAAGCATTTTGAGCTAAATATTATGGTTTAGCATGTTGTATGAACCATTCCTAACCATGGTGGCTACAGAACCACAATTTAAACACACTCTAACCATTTGCTGCAAAAGTGTTAGTGGACTAACCATGGTTTAATGTGTCTTCTGAACAGGCTAAGCATGTCATTAAAAACCACATCAGTTAAATAATAATAATAATAATAACATGGGTGGGTGTATTTTCATGGGGAAGATGTGTGGAGGAGAGGTTTACCTTAATACTTCCCTTTCCAGCTACGATCCCAATGAAAACCACTGGTTTATGTGGTTATTTGCCTTAAAAAAGGGGCCTCCCTTTGGCAGCAATGAAAGCTCCTCCCAATAACTATGTGGGACTGATGTTTGATAGGTTCAAAGCTGGGAGGGTTAAATCTCTACTCTCTACATGCTGCAATCCCAATGAAAGTCATCCTCCTATGACTGCTATTACATTAAAAATACGCTTAACATGCTTTCTAGAGTTATTGTCAGTGGCATATATAATTTGGCCCACAGATCTCTAACTCTCCCCCATGATGGAGCTCCATTCAGTTAGGAGGAGGCAAAACTGAGCAGCAGTTAGTTACAGGGAAATCTCTTGCTCATCACTGGATACACTTTTGCTCTCTCACCAATAAGTCTGCCCAAGGACATTTTGCTGCCTTAGGCCAAGGCCAAGATGGTACCCCCATCAACTGGACTGGCAGTTCAATCTTACTTCAATACTGGTGATGGGACAGCATCCTTCACTGCACTTAAGGGTGATAAACTACTTAGGGGGTGCAGGGCAGGATGAATGGCTCCCACAGCTCTTCCATCCAACCCATTGCTCCTGCGTCCACCCCTCCTCCTACATGTGCCACCTGAGGCAACCACTTCGCTTTGCTGCTAGAGCCAGCCCTAAAAGATGCCCCAAATGCCCAACATAAGAGAATTCCTGGCAGACGTACATATGGCTTTCCAAAAGGAACCTGGAATGATGGCCAGTAAGAAAGTGAAGCTAAAGGAAAAAAACTTGTGCACAGCCAATATAGAGATAAAAGGATTTCTATGTTGTTGGTGTCAATGGAATGGGATGACCATGCTAGGGACATTTTGGAATCTGTGAGCCAAGGAACATACAAAGGTAGGCAGGAGACCACAGGCATGGAAATGAATGTATAGATTGGAATTTATCAGCCAAATCTTTCTATTGATGTAGTAGTCAACAAAGGAAAGTACATTGTGCTTCTTCCATTTGTCTAAAATGATTAATCAGTTTTAATATGGAAGCACCAGTGAGCATCTGTTTTCTCAATAGCATCATCCATCTGTATCTCAGATTATATGAATTCGTCCAAGTATCCCTGCAGTGATTAACAATGTTGATATTATCTTGATTCTTATTTTACATCCCAACTTTCTCTAAGAAGCCCAGCTCAGAGTGCGTAGTGTTTCCACCTGTTATATCCTCACAATTCATCTCAGTCTGCCTCCCTTGGAAGCATTTGAGTGTGGGCAACATCACATCCAACCCTGGATAGGGGCAGGACATGTGACATTCAGTGCACAGGTGCATGTTGCATTTACTGACTTTCGCAGAGCTAGCGATTGAGCTATTGAATCTCCCACTGTCCATGTCCCAATCACTTTCCCTGATCACACAACACCCACCTACCCACCTGTACTATATGATATTGTCTAGGGCAGCCTTCTCCAACCTGTGCCTGCTGGATGTTTTGGACTTCAACTCCCAACAGCCCTAGCCAGCACGGCCAATGATCAGGAATGCTGGGAGTTGTAGACCAAAATATCTAGAAGGCACCAGGTGTGTGTGTGTGTAGGGGGGGAGGTTGGTGTATCTGGTTACATGTGAGCCAAGTAGGAATTTTTAACCCATTGACCAATAAGCACCTAATCTACACTGTTCAGAGTTGGCAATTAGGAGGGCTAGTTAAATAGGTGACTTAGTACAGTCACAACAGCAGAGCTGTGAGGGAAAGCAACTGAAATAAGTAAGATCACTGGTGAGTAGTCAAGGCACCAAGATGGTGAAGGGGGAGTCTCTTTGGCTTTCCTCTGAGAGGTTTGGTGCCTTGCCTTCCTCATACCTGAAAAAGGTGTGGCCAGATGGGGAGAACCTAGGCAGTGTATTGCCTGGATCAGTCTCACCCAAACTTAAGTCAGGGATGGTTGCAGAGAGGCACCTGTATTAGTTTAATGTTCCTACAGTCATGGGGTTCACAGCAATCTCAATTTTGTTAATGTTATATTAAAGTTGTGGCCCTGGTTAACCCAATAACAAATTTCTCTTCTCAGTATGCCAGGTGTAGGAACATCAAGCCTCTGAGGTATGTTAGGAAGAGAGATAGTGATTTTTCAAATGCCCTTTGAAAACATTGTTGAAAATGACATTTCACTTAACAGCTAATTCCCACGGGGCATAGCAATTCCTCTCTGCTACATCCACTGTCCGGTTTCTCAGCCCCAGGTCTAGGTCTGTGGTCTCAGTGCTATTCTCCACAGTCTTTCTTTGTTTATCTTGCTCGTGTGCATGGATCCACATCCACACCGACACCTTTACTCCTTGACCTACATCCACCTCTGCCACTTCTGCTCTCTTCTTGCCTTCCACAATGAGACTGCAGAGGTAATATAACAAATGTCGTTTCACAGACACTGTCCTGCATCATTAGGGTGGCTTATTATTTTAACAAAGTGTTTTAATTACATCTGTTCCTTTATACTCATCCCCTGGGAATAGGGAAGACAGCTGCACATAGGAAACCAAGTTAAGACTTTAATTCAGAAGTGGAACACTCAACTCAAATGTTTGATTTAGCCTAGAAGCAGTCAGTCATTGACCCTGTTCAGATAGCATTTTGAGTTAAACCTTATGATTTAGTGTGTCACGTGAACCGTTCCTAACCATGGTGGCTACATAACCACAATTTAAACATGCTCACTAACCATTTGTTTCAAAAGTCTTAGTGTCCTAATCATGGCTTAGCATGTCATCTGAACAGTGGAGATCGTGGAGATTGTAGACAGGTATATAGATATGTGAGGATTTGCTGATGTCACAAATACATTCAAACCTACATATGCAGACTTGCATCCCCCCATATCACTTTCCCAAACAAACAACAACAACAACAAAACATTCTCAGAATTCTCCTGGTCAGTTTACAAAGATCTAATTGATTCATTGTTCTCTTGTATCTGGTGTTGCATTCACTCATACTCAGCCATTAATATAAAATTATATTTTATATTTATTCTGAATGTTAACTACTGTTGTAAAATTTCCTTCTTCTTCTTCTTCTTCTTCTTCTTCTTCTTCTTCTTCTTCATCGTCGTCATTGTTGTTGTTTTAAAAAAGAAAGGATATTTCTGCCTCGAAAAGGATGCTTAGTATTATTGGGAAAAAACTGGTATTTTTGAACAGAAAATAATTATCTATTTAAGCCTATAATTCATTATTTTTATCTGATGTATTAAAGGGCATTAATTTTAAGCCTTTTAATTGTCTGCATTACTGAAATTTCAGCTGTGTAAAGGAGAAAGGAAATGTTCCTGCTGCTATGATTTTCTAATTTATTCAAATAGATTCAGAGACATTTTATTCTCAGTTCTTTCATCATATCATTTATTAAATCCATAAATAAGACTGGACAGCAGAATGAAGGACACACACAGCCTTTTAAAATTAGGTTAATAGTGATGGGCTTGTGTGTGTGTGTGTGTGTGTAAAATATAAAATAAAACCAAAAGTTCCTGACACACTAGCAATACAAACATTAACATTGCTAGATGATTTTCCATATTATTTGGAGTATCCTATAATGTTTTAGCTGGGAGGAAGAGAATGTCAGTACAGATTGTTGATAGGATTATGCAAGTTGGGAATAATAGGCCTAGGAGAAGAAACTCCAACATAAATAGCCTTTACAAACTTGACTGTGTTTCGTAAATTCGGGGGGGGGGGGAGATTATCTTTGAAAAGATTACAACTTCCAATTAAATAAACTGGGTTTGGCTTTCCAGATCTTGCCTATCACACTTATATGTTGACCTGTGTACTAGGGTGACCATATCTGGGAAACCAAAAAAGAGGACAACCTGTGGGCAGGGCAGGAAAGTGACTTTTCAGGGCCTCTGGAAAAAGCATCATCCCCCACCCCGCCACCTTAAAGGCCCCAATTGGAGTGGAGGAGGGGAAAGTGTGTCATTTCTGCCCCCCCCCCCCCACTACACCAATCAGGGCCTTTTCTATAATCTTCGGGAATGACACACTTTCCCATTTAAGGTCCTGATTGGAGCAGTGGGAGGGAAATGATGCGCCTCCAGAAAGCACATCATTCTCTCCCAAAATGCTCATAGCGGCCTTAAAGGGGAAAGTGTGTCTTTCCAGGACAATATAGAAAATCACAGAAAATCCCCCCTGACATCCAGAATAGAACAAAAACCAGGACAAATCCGGGGAAATCCTGACAGTTGGTCACCCTACTGTGTACTAAATTTTGGTATTTTCTGTTTAGATCAGATTTTTCACCTTGGTCAGTTTTGGAATCTTCTTGTCTGAATCCTTTCTATAAGTGGATGCCATTAGGTTGTAGGCATACTAGAACAGAGAATGCTCATCCCACAGATCTGGCTGTTAGAAATGTGTGGCATAATATCACATATTACATTTTGATACATTTTCTTATGCTAAATTGTTGCTATGGGGAAATTCATATTTAGAAATTGGTAAGAAAATGTTTTTGTGGTGGACATGGATGGATAAGGTGATTTTTACCTTGGATGAACTGGTGGATACTGATGATGAGTTTTTGTCATTCTCTATTTTGCAGGGTAAATATGTTTTGCCAGCTACAGCTAACTGGCAATAGTTGCAATGACAGCATTTGTTAGTATCTAGGCTTGGCCGCTTTTACAGCATCAGAGTCTTCATCATTATTGGAAGCACCTATTGAGGCTGGTCAGGCTATAAATACTTATTATTGGTGGATAAATATGATATATAGGGTCCTAAGCAGGAATGGAATCAGGAACTGGATATTCCCATTTTGCCTAATGAATGGATTGCTGCCTTGGCATCTGTATCTGATATGTCTATGGATCTCAGGTTACACCTTATTCAGCAAAACGTTTGTTTTGTTTCTATTGGATGCCACAACATCTCTTTAATGAGGGTTTGTCTACGTTGAGCAATTGTTAGCAGGTGTCACACTGCTAATATTTCTTTTAAACATGTTTTGGCAATGCCTAATAGTTGCCCCTTTTGGAGAGGAGGTTATTATATGCATAGATTTTGTACTGGAACACTCCTTAATGATTACTGATGCACATGCACTTTTAAATTATCTACTGGTTTCTTGGAATTGAAAGCATGGTTAGTGCAAATGGATTCTCCACAGAGAAATTTGGGGCCTGGGGCAATGGAATTTTCAGATACACACATACACACACACACACACACACACAAACACACACAGAATGCTTGTTGGGGGCTCCCTTGCTATGCCTCCTTTGCGCCCCCCCCTCCCCGGCATGCCTGATTCTCCATGCCCTTATAATCGCTAAAAGACTGATATTGCAACCTTGGAAAGATAAATGCTCACTTCTTATAATGCAATGGATTGAAGAACTTACAACACTTTCCACATTTAAATAGGTGATGTATATTTGTCACTTGCAAATGGATACTGATTTGGATATTTGGTCTGGTTTTGTTGAAGTTTATGTGTAGTTCTTAGAAACCTGTATCATATCTATCTATCTATCTATCTATCTATCTAGATATGTATAGATAGATAGATAGATAGATACACACACACACACACACACACACACACTTCATTGAAACTGATATTCTATGCGACCTCTTTTCTATTTCTTTCTTTCTTTCTTTTCGTTGAAATTTTACAATACCCCCCAAAGCCCATAAGTATACCTGGTTCACAAATTGGGAATTTATTTTCTCTGTATTTGAGAGAATTAACACTACTTTGGGTCTATCGTTCAATTGCACATCATTTCTTTTTTCCAGGGATGGTCGAATTTACCCCCAAATGAATTCATTATATCTTCAGAAAGTAATGAATTCATCCAGGTGATCTTGGATGAGAGTTCTCCTCTAATTTGAGAGCTCATTCTATGTATATAAGTTTTTGCATCTTGGGAACTGTAGTTTGGAATCACATAATGTGCTATGATGTCAATGGTCACCATGCTATGTACCCCTTCTTGATTGGTTATTGCCACATGTCCTTTTTATGTAATGTTTACTTACTGTCCTCAATCAGGTTATGGAGGAGAGATGGTTCAATATTTGGAAGTGTATATATCCTACATGGCTGTTTCTTCAAACATAAATGCAAACCTTTTCCTAAAGAATTTAAGTGACATCATTCCATTTCCTGCTGAAAGAAAAGGGTTAAACCAACCCATAGTGCATGTGCAGTAATGCTGTACTTTAGATGTTGTAACGTAGGGGGCATGGGCTCCAAAGACCACCATCTTTCAAAAAATTAATAACAAATTCATAAGACAAGAGTTCCAAGCTAACTACGAAGATTAACATTATGAATGTATGAGTTTCGACTGACTCAACTAATTAGGAAATTCAATAGCATCACTACTTCCCCCCCTTGCGGGTGCTTTCGGAAAGTTCTGCTTTCTAACCTTACATTTCAAACTGTAATTTACTCTATGTTTAAAGAGTTCCACATTTCATCTTTCTGCAGATATACATGGGTTTAAGCAGTGGACATCAGAACATGGCTAATTAGCTATCTTTCACTCTTTCTTCCCCTTAATAAATATCAGATGTACTTTTTTAAAAAATACCCAGCTAAAATCCCTAGTCCAGTTCCTATTTTTCTTAGCATTATTTTAAGTATTTGTATATACTTGATCATGACCTTTGAGTGCTCTTTCTTAAGGACAGTTTCTTTTTCCATAGTTATGGTGCAGCTAATAGCTAATGCCTCTGACATTCATTAATGCTAAATTAAATGGGTCTCCATATGGAATTACATGCTATATTGCATTCTGATTAAAACCAAATGGGTTCACCATGAAGCATGCAATTGCTCTGTATACCAAGGGAATTAATAATTAGTGCTCATTTATTGTCCATCTGCAATACTTCTCTGTTTAGTATGGATACATGATCATTAGTTCCATTTAACAGTAACTGCAAATATTCTGGACTTACTTTGGACAAGCCCGTACAATGAAGCCTACATCAGGTTTTGTCTTTGGGGCTCCGCAGTGAGAGTGGGCTTCCAGGGTTATCTCTCCAGGCAGGTCAACCAAGCATCACAGCCTGATCAAGCGCAGTTACTACCTTAACAAGTGGCCCAAGACTTAGGCCAAATCTGTACCAAGCAGGATATAGCACTATGAAAGTGGTATGAAATTGGTATATGGTATGTGTCTGTGGGCCCTAACAGTTGTCAGTGCACTTCAATGCCGCTGTAAAGCAGTAGTGTGGCTCCTGCCTTTTATAT
Source organism: Anniella stebbinsi (assembly GCA_029215795.1). Taxonomy (NCBI): domain Eukaryota; kingdom Metazoa; phylum Chordata; class Lepidosauria; order Squamata; family Anniellidae; genus Anniella; species Anniella stebbinsi. The sequence goes on along the minus strand of JARDYH010000003.1, from coordinate 49,940,754 downwards.
ACTGCTTCCGTACTGCTTTCATAGTGATACACCCTGCTTGGTGCAAATTTGGCCTGAGTCCAGATGTGATTTATCTGCCTTAGCTATAATCATAGACCACTCTGGGGCTTTATTTATATTTTTGTATGACCAGCTAAAAGCACTCTGCTCTGTCCCCACCCCTAATACAATAGCCTAGTCATCAATCTCCATGCCATTTCTCTGAATGTGAAGCTTTCCTCACTCTTTTACTGTTCCTCTCATTCAAAAATATATGGGTGTCAGGCTCAAGTGCAACCTTTAATTGGGATTACAGGCTGTCCCTCGAATTGTTGCCCTGGCATTGTGCCCACAGCTGCTACATTCACAGTTCAGGGACCAATACTGGCAATACAAGAAACCTACCCTTTTGTCCTTTCATATTGAGCCTATCCACATTGCCCTTAAAACGACTTATATTCTGTTTAAAAACGTGTTTTTTTACATTGTTTCATTACGTGGTAGGACACACTGAGCAGTACTTACGTTTCATAGTGACTGCTTCCTCCATCCTCAAAGCGTTCAATGGTGTATTACAGGGTTAATTCCTTGACTCTTCTTCTTTAGGTTCTGTTTTGCAGGCTGCTTGAGTTAAGGAGACAGAAGTGAGTGGGTCAAGCAGCCTGCAAAACAGAAACTAAAGAAGAAGAGTCCAGGAATTAACCCTGTAATACACCATTGAACGCTTTGAGGATGGAGGAAGCAGTCACTATGAAACGTAAGTACTGCTCAGTGTGTCCTACCACGTAATGAAACAACTTAAAAAACCACGTTTTTAAACACAATATAAATCATTTTAAGGACAATGTGGATAGGCTCTTTGTGATCTCCAGCAAATTGTATTACTACTGACCAGTATAAAGCAGGAACACAGAACCTCTTTCAGCCTGAGGGTGGAATTCCGTTTCAGAGAAGTTTTCAGGGGTTGCATATCAGGGCGGGGGTGAGGCTGAAAGCAAAAAGGGGCAGGAGTCTATCTATCTATCTATCTATCTATCTATCTATCTATCTATCTATGCGCTTATTTTATCTTGAAGCTTTTTCTGCCACTAACTAAGAGAGGTGTTTCAACTTCTTAGAATGGGATGAAACTGCACAAAAGTTGAGAAACCACCAAATGTTTGGTGGTTGGGGAGAAAAGGGTGGGGTGAGGGAAGGCAGAATGAGCATCTGGGGAACACTGGAGGGGCGGTTTTAGCCCTTAGACCTAAGATTCTGCCATCCAGTATAGAAAACCAGTCCAAAGTGTGGCCTGCTACATGTGTTGGGTCACATATGATCTGAGACATGGGCTGTGGTTGACAACTACTCCTCACTCAGCTTTGAGGCACGCAGCAGGCTGAGGAGCACAGGAAAGCCGCAAGGGAGGAAGTCCTGGTTAAGTCCTCTGGGGGGGGGGGATTTTCAGAATCCTCTTGCAGCCAGAGAGGATGCAAGGGGGATAGGGATAAACAATAATAATAAAAAGAACTGGGTGCAAGTTCTTTTTGCCTTTCTCCCCAATGAATGGCTGAAAGAAATAGATTGAAAAAACTTGGCATTATGATTTACAAAACAACAACAACAACAACAACAACAACAACAACAGATATAGAACCATAGTAACACTATAGCTGTTATCTACAAAATCCTTTTTAATGTATTTCTTAAAATGATCTTAGTATAAACTTCAAGAAAGGTAGACCAAAGCAGATAAATAATTGCTCTTCTTAGCAATTCAATTTGGCCCTTCTCACAAGCTTTTTTTTTTTTGAAAAATATTATTTTTTCCATGATTGCTAGAATATTCTGTGGTTCATCATCAATGTGCAGCTTGTTTCTAAGTTCTAGGCATGGACTATTTTTTTTTAAAAGATTCAGTTGAGTTTCAGAATATATAAGAGCATGTCAAGTGCACACCTGACATTTTCATGTGATGTATTTGGTATTTTGGTGACATCCATCAGTGTCAGTCAACAAGTACATCTCAGCAGCAGCAAGTACACATGGAATTTTCTCTAAGACAGATATCACAATAAAGGTCAATGTTTTGAAATATGCTTTATTCCTCCAAACCATCCCACAGTATTAAACAAAAGCAAACCACAATATAACAATTCTTTCCTCATTTAAGAGCTGTACAATGTCAGTCCAAATGAAGAGTTCATGCATGGTAAATGAGAGATAACATCATCTTTTACTTAACTAGTTCTTCTTGTTTTGTTTTTTGCTAACTACCTGCTGCTGAGGTAATTGTTTCTATATTGGGTTACTGGTACTACTCGCTTGTGAACCCTTCAGGAAATAAGACAGCAATATTTTGTAATAATGGGTATTGTTCTTCTCTCCACATCCCCACCTATGCTAGGTTTGCCCTGAACAGTCTATGGTGCATTCACGAGATGTTCTTCACATGTGCACTGGGGATCATGGCAGAGTGTAATAAGATGGATGTCTCCTCAATCATCAGGGAATGCTTCCATCCCGACTAATCAAATCTAGGCACTAATGGATTAGAACATGGAGATGTAACAAAGATGGGATTTTCTACTCATGCTGTATAGACAGTGGTCACATATCTGACAGTGACACTGTTCAGATGCCACATCATGCCACAGTGGTAAAACATTTCGTGCTAAATATTATGGATTAGCGTGTCATGTGAACCATGACTTACTGTGTTGTGGCTACATAACCACAGTTTAAACACATTCATTAACCATTTGCTGCAAAAAGGTTAGCATTCTTACTATGGCTTAGTGTGTTGTCTGAACAGACCCAAAGTAAGTTCACTTTAGTTTGTGCATCCTCACTGGAACATCAGCCATTTTAACTGAATAGTTGCCCTTTCATACATTGCAAGCTGCTTTAGACATCCCACTGAGTTTCTATGCAGTCACCCCCACCCACCCTCCTATATATATATAGAGAGAGAGAGAGAGAGAGAGGGAGGGAGGGAGGGAGAGAGAGAGTCTAACTAAGTTTATTTAGAACACTACCTTCTTCTTGTCCACTTCCTTCAACCTGCCATGAGCTGCTTGCTGATAGAATTACCATACAGTAAAATGATCACAGAGGAGGGGGAGGGGGAGGTCTAAGAGAAATGTAGTAATATTTGAAGCAACACATCATAAAACAAAGACTGAGTCACTACCTACAGCCTAACCTACCTCATAATGTTGTTGTGAGGATAAAACGGTCCAGGGTCACATAGTGAGCATCGCGGCTTAGTGAGGATTTGAACCTGGTCCTCCCCAGTGCTAGTCCAACCCTCTTGCCACTAAACAAGTACACAACATCTAAAATGAATGAAAGCATTATCAGTTGAACTATACTTAACAAGTAAGACTATAAATCAATGGTGTAGCACACACTCTTGCAGCTGCAGGTCCCTACTACACTAGCTATCTAAAAACAATGAGAAAAAAGTACTATGAGTTAGAAAATAATTAAGTAGTAGGGCCATAGATCAATGGAGAAATACATGTCCTTTCAGCTAAAGAAGGTTAGGTAGCAGGATTGAGAAAGAACCTGAGATCCCACAGAACTCCTGTCCATCAACAATTGCCTTATTTAGTGTAAGGCAATCTTATAAGTTCATTGAAAGAGTCAAAATTTTTCAGAAGACCATTAGTATTTAACTGTTGGCTTGGTGGGTTGCACCACCAGCATTACCACCTTACAATGCTCAGCACAGTTTGGCATGCGTCACAGCTCACCATGGCTTAAATAACGCATGGCGGGTAGCAGTGATTTTGTGAACTGGATCAATGGTAATGTCCTTACCAGCTGTGTACTGGTGAGGGCATCTTTTAATATGCCTGAAATGCTCTCAGTATCATTGCAAACTAATTAGGCTTATTTATTATATAGCTTTTTAATGCTTATTATTATATTATTATTATTATTATTATTATTATTATTATTATTATCCAAAGCTAGCAGCAGAGGGTTATTTTCATTGCATATACTTCTCCTTGAAACAGGTATGTTAGACCAATCTAAAGTAAGAAACGCACACTTTTTTTGTGGGGAGAAAGCCAATTGAAGGAGATGAAATCTCCCCATATAATTCAGAAAGGCTGACATTTATTTAGTATCATGAATGGAATGATTTAATTCTTTGATCTGCTGCTGGCAGGACTGGTGTACAGTGAACAGTTTCAAGTCTGACACATGTTTAAAAAAATACCAACAACAGCTAAGGCAAAGCACAGACTTAAACCTGCTGGAAATCTTCTCCCCTTAGATGATTTATACAGTGTCTTTGAAGTCAGATTCACACATCAAAACAAAAGCCATATATTGGATTTGCTTACCTTACCCCCTCACAAGACTCATCTAAAGAAGAGAGATAAGAAAAAAAATATTTTGATAGCACCCTAGTGTAAATGTGGGCAGCTGGTTTAGACCTTGCAACACATGCAAATGTAAAAGACACTTTGATAATGCATTCCTACATTGACAATTTCATGGCCTGAAAGAAAAGGTCAGAAGGTGTAGATGTTGAAAGTCAGTTAACTTCTTGCCTATTTGACAATGAAAGTATCAGCATAGAGCTCCTTTAAAACTCATAAAAGCCTAAAAATGAAGGGCTAAATGAAGTCTGAAGAGCTATTAACCTGCTTGAGATATGGCCCAAACTATTTACTAACCTCAAGCCACTGATTAGTTAGGAAGTTTTAGGAAGTGGAGCTATATTTTCTCTCTGAAATATCACAGTTATTTATTTACCACATTTCTACATTGCTTGGCTTCCCAATTGGTTTCCACTCCAGGCAGTATCCTACCAAGCCAGTATGTGGGGCTGTCTGATATACATGATTGCCAAGACCCAAACAATTTTTTTTAAAAAAAATATGATTTAATTATAAATACCAGAGACCAGAAAGCCATCTTGTTTAGTCAGAATAACTTTATGTAGGAAGATTCCTGAATCAAGATCTTGCAAATTTCTGACATGAAGATATGATCAAACTTCTGCTTAAAATAAATAACAGTGTGCTCCAATAAAATGAGCACATTGTTATTTATTTCATGCAGACGTTTCATGTCAGAATTTTGCAAGATCTTCTAGAGAACAAAACAGATACCTTCTTCTGTTGATTCAGTTATAAGTTTGCTGTTCAAAGCTGGGATCCCACACTTTGTTTAGACTCTGGTAGAATTGTGTTTGACCACAACAGACATACATGTTTACTTCTGAATGAATATGTATTGCATAGTTGCTAACAAGAAACATGTTTGATCCATACCTCACATTCACTGTCCTTGTTCTATTTTAAATTATCAATGCATGAAAACAATCCAACTTTACCACAGAGCTTGAAATCATCAGATATTTTGTGGACCCTGCTGCTATTTAAATGAACAGGGGCTTAGGAACAAATAATAATAAATTACATATGTGATATTAAAATATTCAAAAACACCATATCCATAGGAACTGAGTTTGGCAGACATCTTTTTCAAATTAAAGCAACAGAGGAATGATAAATATTCATTTTCTTCTCTCCCACTGGCACCAGAATGTAAATATAGCTAATTATGGTCTGCTAAATATAATTATTAATCAGTTTTATAGCAACATGTTATTGTGCACAGATGTATGCAAATTTTCAGATTTTTGCCCAGATGGACTTTGTTAAGTTAAAGTAGTCACATGAGCTGAACCAAAGTACCGATCCAAAGTGTTTTGTCAGCTCACTCAGAAAACGGTTAATATAAGATCTGGAATCTTCCATAAATTCCAAAATACACAATCAAGAGGGCAAGCTCAAACTGTTTCCCTGATAACTTTTACATAGAATGACTCAGGTCTGTGGGGTCTATAGAGATATCTAAACACAGGTGATTTTGCAACTACTTGCGGCCCAGTTTGTCTGTCTCCATGACTTCCTGTACCCATGCCCAAAGGGTTGTGAATGTGCCATTGATGATGTAGTCAGGGAAATATAAAAGTATACATTAAATATAAAAATGCAAAATGCACTGTATTATGAAAACAAAACTGCATTTTTAGCGCTTCAAATGTATGTTGTGGTATATAAAATAGATATTTGCAAAAGCTGCTCAGATACCATGTTATTTTTCTTTAATATATCCATTCCCAAGGGCCAAACTAGATGTGTCTTTAAATGTATCTTTTCACTTCATGTGAAAATAATTATCAGGATCACGGCAGGAATTTAATGCTTTTCTTCCCCACTGCACTTCTTATGAAAACTACTTCATTAAAGCTACAAGTTGGATTGGGAGGAAATCACCCCTTTGGTACCAATGGGAGCCTTTTGTCATGTGCTCAGGATTGGCTTCCCCATCTTTGGGGGTCAAGGCTGTGGATTTGGAGGAAGTACTCAAGTAGGAGAGAGATTTGACCTCAGCTCCAACTCCAGATATCCCCACTGCCTCCATTTTACAAGCACCGAGGAGGTGATCCTTGAACTCTGAAGACCCCAACTCTAAAGTCCCAGTAGAACCATGGCCTCTCATAAGCGAATGGAGCAAGGATGGGGAATGTGTGGATTTCCAGTTGTTGTGTGACTGCAACTCCATCATCCCTCACTATTGTATATGATGAGTAGGGCTGATGGGAGTTGCACCTAACAACATCTGGAGGGCTACACATTACCCATCCCTACACCAGAGTCAATGGATGGGATACAAATTCAAGGAATAAGCAACTGGGCTGGCGGAAATGGACTTCCCCACCCCTTCCTTCCCATGGCAGCCCTCCTGAAAATGCTACACAGAGCTTCAAAATGGGGTGAACTGTGAGGTGGGGAGGGAAGGAGGTATTCCTAAACATCAGGCAGAAGAATCTTCTGGGAGCAGAGTCCCTTCTCTCATGCAGAGTCCCTTTGACTTGTGTATGGCAGATCCTGGATCCATTCCAATGGCTACTGAAGCAAGGTAGGCCTTTTTAAATGCAGAGGCTTTATTGACTGGGGGCATAACTAGGCACCCTGATGAAGCTGAAGCTCTGCTGAAGGCTAATGTGTGGCTTGCTTGCTGTGAAGCATCGTTTGAGCCTGCTCATATGGCTCTCCAAGCTACGTTTCCTATGGAGCTATCCAGGGTGCTACCTTCTTTGCTTGGACTTGGACTTATTATAAGAGCCTGACCTCTGCTTTGCTTAATTGTGGGTCAAACTACAAGTTTTGTTAATTACATGGAGTGTTGCTGCCCCTTCTCCTGCTTTCTTACTTTAATCCCATCCTTCCTGGCAGTAGTTTGACTCTCAGCTTTACTAAATCTGAATGTTGAGTTCCTTACCTCCATGGTGCTTCCCTTGCTCAAGCTCAGACTTCTGCTTTGCATATCCACTCCCCCCGACACCCTTGAACTAGGTCTCTGTCTATCTGAGATCATCATCTCGGACACTTTCCTCCTGATACAAATAGCAGCTTTAGTGGTGTGCTTTCCATTACAAGTACAGTAAGACTAAAAAGAATTAAACTCCTCACATTCTCTGTTCTTGATAATTATCACACACACAACCCCCACCAAGTGCTGTTTACATTTTTAATGTGCACATTTAGTGAAAATATGCATCTAACATCATATTTAGTTTGGACCTAATTAGAATCATGAGAACAGAAAAAGAGCCATGCTTGATCAGACTAACATCCTATGTAATCCAGCATTCTGTTCTCACAGTGGCCAACCAGTTGCCCATGAGCAGGATATGAGTACAATAGCACCCTCCTGCTAGAGGTACCAGCCTAAAAGATCTTAAGAAAAAACATTTGGCAAGTCATGTGAAATTATGGCTCAAGCAGACATCATAGGAATGCAAGAAGAGTCAGGCTGAATCAGACCAAGGGTTGGTCTAGTCCAGCATTCTGTCCACACAGTGGCCAACCAGATGCCCATAAGTAGCACATGAGAGCCATAGTACCATCCCACTCATGTTCTCCAGCAACTGATATATAGAGGCATACTGCCTCTGGTACTGGAGGTAATCTATAGCCACCATGACTAGCAGCCATTAATAGACTTATCCTCTATAAATGTGTCTAATCCCCTTTTAAAGTCATCCAACTTGTGGCCATCACTACATCCTGTAGTGGCAAATCCCATAGTTTAACAATGCTGTTTTGGGAATGGGAAAGTGGCAAGCTGTCCCCAGCAGGCTCTTGAAGTCTTCCCACCATTAGAAGGATACCTACAGTCTCCCTAAGCTGTCTGTCCTTTGCTGGAATTTACCTTTGTGTAACTGGATGAGAATACTGAAAGTGCAATAGTTCAAGGAAAGGAGAGGATGTGAACTGAGTGATGAACAGACAAGCTCTACAATGCTTCTGTACCATTCTTTTGTTTGTTTCTTTGTTTCTACCAGGAAGCACAACCAGATTCAACAGCTTCAGCAAATTATGCAGTGGAGAAATCACTGTGGATGGCACCGATGTGATTTCTGCAAACACCATAGCTGGGGGTGAAGAGCAATGGGAACTAAGCCCTGGTAAGCAGAAACGAATGCTGCCTTTGATTTGCTGTCAGTTTGAGAGACAGTCATGCCCCTTTTCATAATCCTTCATCTCACATTTAGAAGCTTCCTATCAGCACACACAGCAGGCATAGGCTGTGTGTGGCAGTAAACTATGAAGGAAAATGAAAATGCATTTGACACTATACATTCCTCAGAAATTGATATTCCTGTTGAGACACACAGCTCAGCATCTGTGAATCTGTTGTTGTTGTGTTGTTGTTGTGGTGGTGATGGTGGTGTGGTGTTGTTGGTGTGTTGTGGATACCTGGGTAGTGTGCATGCCAAAGCTGTGTATTTGATTGCTACAGACATGCTTCTCATAGAATACAACGTGATACCCTGGCATTGCAACATGTTTGACAAAGAGTTCAACTTAGCTTGTATTCACTAACCTGTGCTTAGCTTTTCTGTGATGATTTCCAGTGAGAGCCTCATCAAGAAATTGTATCTAGAGTTGATACCAGTTAATATGCATTTATTTATACAAGTAGTTGAATAAGTGAAACAAATAAAGAACAACATGAAGAGGCAGCCAAAAAGGCATTGGAAGAAAGCAGGGCCGGCCATACCATTAGGTAGAGTGATGCAACTGCCTTTGATGGCAAACACTGAAGAGGGGGCACCAGTGGCAGCTCTCTGGCCATTTGTCTTCAGCCCCCTGCTCATTACCTTCTGTTGGAGAACAGAGCAGAGCATAACACACAATCCTTCCGGTGCTCCCTGAACTACCCCGCTGTTCTCAGGTGAGGATACGGTTCCATCACCAGTGTTGAAATAAAATTCAATTTCCAGTTCAGTTTGCTTCTCAGCAAAAAGATCTTGGACCAGCTAGGGATATACAGATTTTGTGAAATCCGTTCCAGCTCTTTTTCATGGATTGTCAGATAGGTATTTTTTGTTCCATCAGCCGGTCATTGACAGAATCAGATTGTTTTAAGGATATCCAATAATTTTGTCTCACTTGTGAAAATGCATATTAGCACAAATGTGCATTAGTGCAAGTGTGCATTAATACAACAATACAACAACAACAACAACAACAACCACAACAGTTCACATGTCCATGGAATCCATGCAACTGACCCTTGGTATCCTCACAGCTGTGGTCCAGTCCAAGAACACCTATTCTGTCTGGCACTCTCTGCTTTCGAAACTGCACTATGAATGGAGCCAGCAATGAGAACCACAGGGATTGGGGATTATGGAGTCATGGAAATTTACCCTGGAGTAAACAGCAAACCAAAATAGGGCATAGGCTAGAAATCCTCCGACATGGCAATTAACCATAGAAAACACATTCCATTGGTGCCAATGAAAGCTGAGGGCGCAATCCTATGCATTTTTAGACAGAAAAAGGCTTATACTCCCACCATTACCCAGCCAGCCATATTGGCTGGGGAATACAGAGAGTGCATAGGATATTGGCATATGTAAATTTTATACAGATTGGTACCCATGGGCCTCAGCTGCAATCTTCAAGTATCTAGCAAAGCCCCTGAAGTAAAATAAAAGCAGGCTCAATAAAAAGAGGAAGTGATGACTTTAGGACAATGGACATAGAAAAGAAGAATTAGCCATGAACAGAAAGTTAGGAAATCTTTAGGTTTCTGTTGTCAGGCTATGCCAGATAGTTGTGAGGTGTCATATTGTGGTTAAGACAAGGATATATGAACAGAGTAAGAATGGTGTCAACATTTGGACAGTGTTTTTAGGTGGACAATGATCACTAGGCAAAAGGGGTAATAAATGCGACATGAAGGGGAGGTATGAATAGATGAGAAGTGGCTGGACTAAAAGGGTACAGTAACCAATTATGTCACACATCAAGCACAAGAGCAAAACGATAAAAATAAAGGGAAAATACTGGTTGTGATCATTGTCAGCATGGTGTTTCTCATGCGATCAGAACACTGCACCTGGTAATATATGAGCTGGGTTCTTATATATTTTTAAGTCATGTTTTCATTTCATGTTCTGACCTTTGAGTGTCATCAGACGAATGTTTCATTGCACGCTTGTTACTGGCCACTCATCATTTTTTGTGGGTCCTTTTGATGATGTCGTCTGTCTCCCACATGCCTCCCACTGTTTTTCTCAGTTTTAGGGGCTTGTCAGAGTGACAAAAAAAAACCCCTGTTTTAATTTGGGATGTGCACGCCCGGAAATATCGTATTGTATCGTTATCAGAATTTTGGACCAAAAATTTTATCATCTCCGATTAGATCGTAAGTGAACCGTATCGTATCGGAAATCCGATATTATATAGTGTCTCCATTTTGCCCTAGAGAGAGTTGCTTTTGTGTCTGAAAGGCCTAAAACGTCTTAATTTTCCAAGTTACAGGTTTGAAACTTCGTCACAGTGCAAACTGAGTATTGCTAGTCATGTGTGCCAAATTACAGAACAATAGGTGCAAGCATTACTCGGAAGTAAGCTTTCAAATACACTGTTTCAGGTGGCTGAAATGTGGTCCTTTTTCAAGAGATGTCGTCCATGTCCAGTACTCTTGTCATGGGCTTCTCACAGATGGCCTTGAGGGGACTCATCTGTGCCCAATTTCAGATGCACAGCTGCAGGCATTACTCAGAAGTAAGCTCTCAACAACATGCACTGTTTCTGGTAATGCACTCCATGCTGCTGAGATTATAGGTATATTTTTATGAATACAATGAACTTTCAAAACCTGTGGATAAACCTAGGCAGTGCCTTCCATATGCAGTCATAAAAGTAAAATGTGTTAATCAGAAGATGGTGAACTGCTGCTGCCTTGTCTCATTGATCAGGCAACACATGTCTACAAATTAAAAGGATTGGGGGGGGGGTAGGGGAATAGCATGGGTGTTACATTTATTTTAGAGCCAGCCTTAGCAGGCAGGGCCTCATTGGGTCAGGAGATACCCCGGAAGTGCGCCAACCTGCAGGATCCCACTAAAACTAAAAAAACCTTAAAAGCATATTATTATTATTATTATTATTATTATTATCCGCACCTATGCGTGCGTGGCACAGTGAGTGGATGCATTCCAACACAGTAGCAGAACTGCTGCTTCCTTGACTCAAGAGATTAGGCCATGCATGCCTAAGTACAAATGAAATAATAAAAGGATTTGGGGGGTAGGGGAATAGCATGGGCATTACAGTTATTTTAGCCAACCTTAGCAGGCAGGGCCTCATTGGGCCAGGAGATACCCCAGGTAGCGAGGAAACCTGGAGGATCCTATAAAAACAACCCTCACGCACTGCCTTGACCTCATCGTGCTTGAAAATTAAAATGACCCAGTCTGCCCTCCATCCCCATGCAGGCAGGTGGGCAGTTCTTCATACCAGAGCTGCATACATTGGCTGGAGCAGTGGCAAATAAAAGTCACATTCTGGGTAGAGGTGGGCACATTGCCAAATAAAAGTCATGTTCGGGGTAGAAGTAGGCACAGTACCAAATAAAAGTCACGTTTGGTGTAGAAGTAGGCATATCGCCAAATAAAAGTCACGTTCGGGGTAGAAGTAGGCACATTGCCAAATAAAAGTCACATTCGGGGTAGAGGTAGGCACATTGCCAAATAATAGTTACGTTCGGGGTAGAAGTAGGCACATTGCCAAATAAAAGTCACGTTCGGGGTAGAAATTTGCACATTGCCAAATTAATATAAGCCACGTTCTGGGCAGAGGTAGGCACACTGCCCAGACCAGAGTCTTGTAAAAAAATGTGTTAGGGGGATGCTTCTGCAGTCCCTCAGTAACGGACTCCACTACCCAGGGACATAGTGACGAGAAATAATAATTCAGGAATCTCTCAACTCAAGGCTCACTATAGCAGTCCCTCCAGGCTGGAAACATTGCATAGAGCAGTGTCTTTCAAAAAGAAATAAAATGTGTGAGAGGGATGCTTTTGCTTTGCAGTCCCTCATTAAAGCAGACCCTCCAGACTGGAAACATTGGATGGAGCAGTGTCTTTCAAAAAGAAATAAAATGTGTGAGAGGGAGAGACAGCCACCCCAGAACTGCCCCCAGCAGCAACAGCATCTCTCTTAGACCCAGACCCACCTCGCCCAAGGCGCGCCTCAGAGCCGCGTTTCATACTGCTACAAAGTGATTGCAATTAATAATTACAATGTATGCTTTGCTCACAGTTTGTGAGTTTGTGTGCTGCTTTGTCCATACAGATCTTGTGTAGCAGGCTACACGACACACCAGCACACTCACAGTCAATCAAGCAAACACACACACCCAGAGAGAGGGGGGGGGAGAGAGAGAGAAATAATATATATATTATATATATTATATTTTAAATATTATATATATATATATATATATATATAATATTTTATATATATATATATATATATATTATATATATATATATATATATATATATATATATATATATAATATTTTGTTATTTTTAGGAAAGTTAAACAAGGAAGAGGACAAAACACACTCCCTTAGTCACAGTACCCCCACTCATGGTAACCTAATCCTTCAATCAAACCAACCAGAAAAAAATTATAACTCAAAGGCTCAATTCGGACAACACGTTTAACAACTGTGGGTTGTTGAAGCAACAACCCGTTGAGTTGTTAAATGTGTCGTCCGAATTCAGCCACACAATGGAGCAACAACCCACAGTTGTTAAAGTAACAACCGAGATGAACAACTCATTTGCAAGTTGTTGGGGGATTTGTCAATTGACAAATGTGTTGTCCGAATTGGGGCGTTGTTGAAGCAACAACCGTGAGTTGTTGAACAAGGACAATCAGAGAGCGGAGCGGAAAGAGAGGCAGAAAGCGGGTGGCCGCTCAAGCACGCTCGCAACAGAGACCCGGCTTCACCGCCAGAGCAACCAGGATGCCCGCCTCCCCCACCAGGCAGCCGGCATGGAGCTCAACAAGGGGCCAGCTCCTGCAAGCACTCACGCAGGGTGCCCAGTCAGCTACCCAAACGGACAGGGAAGCACACTAGAAGGGCACTACGGCAAAGGGGGGGGGGAGGGGGAGATGGAATAAGCAACAACCCCAGGTGCCCTGGAGCAAGGGGCAGCCCCCCACACACCAAGAGGGAAACACCACCCCATCCAAAGCAGACCCCTACCGCACCACCACCTCCACCCTCACATCACCCAGAAAGACGAGGGCAGGGGAAGCAGTGACCAGAAAGCCCCCCCTCATCTGCCCAACACAGCTGGACAGCGAGCCATTGCCGGGCCCCGAGAATCCCATTGGGGAGCGTCGCACCCGTGCGAAGGCGTCCCGGGTGCGTGAAAGCATCAGTGCCTGGATCTGGCTGTGCTACCCCCACCCCCTGTGAGCGTTGGCTGTGGAGTTCCATCTCTGGACTGGCATCCCTCCCTGGCATGCCGCCCCTCTCCACCTCATCCCCTTGGCATGTTCCGTGCTTGGCTCCCTGGGGGTGTGGCCTTGGCCGTCCCCTCTTCACCGCTGTGCCTTCCAGCCGCCTCCTCCCTTCCCGGGGGCAACTGTCCTTTCCATAGGTTCTGCCCTGGCATAGTGGTGCCCATGTGCCTTATTGCCCATGTCTGGTCTCCCTGCTGAATAAAGTTTTCTATGCCACCCCACTCTCGCCTTCTTTCCTGTGTGTGCGGAAGATGCTCTAGGAGGGAGGTGGGGGGGTTTGGGGGCTGGGGCGTTGGAATTGCAGCGCTGGGTGCAGGATGTGACTGTTGTATTAGTTCTGCAGTCCCTCCTGGCTGCCTCTTTGCCCACGCCTGCTGAGTTCCGCCCACTGACTGAGGCGGCCAATGGGGTTTGGGAGGCGTGTCCTGCATCAGCTTCAATGGCAGCGCCCATGGATTTCGGCCGCAATGCCTTCTGGGATACTTGCTGGAGGACTAACGGAGTTCGGTAGGCGGGGAAAATGGTGGCCGAGCTATCCTTAGCCCTCCTCCAACATTGTAATTGGAGCCTGCTGGAATTCTTGCTGCACGATTGTCAGTGTCATCAAGCACACCCCACCTTCTAGCTCCTTCCATATGGTGGCAAAAGAGAAAGAGCTTTCCGATAAAACGATAACGCACGATAATTATTGTAGGATTTTTTATCGGCTCCGATAATTATCGTAGGGTTTCCTATCATATCTTTATCGTTAACCGCATGCACAAGAAAGAGCATATCATATAGTTATCATACATTTTAACGATACAATACACATCCCTAGTTTTAATCAGACTCTTCTGAGTTTGCTTTATAAATTGCCCACTAGAGGGTGCTGTCCTAATTGAAATCCATTGAAATCTACAGGCCACATGGCTGCTGGGCTATTCTCCATGAAAAGTGCTCTGTCTGAAAACCAGCGAAGCAGCCTGCAGTAAGGAAATGTGATTTGCTGTGATTCCCCCACTCTGATGAGCCCCTTTGTTAATTAGTGCTTTGATACCATACTCTTTCTACAATTATCTTGAACTTATTTGCTGTAAAATGCAGCCAGTCATGTTTGTATGTTTTTGGTTTCGACAACCGTGCTGTTTAATCCAAAGAGTGGCTGGCAGCCAGGAACCAGGTGGGGCAGCATTGTAAAATCCATCTGAAACAGGGTCTGGGTTACAAAGTGTCAGGGGCTATGAAAATCAAAGCACAGTTAAATATAAATCCTTCACAACAGCCCTGGGCAGTTAAAGGGTCTCCAACTAGCATTTCCATCCATGATGTTATGAAGGTAGCTGATGGTATGGAAGCATTCCAAGAGAGCCATGGAGGCAGGAAGATAAAGATGGACCTCTTTTGGACACAGCATTTCCTGGACATTTATGCTTCCTCACCCCCAATTTATTAAACTGGAGAGGTATGGTGTTCCAGATTATCTGATGTGCCAGAGGGACCCACAATTGTGGATTTGACAGCCATCTCCAGGGTCTCCAGCATCATTTTACAGCTTTGTGGGATGATTTTATGTAGGATGGAGAATAACTTTCCAAAAAAAGAGGAATAACAATGATTTGCATAAAATTTAAATATGCTAATTTAGATGTATAGATGCACAATTAGAAATTATTATTGTAATTTAAATAAAAAACATCACATATATCCATTGTGTGGAGGTCTGTGACTTTGTGACCTATATGCCTGACTATTCACAACAACCCAGAGAATTAAAGATTCATAATCTAGAAATTATGTACCAGAGGACAGGAAGATGGTCAATGTCGCAACAATTTCTACAAAGGGATCCTAGGGGGATCCAGGAAATTATAATCTGGTTAGATTAACGTCCGTTCTAGGGAAATCGGTTAAAAGCATTATTAAATATGAAATTAGCAAGCATACAGAAGGACAAACATTGCTGAAAAAGAATCAACACAGCTTTTACAGTGGTTAGGAGGAGGCTAAGGGGAGGCTAAGAGGAAAAATGATAGAGGTGTACAAAATTGTTTTCAGCCTAACTGAAAATCGTGACCAATGACCTAATAATCCAAATCAATCTCCTGGTTAGCCTAAAACACCCCCTCCCCACTTACAGTGTGAAGTAGGCAAACAGACCCCTAGTCAGGCCAATTCTACTAAGAGCCAAAAATCCCTACTCAGCCCCCAAAAGGACAACCAGCAGAAGCCCATACTGCATCCAGGGAGGGACAGTGGGAGCCACGATCCGAAGAGGCTGAGGGTGGGAGGCAATGGATTAATAAAGGCCTGAAGACTCCTCCCTCAGCCTGTGGCACAACAATTGCCTCCACCAATGTGGGTGAACCATGTGTCTTGCTCTTGCCCCCATCGCAATGCCCCCCGTGGCGAAGCAAGCCAGGCAGCAATGACATCAGAAAATGGGTAAGATTTGCTACATGTTTTAGGGGGAGAGGGGGTAAATTCAAAATGGGGCAGCTGATTTTAGTGGCAGCTCCATGTTTGTCTTCAAATCCATTCCCACTAGCAGTTGTCTTGTTATTCCATGCGTGAATATGTCACATTTTGGAAGGCTTTGTTTTCCTCATGCGAAACTATGCAAAATCTCCTTAGCACTCAGCTTCAGATGGCTCTGATGATTTATCCCAAATGAAATTGCAATGGAATTAATTTGTAGTATGAAATGAGATAAGCCATTATTAGGAACTGTAAACAAAGTGGATTGATCTGCTTTTACTTTTGAAGCTTTGGAAGCCATATTCCTGAGTCATTCCCTTTTGCTTAGAGGGTGTGTGTGCATGTGAGTGTTTGAATTTATGTATGTACAGGTATAGGTATAATGTATATTTGTTTTGAAATTTGTTCTCAAAAGCCACAATGCAGCACAGACAAACTGAATCAATGGGATTAAAGACAGTTGACTCAGTGTTGCATTATGCCTATTGTGTAACAAATAAATAAATCTAGTTGTCAGTGACAAAAGGCTAACGTTTCAGTGGGGGGTGGAACTTCTTTATTGCGAGAGGGTGGATCTACAGCTGAAAGATCCTTGAGTTCATAGTCTTTATTTTTTAATCTATGGGGGAAACCAAACAATAGTGCTATTCTATACTTTTGAAATTGCTACTTTCATTGGGTGTGGATTGTTTAACATCTCTGCTTTGTCAAGACATCGTGGAAACATATATTCCAAATGCTACTTATTGTTATATCAGTGCTAACAAAATCCTGGAAACAATTGTAATTAGGGCTGTGCATCGCATCAGATCCGGATCCTGAATCCGAAGCGAATCGGGGTGATTCTAACCTCCCTAAAACAGATCCAAAGTGGATACGGGGAGGTCCAAATCAATCCGAATTGAATCGGTTTGGTCCAAATCGATTTGGATCGATTCAGCAATTCAGACACCATTTTAAGTGTTTTTCCCCATAGGGTTGCATTGGGGGAAAGAAACACCTATAACTTTATTTTTAAAGATAGAAACATGAAACTTGGGCACATTGCAGGTGGCCTGGAGCTACTCATGTGTGGCAAATTTCAGACACATAGGTGCAAGTGTTTTGTGAATGTTTGAAAAATTATCATTTTGCCCATGCGGTAGCCATTTCCATGTTTTTCCCCATAGGGTTGCATTGCGGGAAGCTTAGAACACACAAAAGAAAAATGTAGGGGAGATTTGCACTTGAATGGATAGTGGGATCTTCTGAATACACACCTTCTCAAATGGCTCTTGGCTTTGAGTGGCTGCTTTAACTGTTCTCTTGAAAAATCACATTTTAAAAAATTCCTTGCGAGTAAATGCCTGTACCTCTGTCTCTGAAATTTGCCACACATGAGTACATATAGCCCATCTGTGAGGTCCCCAACTTTAATGTGTGTATCTTGAAAAATGAGAAAGTTACCGCACTTTGCATGGACTGGATTGCATGGAAAATTGCATTTTTAAAAATTCCTTGTGAGTAAACACCTGCACCTATGTTTCTGTCACACAAGAGTAGCTCCAGCCCATCTGCAAGGTCCCCAACATTCATGTTTCTATCTTTAAAAATGAAAAAGTTATAGGTGTTTATTTCTCCCAATGCAAGTCTATGGGGAACATGAGTAATCCGAATCTTGATTCGGAGGTCCAAATCTCCTTCGGATTTGGATCCAAAGCAAATCGGGGGAGATCTGAATCAACCCAAAGTGAATTGGGCCCAATTCAGAAGTGACAAATCGGAATCCGAAGCGAATTGGGTGGTCCGTGCACAGCCCTAATTGTAATAACTGGCAGAATAATATAAAATGCAAATAAAATACACTGAATATTTATCATTGCAGATGTATATGTAAAATGTAGTCTTGAGTGGAGTTAACACACTTTCCATTTGTTTCTTAACTATATTTTGGAGTAAGACACAGTTTGTTGTTGTCATTGTCATCATTGATAACCTATATCTTGATTGTTATGGCTTGTGATGCTAATTCATTCTTACTATATTTAAATCACATTGATTGCTTGATGTAATATATTTCTGAATTTCTCCTCCGCTCAATGTATGCTCAAGGGAATTTACAATAAAGCTGTAAAAACAATAAAACTGTAAAAACAATAAAATATAGTTACAAACAAACAAACAAAATTAAAGTAAGACATGTAAAATGCATATACCGTATTTCATCGATTCTAAGATGCACTTTTTCTCCCATGTTTACATCTGTAAAAACATTTTGCATCTTAGAATCGATGGTGACTTAGAATTGCCAGATTTCTCCCACGTTTGGCAGAAGGCACTAGGGCTCTGCATGCCCCCCCGCGACTCACCCTAGTGGGTCCCGAGGGACCCCACAAGGCCGGTCAGAAGTCCCCCCTCCCCACTTACCTTGATTGCTGCTGCCTTGGCCTGGGAAGGCTTCAGTACTGGGAAGGAGGCCACGATCTCGGGAGATCTCGGCCTCCTTCCCAGTACTGAAGCCTTCCCAGGCTGAGGCAGCAGCAATCAAGGTAAATTGGGAGTGGGGACTTGCGGGCCCTAACCCTCCCCCCTCCCCACTTACCTTGATCGCTGCTGCCTCGGCCTGGGGAGGCTTCAGTACTGGGAAAGAGACCATGATTTCGTGAGATTTTGTGAGATCTCAGCCTCCTTCCCAGTACTGAAGCCTTCCCAGGCTGAGGCAGCAGCGATCAAAGTTGAGGGGAGGGAGGACTTACGAGGCCCTAACCCTCCCCTTCCCCATTAACCTCCATTGCCGTCACCCATCCTTGCTGCCGCCACCGCTGCTGCTCTGCGCCACTGCTCCACGCCGCTGCTCCGTGCCACAGCTCCGCGCAGCTGGCAACGGTTGCCTAGGCCTGGCAAGGCATCGTTACTGGGAACTAGGCTGGATTCCTAGGCTGACCATATGAAAAGGAGGACAGGGCTCCTGGAACTTTAACAGTTGTAGAGAAAAGGGAATTTCAGCCAGTGTCATTTGGATGCAATTAGGTCCCGGTGAAATTCCCTCTTCATCACAACTATTAAAGTTGCAGGGGCCCTGCCTTCTTTTGTATATGGTCACTCTAATATAGTGCCTGCAACTTTAACTGTTGTGATGAAGAGGGAATTTCACCAGGAACTAATTGCATACAAATGACACTGGCTGAAATTCCCTTTTCTCTACAACTGTTAAAGTTACGTGATCCCTGTCCTCCTTTTCATATGGTCAGCCTGGATCATCCCAGTAACAACGCCTTGCCAGGCCGAGGCGCGCACTGGCAGTGGCGTGGAGCAGCAGCGACAGTGGCAGCAAAGATGGGTGAAAGTGATGGAGGTGAATGGGGAGAGGGGAAGGGGTGCTGGAATTAAGGTGTGTCTTAGAATCAATGCAAAGCTTTTTCCCTGTTGGTGGCCCTGAAATTAGGGTGCATCTTACAATCGATGGCATCTTAGATTTGATGAAATATGGTATTGGATAAACAGGTGAACCTTCCAAAATCAAAGAGCAGCCTTAGTCTGTAAAAGCTTTGCAGAACACTATAGTTTTTACTAGCTGTCTAAAGGCCAATAATGAGGGAGCCAACCTAACCTCCTGGGGAAGGGAGTTCCTCAACCAGGATGCTGCTACACAGAAAGGCTTATCTCAGTCCCCACCAACCTTATGTGTAAAATAGTGTGATGTAGATGAGGGCCTCAGACGAAGAACATAGGCTATGGAAAGGTGATACAGGAAGAAGTGGTTTCTCGAATATCCTGGTCCCAAGCCTGGCAGCAGCCATGAGGAACAGGCCAGGATTATCTTCCCCAAAATGTAAAGGGTGTGTGTGTTTGAGGCTATTGATAATGGTGACATCTGGGAAATCCAAATATTTATATGATCATAAAGCAACTGTCTATAATCACAAGGTAGGATTCTACATGGCTTTCCTATTGCAAGATTAATGTGAAAAGTCTTCATGTGATTGGATGGATAAATAAACAAATCTATTCCTGCTGTCCATTCTGATCATACAATTGTTAAACATTCATATACATGTTGTTGAACAGAAATCTACATGTTTGCTTTCTTCTGAGGTTTATTATGGTTTGGCATAAGCAAAATATGTTGATCTTCAAAGTCCATGGCTAGTTGTATTTAAATAAAACTGGATTTTGACTGGTGCCATGGAGGAGGAAAGGAGAATGAGGAATTTGATGCTCATTGACTACTTTAAGTCTACTTTTCTCTCCCTGTATGTTCTTTCTCCCTAAATGCAGCAGGTGCTTTATATTTATGGAGCAATCAAGCAACAAGTTGCTCAGATTTTTTTTCCCCAACACCATCCAAAATCTCTAGATAATCATTCATGGATTTCATGTTGATTCTCTCAACTGAAGTGATATGTAAACAGTCGTTCAGGATGGAACATTAAATAAACTAGCTTTGTTTAAACACATTATGAATTCATCAGAGGTACATACTTGAGCTTGCCTAATGTGTAACTCATCTGGTCTTAATAAAATGCTAATGCTGCAAGCCACTTTAACTTAATTGTTAAAATGTCACAATAATTTAAACATTAACTTTTTAAAAAATAAAGGGAAAATGTATGTTTATTTACTTAGCCAAGAAGAGCTCAGAATACTCTGAATTTTCAGTCTGGATTAGTTTCTATTTTTAAAATTCCTTTCAGTATTGTAATATCTCTCTGAGATCTGTCATTATTATCTATTTTACTAGAGATATATCAGCTATGTTTGGAAAACACAAGTTTAATGCCTGGATGTATTCTGCAGAGTGCTTCCTTGTCCTAAAATTCAAAATGCAAAAATGAGACTATTAAGAGTTTAAGTTCCAATTTTGTGCCTGTGTGGTCTTCATTCATCAGACTGCATGCTTGAAGCTGGCAGTCACTGTTGGCAAGTGCTCAGAAGTTGATTACATTGACACCTTACCCTCAATGCAATCGTCATTGATTCCTGTAATTAATGAGAACTTTTTTAAAAATGGGGTTATAATTTAAAGAACAATACCTTGATTCCTGAGCAATTAACTGGCTTGGGAATTTGAAAAAGAAAACAAAAAACTGGTACACTTCAAGGTCATGCAGCCTATAAATGGGATATTTACAACAATCCTCAAGTCTGATGATTGGGAGAAAGAATCCTATGTAAAGACCCTATGCAGTGCCTGTGAGGTTTTCTGTCCACTTGCTGCTGCTGCCCCTGTCTCCAGGGACTGCGGAAGAATGTGGCTGCCTGCCCCGGTGCAGCCATCGCAAAGGCTGACCTGCCAGAGAGCACAGAGTTCATCATCAGTTAAGATCTCCAGAGGGCATTGAAGTCTCCTGGGGATCTTTAACCAAGCCTCCTGTGATTTGCTAGGCCACTGGTCATGAGCAGTTAGCTTTATCTTAGCTTTTCTTTGGTCTGAGTACTCAGAACATGCATTGTCAGGTGCTCTTCTCAGTACACTGTCTTTGTATTTTAGGGAGACTATAATCTGTTTCTCAGGCTCATGGGAGTTCTTAGGTTCTTCCATTTGGCACAAGATTTTACTCTCCCACACTAGTTGTTCTTTAACTGTGTCAACACTGGGTGCCACAGAATGCTGTACTTGCATTCTAACAGGCTCTAGGCTGGTGTCTGCATGCAGTTCCTGTTTATAGGGTCAGAAAGAGGTGTATCTGCCCTAGGAGCACGTTCCTCTCCCACTTCTGTGGTTGCTTTGGAAACCGAGTCTCTCAACGCTTCTGCCTGCTGGGCTCTTTGTTCTAGGCTTGATGAAACTAAGTTTGTATTTTCTGTCACTGGCGCTGATTTAGCTTGGCTTCTAGTGACTATGAGTATTTTCTCAGTTCTATTACCCATCACATCCCTTCCTAAAATCACTGGTTCCTCTTGTTCATCATTTAGGCCTACAGTGAACGCTCCCTCTTGGCCTTTCCACAGTATGTTCACTTTGGCCAAGGGAATTTCCTCAGGCTTCCCATTTATACCTCTAATTTGGACTGTTTGGTGAGGCAAAAGATGTTTTTCCTCTACCAAGTCTGTTCTGATAAGTGTAATTCCAGAACCTGTGTCTAAAGTGGCTAGGTATAATGAGCTTTTCACTGACACCTCTTCCTTCCACTCTGAATTGAATTCTTCAATTCCTCTAAATTCGACACTACAGAATTAGACTTTTCTCAAGTCATCTGTGGTCTGAGGTGTCATGTTAGTCCTTCTACCTGTGGTTGGTGAGGTAACTCTGGGGTTTTCAGGACAGTCAAACTGGAAATGCCCAGTTTCCTTGAGTTTTCCCTCCTAAACCCTTGAGTTTTCCCTCCTAAACATAGGCTTGTCATTTCCACTCTCCTCATTTCCTTTAATCTTAGGCTTAAAATCTTTATTTCTCTCTGACTCTTTCTTTATACAGACTTTTTCTTCATGATCTGTGTATGTGGAGTGGTAGTCTCTATAGCTTCTCCCAGTACTACCTTCTCAGTTGATGGCTAATTGGTCTGCTATTTCTGCTGCTTCTTGAATTGTTTTAGGGACATGATCTCTGACCATAAGCCTGGTTTCTGGTGGTAATTGAAATAAAAACTGGTCTAGGAACATCAGGTCCCTGATGCCTTCCTTGGATTCAGCCTTAGCACTATGAGCCCACTTATCAAATAGGTCACTTAGTTTCACACTTAAATCCAGGTATTATTTACCTGCCTGCAAACAAAATGTGCAAAATTGCTTCCGAAAAAGCTCTGCCCCTAGTCTGAATCTTTGATACACAGCAGCTTTATATTCCTCATATGTTGGTGGTTTTTCTGAGGAAAAGCTGTGGTACACTTCAGCCAGTTCTCCTTTCACTAAGCTAGGAAAGTACCTCATAAATTCTCTGTGAGGTATATCCCAATTCTTAGCAGCTTTCTCAAAAGTTGCTAAAAATACCTCAGGATCTTCTCCTGGGTTAAAAGCCTTGAAGTCCCTAGGTGTTATCGGGGTATTTTTATAGTCTCAATCTTAGTTTTTTCAATCTTCTCTTGTTTTTCCCATCAAATCTCATCTGCCTTAAACTGTTATGTTTCCATTTTAATCTTAGCTAATTTCAATTCATGGAACCTCTCTTTTTCCCTCTGTTTCATGGCCCTTTGTTTGTCTCTGTCTTCCAATTCCATTTTTGTCCTCTCTGATTCTACAGAACACTGCTTTTCTCTGTCCTCCAACTCTAAAAGTTTAATCCTAGTCTGTTCTGCCTCCCTTGCTTGTTGCTTTTCTAATTCCAACAGTTTAATCCTATTCTGTTCTCTTAGGGTCTCTATGTAAGCTGGATCACTTGTAACTGGATTCATATAATGTTCGCCCTCAATAGTGTCAGATACTTGGCGTCTGATTAAAATAATTTTTAGTTCTTCTGTGGTCTTCCCTTCATACGCAATTCCTAAAACCTTGCACCTTTCAATTACAGCATCCTTTCTTAATGACAATATTTCTGCCATTTTCTGAGGAAACTTGTTCTCAATTTCTTATTAATTTGCTTTTTATTGTTTCTATTGTCTCCACTGAGACCTGGTGTGTCTTAAACCTAGTTCTGAGATTCCTGTCAGAACTCTTTTGTGTTTACTCTGACTAACATGCACGGATCACTGTATTCTGCTAAATAGCACTGGATTTCTTCATATCCCTCAGCTATAGCCAGCACCTGTGATGTGCACTGGAACTTATCAGATCACACAACTAGCACTGGGTTCTTCATATCCCACTGCTAAGGCCACCACATGTGAGGTTATCCTTGACCACTTGCTGCTGCAGCCCCTGTCTTGCCTTTACTATTTAGGCCCCACAGCACCATAGCCCAGCAACCTGGCCTCCAGATAACTTCTTTGTTCCACTGCCACCAGTACCTTCTCAGGTACACCCACAGACCACACCAGTAGAAAGAATTAACAAGAATTTATTAATAAGAAATTGAATGTCAACATGCTTAATGGTTACTTCAGTTCAATTGCATATTGGTTACAAGGTTTTAATCCTTATTGGTTTCTGTCAGAACTCTTTTACGTTTATAAACTGTTCCTGATTTAATCTATGCTCTAAAATCTTATCTCAATCAAACACTCTTCTCATCTAATAATCCTGCTTCAGACTCTCTCTCTCTCTCTCTCTCAATTCTCTTTCAACGTAACTCTCAAAAATCCCCCTCAAATCAACTCCCCTATCAACTTGTTAGCTCTCTCTGTCAGACACATATATACACTCCACTCGCTCTCTAGCTCCTCCCACTCTTACACAACTAACAAATCCAGGCACTCTAAATAACTAGCCAATTAGCACTCATTTCCATTCAGGCACACAGCCAGCCAATCCAGGCACTCCATATTTACCTAGACCTTTAACCACAAACAGTAAGTACATTTCAGCCTAGTTATTTACTTTAACTGTTATTATTCTTACTTCCTTTTTAAAGATATAAACATATGCATATCACACACAATAAACTTTGCAATATATTTATTACTACAAACAGTAGAACATCACAGTGCCCCCTTCATGGCTTACTAAAGGGGGAGCTACACATTCTTGGGGTGGAGTCAGAGATATAGCCCTTTTCTATACACTTCCCCCCTTCGTGTTTGTAGGGATGTCAGAGAAATACACAACAGAATTCAAAGGAGTTCTGATTTCTATGACTCTGCCCTGCGGACTGGCTTTGTTCTTCACAGATTCTGCAGACTTACAGACCATTTTTAGTATTAATTGGGGGGGGGGGGGTTTGAACATATTTGCACTTGGGCTAACGCACATTACTGCAAGTGCAAACAAAATTCTTGTACAGCTCTAAAAATAATCAGATTATGTTAATGAGCAGATGACAGAATGAAAGATGCCTGGCAATCCACAAAACACAGGCAGAATAGATTTAACAAAATCCTTACATCATTACAACACATTAGAACAGGGAGCTAGGAGGTTAGGGCTTGATTATCTTCGCTTGCACCAGATAAGGACTGCAATGAAGCTGAAGGAGCTGCACCACAGCAACAGGTATTTCCTATCAAATAGCAGCTACCATCATCTGGTAGAGAGTACTGCCACTGATGCCCCTGCTGCTGGCAGTACTTGTCCCCTTCCCGCACTATTCCCATGTGGAAAAACATGCCCATATCCCAGAAATGAAGTGCATATGGGCACAAAATTACAAACATTTTTTCTTGCATTCTCTGATGATGCTCATAATTTCTGATCTGCATCTGAATTGAGTCAAAGGGAATTTGCCCATCATGAATATTTGCATCACAAAATTAAGGTGTGTGAAATAATCAAGATAGCATCTTACTTAACAGAGTGTTTCAGAAGCTTCTTAGCACTCAAATGCCATTTTCACACACACACACACACACACACACAAACACACACACACACACACACTATATATATATATATATATATATATATATATATATATATATAGTTTAAGGCAGCAATCCACAAAACCACTCATTCATTTTCAGTCCCAATAACACCAGTGGGAAAAGCCTGAAGTAAGTGGTTTGAGAACCAAAAGATTCAATCACAGAAAATTGCACACAGTACTTGGTAGTGTAGATGGGTGGTGTGTTATCAGCAAAAAATCTTTTCTTTTGATGACTATAATTGGAACATTTTCATTCTGAGATCCAAAATTATGGATCCCCTTCTATCTGAAGAGTGAACTGAGCATCTCTTGCTATCAGTAAAGTATTTTCAGGTTAATCCTTCTTATTTGATATGCCTCTTCAAACACACACACACACACACAATTACCCACACCTGTCAGAAAACAGGTGCATAGAATTGGATCTCTTTGAGTTACATACAAATTCAGTTCCACTGAGACTGCAAGAGACTGTTATAGCTTGATCTTGTAGGCTAGCTGCAGAGTTGAGAAGATGCATGTGGCAGCTAAAGTCAGATCAAACTTTTGTGGACAGACTCAACCCACTTGACAATGTCCTATGCACCAGACAAACTCAGACCCATTCCACATTACTATTTTATGCCACTGGTGAAACGTTGTGCCAACTGGTTCAGGAGTGTCTTAGAACAGGGAAAGGCAGAAAGTAGCTTGGACTTCAGCTCACAGTGTTTCTGATCATTGGCCGTGCTGGCATCAGCTTCTTGGAGTTGAAGTCCAAAACATCTGGAGATCTACCTTCTGCCCAACCCTTGTCTTAGAAATTGCAAAGATGGGCTGAAGAGGAGCTGCTGTTCCAACTGCTGGTGTGATTAATATACAATGCATGCACAACAGCGTAATATGTTATAAGGCTGGTCTTGGGCCCTTTCTACACCAGGCAAAATGGCTAGGATGGACCCCGGCTGCTCCCTGTGAGTCTGCATGATGCACAGGGAGTACAGGGGGTGGGGGATAGGCATGGGATTTTCCCTGTTTCCCCAAAAACAGAAAAATCCTGATTCTTCCGCTGTCCCGGGAAGTTCCCGGGACTGCGGAAGAATGTGGCCACCCACCCCGGTGCAGCCACGCTTACATGTAAGCATGGCTGCACCAATGGCCACGGAGCCGCACCATGTGGCTTCGTGGCTACCAGGAGGGGAGGAAGCAAAATTGCCATCCCCAGGATGACAGGGGGAGGGGGGGCGGATCGCGTGTGATTTTAAAAATTATTTGGGGGGGGGTGGAGTGCTCATGTGCTCTTCTTGCTTAAAAAAAATGGTGCCTGCACCGTGCAACGACCTGGGAGGAGCCCAGGGCGTCACATGAATGGTGTGCATTACCTCCAGCCCTCTACACCCCGTGGTGTGGAAAGAGCCTTGGAGAACCCTTCCAACTTTGATTCTTGGATTTTTAGGTTGCTAGAGGCATACCTACCTTGTATGATCTGGGGACTTCCTAATACTCCCAGCCAAGTGCCCATGACCTTCGTTTGGTAAGGAATTTACCTTTCACAAAGGCAAAGGAGGCAATCCTTTTAGAAGGGAGAATGTCTTATTTCCTCTACCTTCTTCCCACTCTGTTCTTTGTGGATTAAGTCATTGTTTTACATGACAGACACTCTGATCTCGTTGCTAAACTAGAAAGCTATTAAAGTAGGCAGTTGAGAAAAGGTACTCCTTTGGTAATGAATAAAGTGTTGTCCTGGGCATATGGACACCTTCACCTGGATTGTAAAAGGACAGGACAGAGGGATTAATAGATGTGCTATGGGGTAAAGGTGGCCAAAGGAACCCTTCTGATTCTCCCAGTCTTATGAGAATGTTTTAGGTTTCCTTGTACTGTTTTGCCTAAATAGGAACCTCCAAATTTTCACTGGAAAAGTGATAAAGCTCTGAGATGTGTTAAAACTCCACTGGTTTTTTCTTTTATTTTTACTGCTTATCAGTAAAAATACCTTTCCTTGAAAGTTCTTGGATCTTTGCCTGAGTAGCAACCTTCCAATTTACCTTGAATTTTGCTTTAGGCAGAATACGCTTTTTTACTTGCAAAAAACGGGGAGTGCCTACAGGCGTCTTCTGACATGTATTCTCTGTAGAAGTGAAAGAAACATAGCACTGTTGGAAATAACCATGGCAGTGATTCAAAATTGAAAATATTTACTTGCAGATCTATTATTTCCTACCTTACCAAAGGTCCTCTCTAGGAAAAAGAAAAGTTCAGTTCAAAGTCTTCTCATTTCTGTAACATAAATGTCACTAAATTTCACTTCTGTTCCTAGAAGGTCTCTCACCAGTAGCAGCATACACACACTTCTAGGAGATCAAATAAGAAGCTGATCATCTTTCAGTATTATGTGTTTTAATTGTCATTCAGTACCTTTGTGTGAACAGGTATTTTGATGTCTTCTGAAATCACAGATGAAAGAAGCAATTATATTTTATTTTAATAAGCTGTTTGCTTTCAGGCGTCTTCTGCTGGAAGCTCTGTGCTCTCGTTTCCTGTGTTTTGTAGGTGCTTCTATTTTGTTTCCTTTTCCAAGTAAAAAGGGAACCACTTTAGATGATCTATAACCCTTTGAAGGGTCTACCCAGAACTCCTTTATGCTTAGAATGGGAATTCAACACAGCTATTGGAAACATCTTTAAATTGGGTGACCATATGGAAAGGAGGACAGGGCTCCGGTATCTGTAACAGTTACATAGAAAAGGAAGTTTCAGCAGGTGTCATTTGTATGCATGCAGCACCTGGTGAAATTCCCTCTTCATCACAACAGTTAAAACTGCAGGAGCATTGCCCTCTGTTGTATCTGGTCAAGAGGGCAGGACTCCTGCAGCTTTAACTGTTGTGATGAAAAAGGTATTTCTCCAGGTGCTGCAAACATACAAATGACACCTGCTGAAATTCCTTTTTCTATACAACTGTTAAAGATACAGGAGTCCTTTCATCCTTTCCATATGGTCATCCTCTCTTTAAAGAGATGACATGGAGCAGAGGTGGAGAACCTTTTCCCTATGAAAGGATATTGACCCATTGGATCGCACAGTGCATTCTCTCTCTCTCCTCTCTCTCTCTCTCTCTCTCTCACACACACACACACACACACACACACAAAATGTGGAAGAGGAATCAATTCCAAGAGGAGTGGTCTGGAGAGCAAGACCATTTGGAGAGCCAGATGATGCTGAGGGCCACATGGAATTAGGCAGAGAGTCTCACATGGAAGCTCACCCCCCCACACTTCAGGCATAGAGGTTCTAAATAAATATTTTTTGTAATAGATTTGAATTTAAATTCTCAAATGCTTTAGGGATTGACTTATTTAGAATGCTAACAATACTTTTTTTCTTTCTCTAAGACATGTCTTATCTTCTGCACCACCAGCACTGTGTTCCTAGGAGGCTGAGTTTTGGGCTTCAAGAATGCCATCTAGGTTGCAACATCAGACAATGTGAGAATTTAGTCAGTTGGTCCTCAATAAAGCCCTGGCATCAGAGCTAGATCCTCAGTCTGGGCAAGTGATTGCTAGTATGAGGAATTGCCTGTGTTTTAACAGCTGCCTTGGATTTTGTTCCTTGCCTGGCTTTGTCTACTAAAGTGCTTCTGTGGCATCTCTTGAACTCTATTTAGCATTTGAGAACTTGCCTGCTGTCTCTTTGGGACCATACGCCTGTTTCTGGCTCACTTGGACAGCCCCACAGTTCCCCAGTGGACCCTGATTGCCTGATGCCATCTGACCCTTGCCACTGCCTGCCTCCCTAAGTCTGCTAGGCTAGCTTCACACATCCTTAAATCCAGTGAAATCAAAGGGCTTTGTTTTAACTCAAAAGTCCCGAAGGACCTACATGAGCATGAGAGGCTGCTAGTTTCATTCAAGAGAGCACAAAACTGTCAGCACTTTTGAAACATATTGGAAATTCCCTTGCCTGAGCAGGAGCACAGTGGGCACATTGAACCCCAGAAAGATCTGAACTGTAGGGGTGTGCATCGGATCGGATCCGATCCACGATCCGAATCCGATCCGACCCAAAATCGGGAAAATCTGATCCGATCCGATCCGATCCGGACAACCTCCGATCCGATCCGATCCGATCCGATGAGGTCCGATCCGGATCGGACGCCATTTTGAATGCTTTTTCCCATAGCCAAGTATTGTTTTACAAAAACGCCTATAACCTTTTCATTTTTAAAGATAGAAGGATGAAACTTGGGCACATTGTAGACTGGTTAGGGGTAGTTATCTGTGAGAAATTTCAGAAAGATTGGTGCATGCATTTTGTGGCAATTAATTTTTTAATAAATACACAGGAATGCCTATAACTTTGTCATTTTTAAAGTTACACACATGAAACTTTGCCACATTGTAGGGGGTACCTTGGGACCTATGTGTGTGAAATTTCAGAAACGTAGGTGCTTGTCTTGTGTGGCAATTAATTTTTAGAAAAATGGGTAGTAGTGGGGTAAATACAGTTACGCCTCCCATTTTTTTATTTTTGAAGATACAAACAGGAAACTTGGGCACATTACAGGTACCACTTGCCTTGATATGTGTGTGAAATTTCAGAAACATTGGAGCTTTCCTTGTGTGGCAATTAATTTTTGAAACAATGAGGAAAGAAACACCTATAACTTTGTCATTTTTAAAGTTACACATATGAAACTTTGCCACATTGTAGGTGGTACCTTGGGACCCATGTGTGTGAAATTTCGGAAACGTAGGTGCTTGCCTTGTGTGGCAATTAATTTTTTAATAAATACCCAGGAATGCCTATAACTTTGTCATTTTTAAAGTTACACACATGAAACTTTGCCACATTGTAGGCGGTACCTTGGGACCTATGTGTGTGAAATTTCGGAAACGTAGGTGCTTGCCTTGTGTGGCAATTAATTTTAGAAAAATGGGTAGTGGTGGGGTAAATACAGTTACACCTCCCACTTTTTTATTTTTGAAGATACAAACAGGAAACATGGGCACATTACAGGTACCACTTGGCTTGATATGTGTGTAAAATTTCAGACAGCTGGGTCCAGGCATGTGGTGGCAAGGTATTTTTGAAACAATGAGGAAAGAAACGCCTATAACTTTTTTATTTTAAAAGTTAGAAGTCTGAACATTGCTCACTTTGTAGATGGGTTAGGGGTAGATATGTGTCAGAAATTTCAGAATTATAGGTCCAGGCATTTGATGGCTATGGAATTTTTAAATTACATGTTTCAAAAAAATCTCTACAGAGGCCAGGTCTTCCCCTCCCTCTTCCCGCGAAGAAAAGGAAACACTCTCTCGTCTCGATCCCTTTGATCCTTGCTAGTAGTATCCATTACAGGGCTCGTGTTTCCTTTCCTACTTTCACTTTTCAAGCAGAACGGCTGAGCCTAGCTGAGTTTTGCAGCCATGCGTGCAAGGAAGGATCACTCTGGTCTCGATCCCTTTGATCCTTGGTAGTATCCATTACAGGGCTCGTGTCTGCTTTCACTTTGTACTCAAGCAGACACGAGCCCTGTAATGGATACTACCAAGGATCAAAGGGATCGAGACCAGAGTGATCCTTCCTTGCACGCATGGCTGCAAAACTCAGCTAGGCTCAGCCGTTCTGCTTGAAAAGTGAAAGTAGGAAAGGAAACACGAGCCCTGTAATGGATACTACTAGCAAGGATCAAAGGGATCGAGACGAGAGAGTGTTTCCTTTTCTTCGCGGGAAGCGGGAGGGGAAGACCTGGCCTCTGTAGAGATTTTTTTGAAACATGTAATTTAAAAATTCCATAGCCATCAAATGCCTGGACCTATAATTCTGAAATTTCTGACACATATCTACCCCTAACCCATCTACAAAGTGAGCAATGTTCAGACTTCTAACTTTTAAAATAAAAAAGTTATAGGCGTTTCTTTCCTCATTGTTTCAAAAATACCTTGCCACCACATGCCTGGACCCAGCTGTCTGAAATTTTACACACATATCAAGCCAAGTGGTACCTGTAATGTGCCCATGTTTCCTGTTTGTATCTTCAAAAATAAAAAAGTGGGAGGCGTAACTGTATTTACCCCACCACTACCCATTTTTCTAAAATTAATTGCCACACAAGGCAAGCACCTACGTTTCCGAAATTTCACACACATAGGTCCCAAGGTACCGCCTACAATGTGGCAAAGTTTCATGTGTATAACTTTAAAAATGACAAAGTTATAGGCATTCCTGGGTATTTATTAAAAAATTGATTGCCACACAAGGCAAGCACCTACGTTTCCGAAATTTCACACACATGGGTCCCAAGGTACCACCTACAATGTGGCAAAGTTTCATGTGTGTAACTTTAAAAATGACAAAGTTATAGGTGTTTCTTTCCTCATTGTTTCAAAAATTAATTGCCACACAAGGAAAGCTCCAATGTTTCTGAAATTTCACACACATATCAAGGCAAGTGGTACCTGTAATGTGCCCAAGTTTCCTGTTTGTATCTTCAAAAATAAAAAAATGGGAGGCGTAACTGTATTTACCCCACTACTACCCATTTTTCTAAAAATTAATTGCCACACAAGACAAGCACCTACGTTTCTGAAATTTCACACACATAGGTCCCAAGGTACCCCCTACAATGTGGCAAAGTTTCATGTGTGTAACTTTAAAAATGACAAAGTTATAGGCATTCCTGGGTATTTATTAAAAAATTAATTGCCACAAAATGCATGCACTAATCTTTCTGAAATTTCTCACAGATAACTACCCCTAACCAGTCTACAATGTGCCCAAGTTTCATCCTTCTATCTTTAAAAATGAAAAAGTTATAGGCGTTTTTGTAAAACAATACTTGGCTATGGGAAAAAGCATTCAAAATGGCGTCCGATCCGGATCGGACATCTGGTCCGATCCGATCCGACCAGCCTCCGATCCGATCCGATCCGATCCAACCCCCCAGGTCCGATTCCGATCCGCTATCCGATCCGATCCGGGGGGTCAGTGCACATCCCTACTGAACTGGTAATGCATAGCAATTAGGGATGTGCACTGACCCCCCGGATCGGATTGGATAGCGGATCGGAATTGGACCTGGGGGGTTGGATCGGATCGGATTGGATCAGAGGATGGTCGGATCGGATCGGACCGGATGTCCGATCCGGATCGGACGCCATTTTGAATGCTTTTTCCCATAGCCAAGTATTGTTTTACCAAAATGCCTATAACTTTTTCATTTTTAAATATAGAAGGATGAAACTTGGGCACATTGTAGACTGGTTAGGGATAGTTATCTGTGAGAAATTTCAGAAAGATTGGTGCATGCATTTTGTGGCAATTAATATTTTAATAAATACTCAGGAATGCCTATAACTTTGTCATTTTTAAAGTTACACACATGAAACTTTGCCACATTGTAGGTGGTACCTTGGGTCCTATGTGTGTGAAATTTCAAAAACGTAGGTGCTTGCCTTGTATGGCAATTAATTTTAGAAAAATGGGTAGTAGTGGGGTAAATACAGTTACGCCTCCCATTTTTTTATTTTTAAAAATACAAACAGGAAACTTGGGCACATTACAGGTAACACTTGGCTTGATATGTGTGTGAAATTTCAGAAATATTGGTGCTTGCCTTGTGTGGCAATTAAGTTTTGAAACAATGTGAAAAGAAACACCTATAACTTTGTCATTTGTAAAGTTACACACATGAAACTTTGCCACATTGTAGGTGGTACCTTGGGAACTATTTGTGTGAAATTTCAGAAATATAGGTGCTTGCCATGTGTGGCAATTAATTTTAGAAAAATGGGTAGTAGTGGGGAAAATACAGTTACGCCTCCCACTTTTTTATTTTTAAAGATACAAACAGGAAACATGGGCACATTACAGGGAACACTTTGCTTGATATGTGTGTAAAATTTCAGAAAGCTGGGTCCAGGCATGTGGTGGCAAGGTATTTTTGAAACAATGAGGAAAGAAATGCCTATAACTTTTTTATTTTAAAAGTTAGAAGTCTGAAAGTTGCTAACTTTGTAGATGGGTTCGGGGTAGATATGTGACAGAAATTTCAGAATGATAGGTCCAGGCATTTGATGGCTATGGAATTTTTAGATTAAAAGTTTCAAAAGTTTTTCCATAGAGGCTTGGTCTCTCCCTCCTCCCCCTCCCGCCTCCCGCGAAGAAAAAGGAAACACTCTCTCTCGATCTCTTTGATCCTTGCTAGTATCCATTACAGAAGGAGAAACAAAAGAACTCGGCTTGTGTCTGCTTTCCTACTTTCACTTTTTACTCAAGCAGAACGGCTGAGCCTAGCTCAGTTTTGCAGCCATGCATGCAAGGATCACTCTCTCTCGATCTCTTTGATCCTTTGTTCCTCCCCTTCTCCTCCCCCTCGTCGGCGTTGTGTGTGCGCCCCGCCAGTGCCCTCACATGCGGGCCGGTTCCTGGGCAGCAGAGCCTCTGCCTGGCTGCTGTGAGACTCCTGGAGGGCTTGACTAATGCGGGCTGTTGTGCTCCGCTGGGCCGCGGGGGTAGGTGATGATGAAGAGGATGATGGGGAGGGTGTTCAATGCGCCGCCACAGCTCCCTGATGGGCGTCCTGAATGGCCCCTCCGCTCACCAACTGACAGCGCGTGCTCCGCTCCAGACACCCGGCCTCGGCCGCCAGGATACGCTGCCAAGCCCGCCGCCGCCCGCGCGCGCACACACACCACCCGTCCATTATCATTTGGGCAGCCCTAATTAAGGAGCTTCTGAAATTTCTGACACATATCTACCCCTAACCCATCTACAAAGTGAGCAACTTTCAGACTTCTAACTTTTAAAATAAAAAAGTTATAGGTGTTTATTTCCTCATTGTTTCAAAAATACCTTGCCACCACATGCCTGGACCCAGCTTTCTGAAATTTTACACACATATCAAGCGAAGTGTTCCCTGTAATGTGCCCATGTTTCCTGTTTGTATCTTTAAAAATAAAAAGTGGGAGGCGTAACTGTATTTACCCCACTACTACCCATTTTTCTAAAATTAATTGCCACACAAGGCAAGCACCTATGTTTCTGAAATTTCACACATGTAGTTCCCAAGGTACCACCTACAATGTGGCAAAGTTTCACGTGTGTAACTTTAAAAATGATGAAGTTATAGGCATTCCTGGGTATTTATTAAAAAATTAATTGCCACAAAATGCATGTACCAATCTTTCTGAAATTTCTCACAGGTAACTATCCCTAACCAGTCTACAATGTGCCCAAGTTTCATCCTTCTATCTTTAAAAATGAAAAAGTTATAGGCGTTTTTGTAAAACAATACTTGGCTATGGGAAAAAGCATTCAAAATGGCGTCCGATCCGGATCGGACCTCATCGGATCGGATCGGAGGTTGGTCGGATCAGATCAGATCGGATTTTCCCAATTTTGGGGCAGATCGGATTCGGATTGTGGATCGGATCCGATCCGATGCACACCCCTAATAGCAATCATCCTATGTCATCATGATGCTCCATTTATCAGTGGAGCATTTATGAGCATAACCATGCAGGAGGGCAAGCTTGAGTTTTAAAATTCTGTTCTGGGACTGTTAAACTTGGTTATAGATTAAAGTAGAGTGGTGATTAGAAGGAGAGAGAAACTGAGGTTTAACATTATTTCACTTCTATAAAGAGAGTGGTGAACGTATTTTTTAGAAAGATGTATTGGCTTATATAGAGGTGGGTGTGTTCGCAATTTAGCGCAAATCAAATATGTTTCACAAATTTAAGGCATTATGGAGTTATATTATGTGAAGCATTCTCAGGACACCAGATAACTACAGAGAAATTGTCAGATCAAAAATAAATAAATCATGAAATTATGTAAGTGTAAACTCTATAAATCTATTATTCCCCCAGCAAACTATTCATTGAAGAAAGCCAGAAAAAAGAACAATTGAGCAATATTCTAGCTCAATTTCTTTAGCACATAGCAGGTTTGGAACAAAAGAAGTATCTATTAATATTAAAATTTAATCTGGCCAACTATGCCCCCAAATTCCTAGTTGGTTGGAAGGTATTCAGTGGTTTAGCTGTATCTTTGATCGCAACCCTAAATTAGTAACTTGGAGAATAATGCATTTAGGAATAGGGTCTTAGTTAAATTTCTGAAGCATTAAAAAGACCCCCACAGGAACCACTATGGGTTAGGGATTAGGGTTTAGGGAACCACGTCTGATTGAGTTGCAAAAGGAGTGATACATTTTTTTCTGGAAGACAAGTATTCTTCTTTGGAATATAAAACAGCAAGATACACATATATGTAAGAGGACTTGAATGTGCCTAATTAATATTTCTGAACATTAACATGCACACACACACTCATGCATACACCTTGGATCTTTAATGGAAAATACCTACAATATACTTAAAGTATACCCGAAGCAGCAAGAGAGCAGCCAGTGGAACCCTCTGGAGCAGCCACCCACTTTCTATTTCCCCCATCTCATGGCCCCTTCCTGTTACCTTTGCCACTGCCACTATGCCAACTCTATGAAGCACCATGTGGCTGGAAGCAGCAGCTGCAGGCCTCTGATAACAGCCCCTCAGCTGCTGATTCCAGCCGCATGGTGCTTCATAGAGCCAATGCCACAGTAGTGGCAAAAGTAAGGGCAGTGGCATGCTGCAAGGGGAAACAGAGGGTGAGTAGCTGCTCCAGGGAGCCCTGCCAGCCTCTCTTTTGCTATGGCAAATGCCACCGGGGGAGAGCAATCGGCAAGGCTCTCCAGAACACCTGCTGGAGGCAGTGGGGCAGCAGCACTGGACCCTCCTGGCTGGCAAGGGGTGGGGGTGGGGTGGAGAGATGGCCCAATTTGCCCCTTCTCCCACTCTACCACCCTGCTTCATGGGAGGGCCAGCCCTGTTTAGGATGGAATGGAGGAGATCTGTCCTTTGACCCCTTTCAGAAATTTCGTAGCTGTTCGGAAAAATTAAGGAAAATGCTCTAATAATTAGTTCTTTAGCTTGCAAATCTGAAAAGCGCTTTGTTAGGATATCTAGAAGCCAGCCAGGCATGCAGGGACATTGGAGGCAGGGCTTATATGTGCACCCATATGTACACTTGAGTCCTACTCATGTGCAGGTGAATGCTGGCAGAGGGCTCTTATGAACCATGATCTGCCTAATAAAAGTATTATAGGGTTGTTGTTGTTTTATCCTTGTTCTATGAATAGAACTAACCTATGAGTTGCCTTGAAGCAATATTTAGGCAGAGATTGAGGCTCAGGTTGGAGGCTCAATTTTTGTGTTACCTTTCTGTGCTTTCCAGTAGCCAAAGGTCTCTGGGCAGTTCACAAAACTAGGCTGACCATATGAAAAGGAGGACAGGGCTCATGTAACTTTAATTGTTGCAGAGAAAAGGGAATTTCAGCAGGCATCATTTGTATGCAATTAGTACCTGGTGAAATCCTCTCTTCATCACAACAGTAAAAGTTGCAGGCACTATACTAGAGTGACCAGATACACAAGAAGGCAGGGCCCCTGCAGCTTTAACTGTTGTAATGAAGAGGGAATTTCACCAGGTACGAATTGCATACAAATGATGCCAGCTGAAATTGCCTTTTCTCTACAACTGTTAAAGTTAAATGAGCCCTGTCCTCCTTTTCATATGGTCAGCCTATGTTAGACCATTTTCCTTAAATTTTCTGAATGGCTGGGAAATTCCTGAAAAGGGGTGATGTGTCCCCCCTGCTCCCAGCTAAGGCGGCTTAATGTGTTTACAGAGCTCCTGTTATCTAGAACCCTGCAATATAGAAGCCTTTTCAGATATTCATGCTGAATGCCCCAAGGTCTAAAAGCCAGGAGAATGTGAAAGCGAGAGTGCTCTGTAAATGGCAGAAAGCGCCTGGGTGTGCAAGGCCTTTCTCTGAGGATCTGAGGTGGGGTAACAGGTCTGCTGCCTTGTAAGAATGCCTGCTGTTTGCTGCCATTTATGCTTTACTTGCATATTTTAAAGTAAAGCAAATATTACACCATACATTACACCACAAATCTAATAGAAGCCAATGGATAGCGATGTCCTTGGAACTTAATGCTCCTGGAAGTGGGGAGCGTGCAACAATATAATCACTGTTCATGAGCTATAAAATATAATCTTACAATTCAAAATCTGTTTATTTATCCTTAACAGTAACTGAATGTGTTCACTTAAGAGGCCCTTTTGTGTTTTTTTGTTCATTTAATGTTAACATAACACATCACCTTCCAGTTCTGGAGAATGTCTAAGACAGATGCTGGATTAAATAAATTTCTAGATTGAACTACTATTGTAAATACAATGCCAGCATGATATTTTATTTGCCTGCAGTTGACTTTACAAGAATCATTTTGAGTCCTGGAATTTTGGGAAAGGAATGTGTATGATCATCAAGGCTTTCTGCCAATGAAAGCCTCAGACTGAGCTGGAAACGTCTTGTCTCTAGCTTTTGCTTAATGTAAGATGGTCGTTTAATATAAGGACTAGTTTTGCACAATTAATACCATGGTTTGAATTTGGATTTTTAAAATTTCCTTTTAATTTGGTGAGTTTTCCAGATGATTGTCTCATAGAAATGTAGAGAATAAAATGGCTCAGTGAATCAAATAGAATGGCAAGTTGACCAAGCCTAACTAACTGACTGACTGGCTGACTGGCTGATTAACTATATATATTCATCCAAGGCACCAAATGAGGGAAAGTGGAAGACGAAATAACAACACACGATTAGCTTCTTGGGTAAAATAGGGCACAACCTTTACCAGCTATGGCTTACATCAATTTAGTGTGGTATAGGCCAGATCTACACCAAGCAGGATATAGCACTATGAAAGTGGTATGAAATGGGTATACAAGGGCAGGATCTATACTACTGCTTTATAGTAGGGATGTGTATCGTATCATTAAAATGTACAATAACGATACGATACGGTCATTATCGTGTATGTGTTTAACGATGATGATACGATACAAAAACCTATGATAATAATCGGAGACAATAATTTTGGGGCAATTTTATCATTTTATTGGACTGCCATATAAATATACCTATAACTTCTGTACTTTAAAAGGTAGAGGCTTGAAACTTGGTCACAGTGCTTATGGGGTATGCCTAAGTATGTGTCTGAAATTTGAGATTGATCCCTCCAACCCTCGATTTTATATGATTTTTTTAAAGAACCGTTCTGACAGGTCTGAATGAACGCACGTGGTGAGCTGTCATTCAGACCTGTCAGAACGGAAACGATCTTTTAAAAAATCATATAAAATCGAGGGTTGGAGGGATCGATCTCAAATTTCAGATACATAC
This sequence comes from Anniella stebbinsi, assembly GCA_029215795.1. Taxonomy (NCBI): domain Eukaryota; kingdom Metazoa; phylum Chordata; class Lepidosauria; order Squamata; family Anniellidae; genus Anniella; species Anniella stebbinsi. Next base: position 49,901,809 of record JARDYH010000003.1, on the reverse strand, counting down.
TTAGGCATACCCCATAAGCACTGTGACCAAGTTTCAAGCCTCTAACTTTTAAAATACAGAAGTTATAGTCATTTTTTCTTTAAAAATAGGGCTGCATCATTTTTTCACGATAATTATTGTGAAGACGATACGGTTCACCTACAATATGAATGAAGACGAGATTTTTTTTGGTCCAAAATGATGATAATGATAAACGACAATATTTTTGGGCATGCACATCCCTACTTTATAGTGTTAATGAAGTGCACTGACAACTATTGGGGCCTATGACACATTCCATATACTGCTTTAAACCACTTTCAAAGTAGGGATGTGCACTGACCCCCCGGATCGGATCGGATAGCGGATCGGAATCGGACCTGGGGGGTCGGATTGGATCGGATCGGATCGTGTGTCAGATCGGATCGGATCCGATTCCGATCCGCGGATCGGATTTTCCGATCCGGATCGGACGCCATTTTGAATGCTTTTTCCTATAGCAAATTATTGTTTTACAAAAACGCCTATAACTTTTTCATTTTTAAAGACAGAAGGATGAAACTTGGGCACATTGTACACTGGTTAGGGATAGGTATCTGTGAGAAATTTCAGAAAGATTGGTGCATGCAGTTTGTGGCAATTAATTTTTTAATAAATAACATGGAATGCCTATAACTCGGTCATTTTTAAAGTTACACACATGAAACTTTGCCACATTGTAGGTGGTACCTTGGGACCCACGTGTGTGAAATCCCAGAACCGTGGGTGCTTGCCTGGTGTGGCAATGAATTTTTGAAAAATGGGTAGTAGTGGGGTAAATGCAGTTATGCCTCCCATGTTTTTATTTTTAAAGATACAAACAGGACACTTCGGCACATTACAGGGAACACTTCCCTTGATATGTGTGTAAAATTTCAGACAGCTAGCTCCAGGCATGTGTTGGCAATGAATTGTTGAAAATTGGGTAGCAGTGGGGTAAAATACAGTTTTGCCTCCCATTTTTTTATTTTCAAAGATACAAACGGGAAACTTTGGCACATTGCAGGGAACACTTCACTTCAAATGTGTGTGAAATTTCCGGAAGCTAGGTGCAACATTTTAGTGGGAAACGAACGTTTATTCATGGCATTTCACATGGGATTTATGGGTTGGTTTGAAGAGCTACCAAGCTCTAACTCGTTCACATGGCACAGGACCTATGCCCGCTCAAACGCTGGAAATTTCACAAACTTTGGTGCAATGCTTTAGTGGGAAAATAAAGGTTTATTCATGGCATTTCACATGGGATTTATGGGTTGGTTTTAAGAGCTACAAAGCTCTAACTCACTCACATGGCACAGGACTTATGCCCGCTCAAACGCTGAAAATTTCACAAACTTTGGTGCAATGCTTTAGTGGGAAAACAAAGGTTTATTCATGGCATTTCACATGGGATTTATGGGTTGGTTTGAAGAGCTACAAAGCTCTAACTCGCTCACATGGCACAGGACTTATGCCCGCTCAAACGCTGAAAATTTCACAAACTTTGGTGCAATGCTTTAGTGGGAAAACAAAGGTTTATTCATGGCATTTCACATGGGATTTATGGGTTGGTTTGAAGAGCTACAAAGCTCTAACTCGCTCACATGGCACAGGACTTATGCCCGCTCAAACGCTGAAAATTTCACAAACTTTGGTGCAATGCTTTAGTGGGAAAACAAAGGTTTATTCATGGCATTTCACATGGGATTTATGGGTTGGTTTGAAGAGCTACAAAGCTCTAACTCGCTCACATGGCACAGGACTTATGCCCGCTCAAACGCTGAAAATTTCACAAACTTTGGTGCAATGCTTTAGTGGGAAAACAAAGGTTTATTCATGGCATTTCACATGGGATTTATGGGTTGGTTTGAAGAGCTACAAAGCTCTAACTCGCTCACATGGCACAGGACTTATGCCCGCTCAAACGCTGAAAATTTCACAAACTTTGGTGCAATGCTTTAGTGGGAAAACAAAGGTTTATTCATGGCATTTCACATGGGATTTATGGGTTGGTTTGAAGAGCTACAAAGCTCTAACTCGCTCACATGGCACAGGACTTATGCCCGCTCAAACGCTAAAAATTTCACAAACTTTGGTGCAATGCTTTAGTGGGAAAACAAAGGTTTATTCATGGCATTTCACATGGGATTTATGGGTTGGTTTGAAGAGCTACAAAGCTCTAACTCGCTCACATGGCACAGGACTTATGCCCGCTCAAACGCTGAAAATTTCACAAACTTTGGTGCAATGCTTTAGTGGGAAAACAAAGGTTTATTCATGGCATTTCACATGGGATTTATGGGTTGGTTTGAAGAGCTACAAAGCTCTAACTCGCTCACATGGCACAGGACTTATGCCCGCTCAAACGCTGAAAATTTCACAAACTTTGGTGCAATGCTTTAGTGGGAAAACAAAGGTTAAACTTTATTATTTTAAACTTCAGGAAGGGGACATTGCCTGCCTGGTGTGGATTGGTAATGAGGGAAGAAAGTTTCACTTATTCATTTGTAAAATGTAAAGTGATTGTAAATTGCTTTAGGGACCCATACATTTACATGACAAGACAGGTGTTGGTTGCAGGAATGCTACCAAATGCACTAGTAGCTAATCAGATCCCAGGTAATAGCTATTCAGATCCTAGCTAATAGCTATTATTCAGATCCTAGCCTGGGAAGGGATCTTGCAGGATAAGTGATTGTTCTTTTCTTGTGTAGTATGTAATTCTAAACCAGAAGGCTGCTTTGATGTAGAGCCAATCCACATGGTCTCTTGCAGCACCTAGTATTATTTATTCCTCCTTCCACAGCAGAATCTGGAAGGCGGGCAGGCAGGCTGGCATTTAATGGGCAAAGTCCAACAGCGGCGTTGGGGACTGGGTGACATTCTCCTTGAGGGCGAATGCCAAGTCCCATGGCTTGTGCAAGGAGGGCGGCTTGCTCTCTTTGCAGGAAGGATCTGGAAGGCGGCAGGCGGCATCCAGGGCAAAGTCCAACAGCGGCGTTGGGGACTGGGTGACATTCCCCGTGAGGGCGAATGCCAAGTCCCATGGCTTGTGCGAGGAAGGCGGCTGGCCCTCCTCACAGGAAGGATCTGGAAGGCGGCAGGCGGCATCAGCAGCGGGCAGGCAGGCTGGCATCCAGGGCAAAGTCCAACAGCGGCGTTGGGGACTGGGTGACATTCCCCGTGAGGGCGAATGCCAAGTCCCATGGCTTGTGCAAGGAGGGCGGCTTGCTCTCTTTGCAGGAAGGATCTGGAAGGCGGCAGGCGGCATCAGCAGCGGGCGGGCAGGCAGGCTGGCATTCAGGGCAAAGTCTCTCCTTTCCCGGGCACTGTGGCAATGAGAGTTCCATAGGCTGCAAAAGAAGAGGAGGGGGAAAATGAATATTACATGAATACTTTTATACTGCAAAAGAAGAAAGGAAAATAAATAAAGATTTGTATTAAATTAATACATGCAAGTCCTAGTAGTCTCCCACCGGCACACTTCTCTTGTTTGTGATGCAATCCTCCTTCTCCTGCTGCACCCCTCCCTTTCTAAATCACTCTTCTGAGCCCATTGTTAGGGATTGGCTATCCTTTTGTGTCTGGCAGGACACAGCTTACCGGAGCATTAGAGAATCACCATTTCTTTTGTCCTGGGGTTATTCATTCACTCCTAATAGCACCCTACGTTAGGCTGACCAGATCAAATCCAGGTCAGGGTTCCTAACTTCAGCAGTTGTAGAGAAAAGGGAATTTCTGCCAGTGTCATTTGTATGGAATTAGTTCCTGCTGAGATTCCCTCTTCATCACAACAGTTAAAGGTGCAGGGGCCCTGCCTTCTTTTCTATATGCCCACTCTGCCTGCACTCTTACCTGAGTCGTGCGGGCGACGTGAATCGATGGGCCACCTCCATGCGGCCGTGGCTGGGGCAGATGGGCAGTCTGGAATCACGGGTGCGCTTTGCGCAGTGGCGAAGAGTTCCATAGGCTGCAAAAGAAGGAGGGGGGGAAAAAGAATGAATATTAGTTGACCACTTCAACACAAATAGCTCCCTCCCACCCAGGATTGGCCGTTCCGGAGTGCCCACGCCAAAGTAGGCACACGGGCCTGCCTGCTTACTCGGAAGTTAGCAGGCAGACAGCCACCCTTTAGTTAGGTGGAAGGTGCCCCCCCATTCACAGAACACTTACCATAGTCCTCCTGAGGGCGTTGTTGATAAGATGCCACTTCCAGGCGGGCAGTGACGGGCAGGTGGGCAGTCTGCATTACCGTCTCTCCTGGGCACTGTGGCAAAGAGTTCCATAGGCTGCAAAAGAAGAAGGGGGGGGGAAGAATATGAGAAAAATGATACTTTTCCACCACTGGCTCCCTCCCACCCAAGACTGGCATGTGCCCGGTCCTGAGTGCCCACGCCCCAGCAGGCACACGGGGCTGCCTGCTTACTCGGAAGTTAGCAGGCAGACAGCCAACCTTCAGTTAGGTGGAAGGTGCCCCCCCATTCACAGAACACTTACCATAGTCCTGAGGGCGTTGAGGACTAGGTGAGATTCTCCTGGAGGACCCCTAGTCCCATGGCTTCTGCAAGGAAGGCGGCTGGCCCGCCTCGCAGGAACGATCTGGAAGGCGGCAGGTGGCATCAGCAGCGGGCAGGCAGGCTGGCATGTAATGGGCAAAGTCTCTCCTTTCCCGGGCACTGTGGCAGTGAGAGTGCCATAGGCTGCAAAAGAAGAGGAGGGGGAAAATGAATATTACATGAATACTTTTATACTGCAAAAGAAGAAAGGAAAATAAATAAAGATTTGTATTAAATAAATACATGCAAGTCCTAGTAGTCTCCCACCGGCACACTTCTCTTGTTTGTGACGCAATCCTCTTTCTCCTGCTGCACCCCTCCCTTTCTAAATCACTCTTCTGAGCCCATTGTTAGAGGGATTGGCTATCCTTTTGTGTCTGGCAGGACACAGCTTACCGGATCATTAGAGAATCACCATTTCTTTTGTCCTGGGGTTATTCATTCACTCCTAATAGCACCCTACGTTAGGCTGACCAGATCAAATCCAGGTCAGGGTTCCTAACTTCAGCAGTTGTAGAGAAAAGGGAATTTCTGCCAGTGTCATTTGTATGGAATTAGTTCCTGCTGAGATTCCCTCTTCATCACAACAGTTAAAGGTGCAGGGGCCCTGCCTTCTTTTCTATATGCCCACTCTGCCTGCACTCTTACCTGAGTCGTACGGGCGACGTGAATCGATGGGCCACCTCCATGCGGCCGTGGCTGGGGCAGATGGGCAGTCTGGAATCACGGGTGCGCTTTGCGCAGTGGCGAAGAGTTCCATAGGCTGCAAAAGAAGAAGGGGGGGGGAAGAATATGAGAAAAATGATACTTTTCCACCACTGGCTCCCTCCCACCCAAGACTGGCATGTTCCCGGTCCTGAGTGCCCACGCCCCAGCAGGCACACGGGGCTGCCTGCTCACTCGGAAGTTAGCAGGCAGACAGCCCCACTTCGGTTAGGTGGAAGGTGCCAACCCATTCACAGAACACTTACCACAGTCGTGAGGGCGTTGTTGATAAGATGCCACTTCCAGGCGGGCAGTGACGGGCAGGTGGGCAGTCTGCATTACCGTCTCTCCTGGGCACTGTGGCAAAGAGTTCCATAGGCTGCAAAAGAAGAAGGGGGGGAAGAATATGAGAAAAATGATACTTTTCCACCACTGGCTCCCTCCCACCCAAGACTGGCATGTGCCCGGTCCTGAGTGCCCACGCCCCAGCAGGCACACGGGGCTGCCTGCTCACTCGGAAGTTAGCAGGCAGACAGCCCCACTTCGGTTAGGTGGAAGGTGCCAACCCATTCACAGAACACTTACCACAGTCGTGAGGGCGTTGTTGATAAGATGCCACTTCCAGGCGGGCAGTGACGGGCAGGTGGGCAGTCTGCATTACCGTCTCTCCTGGGCACTGTGGCAAAGAGTTCCATAGGCTGCAAAAGAAGAAGGGGGGGGGAAGAATATGAGAAAAATGATACTTTTCCACCACTGGCTCCCTCCCACCCAAGACTGGCATGTGCCCGGTCCTGAGTGCCCACGCCCCAGCAGGCACACGGGGCTGCCTGCTTGCTTACTCGTGGGTAAGCTCTCTGACAGGCTCTTACCTGAGTCGTGCGGGCGACGTGAATCGATGGGCCACCTCCATGCGGCCGTGGCTGGGGCAGATGGGCAGTCTGGAATCACGGGTGCGCTTTGCGCAGTGGTGAAGAGTTCCATAGGCTGCAAAAGAAGGAGGGGGGGAAAAAAGAATGAATATTAGTTGACCACTTCAACACAAATAGCTCCCTCCCACCCAGGATTGGCCGTTCCGGAGTGCCCACGCCAAAGTAGGCACACGGACCTGCCTGCTTACTCGGAAGTGAGCAGGCAGACAGCCACCCTTTAGTTAGGTGGAAGGTGCCCCCCCCATTCACAGAACACTTACCATAGTCCTGAGGGCGTTGAGGACTCAGTGAGATTCTCCTGGAGGACCCCTAGTCCCATGGCTTGTGCAAGGAAGGCGGCTGGCCCGCCTCGCAGGAACGATCTGGAAGGCGGCAGGTGGCATCAGCAGCGGGCAGGCAGGCTGGCATGTAATGGGCAAAGTCTCTCCTTTCCCGGGCACTGTGGCAGTGAGAGTGCCATAGGCTGCAAAAGAAGAGGAGGGGGAAAATGAATATTACATGAATACTTTTATACTGCAAAAGAAGAAAGGAAAATAAATAAAGATTTGTATTAAATAAATACATGCAAGTCCTAGTAGTCTCCCACCGGCACACTTCTCTTGTTTGTGACGCAATCCTCTTTCTCCTGCTGCACCCCTCCCTTTCTAAATCACTCTTCTGAGCCCATTGTTAGAGGGATTGGCTATCCTTTTGTGTCTGGCAGGACACAGCTTACCGGATCATTAGAGAATCACCATTTCTTTTGTCCTGGGGTTATTCATTCACTCCTAATAGCACCCTACTTTAGGCTGACCAGATCAAATCCAGGTCAGGGTTCCTAACTTCAGCAGTTGTAGAGAAAAGGGAATTTCTGCCAGTGTCATTTGTATGGAATTAGTTCCTGCTGAGATTCCCTCTTCATCACAACAGTTAAAGGTGCAGGGGCCCTGCCTTCTTTTCTATATGCCCACTCTGCCTGCACTCTTACCTGAGTCGTAGGGGTGACGTGAATCGAGGGGCCACCTCCATGTGGCCGTGGCTGGGGCAGATGGGCAGTCTGGAATCACGGGTGCGCTTTGCGCAGTGGCGAAGAGTTCCATAGGCTGCAAAAGAAGGAGGGGGGGGGGAAAAGAATTAACATGAGATAAATCATACTTTTCCACCATTGGCTCCCTCTCACCCAGGACTGGCATCTGCCCGGTCCTGAGTGCCCACGCCCCAGTAGGCACACGGGGCTGCCTGCTTGCTTACTCGGAAGTAAGATCTCAGACTGCCCCACTTCTGGACACTCTCAGGTGTCCCTGCGTTGACTGCACACACTTACCTTATTCGTGCGGCCGCTGTGGATCGGAGGACTCCAGTGGCACATAGGCTCCTCCAGGCAAAGTCACATTGGCATAGGCTCCTCCAGGCAAAGTCACATTGGCATAGGCTCCTCCAGGCAAAGTCACAGTGGCACATAGGCTCCTCCAGGCAAAGTCATATTGGCATAGGCTCCTCCAGGCAAAGTCACATTGGCATAGGCTCCTCCAGGCAAAGTCACAGTGGCACGTAGGCTCCTCCAGGCAAAGTCACATTGGCATAGGCTCCTCCAGGCAAAGTCACATTGGCATAGGCTCCTCCAGGCAAAGTCACATTGGCATAGGCTCCTCCAGGCAAAGTCACAGTGGCACATAGGCTCCTCCAGGCAAAGTCACATTGGCATAGGCTCCTCCAGGCAAAGTCACATTGGCATAGGCTCCTCCAGGCAAAGTCACATTGGCATAGGCTCCTCCAGGCAAAGTCACAGTGGCACATAGGCTCCTCCAGGCAAAGTCACATTGGCATAGGCTCCTCCAGGCAAAGTCACATTGGCATAGGCTCCTCCAGGCAAAGTCACATTGGCATAGGCTCCTCCAGGCAAAGTCACAGTGGCACATAGGCTCCTCCAGGCAAAGTCACAGTGGCAGGCAGGCAGAGGCGGGCATGATGCCAGGCGCTTGCGCATTGCACAAGTAAGCAATAGAACCGTGAGACCAGCCCACGCATTCCGGCTACTTCACAATGGCGGCAACCTAGCAGGCGGGCAGGCAGGCAGGCAGGCAGAGGCAGAGGCAGAGGCGGGCATGATGCCAGGCGCTTGCGCATTGCACAAGTAAGCAATAGAACCGTGAGACCAGCCCACGCATTCCGGCTACTTCACAATGGCGGCAACCTAACAGGTGGGCAGGCGGGCAGGCAGGCAGGCAGGCAGAGGCAGAGGCAGAGGCGGGCATGATGCCAGGCGCTTGCGCATTGCACAAGTAAGCAATAGAACCGTGAGACCAGCCCACGCATTCCGGCTACTTCACAATGGCGGCAACCTAGCAGGCGGGCAGGCAGGCAGGCAGGCAGAGGCAGAGGCAGAGGCGGACATGATGCCAGGCGCTTGCGCATTGCACAAGTAAGCAATAGAACCGTGAGACCAGCCCACGCATTCCGGCTACTTCACAATGGCGGCAACCTAGCAGGCGGGCAGGCAGGCAGGCAGGCAGAGGCAGAGGCAGAGGCGGGCATGATGCCAGGCGCTTGCGCATTGCACAAGTAAGCAATAGAACCGTGAGACCAGCCCACGCATTCCGGCTACTTCACAATGGCGGCAACCTAGCAGGTGGGCAGGCGGGCAGGCAGGCAGGCAGGCAGAGGCAGAGGCAGAGGCGGGCATGATGCCAGGCGCTTGCGCATTGCACAAGTAAGCAATAGAACCGTGAGACCAGCCCACGCATTCCGGCTACTTCACAATGGCGGCAACCTAGCAGGTGGGCAGGCGGGCAGGCAGGCAGGCAGGCAGAGGCAGAGGCAGAGGCGGGCATGATGCCAGGCGCTTGCGCATTGCACAAGTAAGCAATAGAACCGTGAGACCAGCCCACGCATTCCGGCTACTTCACAATGGCGGCAACCTAGCAGGTGGGCAGGCGGGCAGGCAGTTTTTTAAATCATATAGCCAAAATAAACACAACACACAGTGACAGCCCTGCAAGGCTGCCACATAAGTCCAAAAGACACAGTCAGAAACAGTGTGGGATGCTGCTTGTCATCCACTCAATGTAGGAGCCTGGAAGAGGAATCCTATCGCGTCCTTCGTTCATAGTCAGAGAGGTGCATGCGTTCCTTGGCGATAAAATTAAGCCTTCTTCTTATCCAAAGTTCTCATGAGCCTCTGACGTGGTCTTACAAGAAGAAACGCCCATGGAAGTGTGGGACCTTACAGAAGGCCTGGAGGGAGCCATCGGAGTCCAATTTCAGAGGCACACGTGCAAGCACATTGGTTCAAGTCAAACAACATAGAATGTGTGAGATGCTTGTGCATCCCCTCAATGTAAGAGGCTAGGAGAAGAAACTAGATCCCTTCGGGATCCATCGTTCAGAGTTGAGTTACTGAGCTGTAAACAACACAGCCAGTAAATTAAAGTAAAGAAAATTAATTAACCGAAAATAAGAATTAAAAAATCAAGGGCCTGCCGGTGCCTGCCCAAAGGTGTGGGATGGATGGGGGGTGCCTGCCAATTACTCCCCCGCGGGCATGAGGGTGGGGTATCCCAGCAGGGGCAGATTGACCTTGAGGAAGACCAGCTGCTCCACAATCTCAGCGTCCAAGCGAGAGCGGTGGGGTGTGACCACGTCGCCCGCCATGGAAAACACCCGCTCGCTTGGAACGCTGGACGGTGGGCAGCTGATTCTGTCCATGGCCACCCGTGCCAGATCAGGCCACATCTGGCGCCGAGATGACCAGTAGGCCAGGGGTTCGATGGAGCCGTCCTCCATCTGCTCCGCCAGGTAACGCTGCACTGCTGCTGCAGCGTCATCCTGGCGGCGGCTGGGTTGAGTGCCTCTATGCCCAACCGCAGCCTGCAAAGCCTTGTCCCAAAACCCCTGGCCTGTCCCCCTGCTGGGTGTGGTGGTGCTGCTGCCGCCGCTGCTGGTAGTGCTCAGCGGACTTAGCGCCTGGGCTTCGGTGGCCTCCTCCTCTGCCTGCCCAATCCTGGCATCCCGGGCCGCCCGAACGTCCGTCACCAGCATTTCCACCCAACCTGCCCGGGAAGTCTGCCCACATAACCCATCCTTGATGCGCGGGTCGCACATGGTGGCCAACATGTACTGCCTCTCGTTGTAGAGAGGCTGGACCCGGCGGGATAGGCTTTCCCTCAGCCTCGTCACCACTTCCCGCACCTCTGGCAGGAAGCGCCTGCCGGTGACGGCATCCCCGGCCTCCAGAAACTCGCCCATCTGATTCTGGAGATGCCTGGCCACGGGGAGCACCTGGCTGAGAAGGGCAGTGCTGCTGCTCAGGGTCTCGGTGGCCTCAAGGAACGGCTTGAGGACCACCAAAAGCTGGGACATGGCCTCCCACTGCTGCCTGGACAGTGGGGCCTGGATGCCAATGTCCCTGACCCTGAACATCTCGTGGACAACACGCTGTTGCTCCACCATACGCTCGAGCATGTGGTAGGTGGAGTTCCAACGTGTTGCCACGTCCTGCACTAGCCGGTGCTGCGGAAGTCCCAGCTCCTGCTGCTTCTCCCGCAGCAACCGACTGCCCTTCACGCTGTGGTGGAAATGCCCAGCCACCTTCCTGCAGCTCTCTAGGAGATTACGGATTTGGGGAGGGAGAGGGGCCTTGCTGCCTCCAAGGCCATCCCTGACGACCAGGTTGAAGATGTGCGCGATGCAGCGGATGCCCTCAAATCCGCCATCGCGCACCGCCTTCAGCATATTGGCTCCCCCGTCCGTGACCATGTAACCGCGGGTGTGCTGGTGCCCGCCCAGCCACCCTGCCACCATGTGGTTCATGGCCTCCGTAATCTCCTCCGCCGTGTGGGACTGGTCCATGACTGCGGTATGAAGGAGGGCCCAGCAGCAGCCCTCCTTCCCAGTCCCAGAAGTCCTGGGTGCTTCCTGCCCTGAGGCTCCCCACCAGTGAGCCGTCAGGGACAGGTAAGCGTGCACTCCTCCTTCGCTGGACCAGATGTCCGAAGTGAAGTGCACCTTCTGTGCCTCTGCCTGGCACAGACGACCCAGAACTAACTCCCTGCATGCCTGGTACAGGGAGGGCACCACACGCCTGCTCAGGGTGGTGCGACACGGCGGCTTGTAGTATGGAACCACAAGAGCCATCAGCCTCTTGAAGCCTGCGTTCTCGACGAGGCTGAATGGCTGGTCATCCAACGCCACCATCTCACCGATGCAATTGGTGATCTGGTTGGGCGCTGGAAAACGCCACCTTGTGGCTCCATACTTCCCCCACCCCTTCCATGGTGGCCTGGCGAAGCCTCTTGGGGATGGGAGGTCGAGAGCTGGCAGAAGTTGCAGGAGCCTTCTGCTTGCCCTTGCCGCTAGCACCAGTCTGCTGCGAGGTGCCTGCCTCGGTCCCAAGCAAAACAGACTGGTGGTGCCTCTGCATGTGGCGGCTGAGGTTCGTGGTGGTGAAGTGGCCTGGCATTTTTCCCCTGCTCACTGACATCTTGCAGTGGCGACAGACAGCAAAGCGGGAATCCACTGCCACCTCAAAGTGGTCCCACACCTTGCTTGCCTGTCGCTTCTGGGGTGACACAGACGGCCTGCCGGCGCCTTCGCTCTGTGGTGTCACCTCAGGAGCAAGGGAATGAGTGGAAGAGAGGACGGATTGTGGAGAGTAAGTCTCTGGTGCTGCCTGCTCTTCCTCTTGCCCCACATCAGAGTCCTCCTTCTCACTCTGAACCTCGCTGACTTCCACAAGATCTGGGAAAAGATCAGTCAGCGGGTTCACAGGCTCACCCACCAAAGAAGGAGCTGGATATAGTGCTCCTTCTTCATGCCCACTGCTGCTCCCAGCACCTGCCTCATGTTGCTGAAAGAGTGCCCTGCAGGCACTACTTTGAGTTGCCTCTGCCTGCTTCTGCTGCCCCAGTGGAGAACGCCTCAGTTTAACTGGGGGTGTGGAAGTAGGCTGCCTGCTGCTGGTCCCAGCAGCAGCAGCAGCAGCGCCATGCCCAGAGCGGCCTCTCCCAAATGCTGCCTTGGGAGCACCCCCCCTTTGAGTGCCACGCTTCATTTTATTTTTATTATTATTTATTTTTGTATAAGTGTGTGCTTTGCTGACTTTTTTTGTGTTTGTAGCAGCAGGCTACACAGCCCAGCAACACACACTCACTCACAAGCGCACACACACACACACACACACACACACAGAGAAAGAGAGAGAGAGAGAGAGAGGATAGAAATATTTTTTTATTATTTTTTTGGGTTTTTTTCAGAAAGCGAAAGAAGAACAAACACACTCACTGCAAAGACAAACTGAACTCACAGACAAACAAACGTGCTATCTAAGAAAGGAAAGGCAAGAGAGAAAGGAAAGCCAAGAGAGAGAACAAGAAAAGCTGAAGTAAAAGATCAGAAAAACTCCTCAAAACCACCTCCAAATACAATCAATACAGTCTCTCCAACACAGCTCCAAAACACTCCTAATCTCCTCCACGTTCAACCCACAAAGAGCCAGAAGGGCAGGGCTGAGAGAATATATACTGGTGCCCTCCTCCAGCATTGCGATTGGAGGCTGAAGAAAGTCTTCACAGGATTGGGTGATTCAGTCATGTATTCTAAAGCACAATTGGTGGATCAAGCTGTCAAACACACACACACAAACACAGCCTCCCCCTCCCTTTCCTGAAGGTTTAAAATAATAAAGTTTAACCTTTGTTTTCCCACTAAAGCATTGCACCAAAGTTTGTGAAATTTTCAGCGTTTGAGCGGGCATAAGTCCTGTGCCATGTGAGCGAGTTAGAGCTTTGTAGCTCTTCAAACCAACCCATAAATCCCATGTGAAATGCCATGAATAAACCTTTGTTTTCCCACTAAAGCATTGCACCAAAGTTTGTGAAATTTTCAGCGTTTGAGCGGGCATAAGTCCTGTGCCATGTGAGCGAGTTAGAGCTTTGTAGCTCTTCAAACCAACCCATAAATCCCATGTGAAATGCCATGAATAAACCTTTATTTTCCCACTAAAGCATTGCACCAAAGTTTGTGAAATTTCCAGCGTTTGAGCGGGCATAGGTCCTGTGCCATGTGAGCGAGTTAGAGCTTGGTAGCTCTTCAAACCAACCCATAAATCCCATGTGAAATGCCATGAATAAACGTTCGTTTCCCACTAAAATATTGCACCTAGCTTCCGGAAATTTCACACACATTTGAAGTGAAGTGTTCCCTGCAATGTGCCAAAGTTTCCCGTTTGTATCTTTGAAAATAAAAAAATGGGAGGCAAAACTGTATTTTACCCCACTGCTACCCAATTTTCAACAATTCATTGCCAACACATGCCTGGAGCTAGCTGTCTGAAATTTTACACACATATCAAGGGAAGTGTTCCCTGTAATGTGCCGAAGTGTCCTGTTTGTATCTTTAAAAATAAAAACATGGGAGGCATAACTGCATTTACCCCACTACTACCCATTTTTCAAAAATTCATTGCCACACCAGGCAAGCACCCACGGTTCTGGGATTTCACACACGTGGGTCCCAAGGTACCACCTACAATGTGGCAAAGTTTCATGTGTGTAACTTTAAAAATGACCGAGTTATAGGCATTCCATGTTATTTATTAAAAAATTAATTGCCACAAACTGCATGCACCAATCTTTCTGAAATTTCTCACAGATACCTATCCCTAACCAGTGTACAATGTGCCCAAGTTTCATCCTTCTGTCTTTAAAAATGAAAAAGTTATAGGCGTTTTTGTAAAACAACAATACTTTGCTATGGGAAAAACGCATTTAAAATGGCGTCCGATCCGCCGATCCGATCCGATCCGGATCGGACCTCGCCGGATCGGATCGGATTGGATGGTGTGTCGGATCGGATCGGATCAGATCGGATTTTCCGATTTTTGGGGCGGATCGGATTCGGATCGTGGATCGGATCCGATCCGATGCACACCCCTATTTCAAAGTGTTATCTCCTGCCAGTGTAGATGTATCATGTGCCCAGACAGTTGACAGTGCACTGCAATGACACTATAAAGCAGAAGTGTAGATCTTGTCATAGGGTCTAGATCCAGTTATCAGGCAACCCAAGTTCTGGCCAATTCTCTTCTCCCAGCCTACCTGCTAGGGCAACCCGATGAATAACAGAATTAGACCCACCACAACATGATCTACTCATGTGGGTCCCTCCTGTCATCTGCTATGGGGCAAACATGCCATACCTCAAGCCAGGCTGGTGCCTTGTATCACCATTCCAGGATCCCTTATGGTGACCCCCCATTTTACAGCAGGGCCCATAAACTCCCACTCCTTCCAAAATGGATCCAGCCTAATGCATCATTGCACCAGGCAGCTGGGATGTGACAGTAGATAGCAACTCCTGAGTTGTTATGAGGAAGGGGGGAAAACCCACCATGAGCAGCGAACATATGCAAGTGTGCAAAATTCCGCCATTGCAAGAGGTGGTACCATACACATATTTTGTTCAGATAGTGGGTGGGGATTGGGTAAGTCTACAACAGCAATGGCCAATGTCATTTGCAAGGCTTATTTATATGCCCCAGGAACAGATTAGAGTGGGAACTCCCTCTCCCAGGTCTTCTTCAGGATGTCCTGCCCCAAGAGATGATCAGCATCACTGGTTGGCCTTTGTTTCTCACCAGTTTGCTGTGCAGCACCTTAGCCACTGGTTGCACTAAAAGAAGGCAAGGCAAGCTTCACAATGGGACTGCTCATCCTATCATATAGTAAGCTTTTATGACGTTACACCATCATTTACTGGAAAAATCAAGTAAACACTGACATTTTTCAGTGATCAGCATACACATTCCAAAATGCTCTGGGTTTTTTCGTGTATGCATGTGTGCATGCTTTAAGGTAACAATTTCCTTGAATACTAAAGATCATATTCTGCTTGGGTCTATTTAATTACATCTTTTTTAAAATTGTACTGTAGCTCTCTATATAAAAATGAACAAAAATATAGGGGGAAAGTATGATTATATGCTCCTTCCATGTATACTACATGGAATCTCATGCTCAGAAATGTTTCTGGCTTTGGATATAGTAGATTGGCCCAAAATTTCACTTGGACTACTGATTTAGTGGCTCCAGTACACAATTTTCCGTGTTAGCAAGCTGCAACTCACTTTCTTCACCACTGAGACTTTGTTTACATGATAAAGAGAATATATATATATATATATATATATATGCAAATTGCTACACTTGTGGAAACACTGGAAAATAACTTTTGAAGGAAACTACCATTTGTGTGTGTGATTCACTTAGGAATCAGCTTAAAGTATTTGCATGCATCAAATTATCCCCCTCATCCACCCTTCATATCCCACTCAACCCACACTGGGACAATCAGTTTCATATTTTGGCTATGATCCAGACTTGATCATAGAACATTTCATATAATTATCCAAATGCCACTTGCTTTTCTTTCTCCATCAAGTGATGATTGGGTTGCTTGCAGCTTTCTTAATTAAAGCTCTGCTAATTCTGACTGGACATAGAAAAAGAAGATAAAAGAATGCTGTGAATATACAATTTATGACTGATATGTAAAGTTGCCTGGAAAGAAAAATAGTAATGAAACACAATATTAAAACCTTTTATTGTTATTATTTATTTATTATTGCATTTATATCCCACCTTTCTTCCTCCAAGGAACCCAAAGTGGCATACATAATCCTCCTCCTCCTCTCCATTTTATCCTCATAACAACAACCCTGTGAGGTAGGTTGGGCTATGACTTGCCCAAAGTCACCCAGTGGGTTTTAATGGCTGAGTGGGGACTATAACCCGTATCTCCCAACTCCCAGTCTGACACTTTACCCACTACGCAACACTGGAAAACAGCTGAAATTTTGGGATTCATTACTTGAAAAGGTTTAGACATGGGAACTAGCAGAATCTTGTCAAGATCAGATTGGCACTGAGAACAGGGGTCCTGATCCTCTGACTTTGGGGAACTTCCTGCCGCTGAAGAAAAATGGAGACCAACACATCTAGAGTCTGGAAAATCTCTCTGAATTTCAATATGCATCAGTTCATGGATTTGAAAGGTTGGAGTGGGATTATTACTCTTTCTGTACTTTTTTTCCTTTTTCTTTTTAAAGAGCTTTGTACGATACAGGCTAAATATTTAAATCAGCATGTCTGCATGTTCAGTGATATTTAGACTCAGATCTTCCTGTGATTACACATTTTGGCACAAGGTGCATGCTATCATAAATCCCATTGCACTGTTTCATCCCAATTGAAAGATGTAATGGAAACAGACTATGCCACGTCTGCTTTCTACAAATACCCTTTGTTACAACATCTGTCCAATCCTGTATGTTTATATCAGCAAGCTTTAATACCACTTGACATGTCTGGTTGACTCATGGCCAATCTGTATATTATACCGTATTTCCTAGATTCTAAGACACACTTTTCCCCCCATATTTATGTCTGTAAAAATGGAATGCGTCTTAGAATCGATGGCGCCTAAGAACTGCCGGATTTCTCCAGCGCTGGTATGGGGTTGAAATTCCGCCCCCCCCCACCCACAGCACAGGGGCTCTGCATGCCCCCCGCGACTCAGCCTTCCCCACTTCCCCACTCACCTCCACGCCACTGGCACTGACCTCCTTGGCCTCCAGCGCCACCCTGGTCCGCTCCACCCCGGTCCTTGCCACCAGCACTGCCCCGGCCCGTGCCGCCAGCACAGCTAGCAGCGGCCACTGCAAGTGGCGCTGGCGGTGAGGACCAGGGTGGCAATGGAGGTGAGTGGGGAAGGTCATTCCTCGCTGCTGCGGCGGCAACTCTTCACTGGCAGCGGCCTCCCCGGCCTGGAACCTCAGCGTTACTACAAAGTAGACCACGATCCCATGAGATCTGTTGTGGGATTGTGGCCTACTTTGTAGTAATGCCGTGTTTCCAGGCCGGGGAGGCCGCTGCCAGCAGCACTGGCGGTGAGGACTGGGGCAGCGCTGGCGGCGAAGACCGGGGCGGCGCTGGTGGTGCAGACCGGGGCAGCGCTGGTGGTGAGTACCGGGGCAGCAAAAGGGGTGCATTTTAGAATTGATGCAACACTTTTTTTCCTGACGGTGGCCCTAAAATTAAGGTGCGTCTTAGAATTGATGGTGTCTTAGATTCAGTGAAATACGGTAGTCCTCATGTGGCATCCCACTCCCCATTACTCACCATGCAGGGGCAGTAATTAATGTTTCGCAGCTCTGAACTTCCTGTGCTATGGAGATTTGCCACACTAAAGTCAGCCAAGGAAGGAAGGAAGACACTTTTCACATGATAAACTAGAGGCTTCAATAAATTATTAGTTTTGTTCTCTGTGTGAAGATGATAGCTAGAAGTGTTGGCCCCCAGATGGCACCATAATGCATACTCGGTTACCTCAAGAGACTGAATTTGCATACCATTGTCTCTCCCAGGTTCCTGGTGGACAGAATAGCACTTTTACACCCCTCAATCGTCCACCAGTCTTCCTGAAATGTTCAGGTTATGTTAAAAAAAAAAAAAAGACTTTTCTTTCTGTCATGTGCAATTTTCAGGGAGATTGGTGAAACCATTTCAATTTTAGGAAGGCTACAACAACCCAGCCCTCTGATTTCCATTTAACCTTATGGAATCCTTATTTTTTTCACAGTCTTATCTATTGCAGGCACTACTGTGCCTCCAATAATACGGATTGATAGGCACAGATCACAGATGGTACCAATGAATTACTGAGCATTCACCAATATTTAAGCCCTTTCTTACATCAGAGATTGCAGGGAAGGGTTGGAGTATAGGTGAGTGTGGGAACTGCGCTCAAGCCCCCCCCCAACACACATAAGATTTTTGCCTTTTCTTTTCTTTCTTTGAATAGCTTGGTTTCCTGTTACCAATTCCAAATTAAACTCAGAGGAGTTCACCTATCATGAACTATAGTTGAGAGGAGATCCACTTTTTATGAGTTGTTGGACAGTTAATGCAGTCGAACCAAAAGGGTCTGTTGGCATGACATCTCAGGTTTATACTAACTAGGGTGTAGAGGAGATTCCAACTTTTCTTCAGCTATAATTCACAGCTATTTGTTGTTGTTCCACACAAATGCAGTAGCCAAGAATATTGCGTTTTATATCACCTCAAGCTTGGTTACAAGGGTATTCCACTGAATTCTGAAGTAAGTTATTACTATTTTTTTTATCGGTTTGCTTACTATCATGCATGGTCAAGATGCTTTCTACATTGTTGGGACATGCACATACTAAAGCGTTCCTTAAAAGTGCCGCGTATTTTCCTCTATTGTTGGCTTCCACACACTGCTTGCACTTACTACCACATCATTCTTCAATATGTAGCTATATACCCAAAGAAGAGGTCAAAGTTTGGTGTAACAGCATAATAGTCACCAGATGCTTGTTGATGTCAAACCACTTTTAGAGCTTTTTGTAATCTCTGCAGCTGTTTTATCTACCACTTATCTTTTGGATCGATATAGCAGTGGAAATCATTGATAGCTGAAGAGTCTATCTAGATTTAGAGCTACAGTACTGCGCATGAAGAAAACATGCTTGAAAGTGACTGTAACACTTTACACAGTGCCTATTAAGGCTCCTGTGAACGCTTGTGCTTTGCAACTGTATTTTTTTTTATCATTTTGATCATTTTTTTTAAAGGGGGGTGTACAGAGCCAACTGTACTCAAGCTGGCTAACAATGAAATCCAGATTAAAGGCAAAACCTTAATTAAAGCAAAACATAGAAACAATAAATTAAAAACACAACATTAATAGAAATAAACAGCACCAACCTATTAAAGCCTCCTTCAGAAACAGAACAGCTTACATGCCAAAAGCCTACCTGAATAAAAATATATTTTCCTGCTGGAAGAAGGACAATAAAGAAGGGGCCCAACGTGACTTCTCTTGATAAGGAGTTCCACAGCCTGGGAGTGGCTGCTGAGAAGACCCTCACTCACGTCCCCACCATTTTTTAAAATATTTATTTTTCATATTTATATATATATATAATATATCAAAGTGATGAACATAAAATGCAATGGCATTAAAAACAGCAATAAATTTAACAATGAAAAGAGCACAATACAAAATAATCAAGACATAAAACTGGACACTCTACTGTGTGCTACAAATCATAGCTGGCTAGGTGACACTTCAGGGAAAGCCTGTGTGAAGAGCTGAGTTTTAACAAGAGGTCTAAATATCAGAACTGTGGGACCTGTCTAATCTCATTTGGTTAAGCATTCCAGAGGGTGGGTACTGCAACATTAAATGCTCTACTACAAAGGCTCCTGATGTGAACCTCAAGAACATGTGGCACCCTCAGAAGCTCTGCCTCTGATGAGTGCAATGTTCAGGCAGGGACATAAGGGATGAGGCACTCCCTAGGTAATCTGGTCCCCTCCTTACCGCAGCCCAGACTAAATGGACACCGTACCCCCTATGTGTGTGGGAGGGGTGGGGGTGGGGGGGTTCACTTCACTGCCTTCCCCTGGGACCGAGAGCCTAGGCTTGACCCGCCCGCTGGGGCCCCGTGTGAAGAACCGTCCGATCCTTCCCCCCGAACCCTGAGCCGTATGGCCGCAAGCCGCTCCGCACCTGGGCACTGCTGCGCAGAAGAGAGCTGCAGCAGCCGAAGCAGTCCGCGCCACTGGGCGGAGTGGGGGGGGGGCGCTGTTGATAAAAGGCCCCTAAGTCCGAATGGGGCGAAGCGCCGCCGTACGTGCGGCTCCGCGCCACCTCCGCGGCTCCGCGCCACCTCCGCGTTCCTTCCCGCAGCTCCTTCAACTCCCCCCCAGCCCGACACAAACAATCCCTGCGCTCCGTGGAGCCACCGCCGCTGCTGCTACAGCCACCGCCTCTCCGCTCTGCTTCGAGCCCCGGCAGAGGCCAACCCCGTCGCTGCTCCGCTACCGCCTCTCCTCCCAGCTGCTTCAGGGGCCTGCGTGGAGCCTGGACCGCGCTCCTAAGCTACCCGAGCCGCGCAGAGAAGAGGGAGAGGGGAGGGGCGTCCAGCCGTTAAATAGGCTATCGAGCCCCCTCCCCATCCCCGGTGGCCTGATCGGAGGCCTGCCAATGGGAGGCCTCCATGCCTCATCACCCCGCCCCCACCCGCAACAGCCGCCACCGCCCTAGCTGCGCAGGGCGTGTGTGCGGGCCCTATGCTGTTGCACCCATGTCCTGCTTGTGGGTTCCTGGTTGGCCTCTGTGTGAACACAGAGCTGGATTAGATGAACCCTTGGTCAGATCCAGCATGGCCCTTCTTAAGTTCTTGAGGGAAGAAGAGAAATGGACTTCCCGATGGACATTCCAAAGTCCAAGGCAGCATAAGAGCCTTATTCTTGGTGATGTTAGTTTAGCATCCAGAAGGGAAAGTTCTCTTAATAAGACCTTGTTGGTTGATCTTAAAACTCAGGAGAAGGTGGGAAAAATGATAGGGGACTCTATGCTTCCTGTGATACTCAAGACACGAACAGTTTAAGGCTTTACTGGTGAAAAATGCACATGTTGAATTGAGCCTAGAAACATACTGTTAAACAATGCAGGTGTTTTAAAATAAATGTAATATAATCTCACCAATTTGTATCTGTCAGCAGTTGGACCCCAATTTGTACCTGGGCCACAGCTGTTACCACAGAATCCCAGACAGAGAGCAGATATTTCTCTAGCTAACCAGTCTACTGAGCCTCCCAGTGCAAGCATCTCCTTCTTATGCAGATTAAGCATAATTTGGGTAGATGTATATTCATCTCATAATAAAAGTATTAAAAAATCAGTAGTAGCTCTGGTTGGTGGAATGCTCTTCTCACTGAGGTCTGCATGGTGCCAGCATTGTTATCTTTTCAGCACTAGGTTAAGGCCCCCAGGTATTTGACAGCATATGAATTTTTAAATTTGTTTTTAAATTTTGTATGTTAAAGATTTTATATTATGTTTTTATTGTCGTGTGTGTGTGTGAGTGTATGTGTATGTGTGTGTGTGTGTATTTACTGTAACTTTGTAAACTAGAGAGCTTTGGTTATTGGATGTTATAGAAATGAAATAAATGTAATATCATAACAAAATGACAAACTTTCTAGATTCAATTAAAATGTGCTTTAGAACAGATAGCCATAAAACTGACAAGAGGAAAGTTGACCTTTGATTTAAGATGTAAGATCCAGTGTACACAATGTTGTTTAGCTCAGCTGGAATTAGCTACAATTCAACCTTGAAGTAAACAAGCCTTTCTTGGAAGAAGCTTGATATAAATGGCTACTAAACACTTAGCAGAGCACACCCAAACCATTTTACATGTCCCAAGGCCAAGACTGCCTTTACTTTAAAGTAGTTTCCTGGCTTCAGATCTGAGACCCAAAATCCAGCTGATTCAGGGCTTAAAATTCATTATCCTTTTGCCCACATTAGGGAAAAGAATAGGTTTTTCAGTCATATTTTCTTTGACAAATTAATTCTAATTGCTTTTTGAAGCAATCAGACATGATATATCCAATATATCCAATACTATAGCCTCTTTTTGTAACTTAAAAAATGGTCTGAACTTTTAATTTTGAAGAAAGAAAACTAATGAGAAGTCAACTTGAGGTGAAAAATAAACCCACACTAGTTATCTAATTATAGAAATACTCCAAAACTTTGAATCCTCCAGTACTGTCACTTTCATTTCCCTGTACAATGTGAACCAGATAATAATTAATATGATTTTCACATTTTTAAAACACAAATGTTAGGATATTTAAAATCATTATGACCACATACACATGCATTTTATGTTCATTAATAAGCCAGCATTAAAAGGATATATATCAGGGCAACCTCAGGAAGTCTGAGGGTGAATTCCCTCCCCGACCCCCCATTCTTGCTGAGTGAGGGCAGAAAAAAAATGGCTTGAAAACAAACTAAATTTCTCCTTAGTAAGCCCATGTAGCTGCTCAGAGGTACCATCTCCTTTATTATTAGGTACATATTTTATGTACATATTCCAAGTCAGTAGAGAAAAGGGATAAATGGATAAAGTTTGATCAGATCTGGCTCAAATTACATCCTGAACTAACTATTTTGGTTTTCAAGTTTTAATGCTCGTGATGTCAGTTACATTATTGGATTAAATTATTATGTCAAATTATTTTAGCAAAGCAATTACACTGCTTCTACTACTGGCAGATTAATCCTTTGCTAGGAAGATTACTTACTGTGTAATAGCCCAGGATGGATGTTTGATATTTCAACAATGGGAGCTCATGGTTAGGGGGACATGGTTGGAATACTGTATACAGTCAATCCTGGACTGTACACTTGGTATACTGTGTACAATTCTGGTCACTGCACCTAAAGAAGGATATTGTAGAGTTGGGGAAAGTGCAAAAAAAGGCAATTGAAGTTATCAAGGGATGGAGGATATATGTACAGACAACAGCAAAAATTAGGTACAATGGATTGGAAACAAGGGAAATAAAGTTAAATTCGGGAACAAGGCAGGGATGCCCATTATCACCAATATTATTTACAATGGCCATTGAATTTCTGGCAGACAGAATTAGAACAAATACAGAGATTAAAGGAATACCGGTGGGAAAAAAGAATTTAAATTAAGCTTATATGCAGATGACATTATATTGACAATACAAAATACAAAAAAGGAATAAAAGAAATGACAAGAGAATTGGAAGAATTTTATCAGGTAGCAGGGCTCAAGGTAAACAAAAAGAAATCGGGATTGATGTGTCTAAATATAGGGCCTCAGGAACAAATAGAAATATCCAAAATGACTAGTATCCCTACAATATCCAAAGCATTTAAAAATCTAGGAGTACAGATCCCAAAAAAACAGAAGAACATATTGCAATTAAATTATGGAAGAGTACGGATAGAAATTAAGAAGGATTTGGCCAGATGGGAGAAAAAGCAATTATCGCTATCAGATCGAATTATGGCAGTAAAGATTATGTTGGTGCCGAAATTTACATATTTGTTCAATGTACTACCACAGGAAATTCAAAATAGTAGGTTCAAAAAATGGCAAAATAGCTTGGAAAAATTTATATTCAAAAGTAAAAAAACATGAACAGCAAAAATATTTAGATAAAGGGTTACACAAGATGGAGGATGGAGTATTCCACAATTAAAAACGTACTATGAGGCATACCAATTAAAATATTTATTAGTAATAACAAAGGAAGAGGGGAATCTACAATGGGTAGAGATAGAAAGGGAGCTAATATGACTTAAAAAAGAAGAAGAAATGTACAATATATTTTACAGTAAGAAAGATATTAAAAACAAATGAATAATAAACAAAGCTCAATAAAAGGAATGATGAAAGTATGCTATCACAAAAAAGGAAAATTAATGCCGGGGATATCACCTCTAATGCCAATCTGGATGCATCCAGAATTTGATATAAGTAAGAAAGCAATAACCAAAATTAAATTGAAAGAAATAGGAATGATACAAATGAAATTTTTTTTATGAGCAACGAAATCCAATAACACAAGAAATATGGAATAGAAGAATACAAAATTTGGAAATTTCATGGATGGCATGGATGCAGATTGGCAAATTTATAAGAAACAGAAAGATAGGAACAGAAAGTACAAGGGAATTAACAGAGTGGGAAAATATGTAGATAAATACAGAGTGGGGGATAAAGGAATGATAATACAAATATATAGAATCCTGATAAGACAAGAGACTGGAGGAAAGCAGATAGTAAGGCAGGTATGGGAAGGAGATTTGGAATAGAAGAGGGAATAGAAGATAAGGAATGGGGAGATATATTGGAGAAATTCCCCTTCCAAACAACCTCAACAGGGATAAGGGAAGGGGCTTTAAAAATAACACAAAAATGGTACATGACACCAGTGAAGATGGCAAAAATAAACAGAAATCTGACATCAATGTGCTGGAGAGGATGCAAAGAAAAGGGGACCCAAATACATATGTGGTGGGAATGTAAAAGGGTTAAGAAATTTTGGAAAAAGGTATTTCAAAAAATAGAGGAAGTTACGGATCAGGAGATAAAAATAAAGCCAGAGCTAGCTCTACTGAATATGTATATTAAAGAAAATAGAGAGTTAGAAGATAAAATTTTAATTGGGTTCATGTTGACAGCAGCAAGACATCTGATAGCATCCAAATGGAAGACAGCTAGGATGCTGACAATTAAAATATGGGGAAAAAATTATGGAACATGGCAATAAATGAAAAATTGACACAGAAATGCAGAGTTTACGGGGGGGGGGGGGAGAAAAGAGATACCTTCAGAATGGACTGGAAAGCATATATAGAGTATATGAAAAAAGAACCAAATAGGGAAAATATGGTGGAAGCATATAAAAAGTTATGGAACTTATGAAAATAAAAGAAAGAAAAAAGAAGAGAGAAAGAAGGGGGGGGGGAAAGAAAAAAAAAGAAGAAAAAAAAGAAAAGACGAGACAAGCCAGAAGAAAAACCGTGTGTGTGTGTGTGTGGGGGGGAGATGAGGGGGAAGGGGGGGAAATTATATTCGATATTGGTGGTTATTGTTAAAATGATTTATATGTTGTGGGATAAGAAAATGTAATAAAGAAGTATTAAAAAAAAAAAATCAAGGGATGGAGGAACTCCCCCATGAGGAAAGGTTACAATGTCTGGGACTGTTTACCTTAGGGAAAAATGAGAGTAAGGGGAGATATGATAGAGGTATACAAAATTATGCATAGTGTGGAGAAAGTGGCCAGGGAGACATTTTTCCTTCTCTCTCATAATACCCGGGGTTATCACATGAAGCTGAATAGTGAGAGATTCAGGACTGATAATAGGAAGTACTTATTCACATAGTGCATAGTTAAACTATGGAATTCACTTCCACAAGATGTAGTGATGGACACCAATTTGGATGGCTTTAAAGGGGATTGGACAAGTTCTTGGAGGAGAAGACTGTCAATGGCTACTAGTCCTGATGGCTCTATGCCACCTCCAGTATCAAAAGCAGTTGCTGGAGAACATGGGTGGGAGGGTGCCTAGGCACTCATGACCTGCTTGTGGGTTTCCCGTGGGTAGCTGGTTGGCCACTGTGTGAAGAGAAAGCTAGACTAGATGGAACTTGGGACTTATTCAGCATGGTTCTTATGTTCTTTTGGTTTCCTGATGGTTGATTTACATATCTCTCTGCATTTTTGAATGAGATATCCATCAGAATTAGAATACACTTCCAGCAAAGGGGAGAGAAAATATATATGAGAGAGTGGAAGAGTACTGTGGCAGGTTTGCAGTAGGAGCAGACGGCAAAGGAATTTCTAGCTTGAGTTAGCTGAAGTTGGGGGTTGGTTCATCTTTTTCTCTGGGGCATCCACCTCGAAGGAATGCTTATTTGCCTCCATGTACACTCTGTTTGTGTATTTCTAAATAAAGCAAATATTACAGGATTTTAGTCTTCAGTGCTCTCTTTCTCTCATTCAAAGGAAGTTTAGCCTGGTTGTGCTACCACTGGAAGTTTCAATTTCTTGGGGAATTGGGGACTATGTAATGATATACATTTATGATTGAACTGTGCTAGAGGAGACAATGTTAATCCCCAGCTATGGAATTTCTGGCCACTGGCAGATCTGACAAACCTATTTTTGCAGCGGTTTCTAAAGGGTAATTGATGGGGGTTGGGCCTTAGGTAGACATACAGATACAAGGGAGTGAGGAAGCTCTTGGATGCTTTGTACATTACAAATCTCAGATACAAGTTGATCCCCACAGGTCACTCTCATGACCGAAATTTGAAATGTGGATAAAATTTATACAGATGTGTACTCAGGAGTCAGACAAGGGACAAATTTATTCTTGATATGAATAGACAATATGCTGCTTCTTCTACATTGTCTCATGCAGCTGGGAAATATGGCACTTTTATGTGCACAAAGGATATTAGATTGCTGAATTAGGGATAGACACATTGAGTAAAGTAATGAAAGGATCCATTCTCAAGCCTTTTGTGAAACATTGTCTAGCTGTCTAGTCAGCTCAAAGGTACAATAAACATTACTGGATAATTTCATTGCTTAAACTTGGAGTTTAAGTTATAGGAATTCATCGCTAGCTCTGACTTCATCTAGTGGATTTAGAGCTACATGCTGTACTATTTATCACAATTGGCTAGGGCTGAAATCTGTCAGCCTGTCATGCATAAGGACCTTAAGGTGCAATCCTATGGATTGTACCATCATTGGGCAAAGGCCTCTGATCTCAGAAGCTTCCAAGTATCCAATGCCATACCAAGCTATTGCTGGCAGGGCAGGAGGAGAGGTGGAGTTGATTTTTGCCTCTCTGTCCTCTGTTTTTTCTCCCCAGTTCTAGATGGGCCTCTGAGTTAGGGATGTGTGGATTGTGTAAAATCCATTCTACGTGTGTTTTGCAGGTTGACAAATGCCTTGCATTTCATCATCTACCCAGTAATGGAATCTCTTTTTTTGTATTGTTTCCAAACTTGTGGAAATTTGCATTTATGCAAACGAGATTTCCCACAAATTCACGTTGGCAAAAATCCCCCCCCCCATATTTTTCTATGAGAAAATTTGTACAAAATTCTCACAGGTTAGAAAAACAATCTGTAAGTCCACAGAATCTGCCCATCCATTGAGGAATCTGCAGGTCAGATTCATAAAAGACCGAACTCATTTGGTTCCATTGCAGATTTCTCCAACATCCCTACTTTGAGCCCATCTAGAGGAAGCATGCTGCTGGGACAAGGATGGGGCTGCGGCTGGAGAGGCCACAAGATTTCTCGTATCTTGGCCTCTTGTCTCTACTCCCCAACCTGCCCACCATGATGGTCCTTTTCAGACCTCTCCAAGGTGCTCTGAGGCTGCTTTTATGACTTCATAATACAGGTGCCACAGTTCTTTCTGTGATGGGGAGGGGGAGGGGAGAAGGACTGGGTTTCAGAGTCCTCCTTCTGAGGTTGTAGCAGTGACTATGTTTTTTTTTGGGGGGGGGAAACTCTAAAGGATCCCCTGTTCCCTGGGATGCTCTCCAGGGACCATAGGATTGCTGCCTTAAGGCTCCAATGCTATACACACTTAACTGGTAGTAAACCCCATTGAGGCTTATGTCTGAGTAAACATACATAGAATTGCACTGTTAAGTAGGGGTGTGCACGGACCCCCCGGATCGGATCGGGACCCGGATCGGGACCTCCAATTTTGTCCCGGACCGGTTCGGACAAAATCGGAGGCCCCCCGGACCGGATCGAGTCCGATCCCGATCCAAAAATCGGAAATTTTTGGATCGGCCGCCATTTTTTTCCCCATAGACTTGCATTGCAATGCAAGTCTATGAGGAAAAAATGGCGGCGGGTGGGTAAGGGGGGGCCTAACTCCCTCCCCCCCCCGGGGCCGTCCGCTGTGGACGGCCCCGGCAGGTAAACCCCCTCCCCCGCGCTCCCTACCCCCCCTGGGGCCGCCTGCTTCCATCCGCTGGCGCCCGCGGGCGCCAGCGGATAGAAGCGGACGGCTCCGGGGGGGGGTAAGCCCCCTTCCCCGCCACTTACCTTCTCGGCACGTCCGGCGCCGGCGGCTACTACCAGCGGGCTCCGCGGCCTACTCTCGAGTAGCGCGCCGGGTGATGACATCACCCGGCGCGCCACCCTGGAGCAGGCCGCGGAGCCTGCTGGTAGTAGTAGGCGCCGGCGCCGGACGGGAGCCGCCGGGCCGGGCAGGTAAGGGCCCCCCTCCCCCCTCCCCCCTCCGCGCGCCCCCTCCTCCCCCCTCCCCCCTCCGCGCGCCCCCTCCTCCCCTCCACGCACCCCCTCCTTACCTTTCCGGCCCGGCGGCTCCCGTCCGGCGCCGGCGCCTACTACTTCCAGCAGGCTCCGCGGCTTGCTCTAGAGTAGCGCGCCGGGTGATGACATCACCCGGCGCGCCATCCTAGAGCAGGCCGCGGAGCCTGCTGGGAATAGTAGGCGCCGGCGCCGGACGGGAGCCGCCGGGCCGGAAAGGTAAGGGCCCCCCTCCCCCCTCCGCGCGCCCCCTCCTCCCCTCCACGCACCCCCTCCTTACCTTTCCGGCCCGGCGGCTCCCGTCCGGCGCCGGCGCCTACTACTTCCAGCAGGCTCCGCGGCCTGCTCTCGAGTAGCGCGCCGGGTGATGACATCACCCGGCGCGCCATCCTAGAGCAGGCCGCGGAGCCTGCTGGGAATAGTAGGCGCCGGCGCCGGACGGGAGCCGCCGGGCCGGAAAGGTAAGGGCCCCCCTCCCCCCTCCGCGCGCCCCCTCCTCCCCTCCACGCACCCCCTCCTTACCTTTCCGGCCCGGCGGCTCCCGTCCGGCGCCGGCGCCTACTACTACCAGCAGGCTCCGCGGCCTGCTCTAGAGTAGCGCGCCGGGTGATGACATCACCCGGCGCGCCACCCTAGAGCAGGCCGCGGAGCCTGCTGGGAATAGTAGGCGCCGGCGCCGGACGGGAGCTGCCGGGCCGGAAAGGTAAGGGCCCCCCTCCCCCCTCCCCCCTCCGCGCGCCCCCTCCTCCCCTCCACGCACCCCCTCCTTACCTTTCCGGCCCGGCGGCTCCCGTCCGGCGCCGGCGCCTACTACTACCAGCAGGCTCCGCGGCCTGCTCTAGAGTAGCGCGCCGGGTGATGACATCACCCGGCGCGCCACCCTAGAGCAGGCCGCGGAGCCTGCTAGTAGTAGTAGGCGCCGGCGCCGGACGGGAGCCACCGGGCCGAGAAGGTAAGTGCCCCCCTCCTCTCCCCCCCCGCTGTCCACTTTCATCGGCGGGCGCCCGCTGGCGCCCGCCAATGGAAGCGGCGGTGGGCGCCAGTGGGCGCCCGCCGATCCGCCGATCCGCCGAACCGGTTCGGAGCTTTTTCGGAGCGGTTCGGATTGGATCGGCCGATCCAGCTGCGGGATCGGAAATCGGATAATTTATCCGATTTCCCACTGGACCGGACTCGGATCGTGGATCGGGTCCGATCCAGTGCACATCCCTACTGTTAAGTCTTTGAAAAGAAATCAGTGGGACTTGCACTGCAGTTCCATAACATTTACTTGGGAGTAAGCTCCATTGAACCCAGTAGGAGTTACTTCTGAGTAAAGATGGTTAGGATGCTGCTGCAAAGTAAGCTGTGCCCAAATGCAATGTTGCAATCTTGATGTAAAACAAAACCTTGAATGACATTTCATGGTGGAGGAAGAATGAGCAAGTTAGAAAATAACTTAGAAATTAAAATGATTAAAAAGGAATTCAGAACCATAAAAGACCCAGATCCTCTTTTTAAAACAGTAGCTTGGGTCTTGAATACCACCCCTTCCTTCCCTCTGCACCCTCCTGCATCCTGCCAAAGCATCTCCAGATGTTTAGGGGACCCCCATGAATGGCTTGGCATGGTATGTTTGGGGGAGAGGGGGAGAATGCAGCAGAATGGGGAAATCACCCAAAACTGGTCACTCTGACAGATTTTTTGTTTAAAATCTAAACATGAATAACAAAAACAAAACAACCCCCCTTTTAATATTGGGATCAACACAACAGAACAATATATTCAATATGGTGGTTGTTTTACAGAAATATAGTTATGTGTATTGATTAAGATAACCACATTGAGCTTTGGACTAGATAGGCACAGGATTGTACTGCAATACAGATGACCCTTTGGCTCAGTCTATAACTGTGTCATATCATAGATGCGTATAAAGAACGTCATGTAGAAATTCCATTAACGTAAATCCCAATCCGAGTGTTCTCTTGTACTTTGTGTATCCACATGAGATAGACAAAGACACACATTTCAATCACTGAAATGGGAAGGAAAAGATGGACTATGCAGAACCCTTAATTCTGCATGAATTATCCATATGTGGGCAGACAGGTAGACAACAGTGGGTGAGAGCCAACATTTTAAAGAGTGCCTTGTGGACTTAATTACTAAAGTTCAATAAGTCTTCAAAAGCCAATTAGAAATGTTATTTGCAATAGCTCAAGCAATTAATATGGAAATATAGCAATAATGGACCTTTTAGATTGAGAGCCCAAAGGAATTCTTTGTAACAGGTCTTTCAAACCACTTTCAGAAATTTGGAACAAAACCTGACTAGGGATTTCCTGCTGTTGTGTAAGATAAACAGAAAATTCCTCTGCCTGGGTTTCACACTAGTTGCAACACTCCAAATGAAATGTCATCTTTACTCAGCCTGAGAACATTGCTAATAAAGCTGAGAATATTTCAAGAAATCATGATTGGAAGTCAGCAGCTAACAATGTTTTAAAATTAATTGCATTGGATTATGTTTATGATTTTAATAGGTTTGTTAAAATTCTATGAGAACTCCATGCTGAACTGGAGAGAAAGACATAATGTATTTCCCTTCCAAACTATGTGTTAGATTCAGACTTAGTTATGCTTAGAGCAGACCAATCAAAATCAATAGAACAAGTAATTTTAATGGGCCTTCTCTAAGCATAACTCAGTCTGGATCCAACCTTCTGTTTTCACAGGTTCTCAGATATGGATTTTGTACTGCCATCAACAGAAACATTTTTTTCCATAACTAGGTATTCACTATTCCGGATTTTTTTAAAATTGAATTTCTTTAGCACTGTTTCTCTTTTTCATCTGATACCAAGGAAGCTGTTGGGGTTCAGAAACAGTGCCTGGGGTAAGGGCTAACAAACTGAAGCTCAGTTCAGTAAAGCCAGATGTGCTCCCAGTTGGGAGGGAGACAGATTCTGGAATAGGGATTCAACCTGGTTTTGATGGGATTAAAGTCTATACTTGAAAAATTAGGTTTACAGCTCCTGGATTTAGCTGTACAACTGGATGACCACGTGGCAGCAGTGGCAATGTGTGCCTTACCCAGATTAAGCTGGTGGACCAGCTGAAGAAGCTATGTGCTACTGGCTATAGTAACACATAGGAAGGAAGAATGGAAGCATTTTCACCTCTCATTCTTCCTGTATGCTATTTTTAGCTAGACGGGCCTCTCAGCTTGTCTGGCTTGCTTATCTTTCCAGGGATGAAGGCCAAGAGGCTTGTTGATTGATCAATTCCATTTCTCCCCTCCCCTCCCCTCCCCTTTCCTCTCCTCTCCTCTTGTTAATCACCCTGAACAATCCAACAACAAACCATGGGTTCTCAAGTTGCCTTGTTCAAGAAAAGAAGCCACACTGTATGGTTAACAAACAACCCTGTCTGCATTCAGACATGATAACCCATTGTTCAGTAAGCAATCCATGGTTCAAAACAACCCACACTCAACCATTGAGGTAGCGTGGGTTAGCGTGTTGTGTGAACAGCCCCCAAAAGTTAAATGTTAGTGTGTAGCCATTCCTAACTTTTTAAATGTTAGTGTAAGAATGCAGAACCTTGATCTGGATTGGGACCATTGTGCCCAAGCAGGGGGGAGGTTAAATGTTCCTTTCCAGCAGCTCCCCCAACCCCCCAACTCCATTGCTACCAGTGATTTTTTTATTTTTTCTTTAGCCCCCATATTTTTTGGGGGGGAGGGGGTAAAGAAAAATAAATAAATTGTCTTTTTCTCTCATGTGTTGATTGAGGTGAATGTGGAGGTTGAGGAAGAAGTAGGTTGGGAAGGTTTAATCCTCCCCAACCCACATTAGGTGGTCAAAATCCAGATCAAGTCTCTGTACACTTATACTAAAGTAAAACAAAAGTTATATCAGCTATGCCATTTAATGCAGCACACAGTTTAGTCCTAAGAAGTATGGCCCACTGTTTAAAGTTGAGGTTACTCCCAAATGCACAGGACTGCATCTTCAGTCATGATTAACTTTAGCAGGACTGGAGCCAGCATCTCTTTCCTTGTTGAAACAGAAGAAGGAGAGATGTTTGAAGTCTCTTCTCAATCAATTGCTACAAATGACTGGTTTTAAAGAATGCCTCCAGACAAGTCAGTTGGTGACTATACCTACTTACACAGAACATTTGACATTTTAACAAAGGATTCTCTTTTAGAGACAGACATTTGCAGAAAATGGGCATAAATGCTTTCACACAAAGAATGGCTCATTAACTAGGGATGAATGTAAAAACATTAGATTTTTCAGGTTTCACTGTTCCAGGCAGTTCCCAAAAATGATTTGTTACACTAGGTATAATGGGAGATTTATCTTTGCTGTCTGAACAATAATGCAAAAGCATTTATTGCTTCCTCTGCAATAAGCTATTTCTAAAAGTTTAATAAAAAATCTCATTACTGTTTCCTTAACCCCAGGTGCAATCTTTAGACACCATGTCTGCCACTATCATGCAGACTGTAATAGTAAACAGCAGCCTAAGAGCAGATTTGAAACAAATATAGGTAAGATAATTTCAGACAAAGTCAAAGGTCCACCCTTTAGTGACTCCCTTCCTTTTTTTCAGATTAAGTTTGAAAAGTGTTCTTTGACTGGTTGCATGAAACTGCTTTCCAACTTTATTAATATGAAATGAAAGGGGGAAAGGCAAAATATTACAACCATTATTTAAACAGTATTTGAAAGATGCATGCATTGATTGAGAAGGAAATCTGAGGTGGTACCTGTTAACAGAATTGAAGAAAGCAAATAAATGGCTATGGTAAAAAAAATGGGGGGGGCTTTCATTTTTGGCAATTCATGGGGAGTGGGGGCAAAATGAAGACTCCGACCATGTCTACACCTAAGGGTGTAGAGGGAGGGGGGAGGATCACAGACTTACCTGCTTCCGCGGTTCTCCCCCAGCATCTAGACAGCAGTGTGATGACCCAGGAGGAAAGGGGTGTCGCAGCTGCCCTGTTTTAAAAGGGAAGAGGATCCCCATTGTGCAGCAAAAACAGTAACGGAACCCTCCACCAAACTCCACACCCACCAACCCCACCATCCTGGGGATGGAGAAATTGCTGCCCCCCCATGGGCATGGAGCCACCCCATGCAGCTCTGTGCCCATTTCAGGTCCCGGGACCATGGACAAAATGGGATATCCCCGGTTTCTGTTCTCCTGGGGTTATTCAAAAGCATAGTTTAGTAAGTTGCTTGGGTAATAATAACCTCAAACCCACTTCTACCTAAGAACTCTAATTAATGTTCTAAAGCAATGGTGATGGACCAACACTCTAATGCTATCCTTGGGGGGCCAGTGATACCCTAAACTAGGATATTGATTCCCTGAACCAGCCTTCCCTAGCCTGGTGTCTTCCAGATGTTTTGGACATCAACTCCTATGTGACCCAGCCAGTATGGCCAATGGCTAAAAATGCTGGGAATTGTAGTCCAAAGCATCTGGAGATGCTTTGGGGAAGGCTGCTGTAAATTTATAACTGAAGCTGTAATGACTTTCACTGCTACATGTACTGTAAAATATATATTGGAATTTTGTTGAGAGGTGGCGACAGAACTAAGCAAAGCTAACCCTGTCCCCTATGACAAAGTTAATGTAGGTTAGGGGGATAATGGAGAGTGGGGGACAGAAGTGAACAACCTGAGGCCTTATTTGGATGGTCAAGGGAACTTCTGAAAGCCAGTCTTTCAAGGCTACATGGACTAGGGGAACAGTGACATGGATC
Source organism: Anniella stebbinsi (assembly GCA_029215795.1). NCBI lineage: Eukaryota > Metazoa > Chordata > Lepidosauria > Squamata > Anniellidae > Anniella > Anniella stebbinsi. The sequence continues at coordinate 49,868,143 of JARDYH010000003.1, read as the reverse complement.
CATTTCACTTATCCAAACCTTATTGGCCTAGGAGTTGATGACTCAGATATATCTCCTTCCTTAATTTTCCATGCAATACATTGGCTGTGAGAAGCATAGAATGGTATTGATGACTGCTTAAGGGCTGTGAACTTGGGAATTAGTCATATCACTGTTTTGCCAACAAAAAAGGATAATAATCATACTGGAGGGGGGAATATAATTACAAATTCAGTGGTTTTCCCATTTCAGAACTGCTACCCTTTTATTTATCCATGAACTTGTGCCTGTTTCTTAATTCATGTCTATATACAATGTGAAACATGTCCATCCTCATCTCCATAGACACAGAGGTGTTGGGAAATATATGAAACAGACCACTGCATCACGAACAAGTATTTGGCACAGAGGAGAAGATGTATGTTCAGTCCTAAATTCTGGAATTAAAGGCTAGGGAGAGGGCCCTTCTGAAGGAAATGTGTATAGCAAATGGGTCCAGAAGGTGGTTTTGCACAGCTGGGAATATATTTTGAATTATTTTTAATAGCTTACCATGGCTGCAGTAGTTTGCAATTCCTTCCATTAAACATACTTGTTCTGGAGTTACCTTCCTTTGGGCAGTATACAAACAGAAAAACTTTCCCATACTAACATTTTGTATTTGTGCTTGGAAAGCTAGTCTTCCTTTTCTACTACTTCATCTCCAAGGAGTGCAACTGTGTGGCATGCTTTCCATTTGGCGTTGACATTTTTGGCACCATTTAGATTTATTGGCACTATACTCAAATGTTTTTTTTTTCAAGAGAGAGAGAGAGAGAAGAAAAGAGAAGAGGGATTTTATATTTTGATTTTACAGAATAAATTTAACAAAACAGAATAGTGCAGACCATTTTCATTTCAAGATTACCTATCTGAATGGAAATACCTAAATGTGAGAAAGAAATGTAATAAATGCACGGAAACAGCCTTGGTCGCCCTGTATAATGACCTATGTCGGGAGAGGGACAGGGGGAGTGTAACTCCGTTGATTCTCCTTGATCTCTCAGCGGCTTTCGATACCATCAACCATGATATCCTTCTGGCACAACTGGCTGAGTTGGGAGTGGGAGGCATTGCATTGCAGTGGTTCCGCTCCTACTTGACAGGTCGGCTCCAGAAAGTGGTGCTTGGGAGGCATTGCTCGGCTCCGTGGATTCTCCAGTATGGGGTTCCGCAGGGGTCAGTTTTGTCCCCCATGCTGTTCAACATCTACATGAAACCGTTGGGTGCGGTCATCCGGAGTTTTGGAGTGCGTTGTCATAAGTACGCTGATGACACGCAACTCTACTTCTCCTTTTCATCTTCATCAGGTGAGGCTGTGGATGTGTTGAACTGTGACAATGGACTGGATGAGAGCTAATAAACTGAAACTCAATCCAGACAAGAATGAGATGCTGTTAGTGGGGGGTTCCTTTGCCTGGATGGAGGGTGTTCAACCTGTTCTGGATGGGGTTGCACTCCCCCTGAAGGAGCAGGTTCGTAGCTTGGGGGTTCTCTTAGAACCATCTCTGTCACTTGAGGCTCAGGTGGCCTCAGTGGCACGGAGTGCCTTCTACCAACTTTGGCTGGTGGCCCAGCTACGCCCCTATCTGGACAGGGATAACCTGGCTTCAGTTGTCTACGCTCTGGTAACCTCCAAGTTAGATTACTGCAATGCGCTCTATGTGGGGCTGCCTTTGAAGACGGTTCAGAAGCTGCAACTTGTGCAGAATGCAGCAGCCAGATTGGTAACAGGGACCAGAAGGTTCGAACATATAAACCGATTCTGGCCCGCTTGCATTGGCTGCCTGTATGTTTCCGAGCCTGATTCAAGGTGCTGGTTTTAACCTATAAAGCCTTACACGGTTTGGGACCACAATACCTGATGGAACGCCTTTCCCGACATGAACCTACCCGTACACTACTCTCAACATCAAAGGTCCTCCTCCAGGTGCCTACTCCGAGGGAAGCTCAGAGGACGGCAACAAGGGAAAGGGCCTTCTCTGTGGTGGCCCCTCAATTATGGAATGATTTCCCTGATGGGGCCCGCCTTGCGCCAACACTGTTATCTTTTCGGCGCCAGGTCAAAACTTTTCTTTTCTCCCAGGCATTTTAACAGCTCAAGTTGAGGTTTTGATTGACATTGTGGCCAGGCTTAACAGTTAAAATGTTTTAAAGTGTTTTAATGTCAGCTGTTTTATGTTTATGGTTTTAAATTTTGTATATTGACTTTTTTTTTTTTAATAATTTTTTATTGATTTTTCAACAAACCAAACAACATACACATAATACATAAACAAACTACCTCCCTCGACTTCCCCCGTGCACCCCGCCCCCCCGAGACCTACTCACATTCATCCATCATCCTTCCAAAATTTTAATGATTCTTTTGAAGGCGATTGTCCCTTTCCCGATCTTAAAACATATTCCAAAAAGGGATTCCATATATCTCCAAAATCACTCTTACTGGACATTCCCCTCATTATTTTCATTTTACATGTCAACATGTCATTCAATGCAATATCCCAAATTTCTTTATACCAATCTTCTATTTTATAACTTTGTTGCCCTTTCCAATTTTTAGCAACCATTAATCTAACGGGTGCCAGGAGGTTGTTTACCAATTCTCTGTGAATTATATGCTTATTCCTACTATCCCAAATTGCTAGTAGAGCTAACTTCGGGTTTAATTCCAATTTACTTCCAATTATATCACTTATTTCTTTAAAAACCCTTTCCCAAAATTTTTGTACCTGTTCACAGCTCCACCACATATGAAAATAGGTCCCAACCTCCTGACATCCCCTCCAACAGTTCTTGGACACTTTTTTTTATCAATCTGGTGAAATCTTACAGGTGTTAGATACCATCTCCAAACTATCTTATAATAGTTCTCCTTAATTCTAATCGACAATAATTTCAACATTCTTCCATTCCATATCCTCCCCCAATTATCTTCATTGATTTTTCCCCTTAAATCTTCTTCCCATACCTCTTTTATAACCTTAAGTGAGTCCTGAAATTCCTCCTCTATTAATATTTTATATATCTCGCTAGTGAGTCCTTTCTTAGCTCTAGCTTCATCTTTTTTTTCTATTTGTTCAATTAAGTCTTCAAATCTGGTATTATTTCTACATTTCTTATTTTTCATCCTCCATTCCTCTGTCCATTTTACCAGTTGCAGACACTTGAACCACGCTATCTTTTGTCCTTTAAACAAATCTTTAATATGCTCACTACCCTTCATCTTTCCCATCCAATTCCTTAGCTTAAGAATATCTTGTTCTTTCAGTCTCGCTTCTATCTCTAATTTTAATGCTCTTGGGAAGTTTCCCACTACTACCACTGGGGCAAGCGGAGAATCCCCTGGTATCAACTTCCCCCTATACTTCTCCCATATCGATATTATATTTTCCAATAATGGGTTGTCCAGTACCTTCCATTCTTTCTTCTGCATTTTAGTAAAAAAAATATTCCGCAATTTACATTCAGCCTCTACTGTTTGCGATTCCAACCATTCCAAATCTTGCTCCCCTAAAATAGCATAAATAGCATACCTTAACTGATTAGCTATATAATAATTCTTAATATTAGGAAGTCCCAAACCTCCTTTCTTTTGAGTCTTATACCATAACCCCTTATTTATCCTAGCTCTTCTATCCCCGTTACAATATGCATTAATCATATTTTGCCAATTTTTAAGCTCAGCTTCTGAAATTCTAATAGGTAGCATTCTAAACAAAAAATTAACCTTAGGTAATATCTTCATTTTAATAACCGCTATTCTACCAAACCAAGAATGTTTTAATTTTCTATAATTCTGTAATTTCTCCCCTACCTCTTTTCTTAAGGTTACAAAATTAAGTTCCTCTATTCTTTCTAATTCTTTATCTATATTAACTCCTAAATATCTTATTATATTTTTATGTCTTAATCCTAACTTAGCTTTACATTTCTCCATCTCTTCCCTGTTATAGTTATACAGCATCATTTCTGACTTCCCCCAGTTAACTCGTAATCCTGTAATTTCCCCAAATTCTCTCAAATGTTTCTGAATCGTCTCCCCACTTTCTAGGGGATCTTCTATTGTCAGTAACGTATTATCCGCAAACATATTTACTTTAATCTTATATTTTCTTCCTATCCCCTTCAATCTTTCATCTTCTCTAATTACATTTGCTAAAATTTCTATAACTATTGCAAATAAAATCGGTGAAAGTGGACATCCTTGCCTTGTTCCTCGAGCTAGTATTATTTGTTGCGTTAACCCATCATTAACCATTATTTCCGCTTTATTATTTTTATACATCTGATTAATCACTCCCATAAATTTATGTCCAAACCCAAATGTTTTAAATATTATTTTTAACGCTGGCCATTCCACGCAATCAAAGGCTTTAAAAATATCTAAAGCTAATAACCCTGCTTTTAAATTTCTTTTTTTTATAATATTTATTATATCCATAACTCTCCCAATTAAGTTCGGCATTTTCCTACCTAAAATAAATCCGCATTGATCATTTTTAATATATTTAAAGATAAATATACCCAATCTTTTAGCCATAATTGCTGAAAATATTTTTGCATCCTGATTTATTAAAGATATTGGTCTATATGAGGCTGGATCTGTCAAGTCCTTGCCTGGCTTCTGTATTAAAACAACCAGGGACTGGTCCCACGATGGCGGGGTCATTCCTCCTTCTATTATATTATTAAATAATTTTTTTAATCTAGGTATTAAAATATCTTTAAATATTTTATAAAATTCCGGCCCCAAACCATCCATCCCCGGAGACTTACCTCCTTTTAGTTTTCCGATAATTCCCTCAATTTCTTTGTCAGTAACCAAGGCTTCCATACACTCCCTATCTTGATCATCCAGTCTTATTTTCCAATTCCTTTCTACATATTCCCGAATCTTTTCTTGTGAAAGCGCCTCCGATGTATATAAATCTTTATAAAATTCCTGAAAAATACTTAATTTATCTTTCATTACATTGCATCTATTCCCTAACTTATCTCTTATTGTCCCTATCATATTCTTAGCCTTCTCTGACTGCGTGGATCTAGCCAGCAACCTGGAATTTCTATTACTATATTCAAAAAAGTCTCTCTTTAAATATAATAAATTCTTTTGAACCTGTTCTATTTCTTCTTTCTCCAATTCCTTTTTTTTTTGCCTGAATTAGGGCATATAACTGCTTATCTTTTGACTGTCTCAGTCTCTCCTCTAAACTCCTTATCTCTTCTTCAGCCTTTTTATTAAGTACTTCCTGTTGCTTTTTAAGTGTGGACATTTCCCTGATACAGATCCCTCTTATTACTGCTTTCATCGTATCCCATAACAATCCTTGCGAGTTAACTCCTTTTTCATTTATCTGCCATATTTCCTGCACTTCCTTTTTTTATTTTCCCACTATGTTTTTATTTTTAAAAATTCTTCCGTCCAGTCTCCATCTCTTTGCTTGTTTATAATCCTTCTTTATCTTGATATCCATCATCATTAGTGCATGATCTGTAATCTTAATTACTCCAATATCACAATCTATTAATTTAGGTACCATATTCTTTGATATAAAAATATAATCAATCCTTGAGTAGCTCTTAAATCTAGGTGAGTAAAAAGTATATTTTCTTTCTTGCCCTTTTATAACTCTCCATACATCCATTAATTCTTTCCTCTCCATTAATTTTGCTAATTCTGTCTTACCCTCTCCTCTACTACCTCTTATTATATTATCCCTGTCTTTCCCTTTATCTAGTACCATATTAAAATCTCCTGCCATCACGATATTCTTTTTCCCTAGATCTCCCACCATATTGAATACTTCTTTAAAAAAATCAATTTGTTTCCCATTTGGAGCATAGACATTTATCAGCACAAATTCTTCCTCTTCCAACGTACAGTAAATTATAAGGATCCTTCCATTCTTATCTTTATTTATACTTTGAATATTAATACCACATTTCTTCGATATTATTATTGCCACACCTCTCGCTTTAGAAGTACCAAATGACTTTTCATACACTCCAACTTCCCTCATTCGTAACTCATTAGCCCCCTCCTTCATCTGATGAGTTTCCTGCAAAAAAATTATATCTATTTTTTTTCTTTTCAACAATGTTTCAATTCTTCGTCTTTTAACCACCGTTCCTAGCCCCTTAACATTTAAAGTTGCACATCTTAATTTATTCTCCATTTCTTGCTTTCAACCACATCATTAAATTGGTCTCGGTCAGTGAAACCCCCCCTCCTCACCAGCCATCTGGGCACTGGTCCCAATTACTTTAGAACTCTTCGGGGGGGGAACACGGCCTGACCCACAGAGCAAAGTCCGATCCTCCCCTCCATTTTTAGCCTTTCCCCACTAATCCCTTATCATTGACTGGAACCTCCAACCGCTCCTTCTGCTTGGTCTCCGGAACCTCCAACTGCTCCTTCCACTTGGACTGTTTCTCCCACATCATTGGCATCGATTATGCCCAACTTCTCCAGCAGCTCGATTCCCTGTTCGCACAATGTTATTCTTTCTTGCTTTCCTTGCCAGAAGAATCTCAGAAATACTGGATATCCCCAGTTGTAGGTTATCAATTTCTTCCTCAATGCTGCTGTACAAATTTTAACGCTCTTCCTCCACTGGATGGTCTGGGCCGATAAATCCTGATAGATTTCTATTGCTGTTGCTTGAATCTTTGGTTGAGCTTGTCGTCTGATTGCCTGCATAATTTTTTCTTTTTTATAATAATTTGCGAATTTAACAATTATGTCCCTTGGAAGCACTCCTTTACGTTTTGAACCAACTCTATGCACCCGTTCAAGATCAGCTTCAGCCCAAGCCTCATCTGGAAGTTGTACTCTTATCCATGTCAAGATAGTATCTCTCAAATCTTTTAAAGGCTCTCCTTCTTGTTCTGGATATTTCCGAATACGAATGTTTACCCGTCTGTCCCGATCCTCCATAGCGATAAGGCGTAGTTCATGTTGCGATAGCTGGTCTTCCTGTTTCTTACAAACTCCCGCCAAAACTCTTGTATCTGCCTGGAGCACTCCAACATCTTTCACCACTTGCTTTAAACCCGTCATAAGTTCAGTCTGGGTATCTGAAATGCGCTTCGCCAAACGTTCTTCTAAGCCAATAAGCATTTTTTTTATATCCTGCTTTAATTCATCCATTGGGTCTGGCTGCCCTCCTCTGGCTGTCTTTGGAATTGCAGCTGGCTCTGAAATTTGCGACACAGAGCCCTTAAGGGGGGATTTCTTCTGCTTATCTGGCATATCTTGATTCACACGGGTCAATCGAAGCCACGTTCGATCTGATCCTCGCTCTTTTGAGGATCTTACCCAGGCGGGGGTGGGAATAGAGGGCTTCTGCCGTCTCTGCTTCTTGCTCATAAATTTCCCTCCTCCCCCTGATGCCTGGAAATCCTTTACACGAGTCTCTGCCTTGCAGCCAAGACTTCAAATTTACTGGGAGTTAACTTTATTTCTTCTCAAACTCCCTCTAGGTATACTATTAATCAGGCCAGCTGCCTATTATAGTCCATAAATCAGTCCAGTGATGGCGTCTCTCTTCTCCGTTCTCTTTTACATCCAGGAGAAACAGCCAGCAGCCAACAATTCCTTACAAATCCCCTTTCAATAATAGTTCACTTCCCGTTAATATAAAATGCCTTTTAATGCTATAAGTCACTCAAGTTGGATTATATCTTCAATTATAAGTCCATAAAGTACCTCATTAATGGCGGCTCTCCTCCTCTCCTCCTTCTTTTCTTCCAAGAAATTTAGTTTTACTTTTAAGCCAAGTCACGCAGGCAGTCTCTGGCGAGCTCTCACCCGTTCCAGCTCACCACAATGATTAATTACTTCCAGTCAAAGTATCAAGCCATTTATCATCTTCTCAATAAGGAATTAGTGCTTAATTCAAAGCTTTTTTTAGGGAGCTCAGAAGATCTGCGACCTTACTCCAACTCGATCATAGCCACGCCCCGTATATTGACTTTTTAGTGTTAAATCTTTTAATTTTTGTAAACCGCCCAGAGAGCTTCAGCTATGGGTGGGATATAAGTGTAATTAATAATAATAATAATAATAATAATAATAATAATAATCTAGGACACTCTGTATGGGGGTACAACTTCACATTATGTTAAATCCATGGGTGCAAGTTGGTCTTTTTGTAAAAAAGTGTGAAGGTCCCAATTTCCCAATTATATTGGGACCACAGTTAGTGTGGAGGTTTAACCCTCATCATCTCTCCAGCTGAGATTCCTATGAAAATCATCCCCTGCACTGCAAGTAGCTTAGATAGGGATCTTCCCTCCCCACATGCTATGATTCTGATAAAAATTGCCCTAATATACACATTTTTACATGAAACTGTCCCTAATATATATTTTTGACCTGAGGAACACATTGCAAAATTTGGAGAAGTGCGCAATTCAAAGAAAAAACTTTTTTTCTGATCTGCACATTAGCCTGTGAAGTGAGAATTAGGAGTCTTTAGTGTATTGGAGCTCACCTCAGCCTTGTACTCAGTCCTTTGAGCAGGCTACTTGTCCTTTTTGGCTCTTGTAGAAGCATTTTGTGTTTGTGCCCAAGACAGTTGCGCAAATTGCCAAATATGAGGTCATAAAAGGTTGCCTATCCCTTGTGCAGACAATATTAAACTGGATGGACTAATGGTATAATGCAGCTTTCATATTTTGGGAACAGCCACAGGAAAGTGTCTGTGTCTGATACCTATATTTTGAAGCTGAGGTTACATGGAGTAGGGCTTCAGATGATGATCTAAGCTGATGAGCAGGTTCAGAAACAAGAAAGCCCTTTATATACTTTAGATCCATAATAATAGAGGTCTGAGTTCATACACTCATTAGTATGAGGCTGATGGAAGGACAAGTCCTTTCGTCAGACATCACACTTTTATGTTTTGTAATGGATAACATCGTGGAGATGTTCTATGGTGAGACTGTGAGGTCATGTGAAGTTACCCTAAGTAAATGACTTTGTCCAACTTGAAAGTAACATACTAACAATTTTCATTGTCTTAAAGGAAAAACTAATTTTAATTACAGTGAGCCTATATTAATCTACACTTCATTAATTTACATGATAATCCAAATAATTAACTGTCATCCTCTCCCTCAGGGAAGATTTATAGTTTATACTCTTGGAAGCATCATTATTTGTTAAGATTGTTATGAAACCTATGCCTGGATATGTGAAAACCATAAATCAATTTCTTGTACAACAGCTTGGGCTGGAGGCAATCCAGCAAAAGTTCAATGTGGTTAAGTCCTATTTAAATCAAAGTGGAATCACACTCAAATCAACAGGACTTGTTATTAACTGTGTGTTTAAATACCTCTGATTTTCATGGGAAACAAACATATTCATCAAGCTTTTATTCTACCTTAGTTCCATTTGGCAATTATTGAAAAATCTCATCATTCCATGGCTCATTGTTTGGTTATCGGGAGGGACATAATCACATTGTTTCAGTTTCACATGTGTTCGGTCATATGTCTGTTGTGCCCCATTTTCTGTGACTTTTTAAAATAATAATAAAAATATGTCAAAAATTGAATTTAAGTTGTACACATTTTCCCCTAAAATACCCTTTCTTAAAAGTCATTTTAGAGCTAAGAACTAAATCATAAAATTTGGAGAATCATGCAGTGAAAAGGATAGCCATGTTTCCAATCCTTGTAGTAGTCCAGGAACTGCAAATTAAGTTGGTTCACTTAAAAAGTGGACCAAATGGAATTCTCTGGCATCATATCATGATCTTAGGGATATGATAAAAATAAGTAACATGTCCCTAAGCTTACCCTCTATACCAGAGGACTGGGAAAGAGCCAATATAACTCCATTTTTTAAAAAAGGGAACTGGGAGTATCTGGGAAATTACAGGTCAATTAGCTTAACACTGGTTCAGGATTCATTAAAGCATTCTTACAGATGAAAGTAGTAGGTATATAGAAGGGCACGTCCAGCTGAAAAAGAATCAACATGGCTTCCACAAAGGGAAATCATGTCTCAGCAACCTTTTAGAGTTGTTTGAGAATTTCAATAAACATGTGGACAGGGATGATCTGGTAGACATTGTTTACTTGTTATTTTTTGTTATCCTGGGGTTGTCCCTAGGTCATCCCCAGTTGATCCCAGGATCTCCTGTGTGGCATATGGACGCACAGGGATGACCTAAGGATAACCCCGAGATAAATGCCTGGTATAGACATGGCCTCTTTCTCTCCTTGTCATGGTACTGAGGGGAAAAATGCTCCTCCGCCACTGGTATTTGCATTTCAAGGGATACCTCCATTGTTGGCAATGCAAACAGGAGCTTCATGGTCTGAGGACTTGATCAGTGCAAACAGGAGCAACATGGTCTGAGGACATATGAGGCAGCCACCTTACTGAAGCTAAGCAGGGCTGGGTCTGTTCAGTGCCTGGATGGGAGACCACTTGGATACCCCAAGTATGCTCCTTGAATTTCATGACTGATGAAAGGTGGGATATAAACATACAAAATAAATTCAGGGGATTTTTTTTATCAGGGCTTTGGCATGGTTCAGAGCCCTCTAAGGTTTCTTTGTGCAACCCCACCTTCTTTCAGGTGCACCAAATTAAGGCCATCAAAACTAGGGTGACCAGATGGCTCGGGGTTTCCCGGTCCTAACCGGGAAACCTGGGGTGATCCAGGCCAACCGGGGGGCGGGGGGGCAAACCAGGGTAGTGGGGGGGTCACGCGGCTGTGGCAGCGAGGGACGAGTGGCAGTAGACCCGGTGGCGGTGGCGGCGGCGGAGCCCGGGAAGTAGCCGCCCCAGCAGGTAAGTGCCCTCACTCACGCCTCGCACTCCTTACTTGCAGGGGCATCCGCTTCCCTCCGGTGCTCAAATCTACTGAGAAACAGGCTTCGCGGCCTGTCTCTCAGTGGCACGCCGGGTGATGACGTCATCACCTGGTGTGCTACTGAGAGACAGGCCGCGAAGCCTGTTTCTCAGTAGATTCGAGCACGGGAGGGAAGCGGACGCCCCTGCAGGTAAGGGGCGCGGGGCACGGGGCGCGGGGCACGGGGCACGGGGCACTTACCTGCTGCGGTGGCCGGGTCCTCCGCCGCCGCCATGTCCTTCACCACCACTGCTGGGCTCGTGAGGCCAGAGGCCGCGTGGAAGAGACGAGAGAGGGCCGGATCCAGAAGTGACATAATCGGCCCTCCCTCGCCTCTTCCGCACGGGCATCTGGGCTCCTTGGGGCTCGTTGCCATCGCGATGAGCCCTGACGAGGCCAGAGGCCGCGCGGAAGAGGCGGGGGAGGGCCGATTACGTCACTTCCGGATCCGGCCCTCCCCCGCCTCTTCCGCGCAGCCTCTGGGCTTACGAGCCCAGCAGCGGGGGACCCGGCGGCGTTGGAGGACGAAGAACCAGTGGCAGAGGAGGAAGACCCGGCGGCGGCGGGGGACCTGGGGGTGGCGGTGGACCCAGCGGGGGTGGCGGCGGAGGACCCGGCAGGGGCGGTGGAGGAAGAGACTCCGGTAGGTCTGGGCTGATGTTTTTTGGGGGTGGGTGACTTGGTGGGGGGGTTGTTTTGGGTTGGTGGGGTGGCTTGGGGGGTGGCTTGGTGGGTGGGTTGTTTTGGGTGGGGGGTGGCTTGAGGGGGGTTGTTTTGGGTGGCGGGGGGGACCATGATTTTGGGTTCCAAAATTTGGTCACCCTAATCAAAACAAGTCATGAGTGTGCATCAGCTGATACTGTCATTCATTTGCATTGCTGCTGTTCACAGTATCCTGGTATGGTTTTAAAAGGGGATTGAACAAATTCAGGGAGGATAAAGTTACCAATGGTTACTAATCCTCCTGATGACTATATGCTACCTCTGGTATCAGAGGCAGTATGCATATACTTGCATCATTTTATTATCGGTCAACAGACCATATCACAAATTAAAATATACAGTTTTGTCAAAATTCACAGGACAGTACATGGAAATATCTTCATATAGCCATTTGAGTTCTATAACGAATGGTGAGATATACAAACTTTGAGACTTGGGTGGTAACAAGCTTATCTTTGCCCTGGAGAAGAATAATAGATAGGATTTCTTTGGAGCGACCAGGGAGATCCTGAATAATTGGTCGCAACAGATCATTCCTAATCCCATTATAGAAATTGCAACTGAGGAGCACATGTACGATTGTCTCAGTCTCAGAATTGTTACATGGACAGAGTCTATTTTCCACTGGTAAGGGTAAATGCTTTCCTATATTTTGGGACAAAGAGCCACTCTAGATATGCCATTTCATCTCTGTCTGTGTAGTCCGGCAAGCCCGCATCTCCTGGAGATCGATATCAGCCAGTCTTTGTTTGATAGTTAGTTTGACACCACCCGAATATAGCAAGAGTAAGTGGGGGGGGGGGCAATATGCATATGTACACCAGTTGCTGGCTGGGTGGGTTCTGTTGTGCTCATGTCCTGTTTCCCAACAACAGCTGAGTGGCCACTGTGTGAACTGAATGCCGGACTAGATGGACCCTTGGTCTGATCTAGAATGGTTCTTCTCATGTTCTTATGTTATGATAATGAGCCAAGTGAGGGGTCTGACAGGAGACGGGTAAGAGTCAGCGAGCACCACCAATCCTTCACACACCCCTATTCTAAAATCCTCCAACCCTCCATCATCTCCCCTTCAATATTTGTGTTGTTCATTTCTGCATCTTTTCCAGCTACGTGATGTTCTTTCTGAGACTGTGCAACCAAAACTGTAGACACTGTTCCAACCACACCATCCATCTATATGAAGGTATTAAGATACTGGAGATTTTATTTTAAAACCTTTCCTTAATAATCCCTAGCACAGAATTTGTCTTGTTCACAGTTCCCACGTGTTGAATAGACAGTTTCACTGAGCTATTTGCCATGATCTCAAGATCTCTTTCCTGATTAGTCACTGTCAGTTCTGACCCCATCAGTGTATATGTGAAAAAAATCCATTACAAATTTTAATGCTTGTAGCTTGCAATGTTCATAAATTATAAGATCTTCCTCTCTAATTCTATGAACTGACATCCGGTTCTCTAGACTCTAATTTATACACTATATTAGATGTAGACATTAAGAGAAGCTATATTATAATTCATATAGAGTGTCCCTGAATAGTGAATATATTTATTACATTTGAAGAGAAATATGACAGCTAATAAAAATTCGTTGCATTGAATCAAAGTTTATGTTTCATACTATGAAATGAGAGGGCAAGTAATATTCTCATAATTGCAGTTAATCAGTTCTAATGGTTTCCTGCTACTTTTGCAGCCAAAGAAAACTCCTACTTATTAATCAGGGCTAAGTTTCCCCAGTGTTTTGATTATGCAGCTTAACAAAGTCAGAAATCCAAAGGAGGAGACCTCAAAAGTGTAAACTAAAGTATTATGAAAGCAGTAACAACCACAGTGGGGGCTGAGCTCATATTAGCTCAAGAATTGGAACCAGATTTGACCATGATGAGCAAGGTTGCCACTGATTTGAAAAATATGACTCAGAATACTTCTGTGCTTTAAAAAGCATCTTCATCCACAGGTATCAGCAGGTGAAGCTTTGTATAGTACACAGAGTGAGAGGTCATCACCTGCAAATGTCTGTAGATTGAGCTGCTGTAAAAACCAGAGGAGCTGGTAAACAAAGTTGGTTACACTAATCATAACTAGGGATGGACCAATCTGTCAATTTCTTTTTCTATCAGTTTCTCATTTGTCCAGTCTTTAGTTCAGTTCATCTTGAACTTGAAGAATATATTTTGTTAAAAAATGTACAAACATTTGTATGCATTTTAATGCACATTTCTCCTATTTCCCTTTTTTGTCAGCAAACTTGCTTAATATACGTGAGCATTTTTTTTTTACAAATATCTGCATTTTTGTATGAATTTTTTGATGTGAGAACTTCATTGCAAACTACAACAATGTGTGAATTTCAAAGAATAACTCCATTTCAATCCATATATTGATTCAAAAGTGCAAAATTAGGTAAGTTCACATTAAAAATGCAAACCAAATAAAGTTCTTTCCCATTCCTAATCATTACTTACAGCTACAGTGGGTTTCTGTGTGTGGAGGTGGGTGGGGAGTAAGGCATATTTCAGGGAGAATATAAAATGCTCCAGGATGCTTTGCATAGGGTGGTTCTCTCTCTCTCAGGTGTTTTCAGATTCAGTGTTTGCAAGTTTTCAGGAAGACAGAAGCCCCCTTCAGGTATTCAAAGTCTCTATCTTTGGAGAGCAGATGGGGATGCATGCTTCAGCCCTGCTCCTTCCACCCCCAATCTCCTCAGGTTGGTGGTGAAGGTCTGAAGAGGAAGCCTAACCGTGTTCGGCTGTACAAAGTTATAGTTCTCCACAATCAGGGTTTCTTATATCAAAGGATACTGTGCCCAGCCATTTTCAGCTGAATGAAGTTGCCCTTCCTCTTCAAACCTTCCCCATCAACATGGGGAGATCAAAGGTAGAGATTGTACCATATGGAGAGCCGTACTATATGGATATAGCTTTTGAATGCCTGAAAAGGAGTATTAAGGAAGAGGTCAATGAGATGATGGTGTGTAACAAGTCCTTTCCCCAAAGCACATCATAGCATCAAGAGATGAAAGGAGAAGTCTTATGGGGGGAGACTGGACTTGGTAAAGAAGACTCATAAAACATTTCTCATGAATTCCTTGAGCAATGATCAGATAGTGGGAGGGGAGGAACTATTTTGGGGCCAGTGGACAGGCACACAAATATTCTGAGGCACTTCATGGCTCTCTCTGGAACATCCACAAGAAGCTTCTGATGTACTAGCAAATTATATTTCATGTTATATTAGTCTACCAGCTGTCTGTGGAGGAGTGGGATGATTTAAGTTCCCCCCTCTGCAGCTGACAGGTGCTGGTATTAGTAAACATCATTGGAAATGTCCAAAAGGGAAACTCCTTGGTTGTACTTTCTAAAACATCTGAAACTGAAATGGCAGCTCCCATTTTGGCACAGCTACAATATGAGTTGTACACCAGAGTGATTGATGAGAGATTTCCCATGAATTAAAATTAGAAGCCAGCCATTTGGCAAATAATCATATTTGTGGATTGGCTTGTTACTTATGCCTGCAATGAGACCTCAATGCATTTGAGCCAAAAGACTGTTCTAATGAGAAATGGTTTAGGAAGAGGGTGATGTACAGGAAGCTTCTATAAGATTTCCCTAGAAATATTTCTTGGAAAGCATGAAAGGGCTTTTATAATGTTTATAAAGTTTCCTCCTTATCCTGTGCCCCCTCTCCACAAACCTCAAGAGTTCCCCTCTCTGCAGTGCTTTGGCACCTTGTTCTAACTACCTCTGATATATACATCTTTTTTTCAGAAGTATATATTAGAGGTAGTTACAACCACTTTCATGGGATCCTGGTAAGTTCTCACCTACTAGGTATTCTACAGTAGGGTATTAGTGAAGAGAAAGAGACTTCTTTCCTTCATGTTCTGTTGGTACATGGAAGCATATTCCCTCAAGAACTGGGAAGGAGTTTTGCCTATGCATTCTAAAGAGAACATTGAAAAAGAGCTCATTGTCTAAGTACATCTACATCTGTTTGAGAAATACCTTGACTTAAATTAGATCCTGCAATTTTAAAACATAAATCTGGCCATCATAAATATTTAACTAACTTATGAAGTCCTTATAAGTAGAAATATTTTTTATCCCACAATTCAGGATGGTTTTCATTTGAAATAGAGTGCAAGCCATCCTTTAAAAGAAAAAGAAAATGTGGCTCAATTACATTTATGGTTAATTTTACAGAAGATATAAGCTAGCAAAACCACAGACTTTTATTTGTGACAATTCCAGTCTTATGCCTATTTCTCTTGCTCTAAGCCTATGATGCCTATATATTATGCCCAGCTAAATTTTAATCAAAACATGTTGTAGGCTGCAATTGATTTTCCTAACATTCAGTGTGATATTAGATTGTAAGGAATTGCTTTTTCCATGAGGTTCATGGACCTCTTCCCTTGCCATCTTCTGCTATTTGATGAAGACTTTTGCATTTTGGAAAACATTTGCCTTTCTGGGAAAATATTTATTTGCTGTGCTTGCTTGCTTCATTTAGTCATTCATTATGTTTTTAGTCCACCCAACAGCAAAAACGTCTCTGGGCAGATTGTATGATAAAATAATAAAAGCAGTATACAATAAAAATAACAATAGTCAAATCACTACAGCCAAATCTAAATTGTAGAATTAATAATTCCTGGGAGGAAAGGAATGTCTTCACCTACTACTGAAAAGATAATGGCATGGGTACCAGGGAAACCTCCTTGGGGAGGACATTCCATAAGCAGGGTGCCACAGCTTTATTCCATGGAGGCATACAAAGGAAGGCCTTCAAAGATGACTTAAGGGTCCAGGCAGCAAGAGATATTCCATTAGGCACTCTGCCTAAAATACTCAAGTACCTTGAAATAGGCCCAGAATTGAACTGGAAACCACTGTAGCTTATGAAGCACTGGCATCCCCATACCAACACATTCTAGTAATCCAACCAGGAGGTTACCAGAGCATGGATAACTGTCACCATGCTCTCTCTGTCCAGACAGTGTTGCAGCTGGTTTATCAGTCTAAGCTGATAAAAGGGACTCCTGCACGCCAAGGCCACCTGTACTCCAAGTGACAGTGATTTCAATGCTCCTTCAGGGGGAGTGCAACATGTCTAGAACATGTTGAGGACCACTCAACTGGGCAGACAAATCAATCACTAATAGTACCTTCATTTTGTCTGGATTGAGCTTCAGTTTATTGGCCCTCATCAGACTTTCAGGCACCAATTCCAGACATTCACTACCTGGGTTAGATGAAAAGGAGAGATAAAGCTAGATTTGTTTATTTATTTATTTATTGCATTTTTACTGCCCTATAGCCGAAGCTTTCTGGGCAGTTCACAAAAATTAAAGCCATGAAATCATTTTAAGAAATATAAAACATATTTTATAATAATAATATTTTAATAATAAAAATATTAAAGTTAGATGAAAAGAAAAGTTAGTAAAGTTAATAAAATTAGTAAAGTTGGATGAAAGGAAGAAATAAATGGCTGAATTCGGACAACATGATAGTCAATGGTGGGGTAATAATCAACTTTACAGTTGTTCATCTAGGGGGTACTCCGCATACAACATGGTAATCAACTGTGGTGTGGATTAGGATCAGCGCTGAGTTTGCTATGGCAGCATTCGGATGACACGATAGTCAATACAACTGACGATTGTTTTTCCCCACCCAGTGGATTATTGTGTCATCCGAATTCAGCCAATATGTCACCTGAGAGCCAATGTGGTGTAGTGATTAGAGTGATTGACTCAGAAGATCTGGGTTCTAATCTCCATTCAACCATGAATCTGACTTGGTAACTTTGGCCCAGTCACTGACTCTCAGCTGAACCTACATCATAGGGTTGCTGTGAGGAGAAAATGCAGAGGAGGAGGACTATGTAAGCCACCTTGGGTTCCTTGCAAGAGGAAAAAATGTGGGATATAAATATAATGAATGAATGAATGAATGAATGAAAATTTACATATAGGCACTGCAGCCAACATCCCTGGATAACCTTCCCAGCAGTTTCAAGTAGATTTTTAATAGCAAGGGGTATAAAATTGAGTTCTGTGGAATGCCATGATGTGATTGCCACAAAGCAGTAATGCCCCAGAACTGCCTTCTGAAAATGGCCATCTAATTAAGAACAGAATCACTATAAACAATGCCCCCAACTCAGGCAACTAATCTAGAAAGATATCATGGTCAACGTCATCCAAGAGTGCCTGGCGTTGATTGACTATCACTTGTTCTTTCTCAAGAAGGGGATGTTCTTATGGGTCCAGATTTATTTATTTATTTATTTGTTTCCCATTAGTTGAAGCTCTCTGGGCGACTAGATTTCTTCAGGAGTGTCCTGATTTCTGCCTCTTTCAGAAAGGCTGATACCAGTCCCTCCCTCAAGGAAGAATTCATATCCTCCTAGGCCCAACCAGCCATCTCCTCTTTATTAGTTGTAAAAAGCCAAGATGGGCAAGGGTTGAAAATGAAAGTGTTCAGTCGAACTCATCCTAGGACAACTCAACAACTGAAACTTATCCAATACAACTGGCCCAGAATTGCTCTGGATACCTCCACTAATGGATCTGTACTACCCATGGAGTCCCAAGTCATGACAGTTAGGCAATTTTATATTCCAAGTGTCTTGCAAATTTGTCATAGCAAGCTGACAAGGGAATGATCAATTTCCTTTGAAGGTGAGTTCACAATGGGCCCTTCACCACCTAGAACAGGTCTGCTGGATGACCTGGTGAATATGCAAGGGAGGTAGAAGATAATGCTTTGTTTGCCACCCTAACTAACCACCACCAAATGGGCTTGGTAATAATCTTTAACCCAGGTTTGATCAGATTCAGCACCATGTTCCTCCACTTGCATCCAGCTATTGATTTGCTTACTTCATTACCCTCAGCTCCAAGGTATACCAGGGAACTACTTTTGAAGAGAGAGTGATTGGGTGGGATTGTGTAATCACCCAGTGACTAGGTCTTTGACAGGAGCATCCCATCATTCCTATCAGAACCCCCCACCCCAAGCCTTCTGGAAAACATTAGAATCCATTAGATTCTGAGGCAGACCATTTTTATGCATCCCTCAGCCTTGCAGAGGAGAGAAGTTGCTAAAACCTAAGCAGATCATTTGTGGGATTTTCTGCCTCAGGTGCCAAAATAACTTCAGTTGGCCTTAGGCACCATGCACCTTGATTTGGGAGAGCAGAAAGAGTGGGTCTCAGGTGCTGCTCCACCACAGGAAACAAAATGTCTTGTCCCAGCCCTGTGCAGGAGGGCCCAATCAAAATCAGGACCATTTTTTTTAAACAACAACAACAACCAGAACCTCAGGCCCAAGGACCAAATCTAGCCCTCCTGGGGTCCCAATTAGCCCTTCAGTGTTCCCCCCT
The DNA here is from genome assembly GCA_029215795.1 of Anniella stebbinsi. Classification (NCBI taxonomy): domain Eukaryota; kingdom Metazoa; phylum Chordata; class Lepidosauria; order Squamata; family Anniellidae; genus Anniella; species Anniella stebbinsi. Next base: position 49,849,128 of record JARDYH010000003.1, on the reverse strand, counting down.
TTTACTGACCACAATGCCTTTCCCCAGCCCCCAATCATTTGATGGTTTCCTGTCTTTTATGCATTTTCCTCCATTCTAAAGTTTTTGTTCTTAAACTGTAACATTTTTTTTTTATAAAATTTTGACAAAAAGAAAGAAAAATGTGGTCATGCAGATTTGAATCTATCAATTTCAATGCATATATATAAAAGACATGTGTGTTTGTATGTGTGGGTGTATGAAAATATAGGTTTCTAGGAACTGCACACAAACTTCAACAAAAGCACACCAATATTTCAAATAAGCACTGATTTGTAGGTGGTGTCTGTGCATCACCTGTTCAAATGATGAAAGCATTACAAGGTCTTCAATTCATTGAATTATAGGAGGAAAGCATTTATTCTTCCGATGTTGTAATATCAGTCTTTTAGCTATCAGAACGGTATGGCCTGATCATGCTTTAACTCCCAGGAAGCCAGTAGATAATTTAAAAGAACATGAAATGCCTCACCCATCATTATTTATTTATTTTTTACATTTATATAACACCCCTTAGCCGAAGCTCTCTGGGCGGTTTACAAAAGTTAAAACTTGGACATTGAAAATCGATATACAAAATTTAAAACCTTAAAACATAAAAACAGGCAATAAATAAAAACAGTGCACATTTAAAACAGCTGTGAATTCTCAGCCAGGCCTAAATACAGTTCTGGGGTCAATTAAAAACTCAGTACATGCTGTTAAATGCCTGGGAGAAGAGGAAAGTTTTGACCTGGCGCCGAAAAGACAACAATGTTGGTGCCAGGTGAGCCTCGTTGGGGAGATCATCCCATAATTTGGGGCCACCACTGAGAAGGCCCTCTCCCTTGTTGCCATCCTCAAAGCTACCCTCAGAGTAGGTACCCGGAGTAGGACCTTAGATGTTGAATGTAGTGTAGGGGTAGGTTCATGTCAGGAGAAGCATTCTGTCAGGTATTGTGGTCCCAAACCATGTAAAGCTTTATAGGTTAAAACCAACACCTTGAATCGGGCTCGGAAACATACAGGCAGCCAATGCAAGTGGGCAAGAGTTGGTCTTATTTGTTTGAACCTCTTGGTCTGGGTTATTGGTCTGGCTGCCGCACTTTGCACAAGCTGCATCTTCTGAACCATCTGCAAAGGCAGCTGTGATGTTCTACTGCTTATTGTTATAATTGTATTGCAAGGTTTGTTGTTTAGGATATTATGTATGTATGTATGTCTTTAAAAAGTTTAGGATTGCTAATAAGTAAAGTAAACGACTAGACCGAAATGTACTTACTGTTTGTGATTATAGGCCTTGGTAAATATATAGTGATTGGCTGGTTGTTTAGAGTGCCTGGATTGGTTGGCTGTGTGAGAGTGGGAGGAGCTGGAAAGCAGAGGGAGTGTATATATGATTCTGGCAGAGAGACAAGAGGGATTGGGATAGTATTATGAGATGAGAGAGTGTATTTGATGAGTTAAGAGAAGTGTCTGATTGAATACTGAGAGAGTGAGATAGAGTTTTAGGGAATAGATTATTAGATAAGAAACAGTTTGAAACCATTTAAGAGTGTGCTGATAGAAACCACTAAGCTTTGTACTTGTAACCACTATACAGCAGAACTGAGGAAACCAATAAGCTTGTTGACACACAATTACTTAAGTTAATAAATTATTGTTAATTACATCAACTGGTGTGGTCTTGAAGTGTGCCTAAGGAGGATACTGGTGGCAGCAGAAAAGGGGTAAACTGACGGCCAGGTTGGTGGGCTGTGGTGCTGTGGGGCCTAAATTGTAAAGGTGAGACAGAGGCAGTAGCAAGTGGTCGGAAATCCTCACAGCAGCCCCACATAGAGTGCATTGCAGCAATCTAACTTGGAGGTTACCAAAGCATAGACAACTGAAGCCAAGTTATCCCTGTCCAGATAGGGCCATAGCTGAGCCACCAACTGAAGTTGGTAGAAGGTACTCTGTGCCACTGAGGCCACTTGAGCCTCACGTGAGAAACCCCAAGCTACAAACTTGCTCCTTCAGGGGGAGTGCAACCCCATCCAGAACAGGTTGAAGACCCTCATCTGGTCAGAAGAACCACCTACTAACAGCATATCAATCTTGTCTGGATTGAGTTTCAGTTTATTAGCCCTCATCCAGTCCATTGTCGCAGCCAGGCACCGGTTCAGCACATCCATAGCTTCACCTGATGAAGATGAGAAGGAGAACTAGAGTTACGTATCATCAGCGTATTGATGACAACACACTCCAAAACTCTGGATGACCGCACCCAATGGTTGAACAGCATGAGGGACAAGACTGAGCCTTGCAGAGCACCATACTGGAGAATCCACGGGGTCGAGCAATGTTCCCCAAGTACCACCTTCTGGAGCCAACCCGCCCAGTAGGAGCAGAATCACTGCAATGCAGTGCCTCCCACTCCCAACTCAGGCAGTCGTCCCAGAAGGATTCCATGGTTGATGGTATTAAAAGCCGATGAGAGATCAAGGAGAATCAACAGAGTCACACTACCCCTGTCTTTCTCCTGACATAGGTCATCATACAGGGTGACCAAAGCTTTTTCTGTGCCAAAACCAAGCCTGAAACCCGACTGAAATGGATCCAAATAATCAGTCTCATCCCAGAGTGTCCTATAGCTTAGTTACTAGAATTAAGGACATAATCTAGGCTGACCAGATAAAATCCAGGTCAGGGCTCATGTCACTTTAACAGTTGTCGAGAAAAGGGAATTTCAGCCAGGGTCATTTGTATGCAATGAGTTCCTGGTGAAATTCCCTCTTCATCACAACAGTTAAAGGTGCAGGCACTATACTACAGTGACCATATACAAAAGAAGGCAGGGCCCCTGCAACTTTAACTGGTATGATGAAGAGGGAATTTCACCAGGAACTCATTGCATACAAATGACCCTGGCTGAAATTCCCTTTTCTTTACAACTGTTAAAGTGACATGAGCCCTGACCTGGATTTTATCTGGTCACCCTAACATAATCCTATGCATGGTTAGACAGAAAAGGTTTTTTAAATGATATTTTATGTGTGTGTGTGTGTGTGTGTGTGTGTTTAAATAGCACCTCCCAATACAAATAGTAGGTTCAGGTAGGCAATTTCTGGAGTACAGTACTGGGGTGAAGGGTTTGTTTTTTTTAAAACCCATCCCTCCTCATTCTAATTGCATACACCCTATCCATGTTCTTTTTAAAGTTTGAAAAAAGAATCACACAATGCCAAACTACCCATTAAATGTGTAGTTTGGCCCCCAGATTTTAGGTAATTATTATTGCTTATGGAGGAACACAATCTATCACACTTCTCTTTTTCACCTGTTGAAAAATTCACTGTATTTCAAACATCTGCTTGCTTTTGTGTTACCAAAGTAGGTCTGACAAGAACAAAAATAAAAAATTCTCTTCGCTGATTAATTCACAAAAAAACTTGCTCTGTTTCAAATGCCAGGTGCTTTGCTCACTAAAAACAAAAGAACACCCACCTGAAATCCATTTGTCTGTGATGAATACTGAGTTTGAAAATCAGATAAATAAAAGCAGAGCATTCAGTAATCAAGAAGAGCTATTTTAGGTAAGGTTAATTCAAAATTATCAGCAAATTATTGCTTGGAGAAAGGTTAGAGTTCTGGGATTGAAGGTTTCCATATGCATGTTTAAACAGCACTGCTAACATATAAAAGCTGGATTTCAGCTGTTTGATTAATGGTTTTTGTGATATGTATTGATGAGTAAATAGATTGCTGTCATGATTCCATGCTTACGGAGCTGGAGTTCATGATTCTGACATGTATAATGACATATATAATTATGTATCACATATCTAACACTTAAAATTATGTATGTGTATACATGTACATGTGTGAGAGTGTGTGTGTATATGTCATATAACAATATAATAAAGTGTGCATACTAGAAAAGCCTGCCAGAGCTGGAGCTAAACTGAGACCATTTGGACTGTTTCTGATGCTCCCTGAAGTGAAGTGGGCTTTCCTCCAAATTGACCAGAACTAAAGTTGGAGTCTGCATAAAACTTCGTTCACATCCATCTTCAAAAGGCAGACAGTGTGGCCCTTTCCACACCAGCAAGTTTTCCTGAGGCTGCCCCTGCCTGCTTGCGGAGAATTCACATGATGCACAGAGTATCCCATAACCAGGCAGGGGCCAGCCCTCCATTTTTGCGGGGGAGCAAGGGACCCTATTCTCCAGGTTTGTTCCCTGCTCCTGGGATGGCAGCGAGATGGGCAGCTTGTGTGCCTGCCCATCCTGGGCGCAGCCGCACTTACTCGCGAATAAGTGTGGTTGTACTGTAGTAAGATAATTCAAAATTCCCTTATACGTGCCTCTGAAATAATAATTAATAAAATGTGTCTCATGAACGACCTCAGGTAAAGAGGAAAACACGTAGGGGAATTGATAAGTAGCTACATTCCTAAAAGCAGAGAACAAAGGTTAAAGCAGGAACTGATACATCAATGAACTCTGCCCTCCTAGGAGACAGGCTATCTGACAAAGATTGCAATGTTTGTGGATTCCGTCTCGTAGTTAAAGATAAGAGTTAACTGAATCCACATCAGAAGATTCTTTGAAGCCTATGTGTATTCAAGATAATTTAGAAATCAATTACTGTTTAACTGAGCAGAGATCCATGTATCCTTGTGTGATTTTTCTATTTAAGGTTGATCAAAATATGTATTCGGTACCATTTCTAGGTTTTGATTCCTAGATGGTCACTTCTTGCAAGAAGGAGAATTAAAGTTTTCGATCTTACACGTGTCTTTCGTCTGATTGGGATAGTGACGGTTGGGACACGGAAATACATGAGTCTGATTTCAAGACTCTTACCACAGTACCGATGGCCACGGAGCTGCACTGCGTGGCTCCAAGGCCATCAGGAGAGGGGGGGCCCGATTTCGCTATCCCCAGGATGGGAGGGGGAGGGGGCACGATTGCGTGCAGGTTTTTAAAATATAGTCACAACAGTTGCAGAAGAGCGCTCGTGCGCTTCCCGGGGATCACCTGGAAAAAAATGGCTGCCGTGACTTGTGACGGCCTGGGAGAATCCCAGGCCATTGCATTCTGGTGTGGCTTGAGTGCACCAAACTCGGAAGTGGTTACTTCTGGGTTCGCCCACTCCCTGCCCTCCACACCCCTATGGTATGGAAAGGGCCTGTGTCTCCCAAAATTGTGTCCTTTGCTTGCTTTCTCTAAATGCTAGTGGGGGAGGAAAGGGGTTGAATGACTGACAGATCCATCTTCTAATCATATGACATAGTTTACCAAGAGCTCTCCAACCATGGTGCTTTAGGGAAGGCAAGGATGGAACCATTAGATAGTCATTCTTCTTCTTTTGCCACCAGGTTTCACTATGGGGAAAAAGCATTAAACTGGGTTTTTAACCATTATAACTCCCTAGCTCCTGCACCTATCCTTATGAAACGTTGTAGCTTTTTTGCCTGGAGATGCTTCCATGATGTATACCATTTTCATACAAATTGTCCCAAAACCACTAGGTGGCAGAGGGAAGTGGCAGCAAATCATTCACCCTCCTCCCAAATCTGAGGACTTCATGTTTTCATTAACTACTATACCTATCCTTCTGAAGTCTTGCAGTTTTATTACTTATGACCACCTCTATCCTGTCTATCATTTTCAGAAGAAAGGTCCACAATGGAGATAAGTATGCCCATTTTTGTGTGTGTGGATACCTCCAAAATGTCAAGGCTGTTCTTGCACAAAAATCCCTGCACCTATTAATTTGAAATGTAGCAGGCATGGTAAACTCAGAAAGTGTCATTCTAAAAAAGCCCTCCCTGGATCCCCTGGACCTTAATAACTACAGGCCAGTATCAAATCTTCCATTTTTGGGCAAGGTGATCGAGAGAGCGGTTGCCTTTCAACTCTAGGCAGTCTTGGATGACACTGATTTTCTAGACCCATTTCAAACCGGCTTCAGAGCAGGATACGGAGTTGAGACCGCTTCGGTCGCCTTAGTAGATGATCTACGCCTTAGTATCGACAGGGGGAGTGTTTCCCTGCTGGTATTCCTGGACCTCTCAGCGGCTTTCGATACCATCGACCATGGTATCCTTCTGGAGCGCCTGGGGGAATTGGGAATCAGGGGCACTGTGCTTCAGTGGTTCCGATCCTATCTCTCAGGCAGGCTCCAGATGGTGATGCTTGGGGATAGCTGCTCTTCAAAAAAGGAGTTGCAATGTGGTGTACTGCAAGGTGCCATCCTTTCCCCAATGCTGTTTAACATTTACATGAAACCGCTGGGAGAGATCATCCGGAGGCATGGGGTGGGGTGCTATCAATATGCTGATGACACCCAAATATATTTCTCTATGCCTTCAACAACATTGTCAGCTAAGGATAGTGTGTCTCCTCTGAATGAATGCTTGGAGGCGGTAATGGGCTGGATGAGGAAAAACAAACTGAAGCTGAATCCAGACAAAATGGAGGTGCTTGCTGTCAAAGGCCCCAACCTGGGTTTGGAGGTATGTCAACTAGTTCTGGATGGGGTTACACCCCCCCTGAAAGACTGTGTTCGCAGCTTGGGGGATACTCCTGGATCCCTTTCTCCAGATGACAGCTCAGATTGATGCGACAGCCAGGAGTGCCTACTATCAGCTTCGGCTGATACGCCAGCTGCGCCCCTTCCTAGAGTTGGAAGACCTAAAGACGGTAGTGCACGCACTGGTAACTTTGAGGCTCGACTTCTGCAATGCGCTGTACATAGGGCTACCTTTGTGCCTAGTCTGGAAACTTCAACTTGTTCAAAATATGGCAGCCAGGTTGGTCACCGGTACACCTAGGGGTGACCACATTACACCAGTTTTAAAATCACTTCACTGGCTGCCGGTCAATTTCCGGGCGAAGTATAAAGTGTTGGTTATTACCTTTAAAGCCCTACATGGTTTGGGCCCAGGCTACCTACGGGATCGCCTTCTCCCATACAATCCGCCCCGCACTCTTAGGTCCTCTGGGAAAAACGTACTCAAGCCAGCCAGAACTAGGCTGGTGAGTGTTACCCCGAGGACCTTCTCTTCTATGGCTCCCAGGCTATGGAATGGTCTGCCGGAGGAGGTTAGACAAACTGACAGTCTTCACGAATTCAAGAGAGTCGTGAAGACTGTTCTTTTCCGGCAGGCCTATCCGGATGAATTTTAAATGTTTTAATTATGTGTTTCTCTTGTTTTATTTTTTTTTAAAAACTTTGTTATGCTTGTATGTGTATTGTGTTCCCCGCCTCGATCCGTAGGGAGAGGCAGGTTATAAATAATAATAATAATTATTATTATTATTATTATTATTATTCCTGTTAATTTCATCCAATTCTGTCAAGGAAAAAAAAACAATAATTGGAGTTCCCTTGGAATTATGTGTATGGATGGCACAAAAATCTCTGCACCTATTTTCCCTCATGTTTGACAAGCAGAGTTCCATCCTAAGAGGCTACTATACTCGCATTTTTATCCACTTCTAACAAACATCAAAAAAAGGTATAGTGATTTTTCGATATCCCATGACAGTCAATGTGAGACATGAAGCCTTGGATTTCCAAAACTCAACTCAAGTCAAAGCAGATGGCTTCCAAATCAGACTGAGCAGAATAAGGCCATTTCCCAAAGCACTGAATCAGGGTCCAAGTCTAAACTCAGTGCATACCTCTGGTACCTAATGCTGTGTTTATACTATTGGGCCATCTAGCTTGGCATTGGCTACACAGACTGGCAATCGCTCTCCAGAGTTTCAGAGAGGAGATTTTTCAGTCATACCTGGAGATGCCAGGGATGGAACCTGGGATCTTTTCATAAAAAGCATGTGCTCTACTGCTAAGCTTTGGCCCTTCCCCCTCTTTTCCACCATTCCTTTAAAATACATTCAATCAGTACGTGCACCAACACATGATGCCCAGACATGCGTGTATCACCCCTTACTGAATGGTTCCATTAGATGGTGGTAGAAACAGGGGATGGTTGGAGCTCTTCTTGTTCTGCAGCTGCCAACGTAGTAGCCAAGAAAATTGACATACGAGCAATTCAAATGTCCAAAGCCTGATCTGGATCCAAAGTGGCTCAGATCAAGTTTGAATTGGGCTGAGGCAGGTCTGGACTGATTTGGAAGATCTGATTCGGCCTCCAAAGTGGGTTAGAGGGCTCTGTACGCAGCCCTAATTTATACATGTGTACATCTTCACAAGGGTTTGCACAGCACATCTGGTTTGGTACTTCAGCATTGAAATGGAGAATAACATATATGTGACCCTAAACCTGTTAGGAATTAAGAGGGTAGCTATATTATAGAAACAACTACCATAGTCCATCTTCCTCTGCTCTTTTGCTGTTCTTCAGAACATATTAAGATCCCTGTTATTGCCAAGATTCCACATTTGGCAATATGAGGTTTGACCAATCTGGGACTTCAGAGCCAAATCCTTTAATACTTCCTGCAGCATGTGGTCAGCTGCAACAGATGGCACATGAACTTATTTAATGACCATAAATTAACGGCTGAATTTATGTAACCCTTGGGTCAGCTCCCAGGGCTGGGTTCTGTGTCTAGGGGTGGTTTGTTCTTCCCTTGTGGATCTCTGGCTCAAGCCCCCACCCAGGAAACCAATTTAGAACTGCCTGAATAGCAACCTCACTCACACATAACTACTTGTGTTTATTCCAATTTAGCAATAGAAACCAATAACCTTTAGGTAAAACACTCCTCCTGCCCTTGGTCTAGGTAGGCCAATGGAACTAGGGAGCGCTGCAATAAGCTGGTCTGGTGGGTAACAGCAACAGGAACTGGGGATCGTTGCAATAAGAGTCTCAACAGGAACTGGAGTGCACTGCGAGGAAGATCTCCACCAGCAGGTGGCAGCAACAGGAACTGGGGTGCAAGAAGAGGAAGTGGGGTGCATTGCAATGAGGATATTCAATTTGGAGTAATGTAAAAGTCATGTTAAATAGCAATTTGACTTTAGGAGGGTTTCAGTTAGACTTAGTTCCATGTTGAAGGATTTAGTATGCAGCTTTTCTGTCTTCTCTTTATCCAAGGAATTTGTTGAACAAGTACAAAAATTAGCTCAGCTCTTTGCCCATTCAGCCAGAAACTTCTTCCAGCAGGAAACAGATCGAGTTTAGTTTTTCTTTTCACAGAGGGTATCTGACCCTTTATTCCTCATTAGAGTCCTGACCCCTATTCTCCAAGGGTCCTTTAAAATCAGGGTGAGCCAGCACCCAGTCCGCACCTATAGTGTGAGTGACTTACAGAGATGGAAACACAAGGGTTCCTACCATCCCTTTTGTCGCTTAACTATTCCTAACAGTCCCAGAAGGGCATATGCACCATTCTGCTCCAAATGCAAATGAGCTCCATGCATGCTGGGCATGTTTTTCTGCTCCCCCCCCCCCCACTGGGTGGTGTATATTCTTTTCCTTATCACTTTACATTTAGACATGTTAGTTTATAATCTTGGCCTTCATTACCTGTGCAACCATTCCAAAACTATTTGATTGGATTGGTATCTGAGCACTTTAACTAGCCCAGAATGTATGGTGACCAGATCGCCCAGGGTTTCCCGGTCCTAACTGAGAAAACTGGGGCGATCCAGGCTGACTAGGCTCCGGGGGGGGGGGGGGTTGTCCTGGATTCCAATCAATTCTAAAATGTCCTGGCCATTTGGTCATAAATCCCGGATTCAGAGCCTAAGAAATTCAGACCTCCAAAATGGTGCCTTGAACCTGCTCAGAGGAGCAGCAGCAGCAGCAGCAGCAGCAGCAGCAGCAGCAGCAGCAGAGAAAAACACGGATCCATCTGCCGCCTTTTCCAGAGCACCGCTACTGCTCCACCGGCTCAGATGAGTCACTCACCATGACTCACCCTTCTTGTGCCTGCTGAGGCTGCTGTAGATAAAGAACAACAGCAGCAGAGAAAAGCACATGTGCTCTTCTCAGGCTGCATGAGAGTCCCATGCACTGCGAAGGACTTCGTGGCCAAAGCTTTGGGGTAAGTGTTGGAGCTCCTTGGTTGTTTGTGGGGGAAGAAAGAGAGTTTTGTAAGGTGTTGGTGGGTGGGTGAATAAGTTGGTGGTGGTGGGGAGGGGAAAGGAAAGGAAAGGAAAGGAGGGAGGGAGGGGTGAAAGAAAAGTCCTTCCCGAAAAATCATCCTTCTAATATCCATTTCCTTGGATTTGGGTTGCAAGTCTCAAATCTGTTACTTGGAAGTAAATTCAGTGAATTTAAGATGTCTGGATTTACAGTTGTGGATGTTTTAATTTAAAATTCCACTTTGCAAAAACTTGAAGTAGCTTTCCTTCTATTGTGTTATGTGTGTAGAAAAACATTTCTAAATGAAAAAGAAAGAAAACTACAGAAACATTACTTTGCAACAAAGCACAAAAGCAAACTTTCATTTTAACTGAAAAAATACAGTAAAGGAAATTTTTATTTGGATTTTAAAAACAAAAACAAAAAGCATACATGTAAGGGCACGATCCAGTTACTATAAACACTTTTAGCTACCTAAACTTATACATGTTTAATTAGAAATAATTTCCATAGAACTCACTGGAACTTACTTCTGAGTGGACATGCAGTAAGTGCCATTGTCTGCAGTGGGGCTTTCTCCTAGGTAAGTGTGCAGGGAAAAGCAGGCATTTGACGTTCTCCCATTGAAACAAATGAGATTGTAGAACCCTATGCATGTTTGCTCAAATATAAGTCCCACTATGTTCAATGAATCTTACTCCCAAGCAGGCATGCATGGAATTGCAACCTTAAAAGTACTTAACTTTCATTGAATCATGCCATTAATTTGGGCTGAGTGTGTGGGAGGGTGGTGTTGCCTTTTAAATATGTCAAAGAAAGTCAACATTATTATCATTGTTGTTGTTATTTGCAATTCATTTTGATCTTGTCAGCTAGTGGCACCGAACACGAACAGTCCATATTCTGCTAGAGCCACGATTTGAACACGAAGTAGTTGGCTACTTTGGGGTTAAACGATATCTTTTAATATTAATATTCTATGGTAGCTACTTGGGCAATTGGGGTGGGGGGTAAGCCTCCGTATTGAATTCTCCTCTGGCTTCTGAGAACTAGTGGATAAATGTAATTTAGTGTCATTTTTCTGTTTGATTGCTTAAATTGTTCTTCGCCTATTATTTATTTGCAAATGCTTAAGTACTTTAGGCTGCAATCCTTTACATACTTACCTGGGAATAAATCCTATTTAATTCAATAGAATTTATTTCTGAGTAGACACACATAGGATTGTGCTGTTAGATAACTAAAGCTTAGATAGCTTTCTTCCTTTCCCTCGACCTTTACATATTGCTCAGTTTTAAAAAAATCCTAGCCCTCCTCCCCCCCAAATGGTCCCTGTTTTGTGGGTCCAGAATATGCCAACCCTATGGGTGGCCATTTTTATTTTTTTATTTTTATTTTTTTGGGGGGTCTGCTTTGGTGGGATGCTTCGCGCGGCTGGAGAAAAAACAGTCAGCCTTTCCCCAGCCAGGAGAAGCCGCACATGGCAGCTGGCTGACCTTTTTAAAATATATTTTATTTTATGCTTTTTTGGGGGGGTAGGGTTAGGGGACAACAAAAAGGACAACAAACTTTCTGCTCATAGGCAGCATTGGATTGTTCGCTTTTTAATCATGAGAACACAAGCAGGACACGGTGCAACACACAGCACCCTTCCATTCCTGTTCCCCAGCAAGTGGTGCACACACAGGTTTACTGCCTCAGTTACTAGAGGTAGCACATAGCCATCAGGAATAGTAGCCATTGATAGCCTTCTTCTCCAGGAAATTGTTTATCTCCTTTTAAAGCCATCGAAATTGGTGGCTATCACTAAGTCTTGTGCTAATGAATTCCACAGTTTAACTATGCACTGTGTGAAGAAGTACTTCCTGAATTTGCCACCAGTTGTCCGGAATCTCCTAGCTGCTATCCTTACCTCCTGGAAAGAGAGCACTTGGAGCAAAGCGTAACACCTTCTACCAAGTCAGGCCATTGTTTTATTATCTAGCTCAGCCAGTGGAGGCTGGTGGCTCCCAGGGCGGTGAATCACTTGTTCTGCATTTGTGTGATTTTAATATGATGGTATTATCACTTGTTCTGTATTTCTGTGATTTTAATATGAAGGTGTTATGTTTGTACAGAAAGTAAAGTTAAATGTTAATTTCAGATACATTGAATGTCTCACTTGTTCTTTATTTCTGTGATTTTAATATTAGGGTAGCACATGTTTGTCTTAATTGTGTGCTGTGAAATCACACATGTGACCAAGGCTATGTTTGGGTGGGCATGCCCCTTGGGGCTGGATCTGCCCCCTGGGGGCCAGACATATTGGTGGGCACGCCCCCTTTGGGTGGCCATTTTGGACCTGGATTTTGGTTTCTAAAATCTGGTCATCCTACCAGAATGTGAAAGTAAAGTTTTGCTACCAAGAGACTTTGCATATTTTCCCCTGCAAGTTAATAAATGCACTGTATTTACATAAGGATTTAAATGGCCTTTTTTGATTATCAGAGTTTTACACATTCTGCCCCAAAAATATCAAGTACTGAGCCAAGATCATCTGAATTTTGCTATCATATTACAATCAAGGAAATTGATATTACATTTTGTATTTTCACAATTAATTTCCCCCATAGTTTGGATGAGGGGTTGCAAATATTTTTTTATGTAGTATTCATATAACAAAGGCAAGGCAGTGATGATTTTGGAGGCAGAAGTATTTGAGATACCAGGGTCAGATGGACACTAAGAGCAGTAGGTTTTAATAGCCATGGAAAGGGACTTATGCTTGGTTTTAACACTTCTCTTGACCATTAGAAACACCAATTTGCCTCACTTTAGTTTCTGAGACTTGTTTAGCCAGCCACTGCCTTCAAGGCTCAGTTCAGACCTAACATTCAAACCATATTGTTTGTCTGATGGGACTCTGCCTTATGTTTACATGCTCCCTCCTTCCCTTGAATCCTCAGATTCTCTCCCTCACTTCTGATTCATGGCAACTACTCTGCAATTATATCTAAGTCAGTCTGACTATAGTTAAACAGAGCATAGTTTGCTTCCAAGCCACAATTAAAGTCATTGTGCTGAAAATGTCTTTTTCACTATTTGTTGGCTGGATGAAGGTGAAATGAAACCCTCACAAAAGATCATGGAGGAGAAAAGATATTTCTCTGAAATTTTGGTGGTGGGGTTACCTCTTCCCTCATATCATGTCACATCACGCCCATGGAATTCTAGGAAGTGTGACTGGGAGGATGTGGCATGAAGCTTTCTTTATGTTCTTCTACCTGCCACAATTCCTGAAATGCTCTGAGGTCCCCTCTACAAGTTTTCGGTTTGACGCCTGGTTGTCTGATTATGCGCATCTACTGACAATCGCTTTTATGCATAATCCCTATACACGGGAGGCGTTGAAGCGCATTATGGGCTGTATGAAAGGTGCTTTAAAGTTGTTGACATGCTAATGCACTTTGTTTCACCCTTTATTCTCCCCACCCATCAGAATCTCCCACCTATGGTTTCCTAGGTTACCTGCCAGGAATGATGTGGTTAACCTGTTTGGCTACCCCTCTCCCCTCCAATTTCGCCGCCAACTGAAGTTTGTCCCCTCTCCCAGAACTGCTCAGGAATAAATGGGAATGTGCCTCAGAAGTTTCCCCCTCCAGCAGCCTTTTAAAAAGTATTTTAGGCTGCCTCTCTCTGCCCCCCACCATTTGCTGGAGAGAGAGAAAGAGAGAGAGAGACCAAAGAGAAGGAGCAAGTGAGCGAGAGGGTAGAGATCCGCCCAAACGCATGCCCAAACAGACAGGGGAAGCTGCTTCGTTCCTTCCTCCTCCTCCTTATTTTCCCAGCGAGATCAATTGTTTTCCCTTCTCTCTTTCTCAATCATCTGTTAACATTTTGGTGATGTAAAACATTCAGATGCGTACACAACCACACCCCCACACACACCCAGCAAGCAAGCGAGGGGAGCGAGAGACGAGAGAAGTGAGCGAGTGTGTGTGTGTGTGTGTGTGTGTGTGTGTGTGTCTATGGATGGAGGCAGGCATGCAGGCAAGCATGAAAACACCCTCCCCCTGTTCACCCCACCTTCCCTGCTTCCCGTCTCACTAATAACTTTTCTTTTTACACACACACACACACACACACACACACACACACAGCTTATCTCAGGAACCAAGCAAGAAGCGAGGGGATGAGCTGTCTAAGCGGATCACTAATTATCCACACATATGCATGACAACAAGACCATCTGATCATTAATGCGCCTCCTCACAAAATTGTTTACATGGACATAAGGCGTTCTTACTCCTGCGGTAAATTAAAACTCGCTGTTTAATGCGCATTCGAAAATGCGAATAATCGGAGATTTAAAGTGCCTGGACCCCTGATTTGCACTCCGCTCTTGTAGAGGTAAATTTGGTAATGTGCCTTGAAAGAGCTTTAAATAGGTCTTATAGAGGCACCCTGAGAGAAACATGACATCATGCCACATGGCTCTCAAGGCATACTAGGAAGTGCAGCCAGCTGGGAGCTTTGGAGAGAGGCTTCTACCTCTGTGGGCAGCACTGGGCTTTAAAACACACACACACACACACACACACACACACACACACACACACCACAAGAAGAAGAAGAAGAAGAAGAAGAAGAAGAAGAAGAAGAAGAAGAAGAAGAAGAAGAAGAAGAAGAAATTCTGGGGCATCTTGCAAGTTTGAGTAATGTTTGCAGGATTTTCCATGAAAATTTAAGTGAAAGTTAATTCTTCAGTGGTGGAATATTTTGGAGAAATTTGGTGGGGGCAGGGACAACTTGAGTTTTGTTCATCAAATAACACTATGGATCATTACATCGGGAACCAGAAAGATGGTTTGGAAATTATTACCAAATAAGAACAAAAGTCTCCCTTTCTATCATCATCATCATCACCATCATCATCATCATCATCATCATCAAAATTTATTAGACACATTTTTCAACCACAACAAAAGATTTAACAAGAATTAAGACAAACAAATATTTTAAACAATTTTAAACAGCTAAGAACAATTAACAATGAAATACCAGGACCTCATCAAACACCTGAATGAAGAAGTCCCATCATATGTTATAAAATGCCTGAGAGTAGATAGCCATCTTAACGTGGTGCCAAAAAGATAAGAATGACGGTGCTAGGCAAACTTTGCTGGGGAGGGAGCATTCCACAATTGGAGAGGGGTGGGGGTCACCACTGAAAAGGCTCTTTTCTTTGTTGCCATTCTCCAAACCTCCCTTGGAGGAAGTAGCAGAGGAGAGTCTCAGATGCTGACTGTAGTGTACAGGTCAGTTCATCCTGGGAGAGATGCTCTGTCAGATATTGCAGTCCTGAGCCATATAAGATATGTCACTACAATCAAACTGTCTTCTGAATACAGCTTTTTTTTAAAAAAAAAATCACTAGGAATGGCATCAAGTCTTCTGGAATGAAATAGGATTCTTTTATTATTCAACAAACAATGACTGTGAAAGTCCATATGAAATGGTACTTCCCTCCTCCTTTGGTCTTTTTAAATTTCATTCATCCTCTGGACTGAAAAAAAGGCAATTTCCCAAGGTCACTCTGTCCACAAGTATTCTTCCTTGGTGGTCCATGATCTCTCTAGGTAAAAATTGGATTCTTGTCTTAATTATATATTAGTTAGTGTAGATATGTAATTATATCCTCCCTCCCTCCCTCCCTCCAGTATTTCTCCTCTGGGATGTACAGCAGCAACCAAACTTCATTGCTTACTTGGCAATCCAACAAAGCAGTCTTAAAGAAACATTTCATTTTCTTTTATTGGTACTGACATTAGTATAATGAGTCCAGTGATTTCCCCTTCTTACTTCTTAATTTCATTTTCATGCTGTCCCCCATTGCTTCCTGTGATATGTTTCCCAGGGAGGGACCAGAGGGATTCAGCCAACTCATTCAGCAACCATGATCACAACTGCAATGGGTTGTTCTCAGTATTAGAGTCATTTGGCTCGGTGATGAGATTTCGTTCCAGTTAAAAATCACTATAGCATGCAAGTCTCTTTGTTAGGGCTGGAAGCTAATAGCTCCTGCTTTCTCTTTATGCCATTTGGGATCTGTCTCAGCCTTGCATCATTGGCTTTCTCTGTTTAACCCAAAAAAAATTTATCCTCCTAACTTGTCAGTGATTGTTGACAACCCGTTGTCTGTAGTGTTCTGCATGTTGCCAGTTTAGAATCCTCAGAACTGCAGCAGGAGCTTCATAGCAGGTGGAGGCTACTTCTTATGGCTTTAAATGTCAACTTCTTAACCACTGGGTTATGGAAGTGGTTAAGTGTTCTCCATACACTGGCCCTCAGTTCTCTGCCTGGGCCTGTCCTTTCCCTGCCTGAGGATTTGTTTGCAGGCTGCTCTTCCTGACTGTCATGGGTATGCAATAAGTATTATTATTTCATTGCTACATTTGTTTTTGATATGGAACCCTGCTTCAGTTTTGTTTTAAAATTTATTAAAATGATGTTCAATTTTTTTGCTGTTGCCTGGGATAGTGGTGGCAGCAGCAAAACCAACTTCTGCTGTGTGGTTTGTGATTGCCCCAAAGGCCCAGAATTTTGGGTTGCTCTGAAGTATTCTGGGGAAAATGGTGGCTGCCACATAAAAAGGTGACCACCACAAAACCTGGTGGTCACTAGTCCCCCTTCCAGATATCCTCAAATAGCACACTATCTGGGGCATTCTGGGCAAATAAAACAATGACATCAAAAAAAAAAAAGACAAACAAATAAGCTGCACAGCTGTTGCTACTGGAGAGAAGTAAGTTCCATCCCAAATGATATAAATGGATAAAAATGGGGGCCTTGAATGAGGGCTCCCATTCCTGCCTATCCATTCCTCTGGGCATTTGCTTTCAACACAAAAGGTGCACACTTCTACTGGATGCATTTGGCTTGTAAATGAATTCTATCCCCGCTCTAAAGGGAACCCTAGCTTATGGATATAGTTGTCAGTTCATGCCCTCTTGCCCACTAGTAGATAAGGCACTGTGGGCTGTTCCTTGCAGACCACTAGTGCATTGTGGGGAAGAATTGGACACTAGCCTTCATTTCATCATCACCATCTGGCCAACCCCCCTTACCAATTGTTTCTTTTCATGCATGGGCAATAATGGGAGTAAGCGGGCACCAGAAATGGGCATGGAGCCATACCGCATGGTTCCGTGCTATTAGGGGAGGGGGAAGAAATTCTGCCATCCCCAAGATGGCAGTGGTGGGGGCGCGCACAACGCTCACGACATCCCGGGACATTGCACGCGCCACGTGTGCATCCTGGGGGACGCTCTCATGATCAGGATATCGCAAGAGCCTCCCACTCCCTCTCGGAACACGGGGAGGTCTGGAAAGGCCCCGGTGTATGTGGGGACATTGGTGGCAGGGATTGCGGGTGCATCAAATGCCTTCTCTGCTTTAAGTCCATATACATTCACTTGAATAGGACTTACGTTACACTGGTGAAGCACTGCATTAGTAGTCATTCAGCACTGCAGGATTATCCTGCTCAGGAAGCCAACATTACCATTAAGAATCCAAACAGAAGGCAACTCTTAATACCCTAACTGAAGCAACATTTATTTGAAAATAAGGCTATTTGATATCCATAAATGTTACTTTCAGCTTAATACGCTTTTAGAATGGCCCTACCCCACACCCGGCGCAGCTTGGGGGTGTTGGGGCAGTTGCGGCGGGCGCAGGGAAACGGGACACGGAGGCGCGCTATTTGCGGCCTCTTGGGTTTGGCGCCAAAGGAGGGGGAGGAGGACAGGGAGCCTTTATAAGGCCTGAACTCCTCCCCTCCTGCCTCTTCGCTTGCGCGGCTTGGTGGTGAGAGGCTGGCTGGCAATGGCAGCAGCCTCGTGTGGAGTCCAGAGGGCGGCTGGGCAGCGGTGCGAGGAGCGGCGGAACATACCTGCGGTGGTGTCGGGCGAGCGGAGGCTTCTGGCCGGCAGGCCCGCAGGTTTGGGGGAGGACCGGACGGTCCTTCCCGGTGCAGAGAGGGGCGGTGGCGGAGGCTTGGGCTGCCTCGTCGGGAGCGTAGGCGGCAGGCCGGCTTCCGCGGAGCGCCCTCTTCGATTGAGCAGCTCAGCAGGGGACGAGCTCCGCTGAGGTGCCCCTCGGAGGCAGCAGCGGAGAGCAGCGCGGGACGAGCGACAAGGGGCTCGGCGCCTGGAACTGGGGCCTACCTTTTCGCCGGACAGCGAGATCTCTCCGGGGCACTCCACCCCTAGGTTGATGGGGTTGGGCCGGTTGGCCCCCCCCCAATCTTCCCTGCCCGAGCGGAGGGCGCGGACGCGCCTGATGAAAGGGGATTAACCCCTGGCTGCCAGCTTGCCTGCGGCTGCGGGTGCAATCGTCTCTGGCTGTCAGTTCGGGCCTGGGCGGGGCGCGTGCCGGGTCTCTCGCCCACTCCTCCCCTCCGGCGTTGGGTTCTTGGGCTTGGGGGAGCAGGCGGTACCTTCTCGGCTGCATTGTGCTGAGTTAACGGGGGCTTGTCCGTGGCCGGTCGGGCCAGGGCGGTGCGCGCGCCGCCTCTCCCGCACACTCCTCTCCGGCGCGAGGGTCCGGGGGCAGTCAGCTCAGGGTGGGGCTGCTCCCCGGCCATGTGCTGCGCTGTTGGGCCAGTTAGGCCAATTGTCTGGGGGGGGGAGCTCAGTTTGCTCCCTGGCTCTGGCTTCCGTGGGTGGGCGTGCGCCTTCCTGCGGTGGGGGGGGGTTGATTTCCCCTCTGACCCAGGTTTTCAGCAGGGGCAGGCCGTGTTGGGCTGTGCCTCTTTTCTGTTATGGGGGGTCCCGCAGTTACTCCTCAGCCCTGGATTTGCCTGAGTGGTCTCTTGAGTACACCACTACTGAGGCCTCTGATTTCGGTGCATGGCCTCGTGTTTCGAATCTGCGGGGGAGGGGTGTTCTTTGGTGATTGCCAGTCTAGCCACTGGGTGAGGTTGGTGTTCTTTTACACAGCACTAATAGCCAAGTGTTACCAATGGGTGGCGTTATCTACTTCAATCCCCTCACTGCAGATCTTGAATAAAAGTGGTTCAATTTTATAGCGATTCCTTAGTTCGCCTTCAGGTGGTGCCATTGCAATACACCATTTGTTTCACACGTAATACCCGGTTTGGCCATTGGGAGGCACCATTGCATTGTTTTACAGTCATTAACCCTGTTTATTACATTTTACTCAGTGTGAGGCAACCTGTCATCTCGGAAGGGTCTTAGCAGACGGAAGGGCAAAGGAAAAGCCACTCGCCCTCCGGCTAAGCGGCTTAGTGTTAGTAATAATTCTTCCTCTGACGAGGATGTTAACCCAGAATTGGCGGTGTTTTTGGCGCGATTGCAATCACTGGAGGATGTGGTACAGACCACCCCACAACGGCAGACCAGGCGACAGAAGTTTGAATGTTTTTTGTCATCTATTAATTACAGATTGTATATTGTTGCAGCTTCCTCCAGCCGGCCAACTGACAGGCAGGTGTCCACAGTGGTGTCGCAAGGTGTCCGGGCGACGGATGGTCAGCGGGCACGACCTTGGGTGCCACCTCAATCTGCAGTCCCGAACAGTCCATCACAGGGACCGGGTGAGCAGCCATTGAACACCTTATATTCCTCGGTGCAGTCTTTGGGTGCATTCCCTCCTTGGGGACGGTGCCCATGGATGCCTGGGATGGCATACTCGACACCACACTTGGGCGGTTCTTTGGTGGGAGCACCACAGGTGACCGTTCCGCCTCCATCCACTTCGGGGGTGAGCGGAACGACGACGACCCAAAATGATAGGGATAGTTTAGACACGGAACCATCACAGCTGATTAACGCGGGTTCTTCAGCAGTCGGTCACGTTAGTACGGTAAGTGACACCAGGGCGACGTCGGAAGCTAGGCTGGACACTTTGACATGGGGTCCGGCCAAGTGGGGGGGGCCTCAGCTGCACAGGTGGCAGCTGTCGTGGCAGCTTGCGCTGAGGTCTGGCAGGGTCCCGTTGGTTCAGTTGCCGCGTCAATCGTGGCAGACAGGGACCCCTTCACAGGAGTGGAGCGGTCGCAATTCCCACTGGGAACATGGCGGCTCCTCTGGGTTATCACATGTTACCGGCCACTAGGGACATGATCCTTAAAGGGGAGTTTAGATAATTTTCCGTCTTATTTTGGGAACCATAGAACGTGGACAAGGATGGACTGGCAGAGAGGGAAGCAGTGAGGCTACGGGGGAAGAGGGTAGCCCAGACCTGGAACAATTGGTTACCGGGTTTCTTAGCTTATATGTTGTTTTGCAACAACGCTTCCCTACAAAAGGGTAGATACTCTTTGAATACCTCGATATAATTTATCGGGCGTATAAGGCATATGAGGGTGGGGCCTGGTTGGCCTATGCTGAATCATTCTGTAGAATGGCCGCCTTTGTCTGCACTCTGCAGTGGTATACACTGCAGCTTGTACCTCCTAGGCGTTTGTTGGTACGTTACCCGCTTAGGGATGTACGGGATTTAGCCGCATGTTTTTACTGGTGGTTTTAGGATTCTGCAGGATGGACTGCGGTTTGCTTTCATAGCAAAATATCAGAAGTCCATACGGGTTATGGATGCCATGGTACGGAATAAATTGTGTAAGAAGTGAGTTCGGGGTGGGTATGGGGTCCCTTTGATAAACCGCCTATACCAACTTGTGAGTGTCTCCTCTGGGCATGGTACCAGGGAAGGCAGCTGGGGAGTACAGGTTAATTCATGGCCTGTCCTTCCCCAGGGGAGCATCCGGGAATGATGCCATTCTAGAGCATTTATGCTCAGTTAGATTTGCTTCGTTTGATTCAGCAGTAGCACTAGTGCACAAGAGTGGAGCAGGCGCGATGATGGGGAAAGGCGACATAAAATCTGTGTTTCGGATATGGCCTCCTCAATCCCCATGACTTCGACATGTTAGGAATTTTGTTTTAAGGGTCACTTTTACGTAGTGAGAGCCTTACCCAGGGGACACTCCATTTCGTGGGCCATGTTCAAGAGGTTCAGTCCATTTTGAATAGGCATTGCGAGACAGGAATGGACCCGAGGATGTGGCTCACTATTTGGATTACTTTTACTCATTGGCCCGGGGGGATCTAACAGTGCCACTTCCTGAGGCAGCAGTTTCAGGAGCTGGCACACGACTTGAGGGTCCCTTTGGCACATGTGAAGTATGGAAGTCCCGTTACTACCCTACGTTACCTCGGGATCAAATTGGATTCCGTGGCACAGCGCAGCAGATTGCCCCAGGACGAGCTGCAGACACTTCTCCAGGAGCGACACGTAGTGATTGGCTCGCACAAAGCGACATTATTCTAGCTACAGGAGTTAGTGGGGCATTTGAACTTTGCCTGTTGTGTTATAGCATCAGGGAGAGCCTTTATCAGGTGCTTGTGCATGGCCATGCAGGGCCTTTGCTCACCGCACCACAGAGTCTGCGTGTCAACCCAGTTGCGGGCAGACCTGATTATCTGGGTTTTGTTTTACATAAGCATAATGGTGTCTTTTTGGCGACGTGACCTGCTTCTCGAAGCTGAGATGCTGGTCCATTCTGACGCCTCCGGCGCTCTAGTTTTTGGAGTAATTGGGAAAGATCGGTGGTGCGCTGAGGGCTGGCCTTTTGATTGGTTAACTAATGGCGTCTGTAGAGATTTAACTTTCCTAGGGTTTCCCGTTTGTGTGGCAGCGCACATAGGGGTGATAGGAATGGTCAACTCGGTTGTTCACTTCTGGTGCGCCAAGCAGGCCACGGTGTAGGTCATCAACGCGTTGACCTCATGCGGTCCCAGGGTGATGCGATTAGTTGGGGCATTACCGTGGCTTTGTTTGTCCCATAACATTTGGTTCGGGGCACGTCACGTGCCTGGAATCGAGAATGAAGTCGCTGACGCATTAGCGCATCAGCAGGTTCTGAGGTTCCGGGAATTGGTTCCGTGGGCGCGGCCACTGCTGGAAATGAGGCCAGCAGTGCTATGAAACATTGGAGGGTCAACATAGAGCAGGCCATGTGGCAGTTCACGGCGTCTTCCGCCAGGACGGTCTGTGCCAAGACAGGTGGGCTGTTTTGAGGAATGCCTGTCCACCTACAATTTACGTGAGTGTTGGCTTATTCCGGTCACACGGACTTTGCAATTCTGTGCGGTGTTGCGCAGGTCTGGGTTAGCGGCTCGCACCGGCGGGGGCGAGAGAGCTGCGTTATCTTTTCTGGCCAGGATCCGTGGAATGGCGGATTTAACCACAGATGTGGGAGTTAAACGTACCGAATGGGGCTGGTCAACTTTCCCGCACCACTGGGGGAATTATGCCCAGTATTAACGTTGAGGACATTCCTCGGGGACAGGGGGAGTGACTCGGGATGCCTCTTTTGTCCTATGGATGGATCTTCACTGACCTAGTATCAATTCGGGTCGGTGACAAAGCGGGCTTTAGGGCACTTGGGTCTCCCGGCTGATATGCTTGGGTCTTATTCCTTCCGAATAGGCGATGCATTGACGACGGCCAGCGCGGGTTCTCTCCCACACAGTTATAAGCTGTGGGGAGATGGCATTCCACAGCCCGACATTAGAAAGTTTACGGGGCGGAAGTCGGTTTGTCTGAGTCGCTGACATGCCCATGTTTGCTTTTGGTTACTTGGAGGAGTCAGACCCAGTGAGAGTGATTATGTGCGGATACAGCATGGTCTTTTGGGCTGGCCGGCGAGCATCTTCCTCCAGCTGGGGAACCCAGTCTGGGTTGAGTCACCGTGCATCCATTCTTTGGTTGGGCGGATGCGGCATGCGGTGGGGGCTTCCCACCTTAATTCAGCAGCATGCCTGTCGTCCCCCCCCTCGAATCCTTATGCTCCATTAAGGGGGGAACAACTGGGCTTGTTTAGAGGCGAGGCCCTGATTTTGCAAGTGTTGGCCGATTGGGAAATCATTTGGCAGCGGGCCCGGCATGCTGATCATGGGGCCATGAGTGTTGCCCAGGCTTGCCTGGAAGGGAGGGTGCAACCCCCCGGTGTTGGAGCCCAGGTTTGCCTGGAAGAGAGGGTGCGACCCTCTGGCGTTGGTGCCCAGGTTCGCCTGGAAGAGAGGGTGCGACCCTCTGGCATTGGAGCCCAGGTTCGCCTGGAAGAGAGGGTGCGACCCTCTGGCGTTGGAGCCCAGGTTTGCCTGGAAGAGAGGGTGCGACCCTCCGGCGCTGGAGCGTGCCCACAGGAAGAGTAACTCCGAAATGTTTAAGGAGTTGTTCAAATATGGGGATGTCGGTACCCAGCATCCTGACATCTGCAG
The DNA here is from genome assembly GCA_029215795.1 of Anniella stebbinsi. NCBI lineage: Eukaryota > Metazoa > Chordata > Lepidosauria > Squamata > Anniellidae > Anniella > Anniella stebbinsi. Next base: position 49,825,795 of record JARDYH010000003.1, on the reverse strand, counting down.
CGGCGTGTGGCCCAACCCCCACCTCAGGTGTTGTTAATCCATTTCGGAGGAAATGATTAGGGGATGTTGAAGGACAGGGACTTGGTGCTGCAGGCGATCATTGATTTTCAAATTCTTCAGGATTGGTGGCCGGGGATAGTAATCATTAGGTCTTCTATTGTGCCTCGTTGCCAATGGAGAGCACCGTGTGATCCCAGGGCTCTAAATCGGGCTGGCAGGAAAGCGAACGGCGAGATTTTTCGCTGCCTGCGGGAGGGGGGTGATTGGTCTATTAATCATCCCGCTATATATCCAGCGTGGAGGGAGCTTTATAGGGCTGACGGGGTCCATTTATCGGACCTCGTAAAGGGTATATTTTGATGGATTTGCAGAGGGGTCTGCGGGATGTGATCCTGCGCAGATGGGGGGTTGGCGACAAAGCATAAGGCTTGTCGCACCCTGTGGCGGTTAGGTGCGGGCATCTTCACCTGGGAAGGGATAGGTGAGCATTCACAGGCACCTAGTGGTGACTGGTAATGCCTGAGGCTCATCACCTGTGTGTCTTGAGGCCCAGGTGGTGAGATAAGGGTTATCTTTGGGGCGGACCTTCCTCACCCACTCGGAGTCATGAGGCACGTGCTGGGGTGACACGGAAAGCCTCCCTACCCATAAGGGGGGCCAGGGGGTGGCGTAAGTTCCACGCCATGCCCTGGCCTGGATTTGACTCGCCCTATCCTTAGGATGGCGTTGACCATCAAGTATTGAGGATGCCCGCTAGTTTCCCCTTCTGCGAATTCATCAATAAAGTGTGGCCCATTTTAAAACCCAATTATTGTGTCGTCTCGTTATTTACTGCGCTCCGATTCCGCAATGGCCCTACCCCACACCCGGCGCAGCTTGGGGGTGGTGGGGCAGTTGCGGCGGGCGCAGGGAAACGGGACACGGAGGCGCGCTATTTGCGGCCTCTTGGGTTTGGCGCCAAAGGAGGGGGAGGAGGACGGGGAGCCTTTATAAGGCCTGAATTCCTCCCCTCCTGCCTCTTCGCTTGCACGGCTCCCTCCCTCCCTTCCCTGTAGGCAGTATGGGAATGAAACTCCTTTTGTCATTAGGAAACCAAGTAGGAATTTTTTGCTCATAATCCGTCATTGGTTGTGAGTTTTTTCGCCTACTTCATACTGTGAGACAGCAGGGAGTATTAAATAGGTTGATTGGCTGGAGTTAATTTGGTCACATTTTGGTGGTTAGGCGTGGGCATCTTCACCTGGGAAGGGATAGGTGAGCATTCACAGGCACCTAGTGGTGACTGGTAATGCCTGAGGCTCATCACCTGTGTGTCTTGAGGCCCAGGTGGTGAGATAAGGGTTACCTTTGGGGCGGACCTTCCTCACCCACTCGGAGTCATGAGGCACGTGCTGGGGTGACACGGAAAGCCTCCCTACCCATAAGGGGGGCCAGGGGGTGGCGTAAGTTCCACGCCATGCCCTGGCCTGGATTTGACTCGCCCTATCCTTAGGATGGCGTTGACCATCAAGTATTGAGGATGCCCGCTAGTTTCCCCTTCTGCGAATTCATCAATAAAGTGTGGGCCATTTTAAAACCCAATTATTGTGTCGTCTCGTTATTTACTGCGCTCCGATTCCGCAATTGTTGTAATTTCTCTAACTTGGACAAATTTATTAGACAAGGTCTTCACCATCTTCTCGCTTCTTTGCTTACAAGCATGAACAGCATGTTACAAATGCATAATCTCTCACTCCGAGGCCATAGTCCCAATAGGAACATGAGAAGATGTGGAGTAGCTTCAGTTAATGTGAACATGCTCCAAGTTTCCCACTGGCTATGAAATGTCAAGCCAGAAAACATTGGAAAGGGAACTGCTGCATATAAAATAACAACACAGTACGGGTGCCTCTTCACGAGACGTTTAATGCTCTTTGAAGTCTCATTAAAAAATTTACCTCCACACCAGCGGAGCGCAAATGGGGCGTAGAGGCGCGTTATCTCTCCGATTATGCGCATTATCGAATGCGCGTTAAATCGCGAGTTTTATTTTGCTCCGTCCGTTAAAGTGCATTTTGACTGTGTGAATATGCGCTTATGCGCATTAACTACATGTAAACCGCATTTTGGACATCCGTTAATGCGCTTCGCCGCCTCTCGCCGCCTCTCGTGCAGAGGGATTAGGTGTAAATGCGCTTCTGCGATTATGCACATAATCGGCTAACCAGGCGCAAAAGCTCCAGGAAATTCCTAAAAAGATGACATGTAGCTGAAACGGTAGTTATGTGTCCGCAAAGAATCAATCTGTCTCATCTGGTATATGCCAAGGAAATGAGAAGTATTCCAAGAAGCAAAAAGATTTGGAAAAATTATGCTTGTGATATGCAGATAGTTTGCAGAGATTTGTTTGTTTGTTTTACTCTTATTTTAATAGAGTTTTAAGAAATTGCTACATGTGTTGTAAGTAATAAGAAAAACCTGGCCTAGCATCAGAGTTTGTGTGGCTACAGTCCTAAACATACTAATTTGAAAGTAATTTATGTTCCTTCTTGAAGTTTGGAACCTCCAGTTGCATACTGTACACAACTGTTGCAAAGTACTAGTATACATAGCTACTGTATCAGGACCTCTTTCAATCTGGCAACTGACCCAGTTGGACTGAAATTACTAAGGCTACTATAGTTGACAATGACAAACTTTGACAGAAGATAGACAAGGAGAGCATAACATTGTTGGTGAATTCCCCTAGAACACGTCACAGATTTCATGTGTCATAGAATTTTTCTAGTTCAGTTTAGTTGGGCTTGGAATGGAAAGTGCCACATTTTGTTTCAGTCTTAGCTAGTGGGAAGGTTTCAGAGTAACCTGTGAAAACTGTCCTGTGGATACTGCAAGTCTTCATTTTATTTCCCTTGTTATTTAACATGCAAATAAAACCTTTGCAATGCTTTGGAATGCATCAGCATACAGTTTTATTTAGGTTTAGATTTATAGCAGCTTTCCCCCTCTGCAGGGGTGGGGTACCTATTAAGATAGTTCATTGCTGGAAGCTAATGGATCTGGGTGGTTCCCAGAGGGCTCTGGTGGTGGTGGGTTCTTGATATGGGTGGTTTTCCAGTCAAAACCCTAGTTGATCTGTGGAATGCAGAAATTATCTGAGTGGATGACATGATTGCTTCTGAGCACCCTCTCTGGAACAGGGCTCATGCTGTTTTATGGTATATTCCAGAGCTGAAAGCAATGAAGCAATATAGGAGATGGCTTGAGTGCAGGTGGAGAAAAACTCCTAGTGGATGTATTTGAACACTGGTGTGTGTCTATGGTCACAAATTCAGGGGCAGTGAGGGCAGCAAAGAAACAACATCTTGCAGCCTTTATTGAATCCTCTATGTGCCACTCAGCAGAGCTTTTCAGGTTTATCTGGATCCTTTTAAATCAGGATTCAGACTGAGTTTGGGCACAGAAACAGCCTTGGTCATCCTGTATGCTGACCTATTGTATATTGGGAGAGAGACAGGGTGTGTGTGACCTTGTTGATTTTCGTTGATCTCTTGGTGGCTTTCAATACCATCGGCCATGGTATCTTTCTGGGAATTTTGTCTGAAATAGAAGTGGGAGGTATTGCATTGGATGGTTGGCTACAGAAGGTGGTGCTTGGAGATCATTGCTTGGTCTTGTGGATTCTCCAGTATGGGGTCTGTTTTGTCCCCCATGCTATTTAACATCTGAAATAGTATTGAGCCCTGCAATATTTGAAGCAATAAACATTAAAGTACTTCCAAGTTAGGCAAGCACCTGGTAATATCTGCTGGGAAATGGGTACAGCTATTAAGAGAGTTGTTTCCCCTCATCTTAGACCATCACCACAGACTAAAAGGCTGAAGGTGCAATCCTATGCATGCTTAGACAGAAAAAAGACCTTCAACTTCCAACATGCCCCAGTCAGCATTTGTACCTGTTTTAACTGAATTTGGATAGGTTCTTTCCTATCTTCGTCCTAATTTATTACTATTTGCCCCAAGCATTTGGAGTGGAATGGTTTCTATATTCAAATAACCAGGTAAACAAATAGATACAGTTATTACACAGTGAAGACAAGGAAGATTGGGCAAGATAGCACCATGAGTGATTATGGTATCTTAACTAACTAAAAATATGTGCATTCATAACAACCTTTGCTTCCTTTATAGGCAGCAATAATCTCCTCCTATATTTGAGCAATAGCTACTGTCCATTTTGCTTGTGAATCTTTAAAGTGTATCATTCTTCCCATTAAAATTAGGTCCAAGTAAAAAGCAGATCTAAGCTTTCACTCCTATTTGGCGCAATGGCAAAATTGTTATCTTAATCTGCCTCACATACCTTCAGCAATAGTTCCCCAGGCGATTTTATGTGCAAAACATTATGATCTTAGACCTATATAAATAATGGACTTAAATTGTGTAACTTAATTCCTCATGCAGAAAATTCCACCCTAGCATAGCATGTACCTTTCATTCCTGGGAAATGAAATGAAATTACATGAAACAAGATGAAAATATTGAAGTGTACTTAAACAAGACATTGTGTATTGTTCTTTGATTCCTGCCCCCATATGTGACTTTTGATAAATCAGTTTGGTGTAGTGCAGAGCAACAGAAGAACTGATTAGAGAACAAGGATAATGGCAACACAGTTCCATTGATTTCAGGGATCTTTAGCTCCCTTAACTATGAACTTCATTGTCTCTATTGCAGGATCTACGCGTCGTCCTCGATGCGCCCTCCCTGTGCCACAAGCCACTTCGGAGCGCTTCACCCCGCCTAGTGTGGCTCAAGCCTCGGAGGTTCTGCCCACGGCCGCCGCCCTTTCATCCAGGCCGGTCCCGGGGAGGGAGGAGGGAGGGGGAGGGTTGTAAACAAAAGCCAGCGATTGGGAGAGGGATTTCCAATTGCTAGCTTTTGTTTACAACCCTCCCTCCTCCCTCCCTGGGACCGGCGGGATGAAAGGGCGGCGGCGGCGTTGGCGAGAGCGCGAGCAGAACCTCCGAGGCTTGAGCCACACTAGGTGAAGTGCAGTGCTCCAAAGAGGCTTGTGGCGCAGGGAGGGCGCATCGAGGACCACGTGTAGATCCGTCCTAAGTTTCAGAGTCTGTAGCTGAAGTACTAGTAGTGAAAGGCCATGACAACACATGGGTGTAAGGCAGTTGAGCATTCAAGATGTCCACAAAAAGCGAGAGAAGTCTCAGGATGCTATTGAAAAGTTTGTGCAAAACCCCAATGCGTTTTGGCCTCTTGCGTTTTAGGCCTTCTTCAAGGGGCTGTAAAAGTATATAAAAACAGGAATAAGACAACACAGAACTTAAAACCTTTTGCAATTATAAGAGCACACTGCAAGCATAGCTTGTGCATCTATGTAAACAATAACATAATTTCAGTAAAACACATACAAAGTTTTTAGGGCACATTGCAGATAAGGCCTGTGAATATATTTAATAATATAAAACAGTTAAAATACTACATACTTACTTGTTATAACGTCTGCAAAAAATATTAACAACAAATTGTGTTGTGATGGTGACTAGATGAGATGTACTGAAGGCAATGTATTTTATATACTATTAGAAAAGGTTTTTTTCTTTGGGTTTCTTACAGGTGCTATCATAACTGGTCAATTTCATTGAGGTCATCTCATATCTGGACAGAGCTGCAAGCACTAGGGAATGTCTGAAAACTATAGGGTAATTATAGGAGTGATAGGAATTCAAGTTCGTATCATTTGGCCCCTATGGAGATAGTGTCTTTTCAAAATCAACACCATTTCTTTTTTCAGCAGCTGCTTCTCATCCTTGTAGTTAGGTTGTTCCAGTGTCCAAAACGTAAAATCTGTTAAAAGATGTTTCTTTTTCCCACAGTGGGAGCTCCTGGTCTGTTGTTTTTAATATTACACAGGTGTCTCCCTATTCATTTCTGAGGGGTCTGATGGTTTTCCTCACATTAATTTTTGGACACTTACATTGGATGGTGTAAATAAGATGACTACTTAAAGAAGACATTTCTGAAGAACAGACACAGAGCGTCATCACACGGGGGGAAATCGTGTTTGCTTACTGTCGCTTCTCCACCCACGTGTTTGTCCCTAATTGCTTCCTCTTTTGAAAGAGGATGTAAACTACCTGCACGTGGCCCATTCAGTGGGCCATTTTGATTGCGGGAGATAGTGGCAACTGCCATCTTCAAAAATAAGTCAGACTTACTGGGGTGTTTTTTTTGTGGTGCGAAGAGGCACGTGGGAGCCAGATGACATTGTGAGAGGGACCTGTGAAAATCCACCAGTGCCCAGTAATGAGTGTGCAATAAAACACTCAACTGATGCAGCTCACAGTGTATGTTCTTTGATTCTTGCCCCATCTATGAATTTTGATAAATCAATTTGGTGTAGTGCAGAGCAACAGAAAAACTGATTACTGAACAAGGATAATGGCAACACAGTGCACAGTTCCATTGATTTCAGGGGTCTTTAGCTCCCTTAACTATGAACTTCATTGCCTCTGTGTTTCAGAATCTGTAGTGGAAGTACTTCCCCCCCTCCAGCCATAGCGTTTGCTTAGCGTAATCAATTAGCAGAATATTTGCCTGGGAAGAAGTTGGTCCTGCACCCCATTTGTGTGATAGACAGCTTTCTCCTTTAATCCATTTGTGGCTTAAAAGATTTGCGATAGCACTTTTACATGACCTAGGGTGAGCCTCCTTTAACTGATTTCCTGGAGGAGTAATTAAAATAAAATGATTTGCTTTTCTTTTTTTTTCCAGCCTAGGTCCCTGAGGTGACATGAGTAAAGGCTTGGGGGAAAGCCATAGCTAAAAATAATATGAAGTCACACATTTCCTTTATTGTTATGGGTATTTAATTTTATGGAGTGGAATTTTGAAGGACTCGGGTTGAACTCATTCAGACCCCATTAGGAGAGAACATAATTTCCATTCCAGAATACACCCTCTCTCCTTCTCTGTCTTCTGACCTTTACACATTGGATGAGATCAGTGCTTGTACAGGAAATACTGATCTTGAGGATTATTCCTATGATAGTAACTGTTCACCAGGTTCCAGAAGCAGTGATATAACATTTGCAATGCTATAGATATTGTCCAAGATTCAAGGAAATATTTATCATCCTTCACATTTAGGTATCTGGCTAGTGAACAGTGTTTTCTAATTTGCCTTCTGTGTAAAAACCTTTGTAAATAAATGGAGTTCCTGTGTACGTTTGTGTGTTATCTTCCTAACGCCACATCTGACTGAAATCTATTATCTGGGGAGAAATGTTTGGAGCTGGATCACAGTTCAGGAAATAGGAACTGGTTTTTGATGAAAGACTTCCTTTTTCTCCTCCAGAATACCTGTGGGGCCTTCACAGTTGATTAGTGCAATAGGAACATAATATACCATTGACATACAGTTGAGAATTATGGCAAATTTTAACCCTGGAAGAAAATTTAAAAAATTGACAAGAAGCAAGTTCATAAATGACCTGTGATTTAGCTTTTTTTTTATTAATCTTAAATCAAAGAGTGGCCAAGCTAATCACTTTGCTCTGTTTTAATGCTTGTTGATTAGTTTCCCATTCATGATTCAAAACACTCTGATTCAATAATCGTTATGACGCTTGGCACCTTCTCTGTTGCAGGACAATAAAAGTTGAAATGTCCTGTAATTTATATGCAAGTTTTAGAAGTCTCTGGGATTTCAGTTAATGTGATTCAGCTTTGATGGTTTTAAATAGATGCATTGCCTATAGACAGGAACTTCGGAGTGTGTGTAATTTGATAGAAGTATATACACGTCCCTAGCATTGTTAATTTAGTTGGGAGCAGTAGATTAAGAGTAGCTCTTTTAAATAATATAGCTCTCCTTGATTCCTATGAGAGCTGTTGTTTTCAGTCCCATTTAAATACTGTAAATCTATATTGATGTCTTCACTAAAAACATGGTACAAACACAAACATATATGTGCTATAAGATCTCCATAGGAGCCAAAGAAGCCTTTCTCCTTCCCCCACTTCCTTACCATGTACACATTGGCTTTCATCCAGTCTTTCCCCTCCATGTACCAGCCAAGAATTGACTTGGAGTTCAAGTACATTGCTAGCTGGAGTCCTGGGTTGGATGAGGAGAGTAAACAGGAGGCACATGATCTTCTGTTTGATGGGTAAACAGGAAGCACATGATCTTCTGTTTTGTGTTATAGCTAATGCATATTGAGAGAGAAGGCACCTCATTTGGCCTCTTGGTAATCTATCCTCATGTGCATGGTTGTGTTCATACTTTGAGAGATTGTGCCCTAATTTGACATTTATATACATTTAATTCAATCCAAATCCCATTGACTTGGATTGAATATATATATATATATATATATATATTGCAGACAAATGTGCTTAAAATAACTCCCTAACAGAATTTTACTTGCTTACTCCATTTAGTTAACCTGATGCAACATAAGGTTGGAAGCTTTCCACACCTTTAATAGTTGTGTAGAAGACAGGATTGTGGCAGGTATCATCTGTGACATCACAGTTTTGCAAATGGAAGAAAGGCTTCATCTGCTGAAATGTACCTTTCTACACAATCATGTATGTTAGAAGAATTCTGAGTTCTGGTGCCTCTGTTTACATTAATATACTCAAGTTTGGCCCACCAGTATTGTCTACACTGAACAGCAGGAATTCTACAGGGTTTCAGAGAGAAGTCTTTACCAGTCCTGCTTCCAATCTGACAATCCAGGGGATTGAAACTGTACTTTCTGCATTCAAAACATGTGCTCTAACACTGAACTATGGTCCTTCCAGTCCTTCTTCAGTTTCTTGCTGAAGTCGTTGTTTAGAATGATGGTTGGTCCATTAAGCCTTGGGCCTTTCTTGTAGGAAAGGGTGGTTTCATGAAAACTTGCCACCACCATTTCCCCCCAAATGATTTCATAAAGAATTTTCACCTCTGCCCTATACAAAAGTAATTGCTATTCTGGCCAGATCTACACCAAGCACGATATAACACTTTGAAAACAGTTTGAAAATGGTATATGAAATGTGTCCTGGGCCTCAACAGTTGTCAATACTGTTATAAACTGTTCTAAAGCAGTCGCATATATCCTTCCTCTGTTTCCCTATAGCCAAAACGTGGGCAATTTTTACTGTTATTTAGCTCAAGGCTTTGTTCCTTACTTCTCCTGCATTATATTTACTTTGGAGCCATTGGTATGAACAAGCTAGGAGCGTACACCAAAGACAACATTTGGTTCAGATCTTGCTTTGGTGCCTCAAAAAAGTGGCTCACTTTGGCTGGGACCATCAGACATGCAAACCCACTTCAACTCAGATCTGAAGCCTCATTTCACCTTGAAAAATCCAAGGCTTCGTGTGGTTTCATTGACAAAAAATGGAATATCATCAAATGCTATAGTGTGTGTGTGTGTATGTGTGTGTGTTTGACAGAAGTGGATGGAATTTACAGGCATAATAAATTCTGCATAGCAAAAGCCTGCCAAATTTCAGACGTGGGGATATTTGTGCAAGGCACCTTTACAATGTAATTTTTTTGTAATGTGTGTGCGTATGTTTGGTGTGGTTTTGTTGTTTTTAAAGGGGGTCCCTATAAACTTGTTAATTTCTTTACATGGTTGGCTCTTCTGTGTGAATAAAACCTGACGTGTAGGAGAAGTTGTTTTTTTGTTTTGTTTTTGTATGCAAGGGTGTCTTTAAAATTGGGGGTGGAGTAAAAACATATCCCCTTCAGTTTGGCGGGTGGGGATTGGTATGAAAATGGTACATATTGCAGAGGAGCCCTTTCCTAAATACCCTATAAAATTTCAGAAGATTGGTCAGTTTTTGTGTGTGTAAGGTTTTTTTTAAAAAAAAATATGTGGAGGAGTATTTGCTTACTTTCTTGGTCAATACCTGTGAAATGAACACAATTTGTAGAAGTGCTCCTAGGTAAATAACCTGCAAAATATAAAAAATATATAGGCACAAAAGATAGGGAGTTATGATGAATGGAAAACAGTTTGAGTATTTTCTTATTGTTTTCCACTCCATTGCACCTACATCTCGCCCCAAAGCACAACGCTTGGAAGTAAAAAGGAAAACCTTGGTAAAGCTATTCCCTGGTTGGAAGTTAGAGTTGTCAGTCACAAATATTCACCCCCTTCTCTCCCCCCTCCTTCTGTGCGGTTTTTATAGCGAGAGCTTGAGGGAAATGTAATAATTTAAAGTCATCCTGAGACTATGTTCTCTGGAACATACAGTTTGAGGTATCCCTGATGCTTCAGGAACAGCCTGTTTCAAACACACACACACACACACACACACACACGAAAAGTATTTTTGGGTAGTCTGAAAAAAGAACAGTATAAATTTACTCATAAACTTTCATTCCCTATTAATGTATTTGATGAAGCTTTCCATACACAAAATCACTTTGGGATATGGTCATATGATATGCAAATATTGAAGATATTGTCATGGTTGCTGGCTGACAATTCCTTGCTGCTGGTTACCGGAATAATGGGAGCTAATTATTGAGACATAGTCTTCCAATAACTCGAGTTCTCTCCTGTATTTTGAAGGAAATGGTCCTCAGAGTTTGAAAGAAGTGATCCTCCTACCCATAGCTGAAGGAAGGTGTTAGTTGGGCAAGCAAACAAACAAAACAACCAGCCATTTTGGGGGTCTGGGGAAGGAGTGAGAGATAGATAGATGATAGGTAGAGAATGAACTGAAGCCACATTAAGGATGCTGGACATCTCTCTGATGTCTCCACTTATGCTCTACTACTGGTATATTTGTAAATATTATAAAGACACCATGGGGCCATCTACACCAGCCATTTATTCCTGAATAATATCAAGGTCATCTCTACCGGGCCACATAACATTTATCTACTCCCACAGTGAGCTTGGGTTGACCCCTCAGTTATTTAGGAATATCGCTGAACTGGATTTGTCACGGCTTTTCTGGCTCTATCGCTACAGTCCCAACATCCACGGCTGGTGTGCCCCCCTTCCCAAAGCTGTTGCTGTTTGGTGTGAGCTCCCAGCTCGACGAACAGCCAACCCGCTGTCAGGGGCGTGTCCAGCAGTTTCAGATGTGTGCAGGAGTGGGTTTCCGTCATTTTGGCACATTTTTGATTGGTGATCGGTGTATTTTGGCTCCAACTGAGTGTATTTTTTTAAAAACAACAACACACAAACATATCGATACATGGGAAGGCTTCTTTGACATATACCTATCCCCCCCTCCCCAGTGTTGCTGTGTGTCTGCACTGGTGCACATTTCAGAGAAGTTATTTTATAAAAATTCCATGCCCCGTACCCATCTGTCCAGTCTCACTGACTTCTGCCAATGCACATTCAGAACTGCCGTCACGGGGCACACGTCCTCCTGCAATGGCTCTTCTTTACTTGTGGGAAACTTCCCTCGTGTGTGCCCCATGAGTGACGATTGCGGAAGCAGGAAACCTTGCAATTTTCCCTCTTTCCTTTCGAAAGGGCTGTAGGTGTAGATGAGCCTCATAAGTCTTCAGTGCTCTCTCATCCAAAGGAAACCAAACCTAGGAAGTTCCACCCCTAGGCTGACCATATGAAAAGGAGGACAGGGTTCATATAACTTTAACAGTTGTAGAGAAAAGGGAATTTCAGCCAGTGTCATTTGTATGCAATTAGTCCCTGGTGAAATTCCCTCTTCATCACAACAGTTAAAGTTGCAGGCACTATACTAGAGTGACCATATACAAAAGAAGGCAGGGCCCCTGCAACTTTAACTGTTGGGATGAAGAGGGAATTTCACCAGGAACTAATTGTATACAAATGACACTGGCTGAAATTCCCTTTTCTCTACAACTGTTAAAGCTACATGAGCCCTGTCCTCCTTTTCATATGGTCAGCCTATCCACCCCAGAACTTCTCACTGTTCATGGAAATGGGAATATGCAACAATATTAATGACCATTCAATGTCGAGGTAAGAGGGGTAAGGGTAGGAATTGAAGCTTAGGGCAAGGTTGTGAAGACAGATGTTTTGTACAGCAGTTACTTAGGGATCAATTACCCTCGAAATAAAAGCTTCATGGAACAGACAGTAAGTGAATAATATTCTTGCAATTTGATGTGAAAAGTATTCTGCCTGATTTAGTTCTTGCTCTTCACTCTTTGGTGTATGATCAGTCATCTTAATTATCTATGTTCACACTGAAACTTTATGCTGTATGAATGATTTTTGTAAGGACAGGGTGTTCATTTAAATGTGGATAATGATAGAAAATTGTAATCCATACACATCATTATGATGGTGATCATTAAAGATGCCTCATTATTTTGTAGTGCAAGATGAAAAACTTAATCATTTTTTCCCCTGGAATTAAACAGGGGAGTGAAAGAGCAATGGTTTCAGCAAAAATAGATGCAGCCCTCTTGGCTTCTGTAATAGCAATGAGCTATGAGCCACAGGAAATCCAGATTCAAAGCTAGTAAACAACAGTCCATCACAGCAGGATAGTCATTACCCAAATGTGTGGAAGAGCATAATATGTACAGTTATGGCAGGATGAACACGTAGGAACAAACAAAGAAAAATATTGACATGACTTATCGTACATGGTTGTTAGATAACAATATTGCAAGTCATATCACTTCTCTGTTGCAAGTTATGCTATGGGCCTAAAAGACACACAGTACAGTGTATGGAATTTTGCCGTGTTCTCAGAACTGATTTTAATAATACAAACAGGACAAACTTACTTTCAGATAAATGTGTGTTGGGAGAAGGGTAACCATCTATCTTACTATACAGTGAGAACAATATACTGTAGTGGTTAAGGGAAGGACTTGAGAATCCCGGGTACAAATCCTCACTCAGTAAATAGATGTTCTTGGGGGCACACAACTGCTGTATAGTTAAATATACAGTGCTATATATAATAAAATATTTAATATATTATAATTGAAGAAAATGCTCCAAGATTCTGAATGGAGAGAGAGAGAGAGAGAGAGAGAGAGAAAGAGAGAAAGAGAGATCACATTGAAATATAATCATGCCCCCCAAAAAAGACATTGCATAAAGAAAAATGACACTACTGCTAATGTAATCGATACCATTAGCTGGAGATTGCCATGAAAAAAGAGAATCACATGCATGTAGCAATGTGCCAAATCACAAAGAGTCCAATGACTGCCAACACAATATATGAAGAAGATGTGAAGAAGCAACTGAAGTACTACAGGTGATATTCAGGTGATATTTAACCATTCAGGTTCTTGACAGACAATAGTTTCTATGACAGATTCCAAATTATTTCTGACTTGTATGTATCTATGGAGCAATTTTATGTCTGACAGCATCTCACTTTCTAGTGGTTTAGTTTGACAGAATGATGATTGGATGGCTCAAAATGACACTCTGTGCAACTGTTTTCTTCTTGCATGTGTGTGTGTGTGTGTGCAGGCGTGCACACACCATCAGCAATTAAGATTTTTTATTTACTTTAAAAATGGCTTTGATTTTATTGACTGCTCTAGCTCTAATTTAAATACTCCTCAGATACTACCTGTTATTTTCAGATCCTCTTCTTACGCATTTGTCTTTTCCATAGCAATGGTTCAAGTCCAGAACTCCAGGGATATGTACAATGTCACCAGAAGAGAATGCCGTCACCAGAGAATCTTTCTAGGAACAAAAATCCAATTATTTCCAGCAATGTAATTATTCTTAAAGTGTATTTCCACAGTTTCTTCCATTCAAACTATAAAGAGAAGATTTTATCTCTTAAATGTATTTTTTCTGGATAAATAACATTTAAAACTACTTAAAGAGACACAAGATTCTGAGATACGATGTTGGGAATATTGTTGCTTTCTGGTTTGTGGAGATGTCTCCAGAATCAGTGGGAAAGGTCCCACTGACCTCAATAGGCTTTGAACCAATGTTTTATTGCCTGAGAGTTGAAAACAAATTCCGACAAACTTTCATGGGAACTGAGGTGGTGATATGTCTCATTTTACTACTCTGTATTAAAACCAGTGTGCAGGATGTGAGGATCGACAAAATATTCTCAAGTTGCTTTTCTATAAAGTATTCAATGTTCGTTTCCATGAGATCATATGGGGTGCCTCCCCAAGCTTGGCTCTGAATGGGAACAGGTAAAATCAGTTGTTTCTTGAAACATGCAGCAGTCTACTCTCCTCACATTACAGTTACTAACAGGTCCAGTCACAGCTGGGGCCTATAGCTGTTGTCCTATATGGGGTGATAGCATAAGAATTTCACAGAACTATCAGGTTAACTGGTGAGACATCAGCTTTTCCTACCCTCACTGGTGTTTCTGCACTGCCATTTGATTTATATGTGGTATTAATTTTCTTTTGTAGTGTCTTGTGACAAGTGCATAAGAAACACCCTGAAAGAAATGTAAATAAAACCCAGATCCTTATCATCCAGGCTGCATCCACATGTGGACTGGCAACAATTATGCAAACTAATTTAAGGAATGGTTTGCTGATAAAGTGAGATTCATGTCTCTTTAGTCATGCATGTGTGCATAGTTGGGGGAGGTGCGCAAGCTGTATGTGCATTTGAAGGTTGCATATCTTCCTCACAGGCATTGCTAGCTACCCAGTTTTGGAGGTCCCTTGGGCAAGACACTCTCAGTAGTGCTGTCTCCTTCATTGTGGGCCCATCACGTTCTTGCTCAACCACATGCTGCTTTTCACCATTGTTGTCTGCTCAGTAGCCATGGAGAAAGCTGGTTCTCCTTGCTGATTCTCCTTCTTTCCACAATCATTCGCCCTCTGATTTTGGCCCAGCCTGTGGGCATCAAAATGGAACACAAAACACAGAAGGGTAAGGCATTGTGTTTGGGTTTGACAGCGTTCATTATAATGACTGGAAGATTGTCATTTTTAACAGGGCTGTGCACAGCCCTACTGATTTGACACTGAGGCGATTCAGAGCTTCCAAATCAGCCCCGATTTGACTTGGGGTGCCTTGGCCCTGAGCGGCACTGTGGTTTACCAGCCACCTGGGAAAGCCAGGTGCAAGGCTGACCAGGAGTCCATTGGACTCCTCTCCCAGCCACTCCCAGCCACTTCCTCCCAGCCACTGCCTGCCCCACTCACATATCCGCCAAAGTGAGAGACTTCTCTGAGGCCTCCATGTGCTCCAACAAGCCACCTGGCCTCCTCTCTACATTGCTGTAGATTTATTGTTGGAAACTATGGAAGGCTCGAGAGGAGTTGGGTGGCTTGCTGGCCCACACAGAGGCCTCAGGTCAGTCCTGCGAGTGGGCAAGCAGGTGGCAGCAGCGGGGAGGGGAGAGGGGGTCAGCGGGACTTACCTGGGGCGTCCACACATGCTGGCAAGTTAAAGTTGCAGGGGCCCTTCCTTCTTTTGTATATGGTCACTCTAGTATAGTGCATGCACCTTTAACTGTTATGATGAAGAGGGAATTTCACCAGGAACCAATTGCATACAAATAACTCTGTCTGAAATTCCCTTTTCTCTACAACTGTTAAAGTTACATGAGCCCTGACCTGGATTTTATCTGGTCAGCCTAATGTACAGGGACATGCAAACACAGGGATGCACTGTCACACACATCATGAAAATGAGTCTGTGGGACTTGGGCATTCAATTCATATTAAATATATACACCAAGCAGGATATGACACTGAGAATGGTTTGAAAAGTGTATATGGAGTGTGTCCTAGGCCCCAACAGTTGTCACTACTGTTATAAAATGTTTTAAAGCAGCAGTGTAGATCCTGCCTATTTAGCTATACTTAGGCTGACCATATGAAAAGGAGGACAGGGCTCCTGTAACTTTAACAGTTGTAGAGAAAAGGGAATTTCAGCCAGTATCATTTGTATGCAATTAGCTCCTGGTGATAGTCCCTCTTCATCACAATAGTTAAAGTTGCAGGCACTATGCTAGAGTGACCATATACAAAAGAAGGCAGGGCCCCTGCAACTTTAACTGCTATGATGAAGAGGGAATTTCACCAGGAACTAATTGCATACAAATGACACTGGCTGAAATTCCCTTTTCTCTGCAACTGTTAAAGTTACAGGAGCCCTGTCCTCCTTTTCATATGGTCAGCCTAGCTATACTTAGATTTTTAAAAGCTACATACACTAAGCTTTCATCAGACTGAGAATCAGTTGTTATTACTGTTTCTTTCATTTTCCCACCATAAGTAAGATTGAAAGGTATAGCACTGTTCTAGGAAGGTTTAGTGGGAAAGGTACCATCATTCTTTTAAATCCTATTCCTGGAGTTTGCCATTTATCTTACAGTAATCAGTTTACAACGCATATGGTGCCATTGACCTGTTTCTGATTTGTAGGTAATTGAGAATATCTGTAGTAACATGCTCCATTGGCTCTAGCTGCTGGTACTGTCCTTCTAAAAATCAATAAAAATATACACTGCTATAGAAACAGTGCTTTCTAAAACAAAGAGTATGGAAGAATTTGCTGTGTCTAGCGACAGGAAAACAGAATGCTACAGAATTGGGGGTTCTTTAGATGTTAAATGATATGGATTCTATTTTCCGTGCATTCTTTTTATGGCAAGTTTCAAAGCATTAGCCCCTTTATGATTGTTATTAATGTGGCTTATGAAAAACACTCTGAAGAATGGGCCATAAATGCTGGAGGGAAATTTCATAGAAGTCACTCGAACTTAAAAAAGTACAAACTGTGTTATATTACTTCCCTAGGGCCTAGGTGACTGACTGCATAAACTACAAGGTTTCCTTATCTAGGTCTGGATTTCATGTCTTAAAGGCATAATTTATGGTTTATATTCCAAGTCTCTAGTGCATGCTGTTTCACATCTGTACATTAAAAACTATCTCCATGATTTAAATAAACTGCCACAAATCCCCAGAGAAAATAATTGTATTCTGTTTGGTCAAGATTATCAAGGAACTTGTCATTAAGCCTCTTCCTCACCCCGCCCTGGACACAGCAAAGAGACTGAAAACATTGGGATATATGACTTTGAGTCTAAAATGGAGCTAGTAGGAGTGCTTTCATAATGGGAAACAGAAATGAGCTGAAGCTGTGTATTGTGTTTGAACCAATTTCATAGTTCTCAGCCTGATCCTCATTTCTGCTAAAATATGAAAAATTATGTCAATTTACAGCCCTATCCTATCCATGTTTACTCAAACTTGTAAACTGAGTGGGATTTGCTCTCAGATAAGTGTTCTTATAGGGTGACCATATGGAAAGGATGACAGGGCTCCTGTATCTTTAACAGTTGTATAGAAAAGGGAATTTCAGCTGGTGTCATTTGTATGCCTGCAGCGCTTGGTGAAATACCTTCTTTGTCACAACAGTTAAAGCTGCAGGAGCCCTGCCCTCTTTTGTATCTGGTCACCCTAAATGTGCATCATAGCTGTGCTGCTTTCCTATGCGTACTTACACTGCAATCTTATGCAGTTCTACTCAGAAGTAAGCCCCATTGAGTTTATTATGCTAGTACTTTTCCATCTGCACTGGCTGTCAGTCTACTTCTCAGCCCAATTCAAAATGCTGGTACTAACATTCATTTAAGGACTTTGAGAAATGTGGAGATTGGTTGTAATCTTTGTTATTGGCTGCAAAACTAGAAACGGTGTGTGTGTATGAGAGAGCGAGAGTGAGAGAGATATTTTAGACTAATTCATTTGACCTTTTGAATGTTACCTAGGAGACATAGGCCCTTTCTACACCTATGGGTGTAGAGGGAGGGGGGATGATCCCAGACTTACCAGATTCCGGGATCGTCGCTCTTGTGCAAATGAGCGCGACGTCCCAGAAGGAAACAGATGTCGTGCCAGCAATTTTTTTAAAAAAATAAAGCCCGGAGCAGGGAGTGCAATTGCACTCGAGAGAAAAGGTTAGTAAAAACAAACCAAAATCCTCCTGAAATCGGGCCCCCAACCCCCTCTCTGCCATCCCAAGGGTGTCAAAATTGCTATCACCCCCTCCCCTGATGGGCACGGAACTGTGTGGCATGGCTGGATGCCAGTTTCTGGTGCCCACTCACTTGCAAATAAGCGGGCACCAGGCGGGATCAGCACCCACACCTCCCACAGTCTCGGGACGTTCCTGGGACCGCTTGAAGAATCAGGTTTTCCCAGGGATTCTTTATCCCTGGCAAAATCTGTGCCCATCCCCTCTTCTCCCAGAAATTTCTGTGCGTCATTTGGACGCACAGGGAGCAGCCAGGGACTTTCCCCGGGAAAAAGGCTAGTGTAAAAATGGCCATTGTAACATTTTGTTTAATTATTTAGGCAAACATGTTAAATGAAGAATTCAAGAATCAAATTGGAACATATGTATCATTTATATATGTTTAAATTGGATTCCAGAAAGTAAGAACATTTGGTATATGTAGTATAATTCACAGAAACAACTTCATCAGACTACTGCTCCTTTAAGTAATATATTGTTGAACTATTCACTGTGAAGCCACAGCAAAGTCAATGAATGTTAAGAATTTATGTGATGCAGAAAGATTTCTATAAAGTCAAGCTGATACATTGACCAAATTAGCATTAAGCTACCTATCATTTGATGAACTGCATTTGGTTACATTTTTACGATCATGGCAGAGATGGAGAACAATGTCTTAGATTTCTCTTGTGGTTTTCTTTTCGTTTAGAAGTTAATTGATGAAAAGACATCTATTAAAATAAATTTATGTCTTAAATTGGCCTTGAATTAATACATGCCTTAAAATAAAAGTGTACAGATTAGTACAAAAATCAAATATGACCCATTCAAAAAAGAAATGTTAAGTATGGGTTTTGTAGAATAAAATGGACTTATTAGAAGTAGCACCTGCCTAGAGTGATTCAATGGGGGAAATGATGAATCTGTCAATTTGGGTTTTTTTCAGTTTCTAATTTTTTTCTAGTTTTAAATTCAGATCATCTCAAATTTTGAGAATTTCTCAAATCTTAAATTTGCTTCCTCTCAAACTCTGAGATCTTTTTTAAAAAATGCATTAAGTTTCATATGCATTCCTGTGCATGTTGCTCATAATATATTCATTTTTGCCTAATATACACAGAACTCCATTTCAAAGTTCAGAGCAGTGTGAGTGTCGAAGGGTAACTGAGTTTTGGTTTGTATTGTGGGTTGTAAGTCCAAAATTATGTAAAATCTTATTAAAATGCAAACTGAATGAATTTCTCCTATCTTAGATTCAATAGCCCTATCTAGGCATTCGGCAGGAACATGTGAGGGCACAATGTGATTGGGGACCAGGCACATCTTTGTTGGCTGTGCTTCCAATGTACCTGTGTGTATACTCCTGACAACCACACACTCAGTGTGGAGATCTGAAGAGGGATTCTATGCACTTAGAAGCCTCTTCATGATCATGATCCAAATATCATCATGATTTCCGATCATGGAGAGACTTCCAAGTGCATTCAGCTGAACACACTTAGAATTTCCCTTCAACTCATCCTGCTGACCACATTAAGGTCAAATGTGGAAGGGTTAGCAGCAGCACAGAGGGACATTAGGAGTGGGATGTGTCTGCCTGCCTGCCTGGCCTGAACAGAGCTGTTATGTCATAAGAATGCCAGTTTCGACCAGACTCATTAAATGAGAATATGTTCCATGGCAGGACAGGGTGCTGTTGTGGTCTAGTAAATAGAACAATGGATTTGGATACAGCTGATCCAAATTCATGTGAGACATCCTCTGTCCTATAGAACCTTTACCCTTGGTCAAGTGGCTATTTCTCAACCCCAGTATCTACGAAATAGGAATCAGGGAACTTGCCTCTTTAAAACACCCTGCAAACTAAATGTGCAACCTAAGTGATAAATAATAGCAGAAATCATCTCTTCCTGAGGAAGATCACCATGCATTTGTAATCTTTTGACTGCAGGGTATGCAGACTCCTTCCTTCGAGATCATTTCTGTTGCAGAGAAATGACCTACTTTAATGCTGGGGTCACATCATTCTCTTTCCCCAACTAATGTAACCAGTGACCTGGGCTGCCTCTACGCGAGACGTTCAACGCTCTTTCAAGGCGCATTAAAAAATTTACCTCTACAAGAATGGAGCGCAAATCGGGCGTAGAGGCGCGTTTTCTCTCCGTTTATGCGCATTATCGAATGCGCTTTAAATAGCGAGTTTTATTTTGCTTCTACTGTTAAAGCGCATTTTGACTATGTGAACAAGCGATTCTCCGCATTAACTACTTGTAAAGCGCATTTGAAACAACCGGTAAGGTCACCTGTTGAGTGCTCAATTACCTCCTGCATACAAGGATTTATGATAAAAGTGCTTCCTAGAAGATGCGCATAATCGGAGGAACAGGCGTCAAACGAAATCCATCTAGAGGGGGTCTGCATGGAAGCAGAGTGTACACTTGTTCTGCCACTTGTAAAAGGCAGTTATTGGATAGTGCCTGTGATGTCATTGGTGGTGTGAATCACATCAGTGAACATCTCCCCACTAACATTAAGGTTCTCTACATTCTAGGAGACTTTTCAGTCACCATTATGTATGTGTTGTAAAGTACGCATTACTACTGCAGGAACCGAGTTAGCAGAAGTATGGGGTTATGAAAGAAAACCCTCCCATTGCTCCAGAAATGACCCTCCATAGAAACATTAAAAGAAATTCTTACAGCCTCTTCTTTTTTAAGAGTATTGCCAGTCTTCAGAGAAATAACCCTACTTTGTAGCTGTGCTGATTATCTTATTCTGCAGAGCTGTTTCATTAAGATTCTAAATCTAAACCTAACTATAGAGGTGTGAAAATCCCTACTGACCACAAAAACTATCTGGGTTTTCAATGCATTCCTGGTGAAGCCTCAAACAACCCTGAAGGAATGCCCTCCAGGAATACTCAAAATCTCAGATGCCCTCCTCCTTTGCCAGATCCTCTTGCTTATATAAAAATCCTTATACCTTTGCATGGGGAAAGGTAACTGGCAGTAGGAGCACTCATTGACCCACTCATTTGCAAGCAGGGTAGCATGCGTATTCAGAATAAGCTGCACTTTCAGTAGGCTTTATTCCAAAATACCTATGCATAGTATCACAGCCCAACGATTCCAGCATAACAACCATCGTTGATCATTAATTTCTGTACCTCTCCACACCTTTTCCCAAGCCTATAAACTGAGCAGCTTTTAAAACGGGTGTACAACTTGTACCACCCCCAAGGCCTTTACTGTGCCCTCCCCCTAGAATGCCCTGATACCACAACACCAATGAATTCTCCACCACATGTATTCTCCACTTCCTCCCCCAGAGATTCTCGTATACACCATTCTTTTCTTGAATCTGCTAGGAGTCAGGAAAGATAAATCTCTGTCAAGATCACTGGGCGAGAGGGTGGAGAAAAGGCTGTCTAAAACCTCCCTTGGAGAACTTCATACGGATCATTTGTGTGTGTGTGTGTGTACATGTGTACATGTGTGTGGATGCGTGTGTGCATGCGTGTATGTGTGTGTATGCATATGACTCCCTAAAACTAAGCAACCATCACATCAAAAAGGACATACACCCCTGTTTTAAAAGAAAATACATTTCAAAAGCCAGTGGGGATGTGGATTTTTCTCAGGATTTTTGCCCAGACTGCCTCTTCTCTCTATTGTAATGCCAGACTACAAGAAAGAGGAATTGAAGAACTGGGTCTCACAATTTCCTTCCAACTTCTAACCTCTATACAAACAGTTAAACAATAATTAATAGTGCCTGAAAGGAATTATCTTTTTGTGCTCTCTTCAGGCAAGGCTTTTAAAAAACAAACAAGCAAACTCTCAGGGGAGGAATGAATTACCATACAAATGTGTCTGCTGTCCACCTCAGAATGTCCTTGTGCCTCTATATTTGCCTATAAAAGCTGGGTGAGTGCTTCTTATGTATTTGCTCATTTCTTTTATTTATTGGATTTATATCCTACCTTTCCACCAAAAAATGGTGCTCAAGGCAGCTAAGCAGGCCCACCTGAGCAAGCCCACATCATGAAAGGGGAGAGATATCTCTTCATCCTCACATTTTTTGAGATTCATTAACAACTCAGGTAGGAGAAGATGCTCAGTGGAGATAGTGGGAGAGGGAGGTTGAAACTCTGAACCATGCAGCACAGGCTCTATCTCCCAAAAATTCATGCCAGGTGTTTCCAGCAGCCTAGTTTGGCTGCTGCAGTGCAATTTCCCTCCAATCTTCTGACTCCTGGACATTCTTGGAGCTTCATCACACCTACTGCCCCCCTCCCGCGGTTGGCTTCTGTTGGTTCCCCCTCCATTTCCTATGCAAGTCTGGCATTTTGAATAATAATAATAATAATAATAATAATAATAATAATAATAATAATATTTCTTACCCGCCTCTTACGGCAGCCCTCAGCAAAGACGAAAGACGATGGCAGGACAATGCGGAGGAGGCAGCAGGTAAGCAGGGAGAGTGGGGGGAGGGAGAGAGCAGGGAGAGCTGGAGGGAGTGCTGTGATTGGATCCAGATTGGATCCGGACTGCAGATCTGATCCGGCATGATCCAGGCCCGATCCAATCTGATCCGTATCTGAGATATGGAGGTCCAGATCACCCTGATCCGACTCGGATTTGGGATCTGGATCTGGTCACAGCCCTAGTGAATACCCTTTGAGTTCTATAAAATAGCCATTCTGATCCATGGGGAAATCCCCCCTCCAATCCACTCTTTGGCAATATTTTTTAGGGATGTGTAGGGACCTCCTGGATCAGATTGGGACCCGGATCGGGACCTCCAATTTTGTCCCGGATCGGATCGGACAAAATTGGAGGCCCCCCGGACCCGACCGGATCAGGCCCGATCCAGATCCAAAAATCGGACATCCGATTTTTGGATCAGCCGCCATTTTTGTTTTCCCCATAGACTTGCATTGGGGGAAAGAAAGCTTTCCCCCAATGCAAGTCTATGGAGAAAAAATGGCAGCGGGTGAGTTGGGACCTAACTCCCCCCTCCCTGTCCCTCCCCCCACGGTTACCTCCCAGGACCATCCACTGGCACCCGAGGGCACTAGCGGATGTCCCTGGCAGGTAAGCCCCCCTCACTGTCCTCCTTACCTGCCGGGGCAATCCGCTGCCACCCGGGCGGCAGCGGATGGCAGCAGACTGGCCCAGCAGGTAAGCCCCCCCTCATGCTCCTCCTTACCTGCCGGGGCGTCCTCTTCCTTCACCTGCCGGAGATCTACTGAGAACTAGGCTTTGCGGCCTAGTTCTCAGTAGATCTCCAGCAGGTGAAGGAAGAAGACGCCCTGGCAGGTAAGTGGGCCTCCTTCCCTCCTCCCCCTCATGGTCCTCCTTACCTGCTGGGCCTGTCCGCTGCCACCCGCTGCTGCCCGGGCGGCAGCGGAAGGCAGCGGACGGCCCCAGGAGGTAAGTCCCCCTGCGCTTACCTGTCGGGGCCGTCAGCTGGCACGTAGTGGTGCCCGCTAGCACCAGCAGATGGCAGCGGATGGCCCCAGCAAATAAGCCCCCCCTCGCAATTCTTACCTGATGGGGCTGTCCACTGGTGCCCGCTGGTGCCAGCGGATGACAGTAGATGGTCCAGGCAGGTTAGAACCATGAGGGGGGAGGGGGTCCGATCCTCCAATCCAATCCGATCCAGATCGGGTCCTTTTCAGATCGGATGAGATTGTATCGGCTGATCCAGGGGCAGGGGATCAGATTGGATAATTTTATCCGATTTCCCCTGGATCGGATCCGGATCGTGGATCGGACCCTATCCATTGCACACCCTTAATATTTTTGTTAGGACCAAGTATAATTCTACAAAAAAATATATGTGCATGCTCTGAGTTCTCCAGAACTCTTCATTAGGTACAAAAACCAGGGGATGGAGGAAGAACTCGAATCCTTTGGAATACTCGAAATGCAATGCATACATTCTTAGGGCACTATCCTATCCTGCCACTCTGTTCACAAAATTGATGTAGCACTGGTGTAAGTGACCTCTAATGCTACAACAGTAGCAAAAGGTGGTGCAATGGGTTTTCTAGGGAAACAAGTAATGCCAGCTTATGCTATTAGCATAGCACTAAAGGTCACTGACACTAGTGCCATGTCAATTGTAAAAGCAGAGCAGCAGTGGTGGATACTGCCCTTAGTGTTGTTGTTAAACAATTATATTACAATGCCTAAAAATGACCATGTAATTACTCAAATTTAAAACAAGAATCACTTCTGTAAAAAGCCCTCCAGAGAGAGGCCCACTGCTGGCTTCCTGTCCCGATATAACTACATGGCTTTTCCCTAGAGAAGAGGTGGGCAGAGTTCAGGTTTGCAGGATCTAGCTTGTTTTGCTAGAACCCAGAAAAACATCAAGCAGAGCCCAGTACGATAGACACATATGAAGAATTCAAGGATTCTGAGCCCAGGAATTTGTTCTGAATACCAGGATTGAATGGAACTCATTGCTGTTCCATACAAAAATCAACTCCTGGTCACCCGAAGCATTCTTAATTTCGGAAGTATAATTTAGGTCTTCTATTTTTCTTTTCTGCTATTGTTAAAAACCAGGAATTAGAAATTCTTGCTAATCTACTTCAAATCTCCTAGAGACCTACCAATAGATCCAGATCGCCTCACCTCTGTGGTAGACCATTGATGGTGGTGATTGTGCAAACCAATTGTCTGTATCCTGGCTAGTTTTATCTGTTGTTTGGAGACTCTTACAGTGCAATCCTATACCTGTCTTCTCAGAAGTAAGGCCTGTTGAGCTCATTGGGACATACTCCAAGGTAAGTGGGTATAGGGTGTAGGACTGCATACTTGATATATTATTATTATTATTATTATTATTAATTATTATTTTCATCTCTTTCTTGCTCATGGCAGTTTTTCTAGATGGACATGACGGGCTTTGCCAAGTCATGCTGTCCTTTACAAATTCAGGAATTTCCTGACAGTTGAGCATGTTTTAAGTATGACTGCTTTCTGGATGTTGGTGTGGATGTATTCTGGTAGGACCAGTTTCTGAAGTTTTTCTGTATATTTTTTTGATGTGATGCCAGTAACTGATGTGACTAATGGAATAATTGTGACCTTTTCCTGTTGCCATAGTTCTTTGACTTCCATGGCCAGTGGTGTATATTTTTCTCTCTTTTCTTCTTCCTTTTCAACAACATTTTTGTCATTTGGTATTACGCTGTTATCTTTTATGATGTATTTTGGTAGTTCTTGGTGGCTATAACTTGATCCTTTATAGCTATTAGGAATCCTTCTGTTTCTGGAAATAGCTCACCCTTCATGAGCCATTCGTACGATTGTTATTTCTATACTACTCCATAGCTGAAGCTCTCTGGGGAGTTGTTGTTGTTGCTGTGTTGTTTCTACTGATATTTATTTATTTATTTATTTATTTATTTAAAATTACTTTTAGGCTGCCTTTAAGGGTAAAACCCTACATGGTCTTTTTATAGATAGAATAGTGGGATCTTATTCTTATTCTTAAAAAGAACACTTTGATATATTATATGCTATTTGACTAATCTAACCAATTCTAATTGACAAATTTTAACTGTACTTGACAAGTAAAAACTGGATTTTAATTTCAAGAGAAAGTTGAACGACATTTTAAAACTGTTGTTGAACTTCTTTCTTCATTTTGCTTTTAACCATTTCTGTTTCTAATAACACTCTTTGATCACATTGGCCATGTTTCATTGCGGACTGAAGTATACAAACTAAACACTGGTTCCATTGTTCTTGGGATCCACCAACATGCACAACAGGGCTTTTGCACTTATAAGAAAATAACCTGAAAATGAGCAGAAATGTTCAGATCCAGCTTGCGACAGATGGGTGAACTCTCTTCCATTAGCTCTACTAGCCTGCCCCTTTCCAGAAATGAAAGGAAACATTCATTTGTGATTATGTTTAGAATGCAAAAGCTCCATTGCACAAGTGGTGGGTCCCTTGAGCACATGGTCACAGAGGAAACTACTCATTCAATTGCAATTCATTCCATTCACTGTTTTTATTTTGACTGATTTGTTGTTGTTGTTTAAGCAGCTTTAAAAAATCTAGTCCGCTTAATGACAATTTTTATTATAATTCTGCTTGGGAGTGATGATACTATGTACTCGAGCACCAGAACTATCTGTGTTGTAAATGAATCACAGAGTATTGCAAAAAGTACGTGTGATGTCAGCTATGTCGATGGAATGCAGCCCATTCTTGAGTGAAAAATAGTTAAGGCAAATCCTGCAACTTTACCATCTAGGGAAGTAGAGATGGAAAGTTCAATGGGAATAACATCACACTAATGGCTTCACTTATGACAAGCAAATTGTCTTTTTTCAGCACAAGTGAGCTCATGCATACCATGTCAATACAAATTCGCTTACAATTTTGAATACATATTCTGTGAATTGAGAACATGAAAATCACTGGGGGATTAAACTGAAAGATTAATGGGCTATCTCTTGTTGCACCAATTAGCAGCCCACTAAAAGGGAAAAAAAGAGAAAAAAGAGAAACCTATTTATCATCAATTCATTGTTAACTCATTGAGATTGTTCGCATTGTAATGCTAAAGAATTACCTGACCATGCATATTATGTGAAAAAAGAGTCTGTTTTGCATAAAACATGCTGCATAATTAGAGAATCAGACTTGGAGAGAGCCCAACTGATTACTGAGGCAAGACATCATTTACCTAAAGCTTCCCCCAAATGTAGCTTTCCCAACTTTTCTTAAGAACATCTTTAATCACCTTCCCTGTATTCTATATGTTTTCAGGGTATAGAATAGAAAGGGTATGTTAAGTAACCATTTTATCACATGGAGATGCTTTCACAGGAGCACTTGACCATATTAAGAGGAAATGCCACCTTGTACTGATTCTCCCATCTCACAAGGGATGTTAGGCCCTATACAGACTTTAATCATCCTACACAGAGACAACCAAAACCACTTCTGTATGAGAGTACTTTATACAGTAGGGATGTAACATTTGAACTGATTTTACCATATGGTGAATGTCTCTATGGCCTCCTCCACACGAGACGTTTAATGAGCCTTGAAGGCTCATTAAAAAATTTACCTCCACAAGCACGGAGCGCAAAACGGGCGTACAGGCGCGTTATCTCCCCGATAATGCGCATTTTCGAACGCGCGTTAAATAGCGACTTTTATTTTGCTCCGGCCGTTAAAGCGCATTTTCGCGGTGTGAACAAGCGATTACGCACATTAACTGCTTGTAAAGCGCTTTTTGGACATGAATTAATGCGCTTCGCCGCCTCTCGCCGCCTCCGGTGCAGAGGGATTAGGAGTAAAAGCGCCTCCGCGATAATGCGCATAATCGCGGAACCGGGCGCAAAAGCGCATCCTTGTGGAGGGGGCCTATGCTAGTGCCACATATCCCTTGTAGGAGCCATCACAAGTGCAATTAGATGTGATTTGGCTGTCGTATGGTCAGTCAAAGGAAACAACTTGCCCCATCATATGGATAATGCCATGTGCATTTTCACATAGAACACATGGCATGTGGATCTGCTTCAAAAGTTTCTATCTTAGCAGATATACACCACAGCCCTGTAACAGATACATAGTAAAATCTAACATGTAAAGAAGACAATCACTGCTCTGAAATAGTTTATCAGTTTTTCACACTCCATATGACTTTTGTTTAAAAGCAGCCACTGATGTTTCCTTTAGCCACCCTGTAAAATGCGAAACAATGATGCACATGCTCAGGCATCCAAGTGCATGTGTGAGGGAGCCACAGCCCAATCGTGACCCCCAGATGTGCATATATAAGGAAGTACATATATTGTTCAAACTTTGGGTGGTATCCAACTGTGCCTGTGTTCTAGCACTAGTGACGTTGTGGTAGTATAAACCAATATTGCACAATGCAACTAGTTCTTACTAATGCTTACTGGAGGAACGGCAGAAATCAGCAATTTGCCACCAAAATGCCACACTGCTAGTGAACATAATCAGCACTAGCATGGAGCACAGCTAAGAATGCATGGATTTCATTAAATCGGTACTATCTGTGTTTGGCGGATTGTCAGGCATAAGGACATAAGTAGAGCCATGCTAGGTCAGACCAAGGGTCCTTCTAGTCCTGTACTCTGTTCCTGCATTGCCAACCAGCTGTCAACCAGAGACCCACAAGCAGGACACTGATGCACCAGCACCCTCTTGCCTATGTTCTCTAGCAATTGGTGTATGTAGGCTTACTGCCTCTGATCCTGGAGGTAGCATCTTTTGTTCATCATCTTCTCATTGACAGAATTGGATTTTCTTTTAGGGATGTACAAGAATTTTATTCCTGCTTGCAAATGTTCATTAGTGCTAAAGCAAAAACAAAACAAGCAGTCCATAAATCTGCAGAATCAATGTGACTTGGAAAAGGTGGTCCATTGTGGAAATTGCAGGTCAGATTCATAGAAATCCAAATTTATTTGAATCCATTGTGGATTGCACGACATCCCTAGGCACAGCTGGATATTACACTTTGTGTAGTGTAACACGTATGAACCTGAAGCCAACAATATTGCTATGCAAAGCAAACCTAACAAATACTACTACTACGAATAAAATCACTCCCTCATCCCACAAACCCTAATACTGTTACTCTTTTAACAGTGGTGCTATATGATATTTGACCACTTGATATAGCTGTTATTTTCAACAAAAGTGAAGATAATGGCTTTGCATAAGTTGAGGTTGTTCAAAATTGAATGAGATTCCCAAGAAGGGTTTCTGTCTAAATTTTAGAAATATTATGAAATACTTCAACTTCAGCAGAGTATAGTGCAGAGGTAGCTTAAAAGTTTAAAAAGCCAGCTTGCTTAATACTGGGAAGCCATAAATAATAAATGTCTGTGTCTTATTGTCATGTTGCCTTGATATGAGCTGCTTTCCAGCAACCTAAGACAGATGTTTCTTATCTGAGGGGCAAATCTCTCTCTCTTCACATCCCCAGTTGTTATTGTGGGTTGAAGATTGCAGCAGACATACATCTGTTTTGCCTTTAGTCTACCTTCTTCTGTTATAAACAACTGAAATGTCAATTGCAGAGGTACAGGAAGTATGTCTTCTCAACTGCATTTCTTCTATTTCTTCTTATCTTTTCCTTTTGAAACTCTGTGTTTTCAACAGTTTTTGATGCCCTCTGCTTTTTTCCTGCCACAGAATATGATAGAATATGATCAGTGCACTGAAATGTCAAAGGAACATTTCTAGTTTAGCCTTTGGCTTGGCTGTGGAAGAGTCAATCTAGCATCTTGCAAGCACATCTGAAGAGAACATTAAAAATATGTTTTATTCAAATTTGGATGAATAGTGATTTCAAAATTATATTCGGAACAGACCATCAAAAGATCAATTTTCATGAACATCAGAGTGTTTTGATTGTATACATCTCTCTCTCTCAGAGAGCAATGGAACCCTATAAGCTGGTTCACTTTGATCCACAGCACTCAGTTAGGTTGAGTGGGATTGATCCTACAATTACTGATGAAGAGAATTAGAATGAATATGATACTGTTTGGAAGAATCCAAAATCAAGGTATAGCAATTTGTGAATGCAGTAAAAGATGGACATTTCCCCACCCAGCATATTTGCAGGGAGGGTGAAGGGGACAGAGGCATGCTGGGGTGAATGTGCAGCCACATATCATTCCTGCAGGAGTGGAGTTTGGGATCTAGATGGGCCAGCTCCTCCCGCTTGTCCTTCTTTTCTGGCTGCACCTGCCTTCCCACCTCTTCATCAGTATAGGTCTGCTGGTCATCCTCCCCCCCCCCCCCCATAAGTGAATAGACTCAGTCTTTAGGTATTTTCATCTACTCTCCACTGAAGGCTTCATGTTGGCATTTAATTGCTGCTGGTTAGACAAGTTTATTGGGTTTATTGTTGTTAGGCAGGTTGTTATGTTCAGTTGGTCATATTTGGGAGGGAGGAATGGAATCCATGAGGTAGAGAGACTCTGGTGAACATCCTGAGGCACCTTTATGGTGATTGATCAGTCCCGGGCCTTGCTGTTCAAGGCTGTATGGCCTTTGTGGCTCTCCTGGATCATCCAACCAGGGTTGTGTGGCACTGAGAACAGTGTGAGAAAAGAAGTGCCACCTCAACATCTGTAAGGGTGTGGCCTGGGTAGGGGGTAGGAGATAATGCTCCCATCCTTCATTAAAGCAAGGTGGAATTCACCCATGTGCCTGCAGGTTGATTCACTTGCTTATCCTGAATAGATAGACTCCCACACAGTCATTCCCCTCTGCAGATCTCATCTTCTTAGTTACTAAATGTAGGCCAAGTTCAAACCATACATCTTGCGTCTCACCTCTTTGTTTCTGTTCCCTTTCCATTCCATGTCAGCAACAGTGACCCCAGAGGTTATTTACAGTGGCAGTGTAGGCCCTAATCATGCAAGAAATACATTTTGTGTATGCTGTGGGAGCTAATATGAGAGCCAGTGTGGTGTAGCAGGTAAAGTGTTGGACTGGGAGTCAGGAGATATGGCTTCTAGTCCCCATTTGGCCATGGAAACCCACTGGGTGAATTTGAGCCAATCACAGACTCTCAGCTCAACCTACCTCACAGGATTGTTGTTGTGAAGATAAAATGGAGAGGAAGAGGATTATGTACACTGCCTTGGGTTCCTTGGGAAAAAAAGGTGGCATATAAATGCAATAATAAATAAAGAAAAATAAATAATGTGAGAATCATTACTAAAAGGTGTTTAATTCAAAAACTACATTCCTAGAGCAGTTGTAAGAAGCTTGTGGTTTGAGAAGAGGGTTGCAGTAATTCATGAGAAATGTTTAGAGCTATGTTAAGATTAAGACAAGTTCTTTAGCCATGCCCCATCTAAGAATCTTTCTTTTTTTCTGGGTCATCAGATGAACATGTTAAGAGAGTGGATGTTGAGTTTGATGGACTTTGGTGAGAGAATAGGTAGAGGGTTTTGCTTCACACTCAGGGGCCAGCTGGTACATTCAGTACCTAATCAGTGTCTAATTAGTGCCAGAAGAATAGTTCAGACAGCTAGTAATTCTGATGGATGAACTTTCATTAGTCATGGGGTTGAAATACTTGACCTCCAGATCCTTAGCAACATTATGATTCCCCTGATTCAGCCGTCCATGATGGAATGACTGGATATCTTTTTGTTTCTTTCTCTAGGACGGCAAGGCATGAGCATCATGTAGCATCTGAACACACTCTTCCACATCATTACAATAAGCACCATAGGGCTAAATTGTAAACACCTGTCTAATGCAGATAGCCCAGTTGGAACTGTTTGCATGCACATGATTCAGCTCAATCTGGAGGTAATGATGGGGAAATGGAATAAAAGCTAGAACTGCAATAAAAGATAATGGCAGAATCCAAAGGAGACAAATCATTATTACAATGATGCAGACATTGATTTAAATATAACATTTTACAAGTGCATTAGTCATTTGTTTTAAGAAAAAAAATTAAGGTTATTTTTTATCATAACATTTTAAGATTATAATAATCTATTTCTTCATAAATTATGTCTTTGGCAAAATCTGGTCTGGCAAATTTGTTGGGAGTAAGTAATACATTATAGATAACACAGGAATAGACTAGAAGTACATTCAGACTATATGCTGGTTTATTTTTCACTAGCAATAGTTGGAGCTGTGTGAAAGTGGTCTACATGTGATTTTCATTCTGAAACAATAGTCACAAAAATAAACTAGATGTAGGAAATAAATCCCCAATGTCTATGTTCCAAACTTGGAATGGAAGACAAAAGGAGTCCTTGTATTTGATTATAATTGCACTAGACTGTCTGTAGTTAAAACAAATGATTTCTTTAAAAAAAAAAAAAAACCTAGAGGGTGAACTTTTGATGACTGAATAAAAGCAATGAATAAAAGAACTAACAACTAGAATGGGGAGGTAGACAATCTCTAAATCATTGCTGTTTACTAGTGGGGTTTCCAGAAATTTGCTGAGTAGACCTGAACGATTCAAACACTGACCCTTTGTGCCCCTTTCAAAACCATAACATTTTCAGCTAGGAGTGGAATTTTGTGCTGGAGAAGCATTTTCTAAACTTACCACATGGTGACTTTTAAATTGCTGTCTTGCCGCTGCCTCCATGTAGTGACCCATTCACATACAGCACCACCATGTGGATGGAGACACTTATTTCCGGTCGCTGCAATCTTCTGCCCTTCGCAGATTGGTGATGAAAATACTTTAGAACCTGTTCCTCTTCCCCCACCCCTGTAATTGGTATATTTTAGATATACTAGAACGAATATCTACAAATCTCTGCTTGCAGGTGGGATTAAGGCCCCACTGGGAAGCTTTGCAAATGCTTCCAACATCCCTAAAGATCGTTAATGCATTCATGACTATGCACTCTGGCATGGCACTGGAGTTCTGGCTGATGGCACAGTGTTGGGGCCTAAGCCTCACACCAGCACAAAGGGTACTTGTGTGTCTTCCCCAGTTCATCAATCCCTAATTTATTTGTCTTAAATACATGAAAAACCCAAAGCTAGATGTTCTGGAAATGTATTTCTGGAGAATCTTTGCAAATGTCATGGCTTTCGGACCCTATTTTAGACCAGAGCTAGACACTACTGGAAACAGGTGGCCACCACCAATATCAGCGGCCATGCCAGGTCCCATTTAAAGCAATGAGAATTAAGTCATGTCAGGACTAAACTGGTCCCATTTATTTTGATTGGACGTGAGTTCAATTTACTTGCTCTGAATCCAATCCCATGTGTCCTCGTTATCTCTGTTCCAGAAATACAAATGTTTGACATCATACCATTTCACTTTAAATTTCTCCACCATTATAAGCAGCAGTCAATGGAGTGGAACAGGTAGGGATGGGAAAAC
The DNA here is from genome assembly GCA_029215795.1 of Anniella stebbinsi. NCBI lineage: Eukaryota > Metazoa > Chordata > Lepidosauria > Squamata > Anniellidae > Anniella > Anniella stebbinsi. Next base: position 49,792,938 of record JARDYH010000003.1, on the reverse strand, counting down.
TTCAAGTATTATGGTGCTATGACACAAGAAATATTCCGTTTTATACCATGTCAATAGGGAAAGAGGAGAAAATGCACAGCTGCTGTACCATAGTGACAGCCATGTGTAACATCTTTCTCTGCTCCTAAGATAAGGCTCCCAAAGTATTACCAGTTGTGCATTAGCAAGTATTATGTTGATGTACCATAACTCTTAAACTGAATCCAAGCAAAATGAAGTCTGTATTTGGGAACCCAAATATAATACGTTTCCCATGTCTGTCAAAGGTCTATGAAATGAAACAAGTTTTATTCAAATCAAGACAATATGTTGTATAAAGTGATCCTAAACACAAAGTCAAATCTCCTCTAGGAAAATGTGTACCGCACTAGGTTGAATTGTACAGTTTGACATTCTTGCTCTTGCTGAGGTTTTTCATGAACATTGTAGACCACATTGCAATATTTATTTATTCTTTCTCTTCTGCCATTTCTTCATGCTTTGTCCCATAAGATTGACAGTGAAGCTGTCCAGCTTTACACAAAATTGTTTATGCTATTCATTTTTTGCTGCAAGCTTATATTGGTTTTGCTAAATTATTCTTTTGTAATCATGCATTTTTAATTTACTGCACTTTAAACAACCTTCAATTTTAAAACACTTCAATGTGTAATTGTATTTAGTTTTCAAATTAGTTCAATGTTTCAACCTGTGTAATTTCTCTAGCTTGTTTATATATAATCACTGCAAAATTCAACCAACCTTAGCTTAGGAGGAAATTAAAATTTGGGGCAATTTTTTAAGAAGTAAAGTCATTAAACTTTTTAAGTGGAAAGGACACTTTCCTCAGAATATCAGGCCTTTCAGAGCAAGTCAATGAAAAGGATTTTTTTCTTGAAAATATTGATTAATGTGATATTTGAAAAACAACCCACTTCTAACAGGTTTTTGAACAAAACACACCCACATTAATTCTGGAAGTCATAAACAAGAATTATAAATTATAAATGAATTATAAATGAATTATAGGGTTTGTTGACCTTCAGTTTGTGCTTTGTAAAGCTATTTTTTAGTATTATTTTTGTGCTTTGGTAGTCTATATATTTTAAAAGGTAGCCCAATTTAACTATACTTTTTTGCATAATGAGTTCTGGCTTTGCCTGGATTTTATGAGCCACTGTATTGAGCCAACTGCTTATTGGTTTGAGCAATAGTTTGAAAAATAGTTCACCCACTGGGACACCACTATCAGTAGGCAATCAAACAATGGCTGGCAATCAAGTTAGCTTAGATAAAGGTCTTGAAGGCACTTGGCACAGTTCTACTAAAGCTGAGAGGCCTGGCTCTGATCACCACCTAAATATAGAAGGTCACCAATATCTAAGCTACTTTGAGCTCATCATTGCAATAATGGGGTACCTGTAGTAAGGAACTGTGGGCCTATCTACATACGCAGGATAAAACACTTTGAAAACGTCTTGAAAACTGTTTATGGAGTGTGTCCTGGGCCCCAACAGTTCTCAAAACTGTTATAAACAGTTTTAAACCGTCTTAAAACAGTAGTGTAGATAGGCTCTATGTTTATGGATTCTGTTGATGCTTGGTGCTGTAGCCTGGGTTGCTGGGTTCCATTATGGGACAGATCTTTAGCAGGGGTCAGATTAGGTAAGGTTTCTTAGGGACGTAAGGCAGGAAGAAATCAGCACCATGGGAAGCTCCATGTTTGGAGTCCAGAAGGGATTGTCTGCATGTTGCTCCAATGATGCGCATATCAGGACTGAGACTTAAATAACGGTATGGATACTTTTAGGCTGGTTGAGTCGATGTCCACATTGACTGAGGCTTTGTATTTAAAAGGAGCATGGCCTGTTTTAACAGCCTCAAGCTGTGGGAGTGGCTGAGGTATGCAAGTGTCTACAGGGGCAGATGACAAAGCAACCTCCTCTGGATTCAGAGGAGCTGACCCCTGGGAACTTTCTGGGAACTAGGTTCTGGGAAAGTGGAAACCTTATGGTGCCTTTCCATGACTTTTGGGGGAAGAACATTGCCAAATTCACATAATGAGCCATTGTACACAAATGGCTTTCCATGGAATAGCCTCTATGCAGTGGCATTTTAAGAGGCCACCAGGTTGCAGTGTCTTTGTGGGCACCAGGTCTTTGAACTAGTGTATACATTAATTCATTTTCATTCATTGATTCATTATATTTCTATACCACCTCATAGCCGAAGCTCTATGAGGTTCACAAAAATAAAAACCATTAAAATTAAAAACCATTAAAATACATTATACGAAGCATAAAAATGATCTACGTGAGGACATAAAACAGATATTTCTATACTGCCCCTTAGCTGAAGCTCTCTGGGTGATTCACAAAGACTAAAACCATTAAAATATATTATATGAAGTATAAAACCATTCGTGTGAGGACATAAGTGCTAATCTTTGGTAATTTTTGGCACCATTCAGTTAACACTGTAACAAAACAGCTGTTTAAGAACATTGCTAGTTTCTTCCTCTTCTTCTCTCTCTTTTTTAATTAAGACTGTAAGCCTTTTATAGATATTGCCTTTCTTCTAATCCTTATGTAGTTTCTAATATATATATTTAGTATGTGTGTATACATCTATTTATTTAAAAGATTGATATACTATTCATCCTATTTCGAGTTTAGGGTGGAGTAAAATCAAAAGTTATACCATTCTACAAAATGCAATAATAAAACAGTAAATACAATGGGGCTGTTCATGCCAAATGACAGCCCACAGGTTGAAGTGTGTTTGGAGCACATGTGGCTGCCATTTTGAACATGCAAGTCCCCTCGGGGGTTGTTGTGTTATGTGAACCTGATGAGCATGGGTTATGTGAGAATTAATAAATACTTGCATAACTCATGGTTTGTTTTAGGGTTATGCGAGAGATGTTTAACCCTCACATAATCCATGTTTCCTGGGTTCGCATGACAGGACAACCCTAAGCATATTGTTTGCATATACAATGTGGCACCTGCAGGCAAGGCAGCACATCGTATGTTAAATAATCCACAAAGAACTATAGCATATCATCCAAACTTGATCTATATTTTAAAGTAGAGTTAAAAATATCAACAATTAAACATGTCTGGGTAAACAAAAATGTTTTGGCCTGATGCCCAAAAGTTTGCAATGTAGATGCCAGATGAGCCTGTTTGGGGAGGACATTCCATTATCAGGGTACCATGCTGAGAAATTCCCTACCCTGCATTGGGCTTGCCTGACTGTGGTGTGTGTGTGTTGTGGGTGTGGAGGGGAAATAAGAAGACGTGCCAGCTTGTGTCGGTATAGTGGAGTAGCAAAGGGATTCCTCTTTGCAGATCAGATTTAATAAATGTGGCCTGATTTCCACTCCATACAGTTGTGTCACCTCTTTATTGCTTTACCTCCTTCACTTGCAAAGTCCTTTTTCTTGAGATAGAAAGAATAATGTACTTCTGATAAACAGGGTATGTGGAGAAAGCTCTCAGCAAAAGATCTTAATGCATGGCCAGGTTGGTATGGGAACAAGTGCTCCCTCAGGTATTTAGGTCCCAAGTATAGAAACTAGAGCCACTGGGGTACTGGTCCCATTGCCTCCCAGGAAGAATGTTATAGCAAGGGGGAGATCAACCTAGCCTAATATATTGGCCAGAAAAGGAATAGCTTCTGGGAGATAGTTTTGTCCTTCCTTGCCACAAATGGAGAATTTTGAAACTAAGAACTGGTGCCTGAATTTTGCTCCCCACTTCTTCTCTCCCAATGCCTTTTCCTTTTGTGTTGTGTCATTTAGATTATATGCCTGAGGGCAGGAACTGTCTCATTATTATTCTTTATATACCATTCTGGGAGCCTTTTTCAGCTCAAGAGTGGGGTAAAATACTATAAATAATAAATAAATAATATTTATATAGATAATAAATAATAGTTTATCATGGTGCTCTACTGTTCTGACCACAATAGCTACTAGTTTAGATTTGGATATACCATACATGGGAAGTAAGTATTTCTATGAAAGGAAAACACCAGCAAAAGTTGGGCTGTCTAGGAACTGCAGGGCCGGCATCCAGAGCAGGCATGGCTGAGCACCTGTCAACAGCCAACATGACAACAGGGACCCACTGACAAGAGCCCGCCTGGAGTTGCTCCTCCCCTTCTTCACCTGCTTGTTTACCTGCCTCTTGCTCTGGTCCAGACAACAGTGGTGGTGAGAAGAAGGAGCTATAGATGCCATGGCCTACTTGTTCATTGTCTCTATGCCTGTCAAGCAAGCAAGAGGTAGCAATGATGGGAAAGAGGATGAGGAGCAATAGTAGCTAGTGACAATGGTGGTGAAAAGATGGACTTAAGGAAGAGGCATTGAGGGTATCTTGCTCAAGTGTCCTCAAGAACCTGGAGTTGGCATTGAGGAACTGGGTTTTCATTCAATAGCAAATTATAAAACTGGTATATCACTCATGTCATACCACAAACTATTTTTTGAAATTGTTCTCAGTTTCAAAAGAAACATTAGGTGGCACAAAGGACTGCTGGTTGAAAAGCCTATGACCAAAGCACCTCTGGACAGGCTAAACTAGTTCTGTGCTTTTATGCATCTAGGCTGATGCCCTTTTCATTTTATAGAAAAGCTTCTCATGCTGATTTGAGCATCACTTATAACAAATCTTATCAGACTCCTTAGTTGGAAATGGAAACATTACTAACAAAAGCAAATTGCAATTAATGGAATGTGCGACTACTGAGCAAATGAGTTGATAAATTGGTTGCTTGAGGTTGAATTGCTTGTACATGTCATAAATCTAAAGCATGTAATGAAATTAATCATGCTCCAGAGAAAGTTAATTCAGTTCCAAACAAGAGAAACTTCTACTAAATGCAGTGTAAGCTTTGCCTTTGCAATAATTCCCAGTCTGTAATACTACTGCTTAGTTCAATGATGGTACCCTGTACTGTTACATGGGGACTAATTGTCTCTTTGCATCACCATTAGGATTTGTGTTCCTGAACTCCAGACAGGAGATCATGGAACTGAACTATGAAATATAATTGAAAGTTCGGGTTTAATTGTAGTACTTTAAGGGTGCAATCCTATACACACTTGACTGGGAGTGAACCCCAACTGAATTTAATGGGACTTAACTTCTGATTGCACATGGGATTGTGCTGTTGATATTGTATGTGGTGATTTATGTAAACTGACCCATCATAAATACCTTACATCTGTGTAATTTCAACCATGCAGTCTGTTTTGGATTGTATATGTCGTGTCTACAATATTGTCCAAAAATATCTTCTTAACATGATGGGTTGGCCAAAACAGTTACCACCATTACCATCCCATTGGGGAGGCTTTTTCATTTTTGTTTTAGGTTTTGTAATTCAACCCCCCAAATGGTTTCAAGGAACAGAAGAGGAGAGGGGTCCCCAGCTGTAGTGAGGGGGAGAGTTCTTATTACTCTTAAAAAATCTGCTGGCTTTGCAGTAGTGTAGCAGCAACGGAGTTCTGGCTGTTGCCATTCTTCCTGACATGCATGAAGGGCCATAATAGGTTTGCATATTTCTCGAAAGAGATTGGACTAGCTTTTCCAGAAATATATTATATAAGGGCCAAAGTAACCATTCAGTGAAGCAGAACTTTTAGTTTGACCCAAATTTATTTCAAATACTGTCTTTTATAAGATAAGATTTGAATTTTACCTGAAAGTTAGGTATACTTTTTGAAAAGTGGAGCTGAGTATATTTAAAAGGCATATTTATGGTTCGATGTGGACAACATGTTGTATCAAATCATCATCATCACCATCATCATCATCTCTGAAGAAGGTATTTGCTCTAGAAATGTTCAAGATGGTAATTATCATGATTCTGGGACTGCTATAGGGTAGGTAGGCCAAGAGCAGCTTTAAATCTGTTCCAAGATGAAGGCATGGCATGGGATCATATGTGGAGGCATACACTGGCCACATGCTGGTTATCCTTGGGATGTGGCCAAGAGGGCTTTAATAACCCCACCCCACCTCAGCCATCTCTCCATTCAAGTGGTGTTCATCTGCCCACCCTGTAGAGATTTAATGTTGACTGGTCACTTCGGGAAATTCCCCTCCCCACCTTAATCTGATTAGCCTTGGAACAACAGTATGGGGGGGGGGGGAATCAGTCATTCACTCAGGTGAGCATGCTGGGGCACCTTAATGGTGAAAGAGGATTCCTTTATGTCCATGGGACCTGTGGATTGGAAAATTAACCCCTTCTTGGACCTTGTCTGGAGCACACACACCCACATTTTGAAGCATTTTTGTTATTGTTAAAAGCCAGAAGAAGAAGAAGGAGAAGGAGAAGGAGAAGAAGAAGAAGAAGAAGAAGAAGAAGAAGAAGAAGAAGAAGAAGGTGGTGGTGGTGAAGAATCCTCACTCATCTTTCAGGTCCTTAGCAAGCAGCAGCACTGGAAAGCCACAAAGGAGGATGTCCTGTTAAGTCCTCTAGGGGACTTTTCAGAAAGCAGAAGAGGCTGCAAGGACAGAATGTGGTAAAATGGTAAAATAAAGTACTCATACACAACCAACACTCTCAGCCACCTCCTTACAGTAAATTAAGATCTGAAGCCCTGCACAATGCTAAATATCATACATTTAGCATTTTTAGGGATGAGCAAATTTGCCGTTTTTGCTTTTTCCCACATTCCAATTTTTAAAATCTCAAGTTTTCCCCCCTCTCCCGAATATTGTGTATATATATATATATATATATATATATATATATATATATTGAAACAAAATTTTGATGCAACTGCATTGGCCAAATTGAATAAGTACAGCTATTTCAGGCATGGAGACGACCATGATCATGACGTACCTGCCTGCCATATAGTTGTTAAAGCTGAGAAGCCTGTCAGAAAAAAGAGGTGGCAACCTTGAATGGACACTAAGATTGTTGAATACACAGGGATTCAAATTCAGACACTTAAGAGCAAAACACTCAAAGTCTTCAGCTTGGATGAAAGAATATCTCAGTTCCAATTTCTCCCACATTAAATTCTTTTTTAATCTGAAGTTCTGTTTGTCCCAAATATGGGGAACTTTAAGAATTTTCATAATTTTTTATGAAAATTGAACTGAAAGGAAATTCTTACCATCCTTAGGTATTTTTTCTGTAGATCGTTAATCCTACCAAGGGAGTTTTCCTCAGACCATTAATGCATAATAGAAAGCAAACTCTTTCCCAATCAACATGGCGTTTTGACAACCAAAACATTTACCAAATACCAAGAGTACGAACAAGAAAAACAGTTTTAACCTTGCATGGATGTTTGGAAGGATGAACAATCTATAAAGTTTTGTAAGAGCATGCTTATATCTTTGCCATGTTGCCAATTCATTTTTTTCTGTGACAAATTTCCGCAGCAGAATCATACAAGGTGAAGCTATAGTCTCTTCATCATTTTCTTTTATCTCAACTTATAAATGAGAGTATTTTTTTAAGAAGGTATTTAGAAATGTATCCATTTGTCGAAAACTATAACCTCTCTGGGGAGTGTGCTCCCGGGCAAATGTATAATGACACATTCATGCAATAGCTGACTTCATTCAGCTTTTTTATGGTCTGTCCAAAAGATATCCAGGCTACTTGCACCTGTGAGTAGTCCTGAGGGTGCACATTTTCAAAACAGTTATGAAATGGAAGCTCCTTTTCTCAATAACACAGCACTGATTTTGTTCCTTATTAGTGTGGCTCTGGCTATTTCATAAACCTGTTGCCAAATTTGATTTGTTCCTCAGGGAGACGGACACCAAGACGCTGCTCATTACTCCGTTCTGCTGGTATGTCTTTTAAGGAGTGTGTGAGAGAAATCCGATCCCCAGTGATGTTTCACACCACATCCAAATCACCAACTGCATTTGAAGACAATGTTTTAATTAAAGCTTGTCTTTATGAGCCCAGTGTTTTTATTACAGCAGCAGCTGGCAGTATTTGCAATGCTGACAGTATGGAAGTAAAATGTTACATGAAGAAGAAGAAGAAATCAATTTCTGCGCCAGTTCAAAATGTGAAAAATAAATACAGTGTTTAAAAATTAAAATATTAAATATTTACTGCTCCTCTTTTGGCTGTTAAAAAAAAGGATGAAAGTTGGCTTCCTCTTCCTGAGACTGGTCATTACTGCCAGTATCTCTAATTACATTCATTTTGAGTGTGGGGGGCAGGCAGCTGCCAACAGTATTTTCAAAATGTGATTTTGAACTATTTCCCCCTTTCCCCCCCTATATTTCATGAGCTGCCATATAAAAGCTGAAAATACTGCCTGAGGAAGGGGATTGTAATTTTCTTCTTGAATAAATGCATAGGCACATGGATACCGTGCTTAAATATTTATATTATCAAGACGAAGGAGGAAAGTAACAAGGTTAATATGAAATATCCTGGATCAGAAAAGGATAACTCAAATAGCTATTGAGCGGTTCAGAAAGCCAACTGGGAAGAAAACACATCAGCTGTGTGAACTAATATAAACTGGATATTATGTATATAATGGAACACAGGATGAATCATAATCTCGTTAATATGAAATGTTAGATTAAATCTCCTGCTTCAACTTTTAAATGTGATGTTGCTTAGTGTGTTAGAGTCCATGAAGTATATGGTGCCCTACTGTGATCCACATAATTGTAATAAGTATATAAATATAACACAGTAATAATGATGAAGTTCGTGGTACAACAAATACTGTGCTTGTAATAAAAGGCAACATAAATGCAAATAAGATATACTTTCAAAGGCAATATACATTATAACTAGGGGACTGTAACAGGTATCTCTTTAGCCTTTATCTCAACTTATAAAAGAGAGTATTTTTTTAAAAAGGTATTTAGAAATGTATCCATTTGCCAAAAACCATAACTTCTCTGGGAGTGTGCCCCCAGGAAAAATGAAGGAAAAAGATCAGTGGGAAGAAGACAAACATAATGGCTGAAGAAATTGAGGGAATGATATAGCTGTACTTCTATATAAATATTTAGAGCAGCGGCATCAATAACAAAAATAGTTCATTCTTTGATCAGGTAACCTCCCTTGTTGACTGTAGGACTGCTGTTGACATAAATATCTTGATTTCAGCAAAGCTTTTGACAAAGTACCACATGACATTCTGATTAGCAAACTAGCTAAAAGTGGGCTAGATGGAACAACTATTAGGTGGAACCACAGTTGGCTATAGAATCGAACTCAAAGAGTTCTCATCAATGGCACCTTTTCAAACTGGGGGGAGGTAACGAGTGGGGTACCGCAGGGTTCAGTCTTGGGCCCAGTGCTCTTCAACATTTTTATTAATGACTTGGATGAGGAGGTGCAGGGAATGCTCATCAGATTTGTAGATGGCACAAATTTGGGTGGAATAGCTAATATCCTGGAAGACAGAAACAAACTTCAAAGTGATCTGATAGGCTGGAGTGCTGGGCTGAAAACAACAGAATAAAATTTAATAGGGATAAATGCCAAGTTCTACACCTAGGAAAAAGAAACCAAATGCACAGTTACAAGATGGGAGATACTTGGCTCAGCAATACTATAAGTGAGAAGGATCTTGGAATTGTTGTAGATCACAAGCTGAATATGAGCCAACAGTGTGAAGTAGCTGCAAAAAAAAACAAATGAGATTTTGGGCAGCATAAATAGACATATAGCTTCCAAATTGTGTTCAGTACTGGTTCCTCTCCATTCGGCACTGGTTAGGTCTCATCTTGAGTATTGTGTTCAGTACTACTTCAAGAAGGATGCAGACAAGCTGGAGGGGCTTCAGAGGAAGGCAACGAGGATGATCAGGGGTCTGAAAACAAAGCCCTATGAAGAGAGATTGAAAGACCTGGGCATGTTTAGCCTGGAGAAGAGTGAGGAGAGACATGATACTACTCTTCAAATACTTGAAAGGTTGTCATGCAGAGGAGGACCAGGATCTCTTCTTGACTGTCACAGAGTGCAGGATGCAGAACAATGGGCTCAAGTTACAAGAAGCCAGATTCTGGCTGGACATCAGGAAAAAGGTCCTGACTATTAGAGCAGTACGGCAATGGAACCAATTACCTAGGGAGGTCGTGGGCTCTCCCACACTGGATGCATTCAAGATGTAGCTGGACAGCCATCTTTTGGGAATGCTTTAAGGTGGATTCTTGCATTCAGTTGGGGGTTGGACTTGATGGCCTTATAGGTCCTTCCCAGCTCTACTATTCTGTGATTCTGTGCTAGCTAACCTCCGATTGGACAAGGCAACCTATGGAAAAGAAGATGGATTGAGCCCCCATCTTCCCACCCTGCATTTTCCCTAGACAGGCTCTTTTGCATTAGTGAAAACATTTCAAGGGTGGGGGAAGAAGCCTTGGGATAGCTTCTATCCTAGTATCTCCAGTCTCCTCCCTTCCACTGAAACATCCCCTTGCAACCTTGGAACACAGCACAGATCTTTCCACATTGGCTGCAAGGGGAAGTGGGGAAGAGCTCTGATTCCCAGCTCTGAGGTCCAAGAACTATCTTCAACCTCAGAGCAGAAATATCCTATGACCCCTTATATGCTGTCTAGGGACCATAGGATTGCTTCCTCCATTAGCCACCCAGTCCACAGTGGCTGTGTCAACTTGAACGCCAATTGCTTTAGAACAGTAGTAGACAATTTTATCATAAAAGTCAACATTACTGGTGAGGCCTGTGAGACATGTGAACTCCCAGGAGCTACAGGCTCTACATAAATTTAATCAGTCAAACAAAACATATGGTTTAACACGATACCTATCAGGATATATCAGTCAGCCATAAAATTCTTTAGCTAAAGAAATATCAATTAATGTTGTTAGGTCCAAGATCCCATAGTGCAAGATCACCTAACTTCCTCTGGTAATGAAAAAATGAACTGATTCTTATACCTCTTTAACAATCCACCCTTCCAGCTTTGGATATGGTAGCTCTCATTTTAGTCTGTTGTTATGTGGCAGGTTATTATTATGTACTGCAGCTGTAGTTGTTTTCATTATAACAGCTCAAAGTTTCCAGCCAATGCTAAAATAAAGTTATGTAATCAAAGAAATACAATTTGTATTTCATTATCCTCTAGGAGAAGATTGCCAGACTATTTTTTTAAATGTTCATTCAATTGATAAATGTTGGTAGATAATATCACTAAGACAACTCCTTCAGAAAAAAAAACATATAGTTGTGATATCATTAATTACTCAACTAGTTTCTTATTGTTTGAAATATGCATATGATGGATCATCTCTTATTACTTGTTATTTTTTTAAAAAAACTAGGGCGCAATTTACTTTTGATTTCCACATGGAATCAGCACAGGATACAATAGAACCCTCTTTTCTCCCTCCACACTCTCAGCCATTTCTTCGACAGAAGTAATTTACAGGGTGCAGTTCCAGGGAGAAGACAGGGGCAAATGGATTGCTGTATGGGAGGCACACCATCCTTCCAGTTTATGCAATGACTAACACAGTGAGATCCATGCACATTCTAGGGGTTTTTACTTGGGAAGAAGGCTCCACTAAGCTTTATGCTGGCCTCATCCCACACATGCTGCTGTACCCACAGGAGGATGCATTGTGTCCTTATTTTTTTTAGGTTTTGTGAATGATACATGCTCAGAGCTCAGAGCAACTGCTATACATGTGCAGAAAAATAAGGGGGGCTGCTATATCTTCATATCTGCACATTTGATTTGTGGCATTCAAGCATTTTGCCTTTGACATATGATTGAGAAGATCATGAAAGAAAGTACTTTGCTCCAATAGTTTAAAGGCCTGCACTTTTAGGCTGGCACTTGATTCTTGAGGAACTTCAGCTCCCTTTTTAATTTGGATCACACACTACATCTCTGAAGACATTTACAGCTGATATCAGACTGTAAAGTTTTTTGTTTGCTGAAACTTTGGTATTTTCTCAGATTTCATATATACATTTGGAGATTACGAAATAGAAATTACTGAAGCTCATGCTTGGAACTACATCATTATAATGATTGTTATGATCATTATAATATTGATGAGCTTCTTAAGCACAACCAACATGCCAGAAGAGGAACATTCTTTTACAATCTAAAATTTTAGTTTTCTGACCTGGCATAGGTTTACCACCCTATATAATGTACAGTATAAAACAGGGACAAGTAACTTTTTGGGCCATAGGCACATTTGGCAATTTGAGAAACTTGCCTGGTCACCACCACAAAATGGCTACCATAAGAGGTGTGGCAAAAAAACAAGTAACCTGCCCAAAAGACTGAGTGAAAGATAAAGGTGGGGTTTAAGCCCCACACATTTTGAATCTATAGTTTTCAGCACCAACAGAAACCTGTTTCTCAGCAATCCCAGCTGCTGGTAGAGAACCTTGGTGGATGCCAAGAAAGGTGTCCTGATGCCCATTGGTGCTCAGAGGTGGCATGTTGCCTGCCCTTGGTATAAAGGAACAAACATGCAAATACCAAAGATGTAACAAACATCAGCATATTCATCTTGGAGAAGGTGAAAGAGATATTAGCCATGTCTTACAGACATTTAGATCCCACTATAGGACAAAGTCAGGCATCAGCATTTCAAGTTATGGACTCTTTTGCTTCATGGATCATAGAATGAGCAGGGCAGTGCAGAGGGGGGCCAGTTGGCCCGGGGCCCACGATTTTGAGGGGGAACTCCGACGAGGAGGTCCCCCCTAGCTTACACTACTGCTTCCATAGCGTAAGTGGCCCATCGAGAAGTGAGGAGCCCACCTTGTGGAAACAGCGCAGAAGCCATTGTGAAATTCTGAATGTGAAGAAGTGATGTCCTACATCTTGAATAAAAGTGCTCCCATTACCTTTTCTATAAATTGTTCTAGTTCATATATATATTTAGCACTGAATCAGTGCCACTGATTAAAAAAATACTTAATGAGCAGTTTGAAATGGGGGGGGGGGGGGAAGCACACACTTCCTATCTAGCCTGGGCATATTACCAGCTTTGCATGGCCCTGAGAATGGGTAACCATTTGTTTTTGATCCAGACACCATAAAATGCATAACAACACCTGTTTACCTGGGGCAACAGTTCCTACAGACTCAATGACTCCAAATCCAGATTCCTAGATCCTTATCAAGTAGCTGCTTTTCACTGACCTGAAGTCAGCTGCAGATTATGTCGAACTTGGATCATGTCAGCAACAGGTCAACTTTATATTGTGACACGACTGCCTGACATTAAACACAGATCTCCACGTGACACAGCATACCACGATATCTTGCTTGTTGCAATATTTTTGCTAGCATCAACTACAGTGTCATTGGTTGATGGACAGTTCAATGGGCTTATTATAATTAATATTATTTGTATTTACGTAGTCTATATAATTTCATTTTTAAATATTATGTTTTTGGACGTATGTATTATATTGAACACTAGTACATATCTTCTAGAACATCTCACACGTTTTAATAATTACATTTGATATACGCTTAATTAACAGTTTCATTCGTTTATAACACCATATACTGTAATCTGAAAATAGAAAAACACACACCCTTATTTCTTCCCTCATCAATTTTTCTCCATTATTTGTCAGTGTTATTTGATTTGTTTTTTAGAGCATGTTTCCTAAGCATTTGGCTGCTGATATCGATTTCCCCCCTTCAAATCAGAAGCATTTTTCTTGGAGAGAAAGAAAGTTTTCATTAAAATGAACTTTTCAAAGAATATAAACAAAAAGGCAGATTGTTCCAAAGCCATCCATGCACAAACACAAACACCCACCCACACCCACACCCACACATAAACACATACACTAATGTGGAAGCTGTTTATTTCCACTGAAATATTAGATGTTATATCCAATTGATAAATGCTCAAAAGACAAGATACATTTTGGATCCCACTTTCAAATCCAAAGCTTCATATGTCTCCCAATGGATTATCAAGGGAAAATGGACAGAACTTTTTAGGAGGGGGGCAGAATTCATTCAATCATTTAGCGATTCATAGGCATAACTGCCCCCTTAATGTGGTATTTTTTTTTATAGGAAATACTAAGAAATGAGCTTGTCAAATTGGCAGGAAATCTTGCAATAACTGCAAAATGATTCAATAGTTGCTAAATGAAGATTAGCCAGCACTCCTTCTTTAAAGGAATGGTTTAATAATATATGTTGCATTGCCTCAATTATTAAATGAACAGAATGTGTTCACCTGCCCGAAGACAGACAACAGCTTTGGCTGCTATATATTGCATATATGACATGACAATATAATTTCACATTAATACATATAGAGTTTTCGCATTATTAGTGTACATTTTTGATATGGACAGTGAATTGTCATTAGGGAGAACCGGGGATGTTTGAGCTCATTGAAATTCTCCAAAATTCTTGTCAAAGCTTCTCATTTTCACTTGCAGACTGTTGTTCAGTTTGTTCGAATGGGAAAAGTGCACATTACGAACAGGGAAAGAGCACATTTCTATGTACATTTTTCAAAAGTGCATGCTTCTTCCCTCATTAGGGTAACCATATGGAAAGGAGGACAGGACTCCTGTATCTTTAACAGTTGTCTTGAAAAGGGAATTTCAGCAGGTCTCATTTACATGCATGCAGCGCGTGGTGAAATTCCTTCATCACAACAGTTAAAGCTTCAGGAGCTATACTAGAGTGACTAGATACCAAAGCGGGCTTGGGCTCCTGTAACTTTAACTGTTGTGATGAAAAGGGAATTTCACCAGGTTCTGGCATGCATACAAATGACACCTGCTGAAATTCCCTTTTCAATACAACTCTGAAAGAAACAGGAGCCCTGTCCTCCTTTCCATAGGGTCAGCCTACCCCTCATTGACAAAAGCATGAAAATGCATTTTTATTTTTTGAAATATATATCTATTTTTAATGTGATCATGATTTCAGGAATATGCTCCCATTTGTGTTTGCGTTCAGGGTTGCAAGTGGGGGAAGTTCAGATGTCATGCCTTGATGGTGAAAGTTAGGAAAATTAGGAAGCCTTAGAATGAATGCTTAGTTGTTTACAATCTCTTGAAAATCTATATGTTTTATTCTGTTCTTCTGACTTTTGGTTTGTAATGTGTGTGCTCTCTGTAACGACAACATTTGTTTGTGTGCACATTTACAATAAAATAATAAATAAAAAAGCAAATAAAAAAGAAATATAAATAATCATAAAATATATCTAGTGAAGCCACTGAATGTCATAATTAGTCTGCTCACTGTTCAGATTTCACCCCTTTGTAATACTTACAATTTTTAAGGGACCTGGACTGCTGGTTTATGAATTCGTTATTACATTTGGAATTGATTGCACACTTCTGACCATACACAGTCTGTATGTAAACAATGCCATCTTTATGCATGTGCTGCATTGGTTGGATTAACTGTTCACTTATCAAATTTGCCATTTTTGTGCATGCACTATCTTGGTTGGATTAGCCCTTTCCTTGATTAATCAGGTGCTGCTTCCCTTTGCATTACCACTACTCTGGCTCCATGAAATGGAGGAGGACTCAGCAGCTCCCCCTGCCCTACATTTTTATCAACCTACAATTTCTGTAGCAGTCCCCCTTGTTATCATTGCTGCTGCAGCAGCTCTGGCTGAGGAGGCTAAGGAGGAACTATGGATCCCAAGATGCATTTTGATATCACACGTGTGCAAACTCTCATTTACATAGAAGAAGAGTTCACTTTCAGGGAGAACTCTCATCTGAGCCTATACGGGTGAATTCATTATGTTCTGAGTAAACAAGAAACTCATTCAGGGTAAGTTCACCCTTTACTAAATATAATCACTAAATTATATAGGAATATAGGGACATAGGATGATGTCTCGTACAGAGTCATGCCATTGATCCATCTAGCCCAGTACTGTCGACACTGACTGGCAGCAATGGCTCTTCAGGATTTCAGGCAGGATTCCTTCCAGCCCTACCTGGAGATGATGGGGATTGAACCTGGGACCTTCTGCATGCAAAGCAGATGCTCTACCACTGAGCTGTGGCCCCTCCCTAAGCAAAAGCACAATACACAAAAACTTAAGAAAAGTAATTCATTAACCCCAGCGTTTAGTAAAAACAACAACAAACAGGCATGGGGAACTCACAGGAGCATCCCTTTAGCAATATAGTAAGACTCCTATGCTTCATAAGGCAATCTGAGACCAGGATAAAATAGGGCATCTTTGCTGCTCCCAAGCATTACATCCTCCCCATTTGGTTTTGGCCCTGAAAGACCAAGAAAAATGTGGGTGCAAGTTGTAGCATGACATTGTGCAAGCACAATTTGTGACGTTGCACAATATCATTACAGATCAGAGGGTACACATGTTAAGGCATCAGCCTTGGTTGCCAATTCTCAGCAGGCGAGAGTCTTAACTCTGGTCTTAAACTTGGCAGGGATGATGATGATATGCTTAATCCAGTATGTATGAAAACATGACTGTCTTTTGTGCACTTTCATTCACAAAGTGCAAATTAGGACATTATTGATGCTTTAAGGGAAATTTGAATAAGTAAATGAATAAGTAAATTAACTCTGGGCTCATCTACACCTAAGGGTGTAGAGGGATGAGGGCGAGGACCGCGGACTTACCTGCTTCTGCGATTCTCTCCCAGCATCTAGGCCGCCACGCGACATCCCAGAAGGAAAGAGGGACATCGCAGGTGTCACTGGCACCTTTTTTTGTTTTTTGTTTTTACTAAACAGCCCCGATCCATGGGAAAGGTAAGTTGTTGTTTTTTTTAAAAAAAATCCTCTCCCAATCCCCCTCCATCCTGGGGATGGTAAAATTGCTAGGGGGCCCCCCTGGGCATGGAGCCACCCTGCACAGCTCCGTGTTCATTTCAGGCCCTGGGAGTGCGCAGCACACCAGCTGTGGCCCTCAGGATGGTCCTGGGATTGCGGAAAAGCCAGGATATCCCCGGTTTCCATTATCCTGGGGTTGTCCCTAGGTCATCCACGGTTGATCCCAGGATGCCCTGTCTGTCATATGGATGCACAGGGATGACCTAGGGTTGACCCAGGGATAAAAGGCTGGTGTAGACATGGCCTCTGACTGATTTTCTTTTGTTCATTCCATTTCATTCTGTAAGCTCTGAAGTATTGTCCATCAAACACAATGCTGTTACATAACCTCTATTTATCCAGATGTTGTTCTTGTTGTTGTGATGATAAGTAGGAACAAGTATTTAAGTTCTGTGAAAGTAGCAATGTAAAGATACTTTAAAAAACTTTTTTCTTCTGCTGAACATACTACAATTATGATATATTTTATAAGATTCTGCCAGCTATTGCTGTTAGAGTTACAGATCTGTTTTGAACATTACACTGCAAATAGTAACATCTGGAAATATACAGTTCTTTTAAACGATACTGCTATGATTAATAACAACACTATTGTGACCTTCAGTTTAATAAAATCCTGCTGCACTATATTGTAGTATAAGAAACCCTCTTTCTTTTTTCTTTTCAACTTTCTTTTGTCTCACTGGAGTTTTTTTAAAAAACAGATATTAGCAGGTGTTCCTTGTCTGGGTTCAAATATTCAACGTTTCTCCTCATTGGTGGCTGTTAGCAGATACAGCATGGTAGATTGTGCTTGTAACAAGCACAAGTTCTCCCCAATTAGAATTTCTGCTTGAGAAATGGAAGTAAAAATAATTATGATATCTAATTGGCCCAGAATAGCTAGCATGGGCACCTGCATGCATATATTGCCACAATTAACAGATGAGGGTTATACATGTAGACAAATTATACTTCTGCATCCTGTGCCCTTGCATTTCATTTCCTGCTGTCTCCTTGAGTTGTTCTGGTGCGTTCAACTGACAGCAGCCAAGGAACTTGGAAGATGACTGGAAACTGAAGCAGTAGGACACAAAGTTTATATATAAGCCAAGTCTAAGCACTCAGAGAATGTTCTCTATTCCCTAACTTTTTGTACTGAGGATGAACTTTGCACATTACGTTCTTAGGTGTACACCTAAGGTATTGCAGGTGTACATCAAAATGTAAAATGTGAATGTGACAGGAAGCTAGAACTGCCTGACTTGGTAGCAGACCTGGATTTGCTCTGTGAAATGTGTGAAATGACTCTTAGTGGATCCAATCTGTCACTACATAACTGATCCCACTTGGACATTAATACCAATATGATTCAGGCCATTACGCTGCAATTGCAACAACTGGAAGGTTCCTAACATTCTACATGGCAGTTAAATAATCAAACTTCAAAGAACAAAACATTATAGAAACTTAGAAAAGAATCGTCAATGGTTAGATTGTCTGTTCAGAGCTTTTAGATTTTTAAAAAACAATATTAACAGCGAAGAGGATTTTTTAAAAAACATTGTGAAATACAAATTGGTTGTTTTCTTTGAGTCGGGATGTCAACTCAGTTTCAACTTTTTCAAAATTTGCTGAATGACAACCCCTTGGAGAGAGTAATTTAGAACTGTGGTGGTGAAATGCTATTTGTAAGTCTGCCTAGTATAAAAGAAACGCAACCTAATTTGGCAAATCTGACAGCCTGTTTTTCAGTATTTCTAAAAATCCTTTCTTTTGACATATACCTTCTCTAGCTGAAAAAGATGTGAAATGATTAATGAATAGTCATGCATCTTATTTTTTTTTTACTAATACCATGTGTCTGTCAGTTCACATTTGTCAGTTCTCTATCATTACCTGCGAACAAATGGTCTCAGTTAAATAAAACAGAAGGCCTGGGAACTATGAAAAGGTGAATTAATACCTGGCATATTGTCAGCTTCATTTGTTACTGTTAAAACAAAATGTCTGGATTATTTAAAATCAGAAAGCTGCTATTATACCACACAGACCTCCCTAAACTAACTATTTGCACTTTTTTTAAGGACTCACCAGGAGGAGGAGGAGGAATTTCACATTCTGGACAACATAATCAATTATCTGCTGGGGGTATGGGACTGTTCCTATAAATCCATTGTGCCAGTGAAGTCAAGTGTTGTTTCACCATAGCTTTGTATCATGACATTATGCTATTGACACATTTATTTTTGCTTTACTTCCAAACTGCTGCTCACAGAAAAGGGCTATCTCCCTGCCGCTGCGCCCGCCCCCACTTCACATAACCACTTTATGGAATTGGTGGTGATGAGTGTGTGTGTAAGAAATATCAGGGACTTTCAGGTTAGGGAAGACAAAAATTGCTTGGCTTTTCAGGGTCTGTGTGTGTGCGGAGGATACTTAGCTACTTATAGTTTTGTAAGGTGGTGAAATTATTTTTCTTCCTCCTCCCCTTCTACTTTGAAAAAGCTAAGCTGCTGCTCCAAGAACACTTGTGACCTCCTGAACATTCATTTCTGCCCTACGTTTTTTGGGGGGGGGGATTGTTCCCCACCAGCTGTGGAAGCTGGTGTCCCTGATGTCAGTGGGGCATTGAATCTGTTCCAGGTTTCAGTCAAACCCAGTCAGAACCCTAAAGGTGCTGCAGCTTGGATAGCTCCTTTAGGGTTCTGACTGGTTCAGACTGAAACCCAGAGTGGATTCACTGTCCCATTGACACTGGTGCCACCAGCCTCTATTCTACAAAATAAGAATAATAGGATAAGGATAACAACAATAATAAGCTAGGCCAAAAGAATTCTGGGCCAAAAATAGAGGGAATGATAAGGGTATATATCTTTCAGTCAAAGTATTGAATCGCAGGATCTCTTTTCTCATAAAATGGGCACTACCTAAATGCCATGGAGTTGGAGCTCACGTAGATAAACAGTTCACCACATATTCCACTACACATTTTTACCTGAGTCGTGGTAGAATCCTTTTGCTACTTAGGAATATGATTGCTATTTTGTATTATTATTATTATTATTATTATTATTATTTAAAAACATATTGCTTGATATCATAAGAACTCTGAGTGATTTACATAAAAAATCCATAAGGCACAATATAAAAACCAATATAAAAACAAATTAGAATAATAAATACTAGGGGTGTGCATGGACCCCCCGGATCGGATCGGGACCAGATCAGGACCTCCAATTTTGTTCTGGATCAGATCGGAACAAAATTGGAGGTCTCCCGGATCGGATCGGACCTGATCCCAATCCGAAAATCGGATGTCCGATTTTCGAATCGGCCGCCATTTTTCCCCATAGACTTGCATTGGGGAAAAGAAAGCTTTCCCCCAAATGCAAGTCTATGGGGAAAAATGGTGGCAGGGGGTGAGTGGGGGCCTAACTCCCCCCTCCCTGTCCCTCCCCCCTTGCGCTTACCTGCAGTGCCCTTCTGCTTCTGTCCGCTGGAGCCCGCGGGCGCCAGCAGATGGCAGCAGACGACCCCGGCAGATAAGTGGGAGCCCCCTCACGATCCTCCTTACCTCCTGGGGCCCCTCCGCTGCCATCCGCTGCCACAGCGGATGGCAGTGGAGGGGCCCCAGCAGGTAAGCCCCCCCCCCGGCGATCCTCCTTACCTGCGGGGCCGTCCGCTGCCTTCACCTGGCACCCTACTGAGGACTAGGCCACGAAGCCCAGTCCTCAGTAGATCAACGCAGGTGAAGGCACTGGACGGCCCCACAGGTAAGTGGCCCCCCTCCCTCCTCCCTCCTCCCCCTCACAATCCTCCTTACCTCCCGGGGCCCCTCCGCTGCCATCTGCTACCACCTGGGCGGCAGCAGATGGCAGCGGAGGAGCCCTGGCAGGTAAGGCCCCCAGCTGTCCGCTTCTATCGGTGGGCGCCCGCTGGTGGACAACCCCGCAACAGCACCCTCCCACCCATGTTCCCCAACAACTGGTGCACACAGGCTTACTGCCTTGGATACTGGAGGTAGCACAAAACCATTAGGGCTAGTAGTCATTGATAACCTTCTCCTCCAGGAATTTATCCAAGCCCCTTTTAAAGCCATCCAAATTGGTGACCATCACTATGTCTTGTGATAGTGAATTTCATAATTTAACTATGCACTGTGTGAAGAAGTACTTCCTTTTGTTTGTCCTGAATCTCCCACCAATCAGCTTCATGGAATGACACTGGGTTCTAGTATTTTGAGAGAGGGAGAAAAATGTCTTCCAGCCACATTCTCTACACCATGCATAATTTTGTACACCTCTATCATGTCTTTACTTAGCCTCCTTTTTTTCTAAACTAAACAATACCAGCTGTTGTAACCTTCCCTCATAGGGGAGATGCTCCAGCTCCTTAATCATTTTACTTGCCCTTTTCTTCACTTTTTCCAGCTCTATAATAGCTTTTGTTTTAGGTGTGGTGACCAGAACTGTACACAGCCTTCAGAGTGTGGTCACACCATAGATTTGTATAAAAGCAGTATGATATTGACAGTTTAATTCTCAATTCCTTTTTTTATGATGAAAACATGGAATTTGCTTTCTTTACAGCCACTGCACACTGGGTTGACATTTTCATCGAGCTGTCCACCACAACTCAAAGATCTCTTTCTTGTTCAGTCACTGCCCACTCAGATACCATCAGGTTATACTTGAAGTTGGGGTTTTTTTCCCCCCAGTGTGCATCACCTTACACTTGCTTACATTGAACAGCATCTGCCATTTGGATGACCTCTCCCAGCTTGGTGAGATCCCTTTGGAGTTCTTCACGATCCCTTTGTGTTTTAACAACCTCAATTTGGTGTCATCTGCAAACTTGCCCACTTCACTGCTCACTCCTAATTCCAGATTGTTTATGAACAAGTTGAAAAGAATTGATCCCAATACTGATCCCTGTGGGATCCCAATATTTACTTCCCTCCATCAGGGGCATTTAGCGTTTATTCCTACTCACTGCTTCCTGTTCTTTAACCAATTACTGTTCCATAAGAGGACCTCTCCTCTTATTCCATGACTGCTAAGTTTGTTCAGGAAGGTGAAGGACTTTATCAAAAGACTTTTGGAAGTCCAGTGTCCACTGGAACACCCCTGTCTACATGTTTATTGACATTCTCAAAGAATTCTAAAAGATTAGCGAGACAGGCCTTGCCTTTGCAGAAGCCATGTTGATTCTTCTTCAGCAAGACATGGCCTTCTGGATGCTTACTAATTTTCTCTTTATTATACTTTCAACCAATTTACCTGGAACAGATGTCAAGCTAACCAGCCTGTAATTTCCCAGATCCCACCTGGATCCCTTTTTTTAAAATTGGGGTTACATTGGCCATCTTCCAGTCTTCTGGTACTGAGGCTGAGCTTAGGAATATGTTGCATATTTTGGTTAGAACCACAATTTCATATTTGAGTTATTTGAGAACTCTAGGATGTATGCCATCCTGGTGATTTATTTGCTTTCAATTTTTCATTAAGATTGAGAACTTCATGTTTTGTCACCACCCTTATATGTTGGGATAAGGTGGGGTTTCTTGTCTTCAAGTTTTGTTCGTTCATGAGTTCTAGCAGACGTTTCCTGCAAAATCTTTCTCTTTGAAGTACCCTTTGATTTCTCAGTCATTCTGTGTTGTTCTCTCTCTGGCCATGCCTACGCCATGCTTTTTTCCCTGGGTCATCACTGGGTCGTCCCTGTGCATCCAAATGACACACAGGGGATCCCGGGGCAGGCAGGGATGACCCCTCCATTTTTCTGGGATAACTGGTTGTCCAGTTATCCCAATTTTCCCTGTGGTCCCGGGACCATCCTGAGAACCACAGGAGTTGTGGCCACCACTCCCACTTCCTTGCAAGTTGCTCAGCCTTCAAAATGGGCATGGAGCTATATGGGGAGGCTCCATGCCCATGGGGTGGAGGAAGGAAACCATTTTGCCCTTATTGCGATGGGGGGTTGGGTGGGACTCTTTTTTTTTTTTAACTACTCACTTTTACTATGGATTGGGGCCTTATAATTGCAAAGATAAATAAATAAATAAATAAATGGCACCCGCAGAGTTGCTCTTCCATTCCGGGACATTGCACAGCTGTCTAGATGCTGGGGGAGGATCGCAGAAGCAGGTAAGTCTGCGATCCTCCCCCTCCCTCCCTCTACACCCTTAGGTGTAAATGAGCCCTCTGTGTCTTTGTGTAGAGTTCGTTAGTGAATCCATTTCCCCCTCCCCAAGTTAGGAAAAAATAATAATTTGAATTTCGTTCCTATTGCCCCTCAGTTGTGTGGGTGTGGATGCATGTAAGAGAAAGAGAGATTATCCCCCTATTTATTCATTCATTCAATCATTTTTGCTGTATCTCTTGCTTCGCTTTCTCACTTGGCAGTTCGCCACATCTAAGCTCTTCTTTCCTCCTACTGAATTATCAAAAGGGTTTTGTGAGTTTCCCCCCATCATTTTGGTTCCATGATTCTTCTGTTCCTGCTTTCATTCAGTACATTTTGCATTCCATCAGTATTTATAATTCATCATCTAATGTTACTTAGATTTTCTACAGGGATTCCCTATTTTGTGTGTCTTAGGAAGGCAGTTCAATCCAAAGGGCCTCTTTCTTCATTATGAATTTGGAAACATAAATGTTTAATTCCCAATCCATTTTGATTCCACTGTCCTTTTGTTACTAATTTCATTCACTGCATTTAGCGTTACAACAACATTCATTATAACATATAATATATTATTTATTTATTCATCAGCTTTTCTCCTGAAATTCCCTCTGTTTTGTGTGTCTTAGGCAGGCAGTTCAATCTAACAGGACAGGGCAAGGATGGGATTGTGAGATGGCTATTTTTCCAGTGCCACTATGCTTCACTACGAAAGAGCCTTGAAATGGCTTTCATGCATCAGAACTCTCTATGCTCTGCACCTACCTATCTTTTTGAAACTTTGCAGTTTTCTTATTTAGGGCCACTTCTAGGCTGTATTCTGTTTTTAGGACATTGGTCCACAAAAAACATGGGGGGGGGGGAGATAAGTAT
Organism: Anniella stebbinsi; assembly: GCA_029215795.1. Classification (NCBI taxonomy): domain Eukaryota; kingdom Metazoa; phylum Chordata; class Lepidosauria; order Squamata; family Anniellidae; genus Anniella; species Anniella stebbinsi. The sequence goes on along the minus strand of JARDYH010000003.1, from coordinate 49,769,096 downwards.
GCCCTCTTTGGGATTCCTTCAAAATGTAAAAGCTGCTCTTGCACAAAAATCCCTATCCCTATTCATTTAGAATTTAGCATTTAAAAAATGGAAGTTTCTTTTAAAAGAAATTAAAAAAATAAAGGTACATAGCACAAAGACCGCTATACACATTTTCCTGAAATTTAGCATGCATAATACCCTCCTAAGAAGCTATTTGCCTGTGAATGTCATCCACATGTGACAAACAGAAAAATGTTATAACCATTTTTTTAAAAAAAAATTCGAGAGGGAGGCATACATTTTCAGATTTCTGAACCTTGATTCTGTTTAGTTAAATCAGATGGACTCTGAATTGTTCCAAGTCAAAGTAGGCCATTTCCTGAAGCATTGAATCAGGGTCTGAGCTGAATCTTGGGATTGGCACACACCTCTGGTATGTAGCGTCCAGTTCATTAGGATCATTCATCTCACTGTGTGGCTAGCACAATTATGGAGAAATGATATCAACCCATACATTTGTAAACTGCTGATGGGATAGGCCTGAACATATTTAGAATAAACCAGTTGGGCAAAGTATATCTGCAAATCTTTGCAGACTTCCACTTGTTTAAATTTAAACTCCATTTATTTATTTTTACTGGGTAAGACAGTCAGTTTTACACAAGAAATATATACATGCCTAGTATGTGACCCTGGACTCAAGTAGCTATTCCATTTTTTTTCTTTACAACTGCTGGAGTACAAAATATAATGAATGAAATGTCAAATAAATGAAAATATATGATTTGCGATATTCAGAAGGAGTGCACAAAACTGAGAGAACTATACAGTTTATTACAGTATATTAAAATATTCTGTCAATCAGTGTCTGCCAGCTAAACAGTCCACCGAAACAGTTGATCCTCAGGGGAAAAATTGATACATCTGTTTTGCTCACACAGCAGTTTTCTTTTAAGAATATTAATAATGAAGATAATGAAAAGTGTTATTATCTTCATTATTGTTAATAATCTATTTCCTGATGAGAACAGGGCAAGTTAATGCAATAAGTTATTTAAAAAATGTAATTGGAGAATTTTCGTGTAAGCCAGTAACTATGTGAAACCAGCAAAGTCATGCTAAATTTTAAGAAAAGTATAGTTGAATCTGTTTCTACATTAAATTGATCAATATGCAGGTGTAACTTTCATCTGCCTCTAGTGTGTATAAGTAAAAGATCTAGGCTTTTCTTATCTGGCTTTGAAACCTGTGATCCCTATAATATTTGAAAGCTCAAAGTTGACAGACTTGTAGATATGGATGTGTTTCGTTATCGTTAAAATGTACGATAACAATACGATATGGTCTTTATTGTGCATGAGTCATGATAACGATACAATACAACTTTGAACAATAATTATTGGAGATTATAAAACCCCCTACGATAATTATCGTTTTTATCGTTTTATCGTAAGGCTCTTTCTCTTTTGCCGCCACATAGACACCAGAGCTAGAAGGTGGGGTGTGCTTGATGAGACTGTTAGATTCAGTGACCAATCATGCAGCAAGGATTCCAGCAGGCTCCAATCACAATGTTGGAGGAGGGCTAAGGATATCCCCGCATAAAACCCCCTCACTTGGTGTTCCAGCTCTGTTGGGAGTTAGGCATTGAGGGAGAAGGGTGGATTTTATTGGAGCTCTGTCCTGGCTCCTCCTGGGTCTTAGTTACTTGGTGGTGAATTGTTAGAGATTCATTGTAGTCTTGCGTCTTTGTGTCTGAGACTCTCAGGTTTGTTTGGCTGTGCGTTGCTTGGGTGTTTGAGTTGAGTTATAATTTTTATTTTTATACGTTTTCTGGTTGGTTTGATTGAAGGGTTAGCATGAGCGAGGGTACTGTAACTGAGGGAGTGTGTTTTCTCTCCTCTTCCCTGTTTAACTTTCTTTAAAAAAACAAAATGTAATATGTCACATCCCATAAACAGGTGAGAATTCACTCTCACCCTACCCTGGTCATACAATACTGGAATATGTATGAACTTTAGTTTTAGTTGGATAATTTGGAATACTCTGATTTAACAAACATCAGTAGCCTTTTGAAATAATCTGAAAAAGGGGACCTGTCTACGGAGGTACAAATAATGCTAGTGACATCCACTGTATTTACATGAGGAGGTTCTACACAAGAGCAAAATAAAGGACATTTAATCTCACATCCACTCCAGGTTTTTGTTCCATAATGGAAGTCTTACAGTATTACTTATATGAACTGGGCAATGTGCCTATATGACTCATATGAACAGGGCAATGTGCCTACCGAGAACGTGACTTACATGAACTGGGCAATGTGCCTACCTCTATCCCAAACATGGCTTTTATTTGCCTCTGCTCCAGCCAATGTGCGCAGCTGTGGCATGAAGAACTGCCCACCTGCCTGCATGGGGATGGCGGGCAGACTGGGTCATTTGCAAGCACAATAAGGTCAAGGCGGTGCATGAGGGTAGTTTTGATGGGCTCCTCCAGGTTTCCTAGCTACCTGGGGTACCTCCTGGCCCAATGAGGCTCTGCCTAGGTAAGACTGGCTAAAATAAATAAATGTAACGCCCGTGCTATTCCCCTACCCCCCAATTCTTTTATTTGTACTTAGACATGCATGTACTTAGACATAGTCAAGGTTGCAGTTCTACTGCAGCAGAATGCATCCACTCACTCTCACTGTGCCACGCACGCATGCATGCATAGGCGCATTCCCTTCGCTCCAGCCAAAATGCCTACCTCTACCCTGAACGTGATTTTTATTTGCCTCTGCTTCAGCCAATGTTCGCAGCTGTGGCATGAAGAAATGCCAGCCTGCCTGAACAGCTGAGTCCCCTTCAAGGCTATCTGTGAGATACCCATGAGTACTGGAAGACATCTCTTGAAAAAGGACCACATTTCAGCCACCTAAAACAGTGTATTCGAAAGCTTACTTCCGAGTAATGCTTGTACCTATTGTTCTGTAATTTGGCACACATGACTAGCAACACTCAGTCTGCACTGTGACAAGGTTTCAAACCTGTAACTTGGAAAATTAAGACGTTTTAGGCCTTTCTCTGACTCAAAAATCAACTCTCTGGGGCAAAATGGAGAAACGATATAATATCAGATTTCCGATAATTATCGGAAATACGATACGATACAGGTCGCCTACAATATTATCAGAGACGATAATTTTTTTGGTCTGAACTTCCAATAACGATACAATAATTTTGGCAGTGCACATCCCTACTTGTAGAGCCCAAACTAGCATCCACATTTAATAAATAACCCCATAAATCATTGTCCACTCAATTGATTTAATTTCCACAAAGACTTATATAACTGGGGCTTCTTTCTGAGTTTGGAATGTTACTCTATATCACCAGAATGCTTGTCATGAAGCTCAGTAGATATTTCTGCACTCATTTTGAAATGGCAGCGAAGGATAGGAGCCAATGCATTTTGTGAATAGTTATAGTTATGGGAACAATTCTGGAGAACACAAAGAAAGGAACAAAAACTTGCTTAGTAATAATTCTGTCTGGAATAGTAATATATAAAAACAAACAGCAAGCATTCTGATGTCCGTTCAGAAATCATGCTTTTAATGGCATGGATGAATGGATGTTAACTCATAATGGCAAGGAATTATTGCAATACTCTTAATTATATCACAAATGGAGAAATAAGACACCAGTCTGCTTAGGAACATTTAATTTGTACAACGATTTGTATGGGCAGGTTGTAGAATTCAACAATGGATTTAATATCCTTGTTCTGACATTGCATGCTGCTAAAAATGATTTTAGCAGAGGCACGTTCTTGTCAAATGCTTAAAGACTAATGACCAATCAAGGCAACTTTTGTGCCCTTATCAATACTACATCTATATTAGTTATGTCTCCCCCATCTCCAGCAATTGCGTTTTCATATATTTAATGCATATGATTACTAAAAAAAAAAAAAAAGATGGCTCGTTAAACTTGAATCATGTAATTGCTTTTCTGTGACTGTTAGGGTTTCTTTAATCAGTTTCTACTCTAGCATGTTTATGTATGGAGGTCTTTTGAGTGGCTGAAGAAACACAAGTTAACACTTTTTGAAGGGTACTGTTTGATAAAGGTTTCCCACCTGCCAGAATGGTTCACACTTGGATGCAATGCCCTTACTTATAGGTAATTGTTCGGATTGTCTATGACTTAGATAATTCCCTGTGCTGTCTCTCCATATAACTCTGTGAGATATTATATCTACAACAGAAATGCCTGACTTTTAAACATTAGAGTTGATTTAAGAGTTCTATGGAAGAATGAATTTTAGCTGATCCAATTTTCCTCCCATACACTGTGGTATAGAAATGTGGAAAACTACATATGACAAAATTCTCGCTGCTGCTGCTGCTTCTTTACATTTATATCCCACTTTTTTCCCGTTTGCAAGGAAACAAAGGCAGCTTACACAGTCCTCTTCCTCTCTGTTTGATCCTCACAGCAATCCTGTGACTGGTCCAAAGTTACCTGTGAGTTTCGTGGCTGAGTGGAGTCTAAAACCTAGATTACCTGAGTCCCATTCCAATACTCTAACCATTATACCACACAGGCTTTCAACTATACAACCAATGAAGACAGAGGAGTCCAAAAGTTGTAAATCTGTCTATCCTAAACTAGAATGAAAAAAATATAGGTGACTCTCTTATATTATTTATATATAGCAAGTGAGGATTAAAAGAGCAAGAAGTTGTTTTAGGTTAAACACTATCAATATTTCACAATTATCCATAGAGGAACACACTACTTAGGGGCATTGAGGATTTTGCTCAATGGAAGCTTTCAAAGACAGACTTGATAGAGATGCTGTTCATAGAAGATATTCTTGCTTTGGAATAGAACTTTGGCCTAAGTAATCATTTGACTTTATGGTTTTACCAATCCTTGATGTAGTGCCATATAAACACACTCATAGATAAACCTGAATTGCAGTTGGAAATGTTCCAAGTACTCTAGCTTGTATCAAGCTTGACAAAGGCATAGTCCTGGGAAAGTGCATTAAAATTCCACATGGCAGCAAGGGACTGGCAAAGAAGCAAACATTAAAATGGATTAATTGGCTCAGTTCCAATTTACAAGGATGGAAAGGGAGGTGATAATCATAAATGCATTCTTGATAACGTATTAAAAACCCCTGAAGGAGTCAATCTCTTTTAGCAAGACATGCATTTAGCACTGAATTGTATGTGATAACTTGTCCCTTCCCTCCCTGCACCACACTTTTCCTTCTACTCTGGCAATTAGAGTACTGTTAAGCTTGTAATGGATTTGCTGTACAGAGAGAAATTTAATTCAGATTCATACAAATTTGATGGAACAAAGGTTGATTGCTCAAATTGCTTGAGAAGAAGGAGGAAAGAAAACATCTGCTATTTGTTTTAATGAATATGAATTTAAAAGGAAACGTTTCATATATTTTGTTGTCGAATCTGTTTTGTTTCTGAATATGTGGAACCTGCACAATGGGCTGTTTCTCTGCCTACAATCGCTAGTGTAGTTCCATTTTTTAAAAGGGGGGAAATGGTCTACACTAGCGTAAATCATCAATGAACAGTGTTTATATCTATTGTCTTCTTTAAAACAAAACAAAGCAAGCCTTAATTATCACAAGGCCTCGAGATTTACTTTTTTCCCTCCTGTAAAAGCAACAATTGAACAGTTTTAAATGGAAAGAATTATAAAGCCATTGGAAGAACATTTGCATTTCATTTTCCATTCTAGTCACTAGAAGGAAGGCTGAGAACAAGATGAATGCAGTGCCATTTAAAAGGAAGAGAATTCATTTCATTTTGATCTGTGTTTGCAAGAACCCTCTTAAACACTTGCACAAAGTTTAAAATGTAAATTATGTAAAGGCTAGTGTCCTTTAAACCTATTCAGATAGCGTTAAACGCAAGTCTGAAATCTATGTACAGAGCCACAACTTAGAGCCACAACTAACCTTGCACTCACAGTAGGTCAATTACATCCCCCCTCCCTTCCTTATTGGGAGACACTTGTCCATGGCATGACAATCTGCTTTTGAAACTCAGGGGAGCTGTTTGAAAAGCAGTTTGAAAAGCAGCAGAGCAAAGCAGAGAGCAGAGGGTCAGGGAGTGAGGCTGTTTTTAAAGGGGTGGGGATGGAATTCCCACATGGTGTGAGCAAGCTAAGTCACCCTTGGAAGTCAGTGTTCAAAGAATAGCTTGGAGCATGAAAGCTGATGGACAATCTGTACCTACTGAAATTGACAAGGAGAGTATGACTCTGCTTATTCTCTTACATATCTGCGGGTGCAATCCTTAGACAGAAAATAGCCCTACAATTCCCAGCTTGCCCCAGCTAGAATGGCTGACTGAACCTACAAGAAGTTGTAGGATTTTTTTCTGTCTAAACATGCAACCTAAGTGGGATTTGATACTATCAACAATCAAAATCCTTCTAAGTCTACAGGAAAGGTGATGGTTATGAGATTTATGCCCAGACGGTCTCAGAGAAAGGCTGTTTCCACACTGGCCTTTTTTTCGTGGGATCGTCCCTGGGTGCTCCCTGTGTGTCCAAGTGATGCACAGGGACTCCCGGGGACAGGGGGGATGGGCACGTGTTTTCCCAGGGATAAAGAATCCCTGGGAAAACCCAATTCTTCCAGTGGTCTGGGGAATGTTCCAAGACATCCCATCCATCTGGTGTCCACTTACTTGTGAGGAAGTGTGGCACCAGAAATGGGCACAGAGACGCACAGCTCCGTACCCATCAGGGAGGGATCTTGGGGCCCAATTTTGGGTTGCTGCTTTTCTTTTTTTAAAAAACGTACATTTTTCGCTGGAGCGCAATTGTGGTCCCTGCTCCTTTTTTTAAAAAAAGAAATGGTGGGTGTGACATCCCTGTTTCTTTTTGGGATGTCACGCACTGCGTGTGCACACTGGATAAGGTTCTCGCAATCAGGATATCATGTGAGCCTCCTCCCTCCCTCCCAGAACACCAAGAGAGGTAGGGCTTACAATACTGAGTGACTTCTGTTTCAATTCCTGGAACCTGTTTGGTGGGGTGCATCAGAGTTCTGTCATGCCCTTGTGCTATTTAATGTATTTATGAAGCCATTGAGTAATATTGTTTTAAAAAATGGGATCCAATATCATGGATGAGAGAGATAATTGGCTCCCTTTTTATTATGTTGTAGATGGGCAAGTAAAGATTGTTTTGCTCCACTGGGCTTTTAAAGCTGCTTGATGTTACATTATCTTGTTCTCTGACTGGAATTTTAATTGCAGCTCTTGGATTTTATTTTGTTTATGGTTGTGCACCTATGTTTATTGTTTTATGATGTGGCATTTTTGAAAGTATTTTTATTGTCTAGCCTCTGTGTTAGGGTGTTAGGTAGAGCTTGTGGTACATACATGTATTAAATAGATCAATAAAATAAGTAAGTTAATAAATGATACCAAATTCAGCCTTTGAAAACCAATATTGTATCTTTCCATTGTGGAATTTCCATTGTGACATGTTTCTGTTGACGCTGTCTGGTTTTGCTTTTAAGGCCCTTCATGATTTAGGACCAGGTTACCTGAAGGACTATCTCCTCATGTATCTACCTAGACCTTGACATCTTTGATGGCCTTCTTTGAGGGCCCGTTCCAAGTAAGATGTGATGGGTGGCTATGGGAGAACAGGCTTTATAGTGGTGGCACCTGACTTTGGAATGCCCTCTCCAGAAAGGCTCACTTAGCATCTACTTTGGTGTTTTTCAGTGCTAGGAGAATGCTTTTGTATTTTCTCAGGCTTTTTTTAATCTTAGCTTTAAGCTGTTTTTACAATCTCTGACTGTTTTTGTCCTGTTTTATACTATTGGATTTTTAATTTTTATTTGTTGTGAACTACACTGGGATCTCTGTTGTAGGGCAGCCTATAAATACTGTTAATAAACAAAAAAAAAGTAAATAAACAAAATCTTCTAATTTTAGACTTTCAGTGCTGCTAAATCCATGGAGCTTAATGTCAAGAAAGAATATAGAATTTTGCTACTTTAAAGGCCTTGGGTTGAATCTAGAGCTAGTCATACTCTGAGTATACACACTGAAATCAGTGGGACTTTAGTTAGTCATGATTAACTTAAGGTTCATTGATTTCAGTGGGTCCACTCTAAGGCCCCTTTCTATACCTAAGGGTGTAGAGGGAGGGAGGGGGGAGGATTGCAGACTTACCTATTTCCACGATCCTCCTTGGACGTCCAAACAGGAAGTGTGACTTCCTGGAAGGGAACAGGGACATTGCCCCTGCCGCGCCCTCCACTTTGTTTGATTTTTTTTTTAAAAAGGAGCAGAGCAGGGAGCACAGTAGAACAGGTAAGGGGAAACCCCTGTGACCTCCCTACCCCTGCCATCTTGGGGGTGGTGGAATTGCTTCCCCCCCCATGGGCACAGAGCTACCCTGTGCAGCTCCATGCTCATTTCAGGTCCCAGGATGGTGGGAAAACTGGGATAGGTTTTTGCTACCCCAGGGTTTTCCCAGGGTCGTCCCTGGGTCATTCCCGGTTGGCCCCAGGTTCCTCTGTGCATCATTTAGATGCACAGGGATGACTGAGGGACAACCCTGGGAAAAATCACTGGTGTAGACATGGCCTCTGTGTGACTAAGTTTGGATCTACAACAACCCCATCTCTTACATTGCACTGCATACACATCGGTTACATTTCAGCTTCCTTATTTTTCATTCCAGGTTCATCATCCAGACTGCAAGACAGTATTCATTCCAGTTTCAGGAAGCCTTTGACTATAATGATGGAAGGAGGGGGTAGTAGTTATTACACGGCAGCAGAGAAAGTGTAGAGGCGTCAGACAGTACCAATTGTTTTGCTCTATAAATATTGCATCCTTTTTCGAAAACAACAAAAAAGAAAGAGTAAAAAAATGAGGATCTTTTTCGGAGGGAAATCTAATTATAATAGGACTCAAGGAAGATGAGAGTGTTACTGATATCAACCACGTCCTAGAGCTGTTTCCTTGAAGCCTCCAGTCGAAACGTAGCACAAAGCAGTTCGGTCAACATGAACCAAACCTCTTGGCACTCGAGCTGGAAATATCAAAGAAGCAACAATTGTAGGCGAAGCAGCTGCAGAAGCCCACTCGGTTTCTAACATCCCTTATGACTTCACTAGAATGTTTACAAAAGCAGCATGACACCTTCTTCTACCCATGACCCAGAGGAGGAAATGTGCTCTGATCATGCAACAGGTTCCCTGAAAACTTCCTCTTTCCTAAAATAAAAGGCAGAAGAGGCAGGCAGCTGGGAGTACTCAGTCAATGCCACAGAAAAAAAAGGGTGGGGGGAGGAAAACAACAACAACATTGCAATGGAGCAGTTTCCCCATATTCAAGCCCTGGCAGTTAATGAATCCTTATCCATGAACATTTCCTCAAAAGTACTTAGCTGATACAGTATATTCAGTTACAGCAAGAATTGGCTCCTTGGATTAAGCTCATTGGCTAAGATAACTGATGCTGTGAAAACCAGGTAGATATATTTAATATAAGTTGTTTAAAGTTATTATTATATGTCACTCTTGTCCACCTAGCTACACACTATCCTTGAGCTGTCCCTTTTGTTGGACAGTTGGGATATCTGTATTTTTATTTATGTAGAGCCAAGTCTGTGGCTGGAACCAAATATATAATGGCAAATACATTCTGATTAGCAAACTAGCTAAAAGTGGGCTAGATGGAACAACTATTAGGTGGATCCACAGTTGGCTATGGAATTGGACTCCAAGAGTGCTTATTAATGGTACTTTCTCAAACTGGAGGAAGGTAACGAGTGGGGTACCAGAGGGCTCAGTCCTAGGTGCAGAGTTCTTCAATATTTTTATCTTGATGGGCTAGAGTGCTGGGCTGAAAACAACAGAATGAAATTTAATAGGCGATAATGGGCTGGATGAGGAAAAACAAACTGAAGGTTAATCCTGATAAGATGGAGGTGCTTACTGTCAAAGGCCACAACCTGGGTTTGGAGGTGTGTCAACCAGTTCTGGATGGGGTTACACTCCCCCTGAAAGGCTGTGTTCGCAGCTTATGGGTGCTCCTGGATCCGTCGCTCCAAATGACAGCTCAGATTGATACGACAGCCAGGAGTGCCTACTATCAGCTTTGGCTGATATGCCAGCTGCGCCCCTTCCTAGAGTTGGAAGACCTAAAACCCGTAGTACACACACTGGTTACTTCGAGGCTCAACTTTTGCAATGTGCTGTACATAGGGCTACCTCTGTGCCTAGTCTGGAAACTTCAACTAGTTCAAAATATGGCAGCCAGGTTGGTCAGGGCTGATCATATTATACCAGCTTTAAAATCACTCCATTGGCTGCCAATTAGTTTCCTGGCGAAGTACAAAGTGTTGGTTATTACCTTTAAAGCTCTACATGGTTTGGGTCCAGGTTACCTGTGGGATTGCCTTCTCCCATACAATTTGCCCAGCACACTCAGGTCCTCTGGGAAGAATATGCTACAGTAAGCCAAAACCAGGCGGACAACTGTTATCCAGAGGACCTTTTCTTCTGCTGCTCCCAGACTGTGGAATGGCCTGCTGGGAGAGATTCGTCAACTTAATAGTCTCTTTGACTTTAAGAAAGCCATAAAGTTCGATTTCTTCCGGCAGGCTTACCCAGTCGAATTTTAAGAGTTTTATTGGTATTTTAATTTTATATGTTTTTAATCAGTTTTATGTATTTTATGTCATTTGTATTGATGTTGTTCCTCACCTCGATCCTGAGGGAGAGGTGGGTAAGAAATAATAATAATAATAATAATAATAATAATAATAATAATTATTATTGCCAAGTTCTACACCTAGGAAAAAGAAACCAAAAGCACAGTTACAAAATGGGGGATACTTGGCTCAGCAATACTACAAATGAGAAGGATCTTGGAATTGTTGTAGATCATAAGCTGAATATGAGCCAACAGCGTGATGTGGTTGCAAAAAAAAGCAAATGCTATTTTGGGCAGCATTAATAGAAGTATACCTTTCAAATTATATGAGGTATTGGTTGCCCTCTATTCAGCACTAGTTAGGCCTCATTTTGAGTACTGCATCCAGTTCTGGTTACCACACTTCAAGAAGGATGCAGACAAGCTGGAGCGTGTTCAGAGGAGGGTAACAAGGATGATCAGGGGTCTGGAAACAAAGTCCTATGAGGAGAGATTGGAAGAACTGAGCATGTTTAGCCTTGAGAAGAGAAGACTGAAGGGAGACATGATAGCACTCTTCAAGTACTTGAAAGGTTGTCACACAGAGGAGGACCAGGATCTCTTCTCGATCATCCCAGAGTGCAGGACATGGAATAATGGGCTCAAGTTACAGGAAGCCAGATTCTGGCTGGACATCAGGAAAAACTTCCTGACTGTTAGAGTAATACGACAATGGAACCAATTACCTAGGGAGGTAGAGGCTGTCCCACACTAGAGGCATTCAAGAGGCAGCAATCTGTCAGGTATGCTTTAATGTGGATTCCTGCTTTGAGCAGGAAGTTGGATTCGATGGCCTTATAGACCCCTTCCAACACTGCAATTCTATGATTCTTTGAAAGAGAATGAAGGTGGAGAGTCCTGCTCTATCATAAATCAGCAATATGTGCTCTCAGTATGTGTGAAAAACCTCTTTGCTTTGTGTAGCAGCTAGGCTTGAATCTGTTAAGTTGGAACTTGAGCTGGAATTTGGAAGGATGGGCATCAAAGCACCTAACTTTTGGAAGGATGTTCATCAAAGCACCCAACTTGCTCCCAGCCCTCTCCTGAACTTAGAAGACTTGTGTTCCAAATGCCATGAAGTTAGAAATGAAGTATAAACTGAAAATGCATCAAATTTCAAAATTCAGATAAAAGATGTAGTGGGCCTTCTTACCCAGCACATATGTCTCCTGTACTGAAGCTTCGTACTGACCCCCAATTAGCTGATGAGCTATATTCAAGCTGCTACTACTTGTTTATAAGGCCCTAAACAGTTCAGGACCAGGTCATCTGAGAGACCACATAGACCACTCCAGTCTCTCCATTCTGAGAGGCAGGCCTTGCTTACTGTACCCTAGCCTACTGAGTCACAGTTGGTCATGGTGTGGAGGAAGGCCTTCTCAGGGGGAATCCACACAGTCCTTTGGAACATTTTAAAAAGTATTTTAAAATGTTCCAAATAGGTGCGTTCTAAAACGTCTTAGGCCACATTACTGAGTACTCACATTACAGGAGAACAGTCACACGCTGTTCTGCCCTGTCTCTTTCTCTTTCGTTTTTCAATGAATTTAGGGCAAGGCATTGTGGGGGTTGTAGTTCAGTTACACACTTCCTTCTTAGTTCCTCTGTCATTCCCTAGCGAGTATAGGGCTAAGAATTGTGGGTGTTGTAGTTCACTGGTCCACTTACTTTTTCTTCCCCACCAATCAACTGCTAAGCATTTGGGCACCAGTAAAGGAAGCACTGCCCCCATGAATCCCAAACGGTAAGGAAGGACACATTATTTTACTTAAAACGATTTATTAAAAGTGAAACCGTTGTATATAACTGAAGTGAGTTTTAAAAAACCTCAGGTATACAACGTTATAGGGAGTGCATCATGTGGCCCAAAGAGTTTTCATAACCCTTATAAAACGTCAAAAAACTCGTGTGTAGATAGGCTCTCAGTTATGGCACTCACCATGTGAAATAATCTCTCCAATGAGATCAGAAGGGGTTCTGTTCTGGAGTGCTTCTGCCCCTGGGTTAAACACATCTGTCCAACTGTTTCCCTTTTTGCTAGCATCGTTATTTTAATGAGATTTTGTTGTTCTACCACTATTTTATTGTTTAATCATGGGTAGGCCACCTTTTGGGGCTTGTAGGCACAAGCTTGCCTTTTATATCCTGTCTTTTTGCCCAAAATTAATGCTCAAGGTGTGGAAATGTACAGAATTGATCTGTCCTCTGCCCCCACTTTGTGAACAGAGTTCTGGACTAGATGGACTCTTGGTCGAATCCAGCATGGCTTTTCTTATGTTCTTATGTTCTTATTGTGCATTTTAAAGTGCATCCCCCCCCCCCCAAATATGCAACTTTTTCAAAAAAAAATGTGCTCCTATTTGCATTCAGGTTTGCAAACAGGGCAAGTTCTGATGATTTGTGAACTAAAACCAAATCCTCAAACACCCCTAGCTACTATGCAGTGGAGGGTTGTATGAAAACAACCCAAGATATGTCGAAGCAACAGATCCACGGTGTTGGACCATTTCACTATATGCCATTTCTCTCTTTAGTCACTGTTGGAATAAACAGCTTGCTCCACTCCTCCTCATTTAAGTCTCAGTGCAGTACAAATGTCCTTTCGCACGTATAACAAATGCAGTCACAGTTGATTTTTCTCAGATCTAATGCCTAATTGTACCCATCTATCATACAGTGACAGCTCTTTTGACATCAAGAGCTGCCACTGTGTCTTGAACTCCAAAAGAAACAGGGGAAGCCATGTTAACACATAATGAACAACAAACTTTATATTCAAATTCAGACGGATACATTCAAATTCAGCATGGTATCATCAGAAAAAAATACTAGCGTGATCGAAGGTAGTTTCTGTAGTTGCTCTTGAGTTTACAGATGATTTTAACATGACAAATGCTTGCAGAGTATCATCCGCTACTTAAATAATTGATTGCTGAATGGCACTTTTCAGGGATTTTAATTCCCACTGGAGCTGACAGAAGAATGAGGTGACTCTGTAATAGCATTTTAGTGTAGATTCTTTTTCTTGCATGATTGGACAGGAACGTGAAAGGGTCAAATTCAGAAAGATTTATAGGCTCATTTTATTTTGGTAACATTGATCTGAACTAAATATGTAACTGGAAAATCCATTCCCAACTAGCATTTTAATGTCAAAAAATGCCTGTCATTATTATAACTGAATATGCTCTGAGAATCCAATATAGCCATGTATCTTTTCCAAAGCTTCTTTCCTCATTTTATTTAGCAGCCCCCTGTTTCCATTTAATCTAGGGAAGGGCAACTTGTTTGATGCTGAAAACTAGATCTTTTTTTTTTTAATTATCATATATTTTTCTGTACTACTGTCAGCCCTGGGTGGTATGCTACTAAGCACATGGGAGCTGAAATGCAAGTCCTATAATTACAATGTGCTGAAATTATAGATGCACAGGTGGATGGGAGTTGTCAAACTTTTTTTCTGTCTAATAATGCATAGGATTGTGCCTTAACTAACTAACAAACGAACGAAAATAAGCCAACTGTTGGTCAGGACTATGCTGGGTCCTGAGGAGACATTACCCCGTTTCCCTCCACTCTGCAGTTGTTTTGTGCCCTCTGACACAGCAGAATCCATGTTTATGTAATCCAAAGAAAGTAATCAAAATATTTTGTGCGGCAAGCAACAGATTAACACAAGTGCAGGATACCAGAAAGTGAGAAATGGGAGCGGAAAGCTGAGCTGCGCTGTAACCATGGGGTATCTCTTCACGGGCACTTTGCCTCGTGGTGGCAAAGTGCCCATCCATCAGCTGCACCTATCCAGGATGGCCACTTTGGTATAAGATGAACTCCCAAACCGAAACGCACGCACACACTTGCGCACAATGGCCCACAGGATTGCACAATGAGGCATAGAATGGCATATTTTAACATACTAAATGTCAAAGCAAATTCTACATCCAAATAAAGACAAATAGTATTTTGCATATATTTACATCATGTGTATAATTTTCTTAGAATTGTATGTTGCATTCCACCCCCCACCCCCCACCCCCAGCTCCATTCCACCAAAGGGCTTTAGTTGGGTTTTTAAAACTACATTTTTGGCCTGGCAGGGAGTTTTAAATTGTTTTTAAATGTTTGCTTTTTTTATGTTGTTATGTTTTTAAATTGTGTATATTGATTTTTAATGTTCAGTCTTTTAATCTTTGTAAACCGCCCAGAGAGCTTCGGCTATGGGGTGGTATATAAATGTAATAAATAAATAAATAAATAAATATGATTAGTGGATCAAAAAAAAAGTGTTCAACAGCATGCGTACATTTGAAAAATGTGCATGAAAAAATGTGTGCTTTTGAAAAATGTACATAAAAATGCTTTAATCAATGGCAGAAGAATGCACGCATTTCAAAGATGCACACAACTGATGCACACATTTGGAAAAATACACCCAAAAATACATACTGATTTTCATGCAGAATGAATGAAAAAACAAGCAAAACCAAAACTCATAATCTCATATGGACATGAGTCAGAAAAAAGCTTTTAGATGGAATTTGAACAACATTGTCGAGGTTGAGTTTTGCTGATTTGCACATCTCTACTAATAGCCTGAATTTGCAGACATTACTTTCACATATCCCAGCTGTGATCTTAGATGCCTTTGTATCAAGCTTTATAGTATATCAGCAGTCAGGGCCCATTCAGTTATTTTTCACATTGGTATATTGTAAGGTGACCATATGAAAAGGAGGACAGGGCTCCTGTATCTTTAGCAGTTGTTTAGAAAAGGGAAGTTCAGCAGGTGTCACTTGTATTCATGCAGCACCAGGTGATATTCTCTCTTTATCACAACAGTTAAAGCTGCAGGAGCTGTACTAGAATGGCTAGATACAAAAGAGGCCAGGTCTCCTGCAGCTTTAACAGTTGTGATGGAGAGGGAATTTCACCAGGTTCTGGCATGCATACAAATGACACCTGCTGAAATTCCCTTTTCTAAGAAACTGTTAAAGATGCAGGAGCCCTGTCCTCCTTTTCATATGGACACCCTATGTAGTCAGGGGTATTTTAAATGTTACCTTTCCTACACAGGAGTCACCGGCCATGAGTGGCTCCTGTGAGGTGGTGGGGCGAATCCTTAAATCAGGGTTAAAACAGACATTACTTTGAATCTGTGCTAAGCAGCTCCATCTTTTTCTTTTTCATTCTAGAATAAATGCAGGGGGGGAGTCTAGTGAGGTAGGGTAGATTTTTTAAAAGTCTGGCTCACCCTCTTGCATCTACTCTACAGTTAAAATGAAAAAAGAGTCACAGATTTAAAGTAACATCTGTTTTGGTCCTCAACATTTCTTAATCTGGTGCCCTCTAGATGAGTTGGATTATGCTGGCTGGGGATACTAAATAGGCTGACCATATGAAAAGGAGGACAGGACTCATGTAACTTTAACAGTTGTAGAGAAAAGGGAATTTCAGCCAGTGCCATTTGTATCCAATTAGCTCCTGGTGAAATTCCCTCTTCATCACAACAGTTAAAGTTGCAGGCACTATACTAGAGTGACCAGATACAAAAGGAAGAGGGAATTTCACCAGGAGCTAATTGGATACAAATTACACTGGCTGAAATTCCCTTTTCTCTACAACTGTTAAAGTTACATGAGCCCTGTCCTCCTTTTCATATGGTCAACCTAATATTAAAGGCCACAAAGTTTGAGCAAACGGGCCTAAACAGTAATCCAGTCATGTTGGTGAAGACCAAAAGTGCAGGACTGAACCATAGAATGGGAACTTTGCTGTGTGTGTGCGTATTCTCTGGGAAAGACCAATATGTTTGGCCCCCAACCAAACAGCTGTCAAATTGCTTCATAAACCCCGGACATTCTGTAACATTCTGCTACATTCCACTATAAATGCTGTGTATAAAATAATGACATCAGCATCTATCAAAAACGAAAAGCCTTTGAACCTGACAGAAACAACTGTGCAATCATTAGCTGACTGATGTAACCCTAGTTTTACAGGAAATTGTTTTGAAAAGTCATTGTATAGCCAGAATACAACCCAAATGTATAGACAAAACTGGCATGATTTTCCTAGCCCATTAATGAGTGATTTGATCTGCCTGACTCTGTGTCTGAAAATAAAAGTCCATGCAAAAGGGATGTATATTGAGATCAAAAAGTAACACTGGTTAAAAATACGTAGGGCTATATTTTACTGTAAAAGCCTTCTGAAATGCCAAATTACTAAAATAGCTACCATACAAACCAGCCCTTTCCTTGTTTTGCCTTCTCAATTTGAAGTGCCATGGATTTAGGACTTGGAAACCACATTCACACTGTACCCTACACACCTTTCAGTTGGATCTGAAGTATTACACTTAGCATGTAAATAAAAAAGCATTGATTAGTATAGGATTTTCTAGCAGCAAAGCCAAAAGCAACTTAGCACCAAGTGGTTTCATCTTGAACATCAATCATTTGCTCTTTAGAAGTTGAATTACATTTAACTGCAGGGTCTATTTTGGCATTCAGGCAGATGGTTTGATATCACATGGTTGTCCTTTAATTTCCTGAGTATCCTATTTTTTAAAAAATTACAAGATATAAAATGGGAAACCCTACATTAAGCATAGATTTTTATTAATCTTGTTTTCTCTGCCACTTTCCAGGTTCCCTCCCCACATCGATAACCCTCCAGAATGATTGCAATATCTTCCACCACTAAAATTGGAAATTAATACCCCATATTGAGGGAAAATATGAAGCTTTAAAAAATCAGTCTTTAGACATTTGGAGTTTTCAAATAAAATTGCAATCTATGTGTCAATAACAGAGAGCACAATGGAGTTGTTGTTTAGGTCTGGGTGGGCAGCAGGGTTTAAATCCATAAGCACAGTAATGCAGTAAGATGGACACACCAGTTTATTAAATTCAGAATCACTGGGTGCTCAAACATAAAAGGAATGGGCATTTCAAATCTGGTTGAAAAGCCACATTTCCAAGATCATTCCAGAATGATAACTGGTGTACTTGGGGTCTGAGAGACTTAAGAATTTCCATCCATGAAATGCTATAAATGAGAATCAAGTGTCTGTATAGCAGTTATATTCTGATATGCTTTTGAGGACTCTGCTCCAGCGAATTAGTCTTTGCAGGACTCTGCTCTAGTGTATCCCACCCTTTCATACCCCACACCCCCATACTGTGATCTCCTAGTCACTGTACTGTTGACTTTTTCTGAGATCATATATGTTGGGTACTCCAGGAATGGGAGGAGGGGTGACTCAAGGGGTGCTAAGACTACCATCTATCATCTCCAGATCCTCAGGATATTATTTAGAAACAGGTCAGCAAACAGCTTTAAACCAAACAGAAGATAAACTCAACACAATTAAGCAGCAGAAACACCACAAAATCAGTGGAAAGAAATACCAAGAAAGCAGTCAGGAAGAAAAATAAATCCCTCCCATACCTAGAAGCCTAAATGCCCTAAACAGACCAGTCTTTGCCTCACATCAGAAGGTGAAAGACCTCCTGGGAAGGAGTTCGAAAGCCGTGGTACCACCATGGAGAAGATCCTACGTGAGGTGATACTCCTCCGTACTTCAAATGGCAAGGAGGCTTGAAGCAGGGGAAGACCTTAAAGAATAGTTATGTTTAAATGGGAAGAGGTGGCCCTTTAGATACCTTGGAACCAGGCAATTTAGGTTTTAAAGGTCAGCAGCAGCACTTTGAATTGGATCCAATGATTCCCCCCCAACTTGAAAGCATATGTTGTCTCTACCCCAATTCAGTCAACATACCACATGAAGACTTGTTGTACATTAGACATTTATTTAATATAAGTTATTCATAAGCATTGTTAAACAAACAGACTAGCAGCTGCATTTTGGATCAGGTGTAGTTTCTAAGAACCCTTTCAGAGAACAAATAAATATGTCCTTTTGCTACTTTCAGGAACAGAAAGCAAGAGGGAGAAATGAGCTTTCGTGCGGATGAGAATGCTACTCTTTATGGCAAAAACATTCAGGATGGAGCAGAAGATGTGCCTCAAATATGTTCAAAATGACACCTTAAGAATCAGTATGCAAAAAGATGGAAGGTTTACACTTATAGAGTTTCCACTGTCTATACCAATTAAGGGTAATTGAACTATGTTCTCTTAAGATAGAATCAGAAAGGTACTGACTGAGTAACTCAACTTGTTTAGGCAATCTGTACAATTAGGATCCCTGAACTTCTGTGGATCCTGGTCACGTAGAGCTCCTGTGTGTGTTCATCTATTTGTACATAGCCATCTCTATACATACATCCATATTCAATATGTGAATGTCAAGGGAGGGGGGCAGTAGGGCAGGTCCAAGACATTTTAATGCCTAAGGTGAAGGACAAAATGGCAACCCCATTCCATATACAGAAGCTGACTGAACTTCAGGTAGTTTAATATTATTTCAATACTGGCACTGGAACAACATCCTGCATTGCACAGGAGGGGAGAAGGCACAGTTCTGTCCTTCAGTACCTCACTTCTGCTCTGTGCTGCCAAGCATCTGCTTCCTGATGCAGCCACCTCACTCTGTCGAATTGAAGGGCCAGCATTATGTGTGATGTTGGGCAGGGGCAGTAGTGTGGCTGGTAATTGTATGGTACCCCTTCTCATTATGAACATCTGGAATAGGCTGCAGTATCTATTGGATTAATCACTGAGCAATCTAATAGGTATTAAGAAATTTCTCTAGAGAATTACAGGACACTAAAAGTTGATGAGTAATAACCACTAAGGCAGGGATAGTATAAGAACTAGATTCTTATTTTCATGTTAATGCACTACATACACAGACACTCATGTACTACTTGTGGGGTTTCCAGGGGCAGCTGGTTGGTGGACCTGCTAAGAACACAAGAAGAACCATGCTGGATCACACCAAGGCTCCATCTAGTCCAGAACTCTGTTCACGCAGTGGCCAAACAGCTATCGACTAGGAACCCACAAGCAGAACATGGTGCTACAGAACCCTCCCAACCATGTCCCCAAGCAACTGGTGAATATAGGCTTACTGCTAGACAAGATGGACTCTTGGTCTGATCCAGCATGGCTCTTCTTATGTTCTTACATATGGCAGTAGTCCCCAACCTTTTGGGATGTATGGGCAAATTTGGGAATTTGAAAAAGTGCTTTTGTTACCATCACAAAATGCCGAATCAGTGGATTGCTGCTTTGGCATCTGCCTGACGTGTCTATGGATCGTAGGCTGTTATTCAGCAAGAACTTTTGTTTCATAACTATTGGACACTGCAACATATCTTTAATAATGGATTGTCTAATTCATCTAATTGCTAGCAGTGCAATACAGCTAATTCTTCTTTTAAACATATATTTTGGCAATGTCCAGTAGTTGCATGTTTTTGAGGGAGGTTATTCCACAGATAAATTTTGTACTCAACGGTCTTTAATATTCACCATGGCACTGCACTGGGAACCTCTAACATATTCTATAGGTCAATTCCAAACTGGAATTTGAGGCATTTTTTAAAAATTTATGCCAGCATTGTCAAGGTGGGCTGCCCTTAGCCATCAAGGTTAATATAAGTTACATTCACTTCAAGGATTTTTTTAGTAATAGCAAATATAATTCATGTTCTAACACTATGTTTTTCAAATACCCTGATGTAGAAAGTAACTCTCTGATATGGAAACCAAATTCTTCTCACCCCTTAATATAACAGAGCTCAGTTCGATAAAAGTTATTTCGTTAATACTTCATGTTTCTTATCTTCTAGGACCAACATAAGAACAATTCTTCAACCGCATCCAACAAATGAAATATTGTAGCAAGATCAACAGTAGGGGTGTGCACGCCAAAAAAGATCGTCGTTTATCGTTATGGTCAGTTCGGACCAAAAAAATTATCGTCTTCATTCATATCGTAGGTGAACCATATCGTCTTCATGATAATTATTGTGAAAAAAATGATATTTTTGCAGCCCTATTTTTAAAGAAAATAATGCCTATAACTTCTGTATTTTCAAAGTTACAGGCTTGAAATTTGGTCACAATGCTTATGGGGTATGTGTATGAAATTTGAGATCGATCCCTCCAACCCTCGATTTTATATGAATTTTTTAAAGATCGTTTCCGTTCTGACAGGTCTGAATGAATGCATGTGGTGAGCTGTCATTCTGAACTGTCAGAACGGAAATGATCTTTTGAAAATTCATATAAAATCGAGGGCTGGAGGGATCGATCTCAAATTTCATACACATACTTAGGCATACCCCATAAGCACTGTGACCAAGTTTCAAGTCTCTAACTTTTAAACTACAGAGGTTATAGGTATATTTATATGGCTGTCTGATAAAATGATAAAATCACCTGAAAATTATCATCTCCGATGATTATCGTAGGTTTTTCTATCGTATCGTCATCATTAAACACATGCATGATAACGACCCTATTTTAACGATACAATACACATCCCTAATCAATAGTAAAACCTCTGTTTTTCCATAGCTGGTCAGTAGAACAACCTGGAATAGCACCAACATTTTAAAGACATCTGTAGAGGATAGCAAATGACAGTTTGGCTCCTTGCTGTGTGTTTTTCAGAAGACAGGTGTACTAAACTGAAATGAAGAATTTGGTGAAGCTAAGAAAACACAAGATGCTACTGGCAATGGTTCAGGACATGCAGAAACAATTAAGGTATCTCCCAATGAGCAACCAATAATCTCTTGAGAGAGCAGAGAGGTAGGGAGAAGAACAAAGCACAGGACCCACCTGGTTACCTCTGACTGGCTTTGCCTTCAGGCCAATGGAGAGGTTTAAGAAATGGTATATTTTGGGAAGGGGTGTTTTAAGAAATGGACTATTTCTTCAAGAGTGAGACAAAACATCAATGCTCAATATATTAGAGGGAGAAAACAAATAATATGTGGTATTTTAATATTGTTCAATCTTCAGACATGTAATGACACCTTTATAAACTTTGCCAATGCCTTTCAAAATTATCTGAAACAATGTGTTGAGTGGATTTCACACTAGCCTTGGACCTGAGATGGTCTTCTAGCCCTAGGACAAGGAGAAGATAAATATCTAGGTGATAGACTGCCAATTTACTGTATATCACCCAGAGATGAAAAATACACACACAAACACTCCTTTTAAATTAGGCCGTTGAAACACAAACACTTGTGGACTAGGGAGGAATAGACCAGAAGTGGATTTTGCATGTGTGAAAGAATTGTGAGTTCAGTTCTGGTATGGAAAACAAATTCACAGTCTGAACATGTGCTCAGAGGCACTCTGCTCCTTAATGTTCAGTGTATGTCGTCCCCCCCGAACCTCTATTTTGCACCTGATTCTGGCTGAAGGATCTTATACTTTGTGTAAAAAAAAGCCCAAGGTTTGCCTATCCCTGTTCTAGCTCTTAATTCATTATGAGGCAAAACATTTCTTGTATCTCTGCCTCAGAGACATATTTATAGAGCTGAACTAAGGCCTAGATCCCAGAATTATTGTGAGGTAAAAGTAATAAGGAATATAAATTACTTGGCATACAAAGAAATGCTAGTATGACTAGTGATGATTTTCTATACAGTAATATGTTGCTTTGCTTTTAAAAAACAAAACAAAACAAGGCAGAATACAAGCAGTACCTTCATATTCATTATAGCCCATTGACTCCTTGTACAGTTCTTGTTAGTTTTGACAAATTAGTCTCAACTAGTTCCTGCAACTGTTGTGAAGAAAGGAAGCCCAATTTAAATGCAATGGTCCAATATGGAAAACTCCTGTGTCAATGTTTTTTTCTGACAGTTATGAAATATAGCCTGTACTAGTTAGTAGGGGTGGACTTGATGCTGTACCATTGTCCGTGGGGAACCATTATATTCTCTAAGCATATTGATTTCCTCACTCCTTCGACTCTTCCGGAAATTAGTTGGGTGATTTCCAAATGTTCTATCAAGCATTTAAAACTGCTGCATGAGACAATTCTTTCAGCTCACTGCTTCAGCACATGAACATCAACTCGGGCAGAAGCAGCATTGAAGATTTCATTTTTGGGGGGTTAATTTCCTAGGTTGTAAATGGTTAAATAATGCAAATGAAATAATAAAACATAAAAGCAAGAAATCTGTTGAAAATGGTTGAAATGGACACTCTTCTGGATGCCTGTATGTGCATTCTCAGATTGCACATCTTTGAATGGATTTTCAAAGTGTATTTTCAAAGTTTGGTTCTGTTCTTTTTATTTCCTCCTATTTGTACATGGGCATTGTGCTGTGCTTTGCACAATTAAATGTTTACCTGTTATATAATAAATCTCACTTTTGACATTGTTCATTGCAATAGTTGGCAGCTGTTTAGTGGCCAACTTGTCGTGATATTCCCAATTGAGCACCACAAAGATGGTTGAATACACAGGGAGCCTATCTACACCAAGCAGGATACAACACTTTGAAAACATATTGAAAACTGTATGTGGAGTGTGTCCTGGGCCCCATCAGTTGTCACTACTGTTATAAGGACCTTTCCCTGACCTGCTCGCTGGGGCGGGGAGAGGAGGTTGCGGGTGAGGATGGGGAGAGGTGACGTGGGGGGCCTGCTATTGGCTGGCCCGGGGTGGTGCCACCGGAGAAAGGAGGGGTCTGGGGCTATTTAAGGCCATGACCCCTCCACATCTCCACTGCTGGCGGAGCAGCTGGCAGTGCAGAGGAGCAGCGGCATCTGAAGGGGCGGAGACGACGAGGCAGCAACAGCAGCAGCTGGAAGGCGCAGCAGCGACCTCCAGGGAGCACTGGCGTGGGGCAGCGGCAGCGCCCGAGCGGCTCGGCGGTGCCTGGCGAAGCCGCAGAGAGGGTTCCAGCGGCCGGGCCTTGGCAGCGGCGTGGCAGCAGCCGATGAAGATGAAGGAAAAATCCAGCTGCGGTGGCAGCTGAACGGCCGGGTGGCAACCAGCAAAGACGGAAGCAGGGCCCCGGCAGTGGCTGAGCGGCGAGGCGGCGGCCGACGGAGACGTCGGGAAGTACGGCAGCAGAGCCGTGGCAGCGGCTGAAGAACCCAGTGGAGGCTGGGCGTGTGGCGGGGTAATTGAACGCAGCGGCAGCGGGGCTAGCCACTTTAGAGCTTTTCCATTTGGTGCACGGCCATGCATGGATCAACTGGCAAGGCCCTGTTTAGCGACCCTGCAGGAGGCGACGAGGAACGCGGTGGATGGGCGGCATCTGCTGGCTCCCACCTTCTCCAGGCCTTCGGGCGGTCAGGTTTTTCGGGGCATTAGGGAGGGCAAGTAGGCAGGCGCCCAGGCAGGGCTGGGGATCAGAGACAGGTTTAGCCGGCAAGGCAGCAGTGGTGAGGGGGCGGATTTTGGGCTTATTGGGAATTTGCTGTAGTCTTGGGACCCGGGCCAGGCGTCCCTGGTTTAAATCAACAGCCTTTTGCGGGGTTAGGACAAGGGCATTTGCTTAAGTTTACCCCCCCAAAAAATGTTGCATAGGAAATTACAACCCCCCCCCCCATTGCTGAGTCATTTGAGCATACAGTTCTTTAAGGGAGCTATAACATTGGGGAAGTTTGTTTGCCCATTGCTGCGTTGCAATTTTGGTTATATGTTTCATTTAGTGGCGGGTCAGGAATTATTCTAACGAATCGGTACAAGTTTATATTATATCTGCTTGTCAGTAGATTGACTTTGTATCAAGGGCATTGCCTAGCTATTCACCATGCCTCCAAAGAAGGGAGTCGGGGGAAAGAAGGGCAAAGGAAAGGCTCCTGTGCAATCTTCTAAACGGAGAAGGCCTATTGAGAATTCTTCTTCTGAGGAAGAGTTAGACCCCCATGTTTCTGATATTGTATCTAGATTACAGATACAGAGAAAAGCATTCAAGCCCCCCCCGATAACGTCCACACCACACATTCTTGCGGGTCGGAGACAAACAAGAAAAAAAAGGCAGGATGATTTATGGGATGCTCTTTCAGCCAGGTTGAAGGTGGTTGAGGCCTCTTTGGGCGGACTCACAAGGGAGGCGTCGGATCCAGAGGCAAGCGTTATCCTGTCATCTACCCCTTCCACCAATGCTGAGCAGAGTGCGGTGTCTCCCTCAGATCCTGTTCTGCAGTCTGCCATTCCGGGGCAAGGACCAGGGCCCACAGTGCAAGGTGAGCAACAGACACACTACAATACACCGCTATCTCAGACAGCAGGCTCCTTCCCTGCACATTGGGGTTTTCTGCCTTGGTTAACTGGAATTGGGATGCAGGTAGGGACTGCAGCTCAAGCCTTCATGACACCACAAGCTTCAGTTTTCCCAATTACTCCCTCTGCTATAGCACCTAACTTACAACAGGCTGGCATACCTAGCACAGAACCTAGTAGGCCTCAGCAGCTGGATACTTCAGGGAACTCTCTGCAGGAGGCTTTGTCGCAGCCCCCCCCCCCCCCCCCGGTCTCAGATGTAATGTCAGCATGTGCAAGTGTCTGGCAAGGGCCCGCCAGCTCGGCCGGGCCCAGCTCAGTTCATGAGGTCAAGGACCCATATGCTGGCGCCACTTACGATTCTATTCCTACAGGTAGCACATCCGCACCTTTAGGCTATCATTTGCTCCCTGCAGCCAGGGAAAAGATATGCAAAGGGGAATATGTTGATATATTCTCCTTATTGTTTTGGGAACACGAGAGCTCCGAGAAAGAAAAGGGAATAGACAAGGAGGCTGAAAGGATTAAAAGGAAGAAGGTGGTTCGCACATGGGCCAATTGGCTTCCGGGATTCCTTATTTATATGGGAGTAGTGCTCCAGCGCTTCCCAGCAAAAGGGGTTATTTTGACCAAATACCTCGATATGATATATCAAGCGTATTCCGAATATGAGGGCAGGGCCTGGTTGGCTTATGACGAATCATTTCATCATAGAGTGGCCTTTGACCACACCCTTCGCTGGGATGTCAAAGATCATGATCTGTGGTTGCAGTTCATGACGCCAGCATGGCTGGGCTTCGGCGATAGGGTGGATAGCGGCCATATTCTGGCCAAGCAACACCCCGCGTCCACTTCTCGGGGGTACGTGGGTCAGGCAGTTCAACACCGCCCGCTCTGTTGGGACTTCAACAAGGGAATCTGCTGTCGTATTTCCTGTAAATACCGACATGAGTGTCAAACGTTCCAGCCATCACGCCGCAACAAATTGTTTCAAAAATAAGAGCAGGAAATGGCCTGGCATGGACAGACAGGGCACTAGGCGCCCTGGGGGGCAACAACCTCCTTCCAAAGGGGCCCAGTCCGGTCAAACTTGAGCCCCTCAATAAGTTGTTAGTGTTGTATCCCAAAAGGCGTGAGGCATTGTATCTCGGGGTGGGTTTTCGGGATGGATTTTGTATTCCATTCCAAGGCATCAGATGCAGCTCATTGGCTGAGGCAATTACAAGAAGTCGTAGGTCATTTAAATTTTGCATGTAGGGTCATAGCACCTGGACGCACCTTCCTGCGTCACCTGTGCTCAGCAATGTCGAGCTTGAGTAAGCCATACCACAGAACGTGCGTCACTAGGGCTATGCGAGCTGATATTGCAGTTTGGTTGAAATTTTTGGAACATTTCAATGGCGTCTCGTTTTGGAGGCGTGAGCTCCTGCTGAAAGCGGATCTGCAGGTTCATTCAGATGGCTCCGGTTCTTGGGGTTTTGGCGTTATTTGGGGAAATAAAACGTGTGCGGAGCATTGGCCAGAGGAATGGCTTTCTGATGGCACATGCAAGGACCTTACCTTTTTGGAGCTGTTTCTGATAGTTGTGGCAGCACATTTGTGGGCTACTGACTTGGCTAACTCCACTGTGTTATTCTGGTGTGACAACCAGGCCATGGTGCAGGTGGTCAACTGTCTTTCCTCTCGTAACCCTCGCATCATGAACCTAGTTAGAGCTTTTACTCTGCATTGTCTGAAGTTTAATATTCTCTTTCGGGCAAGGCATATTCCGGGGTTAAATAACGATATAGTGGATGCTTTGTCATGACACCAGGTTCAGAGGTTTCGGGAATTGGCTCCCTGGGCCCTTCCAAGGATGGAGATCATGCCTCCAACTCTTTGGCTGATTGGAAAGTGGAGATAGATATGGCTATATGGCAATCCTTGGCGCCTAGCACCAGGGCCGCCTATCAAAATGCAGGTAGGGAATTTCAAGCTTTTCGATTGGCCAATCATCTTCAGCTTTTGTGGCCCATTCCCGTGGAACATGTGCTACAATTATGCATAAGTTCCAAGAATAAGGGTCTGTCTATTCGCACCATGTCACTCAAGTTGGCAGCTTTAGCATTCATGGCAAAAGCACGCGGCATGGAGGCTAGTACATCGGACTTTCGTGTCCTGAGGTCTTTAAGCGGCTGGGCGAGGGCATCCCCTCGTGCCACCGATGCGAGACTTCCATTGTCCCCAGATATTTTATTAGGGTTACAGGCTCGGTGGCCGCTTCTCTGCCACTCACAATACGAGTCCGGCTTGTTTCACGCTACAGCGTTAACAACTTTTTTCGGGGCATTTCACATATCTGAGGTCCTGGCTTCTTCTAAGAAAGACAGTTCCACAAGGGAATTGCAATTCTCTGACATACGTTTGGAGGAACAGCAGGTTCATTTACATTTATGGCACTCTAAAACAGATCAGAAGGGCAAGGGACATTGGGTTACCCTATTCCCTTCTACCAATGCTGAGTTATGCCCGTTAAAGGCTTTGGCAACCTTTTTGGCCTTTCGTGGGGCCTCTATTGGTTTCTTGTTTTGCCACCAGGATGACACCCCACTCACCAAGTACCAGTTTTGGGCTGTCGCAAGGAGGGCGCTCGACGATTTAGGTCTGCGCGCAGCAATGTTTGGCACACACTCTTTTTGCATTGGGGCAGCCTCTACAGCAGCATCTTTGGGGTTTTCCCCTTCACAGATTCAGGCTTTGGGCAGATGGCGTTCTGCAGCGTTTAAGACGTACGTGAGGCATATGGCTAGATAACGAATAAGCGGCATGTGCTAACGTTTTCATGTTTGTTCTAGATCTGCCAGTGGCTACAGCACCTGTGCGGGTTTCCATATGCGGCCACAGCATGGTTTTTTGGGGCCTGCAAGCGGGCGTCCAGTTCCAGCTTTGGATCGCAGCTCGGCTTGAGTCAACATGCTACCATTCGTTGGCTCGGGAAATGTGGTATGCGGTGGGAGAATCTCATACCACCTTGCTGCAGCATCATTCCACTTGGCTCCCCCCGCAGATCCTGCTTATTCATTTAAGGGGAAATGATCTAGGCTTGATGAAGGGCAAGGCCCTTATTCTGCAAGCTATGGCAGATTTCTAGCAAATACGCCAGTGTTGCCCTACATTAAGATCATTTGGTCCTGCATTTTGCCCCGGCTGCATTGGAGAGTCAGCTGCGATCCCCTCGCTATTGAGAAGGCTCATAAATGAGTCAACACTGAGATCTTTAAAGCCCTGGCGCCATATGGCGACGTTAGCATTCGACACCCTAATATCTGCTGCTCTCGGAGGGAGCTGTATAGGCATGATGGGGTACTCCTGTCATCGCCTGGCAATGATTTGTTTTTAGCTGATCTTCAGGAAGGCCTCTGCAAGTACTCCTTCAAGGGGGAGTGGGAGACTAAGCTGAGGCTTGCCTCCCCCTGTGGCGCTAGGAGCGGGCATTTTTATGCTTTGCTAATGGTGAGCATTCACTGGCACTGTTCGGGTGATTGGTAACGCCTGAGGCCAACCACTGAGAGCCCTGCTGCATCAGTTGTGGGGATAAGGCTTACCTTTGAGGCCAACTCTTTCTCGTCTACTCGGAGCCCTGCGGCACGAGGGGAGACAACACCGGAAGGCCTCCCACCTCAGATCGAGGAAGCTCGGGGGGTGGCGAAAATGCAGGCGCCACCTCCCGGGCTGTGAATGCCTTGCCCGATCCCTTCAATGGCCTGGCTGGCCATGGCAAAATGCCCGCGTAGGTTTTCCTCCCCCTTTTTTGCTTATCTGTTGAATAAATAAAGTGGCCCTTGTTTAAATCCCAACTCTTGTGTCGCCTCTTCATTTCTCATCCTTTGCTCCGCAAACCGTTTAAAACCATTTAAAACCATTTTAACCGGTTTAAAGCAGTAGTGTAGATAGGCTCAGGGATTCAAACCCAGACTTTTAAGAGCAAAACACTCAAAGCCTGGTGGATGGATGAATCGTCTCCTGGAACTTGAGATTCCCTTCCTGTTCCTCATGTTATATTTTCTTCCAGCTTAACATACGTTAGACAGGGGGGAAAGTCTGCTTGGGGTTTGGCCAAAAGCTCTGTCAAGAGAATAAGTAGGAGAGGAGAAAGAACCACTGGCACAATAACATCAATAGATCTTTTTCAGCACCAATGGCTAATGAGGGCCAACAACATCACAGGTCCAATGCAACATCATGAGTTCTGGCATTGTGCCATTGGAAGAAAACTCTATCTGTATGTTGGGTCAATAAAAGAGCAAATTTTAGAAGCTTGCCATTAGACAGTGATCTGTCTTTGAAAAAGGGGTGCAATCCTGTTCATGTTTAGACAGAAAAAGTCCTACGACTCCCAGAATGCCCCACCCCCAGCCAGCATACTGGGAGTTGTAAGACTTTATTTTTTTACATCAAAGCAGGCATAGGATTGTGCCCTAAGAAAACAAAAGGCAAGAAGAACACACCTTCCAAGCAAACATGGACTAAACACTGCTACATAAACTTATTAGATAACAGGCATCCTAAATTTCACAGGTGCTTGATTTTGATCAAGAAATAGGCAAAGAAAATAAAACATAACTAAGGAGTACAAGCATGTTTTAGGGAAGGAAAGAAATGAATAAAATAAAACACAGAATGCAGGTGCTCTAATAAAGTGTTTTCTGATTTCATGCACAGGAAACCACACAGCAAGCAACCACTTAAGCCGTCTTTATTTTCAATGTTTTCTTTATTGCTATATTTCAAAATCGACCACAACTGCCAAAATTGGCCAAACCTCCCCACCCCCCTGCCCACAAAATAACAAACCACCCAAACTCTGGAACAATCTCTCTTTACAGATGTTTTTATTAGAAAGAAACTTTAGAAGAGTCATCAGGATCTGATTTTCATTCTGCACCATTTGTCTTTATGCCAGACATATTAAGCATGCATTCAAAAGTATCCAAAACAACACTTAGGCTGCAATCCTAGATACACTTACTTGGGAGTAAGCCCTATTCTGAGTAGACATTGCAGCTATAACACAGTCCAATAAAACATAATTAGGGGTAGGTCAGAGTAAACAAGTAAGCCTTCAGGGCCTTCTTAAAAGCCTGCAATGATGGGGCCTAGCAAAACCCCAATGACAGCTCATTCCAGAGGTGTGGGGCCACTGTGGAAAAGGACCCATCTCATGTACTCACCCACTTAACTACCCTCACAGACTAGTCAGTGAGAAGGGCCTATCTGCCATTTGATTTTTAAAAGATTCATGCATTCACATTGCATATAGTTTGGCCCTCAGTTTTGTTCTTCGGTTCTCTCACATTCAGTGTGAGTTGTCTCACAAGGAATCTCTCTGAAATGCAAATTGCTCTAAATGTTTGCAGCACATTTCATTAAAGAAACCCCCTACACATTAATTTTTAGTAAGCTTTGGAGCTACAAAGAGAAAATGAGAAGTGAACAGATAAACTCAGTTCACAATGCAGGATTCTAAAGCATTTCAGTATTTATTTACTCCTATGGGGAAATGTATAGCTCTGAACTTAAGGACCCCATGGTGTGTGTTTGTGAAACCTGTTTCTTCTCACCAGATACTGGAGAAGAGAGGGCCTATCTACACTACTGCTTTAAAATGGTTTATAACAGTTTTAAACAGGTTAACTGGTTTAAAACTGTTATAACTGTTTTAAAGCAGCAGTCTAGATAGGCTCTCAGTCTCCACTGAGAGGTTACATTGTGCCTCAGTGCTGCACATGGACCACTGGAGATCATTATAATATATTGGCCTTCTTCCTCCCCAGGGTCAAGTTTGATTCTAGCAGTCTTTTTCAAGGCCATCTCAATGCATTTTTCTTTGAGAAATTGAATATTTGTGTTCAGGGTAAATGCCAGTACAATAGTATCATAACTGCAGTTTCTGGTTTAAAACATAATTAGTTGGAGGATTATATGGAGGATTTAGCATGTTGCAGCCTCTTGATAAATATTCAAAGAAAGTGCCAAGAATTAAACTTCAGGTTCTGCAGTAAAAATGTTACATATCAGCAATAATTGTGACTTGTTAAACCTGCTGAGGGGGAAAAAAGATTCTAATACCAAACCAATATTCGTTCAGTCTTGGTGTTGTTGGAAGGATTATTTCAATTATGACATGTTACTGGTAGTGCTTTGGGCTGATATTAACCCAAAACTGAGCCACGATACATCTGTGTGGGAGTGTATGTGAATGCTCAATTGATCACAAATCTGAATGCAGATACTGGAGAGGTCAGTCAGAATGCTCAATTGATCACAAAACTAACCACAAATCTGAATGCAGATACAGAATGTGCAATAAATATGGAAAACCGGTCTAATGTTCAACACATTCTGTCCTCATTTATATCAGTCATGTGAGGTGAGGGAGAGAAGGGAAGCAGGGCCTCCATCAGCACATCAGAGAAGCCAGCTCCCTCAGTTTCTTCCCTCCATTAACTGTCTAATAGCAGCAGCCATTTTATCACAGTGTAGCAGAGGAAGAGAGAAGATCAGGACCACTCCATTGGTTTTGCTGAGAGACAAGCAACTTTTGGCTCTTCCTCTCCTTGAATTGTTTTTTATTCCAGCTGGTTAATATAAGAACTTTATAACTAAGAACTAATGCCTGAGTCCAGTCCCTTCTTTTTGTCATGTCGTTTAGGCTGTAAGGCCTGAGGGCAGGGGTGGGTCTTATTATTGATCTTTGTCATTCACTCTGGTTCCCATTTTTTGGCTCAAAAGAAGGGTAAGCATTCTTGAAATAAAGTTCCAGATGCCTGAGCATACATGAGTATGTGTGAGTCTATATAACTACTGCTCAGGTCCAGCAAGATGTTTTGTTGCGTGAGGCAAGGAACAAGATGGAACCCTCTCTCATTCTATGTCCAAAAGCCAAGAGGCAGTTGAATGTTTCTTCAACACTGGTGATGGGACAGCCTCTTTGTCTACATCTGAAGGCAGCAAACTAGGTTAGGGGGCATAGGGCAGTCTGCTTGGCACACAAGTCTCTCCTCCAATGCTTTGCTGCTGCCTCCCAGTATCTACTATTTGAGACAACTCCTTCAGTCTACCTAATAGCAGGGGCAGCCCTGATACCCTCGCCCCCACCAGAAGTGCTTTAACAGAAAGTTGAGAGGGAGATAATAAAGTGTGCTTGGGGAATCTATGGCCTTTTTTTCTGAAAGTGAACTCCCCATATGCCTTGCCCCACTTGAAACAGCAGCATGGATCAACCCTAGCAATTGCAGAATTAAGGCCTGTTGTGACATCAGCAGCAAAGAACCCAATGAACACCACCTGACCTTTTCCATTTACATGTTTGAAAATTCCAAGCTCCAAAAGGCAAGTGGTTACCAAAACCCAGGAAGTTGGATCAGAGCCCGCTAAGAATAGGGAAGGGAATTTGGGACTGGTACTCATTATTCTCAACTGCACACTCTCAACTACTGTCTATCTTTACGGCCACATTTGTTTAGATTCCTACCATTTGTTGCACAACCCCTATAATGATGCTCAAAATTAAACCACTAGCACATTGAAACAAAATAATGCATTGGAAGGTAGAAAAATATCACCAGGTTTGTCCAGCTCCATGATTGTTGCTTGTGTTTTGAGAGTGAAAGAGTTTCTCTTAGTATTTAGTGCAGGAACAGAATTAGGGCACTTTTAAATTTTGATGATTATAAATGCGTGAAAATAAAATATGGGCTTAACCCTCCCCCACTGAAATCAATAGGATTTAGAAGTGCTTCGCTATAGCTAGCACTTCACTATAGCTAGTTTGAACTATAGCTAGTTTGAACAAAATGGGTTTAAGAAAATTTAAACAATACAAGGTTAAAATGGAGCTACCACTATGCACACTTAGATAAAATTTAATGAAATAACTGATCCATACTGGTATGCATAAAAAGTAATGGTAAACACTTAATAATTTAACATTTTAATGACTTAACACATGACATTAAACTATACCAGAATAAGAGCTAAACAGTCCACCAGCATTAAATGGAAACTACACATTTCACTTGTTTCTACTGGTCATATGGAAGGCTATACACATCCACCTGTCCCATATGCATTTTGAACAGAAGGGTCTTCATCAGTGGGATAAGAAATTCTTCAACATTATAGCCCCAAACATTTTTTGTTGTTGTTAACTTAATTGTTCCATTCAGGCCATAAATTAACTCTTGTATAGCTCATCTGTGTCTGTCAGTTTATGGATGCATCAGGAGAAGAAGGGGGACTTGGCATTCCCTCCTATCTCGTAACTGCTAAGATATAGCTGAAGCATCCATAAACCAAGTCTACACTCAAAGCAGGCTTTCAGTAAAGTGCTGCATGCAAAGAACCTATGCATGGCAGATCAACCCTCGAATTGCTCCTGTGCAAAGTGCATAGAAAAACCTGTACTTGAAGTTTCTTTGTTGTTCATTTTCTTCCTCATACTGCAAGTATCGTATGAATAAAATAACCCACATAGTCATCTGTGGAACAGATTATAGGTCTAAGTTATAAATGTATTTTTTTTTCATTTTGGCTGACAGTCCAATTGATTGGCCTAGGCTGCAAAATATATGCAATGCCTTGTGCTGCTGTAGCTGATGCACAGTCTTATTTGTGGGCATGGTGGAGCAATTAGCAGCAACAGTGGTGGGCTTAGAAGTACTCTTAAATTCCCATCACCTGTAGTGACTGTGGGGAGAATGGAACTCCTTACTCCTGGAGCTTACTACAAGTTCAAGAAGCTTAATCAGCCTTCAATGAGGGTGACCACAGTGGCTCTGATTTCTTTTCTTATGTAGATATGGGTTCCATGTGTCACTAGGCAGCAATAGTAGGAATAAAGAATGGAATATAAAGAGAGTTTTTGCATCTTAATACCAGATGTTGTGGGCATATCTTGCAGTAGATCCAAATGAATCATATAATTATTTACCTGAATAATAAATGAAGGCAGTGATTATGAATGTGAAAGCCTATCATAGCTATTCTTTCTTGAATGCTTCAAACTTCCTTTAATCTAGGTGATAATATATAAAATGAAATAGACCTTGCTGCTGAAGATCGTCTGTTATCTATTTCTCTCTGCATTTGTCAATTAAGCTCTTAGAAAATATGTATGGTTCATGAAAGCAGCCCGGCCTAGCCAGTCTGTGAGTGAAAGAGTCTGTAGCACTGGGAATGTTTTCCTTTAGATATATCATTTGTATTGGCACTTTCAGGTCATCCACTGCAGATTAAAAATGGCCATAGTTCTCTCTTAGTTTTTGCTTTATTCAGAAACTTCAAGCAAAAGATGGTTATTTTTTTTAATTTAAAAAGACGTTTCTATGGCTGCCAGAATGAAAAGTAATGTGTTCTATGATTGTCTGTATGAAAGGTGAAAGAGATTATGATAGTTGCCTGGATGAAAGTAGGAAAGGTTTCTGCTATTTAATATGTGCAAGGAATACAGAAAAACAAACTGGCTGGTTACTTACAACACACAGACACACAATTTTTACTGGTTTTTCACCTCAGTAATGTCCTTTCTGTTGTAATAAAATTATATTGCAGATGCTACTTTAATGTAATTCATTTTATTTTATAGGCATAAAATAAATCCAAGTTGCCAACTCCAATTAAATATGTTCATTGATGAAATAAGGTGCTGTCAAGTATGTCTGCAATCCTATGTACACTACCTGGAAGTCAACCTCAATGAAACAGTCACTAACTTCTGGATAAATATACATAAGATTGGATTTCACAAGTGCCATTTGTCATTGTAGAATGTGGAGTGTGAGAAATAACGAGGCAAACACAGGTAGCTAGGATTAAAACAGGGCCACTTTATTTACAAATCTGCAGAAGGGTGAACCTAAGCGGGCATCCTCACTAACCCAACCTGAAGCTGAGAATAAAATTGGGCGCTGCATTCTCTGCCAGGGAGTGGCGCCATTTCTTCGCCACTCCCTGGCATTACCCATCACCGCTTGGTGCCTGTGAATGCTCACTGACCTTACCACTGACGATGCCTACACCTACGCCACAGGGGACAACTAGCCTTTTGCTATGTTGGCCTCCCCCCACCTGCTTAGGAGGAATCTTTTAAGCCCCTCTGCAGATTCAATAAAACAGATAGTTATCACTATTATAAAGATGAACACCATCTTTCCTGTAAAGCTCCCTCCACACTTTATCTATGTCATAATGTTGGATTCTCAAATCCCCGTTTGAGCAATTCTTGTACTTCTCGCCATTGACCCATTGCCAAGCTTGCTCCAAGGCCCTCTGAATGCAGCCTTGCCGCCTGTTAATTCTGGGTATTTTACAGTACCCCACAATTACTACGCTGGACCAGAAATAATTCATTAGATTTCCTACTTTGTTAAATTTTACATGGCACCCCCCCCCCCAAAGTGGGTGCATGCCCATCTTAGAATCAAGCATGATGCATCACAATTTTGGGTCGCTGCTCCAAGAGGGTTTCTGCCTTCTCCAACTCACTTTGGGAATCGGGCAGACCTCATACTCACTTCCATTACGAGTAAACACACGCACGATCCATGCCCTACTTGAATTGAGCATGATCGTATCGCAATTTTGGGCCGCTGCCCACGTGGGTGCCTGCCAATCTACCCAGCTTGCTCTGGGAATCTGGCAAGACCAAAGTACTCACCTTTTAACAAGTAAATGCATGAGTGATCCAGGTTGTCACTCTTGCACTGACAAGGACTTGGCAGGATCACCTTGCAGTTCAGGGCTGCCGTCCAAGTGGAACTTGCCATCCTCCTATCTCAGGGAATCCAGCAAGGCCACATACTTACTATCCCAGGTCAATGTAGGTGGGTATCCAGAAGATCGCAAAAGCCTGTAACTTCCAGGCTTCTCTTTCATGAATTGTTGCACAATCACCCATATGGGGTGGGGCAATAGACCAAACCTCGCAGGGACAATGGGGACTGGTGGCTCACATATTGCATGCCATATCTGTCCCACAGCTGTCCTTTGGCATAACTGCCCATTTGAAGATTGATGTGACAGTTGCACATCTGCATTGATCTGGGAAGACAAGAGTTATTGAACTTTCAAGGATGGCTGGGCATATATACAAAAGACTCAGAATTAGGGATGTGCACTGACCCCCCGGATCGGATCGGATAGCGGATCGGAATCGGACCTGGGGGGTCGGATCGGATCGGATCGGATCGGAGGCTGGTCGGATCGGATCGGACCAGATGTCCGATCCGGATCGGACGCCATTTTGAATGCTTTTTCCCATAGCCAAGTATTGTTTTACAAAAACGCCTATAACTTTTTCATTTTTAAAGATAGAAGGATGAAACTTGGGCACATTGTAGACTGGTTAGGGGTAGTTATCTGTGAGAAATTTCAGAAAGATTGGTGCATGCATTTTGTGGCAATTAATTTTTTAATAAATACCCAGGAATGCCTATAACTTTGTCATTTTTAAAGTTACACACATGAAACTTTGCCACATTGTAGGGGGTACCTTGGGACCTATGTGTGTGAAATTTCAGAAACGTAGGTGCTTGTCTTGTGTGGCAATTAATTTTTAGAAAAATGGGTAGTAGTGGGGTAAATACAGTTACGCCTCCCATTTTTTTATTTTTGAAGATACAAACAGGAAACTTGGGCACATTACAGGTACCACTTGCCTTGATATGTGTGTGAAATTTCAGAAACATTGGAGCTTTCCTTGTGTGGCAATTAATTTTTGAAACAATGAGGAAAGAAACACCTATAACTTTGTCATTTTTAAAGTTACACACATGAAACTTTGCCACATTGTAGGTGCTACCTTGGGACCCATGTGTGTGAAATTTCGGAAACGTAGGTGCTTGCCTTGTGTGGCAATTAATTTTTTAATAAATACCCAGGAATGCCTATAACTTTGTCATTTTTAAAGTTACACACATGAACCTTTGCCACATTGTAGGCGGTACCTTGGGACCTATGTGTGTGAAATTTCGGAAACGTAGGTGCTTGCCTTGTGTGGCAATTAATTTTAGAAAAATGGGTAGTGGTGGGGTAAATACAGTTACGCCTCCCACTTTTTTATTTTTGAAGATACAAACAGGAAACATGGGCACATTACAGGTACCACTTGGCTTGATATGTGTGTAAAATTTCAGACAGCTGGGTCCAGGCATGTGGTGGCAAGGTATTTTTGAAACAATGAGGAAAGAAACGCCTATAACTTTTTTATTTTAAAAGTTAGAAGTCTGAACATTGCTCACTTTGTAGATGGGTTAGGGGTAGATATGTGTCAGAAATTTCAGAATTATAGGTCCAGGCATTTGATGGCTATGGAATTTTTAAATTACATGTTTCAAAAAAATTTCTACAGAGGCCAGGTCTTCCCCTCCCGCTTCCCGCGAAGAAAAGGAAACACTCTCTCATCTCGATCCCTTTTGATCCTTGCTAGTAGTATCCATTACAGGGCTCGTGTTTCCTTTCCTACTTTCACTTTTCACTTTGTACTCAAGCAGACACGAGCCCTGTAATGGATATTACCAAGGATCAAAGGGATCGAGACCAGAGTGATCCTTCCTTGCACGCATGGCTGCAAAACTCAGCTAGGCTCAGCCGTTCTGCTTGATAAGTGAAAGTAGGAAAGGAAACACGAGCCCTGTAATGGATACTACTAGCAAGGATCAAAAGGGATCGAGATGAGAGAGTGTTTCCTTTTCTTCGCGGGAAGCGGGAGGGGAAGACCTGGCCTCTGTAGAAATTTTTTTGAAACATGTAATTTAAAAATTCCATAGCCATCAAATGCCTGGACCTATAATTCTGAAATTTCTGACACATATCTACCCCTAACCCATCTACAAAGTGAGCAATGTTCAGACTTCTAACTTTTAAAATAAAAAAGTTATAGGCGTTTCTTTCCTCATTGTTTCAAAAATACCTTGCCACCACATGCCTGGACCCAGCTGTCTGAAATTTTACACACATATCAAGCCAAGTGGTACCTGTAATGTGCCCATGTTTCCTGTTTGTATCTTCAAAAATAAAAAAGTGGGAGGCGTAACTGTATTTACCCCACCACTACCCATTTTTCTAAAATTAATTGCCACACAAGGCAAGCACCTACGTTTCCGAAATTTCACACACATAGGTCCCAAGGTACCGCCTACAATGTGGCAAAGTTTCATGTGTGTAACTTTAAAAATGACAAAGTTATAGGCATTCCTGGGTATTTATTAAAAAATTAATTGCCACACAAGGCAAGCACCTACGTTTCCGAAATTTCACACACATGGGTCCCAAGGTAGCACCTACAATGTGGCAAAGTTTCATGTGTGTAACTTTAAAAATGACAAAGTTATAGGTGTTTCTTTCCTCATTGTTTCAAAAATTAATTGCCACACAAGGAAAGCTCCAATGTTTCTGAAATTTCACACACATATCAAGGCAAGTGGTACCTGTAATGTGCCCAAGTTTCCTGTTTGTATCTTCAAAAATAAAAAAATGGGAGGCGTAACTGTATTTACCCCACTACTACCCATTTTTCTAAAAATTAATTGCCACACAAGACAAGCACCTACGTTTCTGAAATTTCACACACATAGGTCCCAAGGTACCCCCTACAATGTGGCAAAGTTTCATGTGTGTAACTTTAAAAATGACAAAGTTATAGGCATTCCTGGGTATTTATTAAAAAATTAATTGCCACAAAATGCATGCACCAATCTTTCTGAAATTTCTCACAGATAACTACCCCTAACCAGTCTACAATGTGCCCAAGTTTCATCCTTCTATCTTTAAAAATGAAAAAGTTATAGGCGTTTTTGTAAAACAATACTTGGCTATGGGAAAAAGCATTCAAAATGGCGTCCGATCCGGATCGGACCTCATCGGATCGGATCGGATCGGATCGGAGGTTGTCCGGATTGGATCGGATCGGATCGGATTTTCCCGATTTTGGGTCGGATCGGATTCGGATCGTGGATCGGATCCGATCCGATGCACACCCCTACTCAGAATGCCCTCTGCAAACCACCTACACTCTGTTCAGTGAAAAGCCGGGCGCTGTGGCCGTAGGGCAGCCATGCCAGGGAAACTTCAAATTGCCCCATGATATTAGTTAAGTCCCCTATCCAGAATGAGGGATGGCATCTGTATGTCCTAATAAGGACAGAAAAAGATTCCTGTACCTTTAACTGGAAAATATTTGTCCACAAGTAGCAATTCGCACTCATGAGGCCTTGCATTGTTGGTCTTAATGACCAAACCATAATAAAGGGTGCAGCTTTTGGAGACACCATGTCTTGAACCGGAAGGGCACTGATTGGATGTGCTATCCTTGGCTGATACCTCTTGGTCATGCACCCCAATGCACACAGCACTGGTGATGAGGCTGTGACATAGCACCAAGAAAATTTTGGGGCAGAACTTTGCACTACACAGACCACTTTGCTAGAGATTAAACGTCTGGGGTGGGTAGAGTGGCTGCCTGACATCACATTGCTGGAGATTCAGGGATACCACCTTGCTATATGCCATTGATCCGGATAAAACAGTACCCATTTTTTCTAAGATGGAAGTCCTGGGCTACTAGAGATAACTTAGGCAGAAAAGCCTCACTTAAGACCACCTCTTAAAAGACACCCCCAGTCTAAGCCAGGGTGGTCCATCTATCCAGTATCATTCTTGCAGAAGGCCTCTGCAGTGGGGCTGCATCTTATAATGTCCTCCCTGTTCCTGAATAAGGACCCTGACTATCATCTTTTTGTAGGTATATTAGCAAATTCTCCCCTATGGTATGGTATTAGCCAGCAGGGGGCCCACAGCCCTTGATCAAAAAGGGCCAGATCAGCATCTTACTAGGGATACTTCCAGTCAAAAAGCCACATTTGTGAGACACCAAAAGACAGTGAAAGTTCTAAGGGAATAGGCCGCTATATTAAATGTTGGTCCCGCTGAAGGCAAGGGATCCCTGCATGTTTAGAATCAGGGCCCCCGATGCTGGTGGCTAAGGGTTGTGTTCTGGCTTATTCATCTTAAGCTCGCACATCTCCCCACGTTCTCCGGGCTGTTCTCTGAATGTGCCCTTACCCTGGGGGTGGGCAATCACGAATCCTTGTATTGGCAGGCACAACCCAGCATATGGCTGTTAACTAAAGCCAGCCCCTAATATGTAATAACTAGATGTTAAGCTGTGAGAATAATTATCAACATCCCTGTACTGTATGAGCGCAGTATGGCCACTTCTAAAAAAGCCCTCCCTGGACCTCCTGGACTTTAATAACTATAGGCCAGTATCAAATCTTCCATTTTTGGGCAAGATGATCAAGAGGGCAGTTGCCTTCCAACTCCAAGCAGTTTTGGATGATACAGATTGTCTAGACCCATTGCAAACTGGCTTCAGGGCAGGATACGGAATTGAGACCACTATGGTTGCCTTAGTGGATGATCTACGCCTGAGTATTGACAGGGGGAGTGTGTCCCTGTTGGTACTCCTGGACCTCTCAGCGGCTTTCCCCAAAGCAACGTAGTAAAAACTTCAGCTATATGGAGGGAAAACCCTACTTGAGGTGTAAAACCAGAGAAACACAGAACTATCCATACTTATTCTGCCAGGGCACCCATGTTCCACTGGGCTTTGTTTGCTCTTTATATGCCATCATGGGGGGGGGGTCCCACTATTTCCTCCCAGAACCATGGGCAGCCATGCTTTTGGTAGGTGCAAACCTACAGCACATCAGAGAATGGCCTTATACTGTCCCAGGTGACCATTTCCTTCCAGCATTGCAGTGTTCATGCCCCTGGCAGCCGCTCTGCCAGTCTACCAGACAAGCTTCCTTCCCCTGCACGTCTGAATAAACCTAGCTGTCCATGCTTGCCCTGAATAAACCAGTCTGGCAGGTTATTACCTGACTTGTTGTCTACCTCATCTGTTCTTAATTATGTGTGATCAGGAATATAGAAAGCTATGTCGTACTATTGGTCCTTTGAGCCTCAAAATTACTAACAGTAATTGGCAACAACCGTCCAGGTATTCAGTCAGGATTCCTAATTAGCCCTACCTGGAGCTGAGGGTGGAGATGAACTTGGACCTGCTGCACATCATTAAGCTCTGGCCCCTCAACTCTTTTGGCCATACTGCCAGGACACCCTATTTCACAGAGCTATGCCTACTCCTTCCATGTAATCATGTGTGTGTGTGGTGGGGTAACAACTATTCCCACCAACTATTCCCACCCACTGGCAGCAGCTTTGCCAGGCTCTATGTGGGATTCTTTCCTCATACCAGGAAAAGCTTAAATGCTTAAACCCTGACTAGACAAGGCTGGCAGTTACCTGACCCTTTGGAAATAATAGAATCATAGAATAGTAGAGTTGGAAGTGTCAAGTCCAACCCCCTGCCCATTGCAGGAATCCACCCCAAAGCATCCCTGACAGATGGCTATCCAGCTGCCTCTTGAATGCCTCCTACCTACACAGGTGTAAGAAATCAAGTAAACTGCCTGATACAGACTCAGTCAAATTTAATTAGTGTATTTATATCCCACCTTTCTGTCATCATATAACTCAAGGCAGCTACATGGAGTTCCAAGGTGGTCTCCCCTCCAAGCACTGGCCAGACAAGCTTTAGCACATTGGCTGCACTGTATGCCCCCAGAGCATGCCCTGAATAAATGATATTGCCAACAATGACTGGCACCCACCTCACCGGAGGATTCCTTCCCAGCCTATAAACATTGGGGGGGGGGGGAGTGTTGAACTTGAGACCTTCCACATGCAAAACCTGTGCTCTGTCACATTGAGCTATGGCATCAACCAATGACTCCAACTACCAAACGGGCTCAGCTCACAAGACTATGCTACTTACATGTGTGAGCCACCATGAAGATTGCGCTGGCTGGCCACCCACTACTGCTTCCCTGCCCTGGGAAACTTCTCGTGCTCAGTAAAGGAGGGGGCAACTAAATAACCCCCTCCCAATCCCTGCCCGTTTCGACAGCTCCCAGCACAGAGAAAACGGCCAAAGGGAGGTGTGTCCAGCAGCCACTGCCTCACCTGGTGGGCTGCTGCCTGCAGGAACTGAACAGCAGCCCATTCAGCCGAATCGGACAGCAGCCCTACTCCCAAGAAAACACATTGAAGCTGAAGGCAAGAAATGCTCCTCATTCTCCCAGCTGCAGCAGCCAAAAGAGCTGCCGCTGAAGGATCGAGGAGACCCTCTAAAGGCTGTCCTGGCAGCCAGCTGCCAAGAAACCCCCTCCTGGGTCATCCTGTAACTCTGTATAGAAGGAGGGAGACCACGCGTAGAAGCCGCTTTTGCTGCTGTCACTGCTGCCACCTCTCCTCTCTTTCTCATGTTCTGCTAGCTGCCTGAGCACTTCCACAATGTTCAGCAGCCGCCTTTTTGAAAGTGAAAGAAGGAAGGTGCATGGGTCGCTTTTATGCCCTTTGGCCCCCTCCCTTCTTGGGTGGCTCCTATTCTGCCTCATCCAATGGGGCCCAAACATACCTTGCCCCTCACCCCCACCGCAACTGCCTCCCCATGCCCAGGCCTTGACGGGCGTGGCAGTAAGGCCTTTGTTATTGCAATATAAGGAGACAGAGAGCCTATCTACACTACTGCTTTAAAATGGTTTATAACAGTTTTCAACTGGTTAATAATGGTTATTAACTGGTTTAAAACTGTTGTAACCCATTTTAAAGCAGTAGTGTAGATAGGCTCAGTTACACCTTGGTTTAGAGAAATTGAATTTACCAAGAATCTTTTTCAGTTCACTGATTTTAAAACTTTTATTCCATCTCAACATTTTATCCTCCTATTTAAAACTCTTATTCCAGCTCTATGAGCCTTTATGAGCCCCAGCTGATAAAGGGTCTCAGCCACAGTGTAAAGAGTCAAGGTAAACAGTTAAAAAGACAGGTGACTTAAGCACCTGCATGGAGAGTTCTGCCCATATATTTGACACAGGGATAACCAACATTTTGGGCCCATGGATGCATTCAGAAGTGTGAGAAAATGGCTTGGACACAACCATAAAATGGCTGCTATGGATGGACATGGCTAGTCACAAAGGACAAGTAACCTGTCCAGAGGCCCTCCTGGGAAAGTAAGGTGGCAGCAGCTGGAGGCTCCCACTTTGTTTTGACTCCTTCCCAATTTTCAGCAAGAGTTTGGAGGAGGAGCTCTGGCAATGAGGGGAGGGGCTAATCAGATGGCTTCAAGTAAGTTTTTTGTTTGTTCTAGATGGACTGGTGTGTGTGTGTGTGTGTGAAATATATGTACTATTTTCGTGCACATGTTCCAAAGCTTACAATTAATTAATTTACAACATTTACAATCTGGTGCACATCTAAACAGTTTTGAGAGTAGTCACACATCAGTTTTAAACTTTCAAACTTAATAATTTAATAATACATTATTCCAGGCTTCTACAAAAGGGAGCATTATGAATGGAGAAGTGTCAACCAATGAGCAGACTAAATACAAAATTTGGAGGCATCACTACTTAATAGGAGAAAAGCATTTTTAAAGATAAAATTATCAAATAATTTAAGAACATATCTTTATGAAGAAGAAACAACATAGCTTCTGCAAAGGGAAGTCTTGTCTCATTAATCTTTCCTTGAGAATTTCCCAAAACCTTTTGATAAAGTCCATCACCAAAAATGCCTTAGTAAATTTAGCAGTCATGGGATAAAAGGATAGGCCCTCTTATTGACTGGAAACTGGTGAAAGAACAAGAAACGGACTGGGAAGAAATGGACAGTTCTCAAAATGGAGGAATGCAAATAGAATTCTCCCAGGATCTGTATTGAGAGTGGACTGGTGCTTTATAAGTTGTTCATAAATGACTTAGAACCTATCTACACTACTGCTTTAAAATGGTTTATAACAGTTTTAAACTGGTTAATAATGGTTATTAACAGGTTTAAAACTGTTATAAACTGTTTTAAAGCAGTAGTGTAGATAGGCTCTCTGAGTTAGGGGAAACCGGTGAGGTAGTCAAATTTTCTGATGAAACA
The DNA here is from genome assembly GCA_029215795.1 of Anniella stebbinsi. Taxonomy (NCBI): domain Eukaryota; kingdom Metazoa; phylum Chordata; class Lepidosauria; order Squamata; family Anniellidae; genus Anniella; species Anniella stebbinsi. The sequence goes on along the minus strand of JARDYH010000003.1, from coordinate 49,725,150 downwards.
AAATTATTTAGGTTGAAACACAAAAAGAGATTATAAAGAGATGCTTAAAGTTCTCACAGTTTATCCAAAAAGGATGAATGGCCAATATGTGTTCAGTGCATTCGGACAAAAAATACTAACTTCACATATACGCTGATAGGGTCTCAGCTAGCAGTGACTGAGCAGGAAAAGGGGGGGGCATGACCCAATCCTCAGCAATTGTGAAAAAGGCAAATTCCTTGCAAGGGTTTATTAGGAAGGTTAAAGAAACTGTCAGCATCATTATGCCTTTATAGAAATCTATGTGCAGCCACACTTGGAATACAGTTCTAGAGCATCAAAAATATGTTGTAGAAAAAGACAGAAAAGAGAAACAAAAATGGTAAAGGGACTTGAACAACTCCCCTATGAGGAAATGTTGAGTCTTTTCACTTTAGAAAGAAGGCATGTAACGGGGGCATAGTGGTTCAAAAAATCCTACATCGTATGGAGAAAACGGATAGAGAAGTTTTCTCCTTCTCTTAATTCTAGAATGTGGGGTCACCCAGTGAAGCAGAATAGGGGGAGAGTAAGGTCAGACAAAAGGTAGTACTTTTTCACACATTGCAGAGTTAACATGTCAAAATTGCTTCTCTAAGCAATTTAGCTGGCTTTAAAAGGGGATTAAACAAATTCATGGAGGATGGTTACTTATTCACAGTGGCTATGTGCTACTTCCAGGATTATAGACAGAATGTCTCTGAATATCAGTTGCTGGGAAACAGGAATGGGAGAAGGTTATAACCCTATTAAGTAGGGTTATTATCCTACTTATGGGCTTTCCACAGACTTCTGGTTTGATACTGATAGAAGCAAGATGCTGGGCCAGATAGGTTTTTGGTCTGATCCAGCAGGATGCTTGTTATGTACTTATCTAATTTAGATTGCTGAATCTCTATAATGGCAAAGCATTGAGCTTTCCACTTTTAGTCTCCGTTATCTAAAATAGCTTAGGCTACTGGGTAGTATAGAAATGTAATAAATAAATAAGATACCTACAATTTTGTTTTCTTCTTTCAGATAGAGGTTGTATAAATCATTTGTGTTGTCCTTTGGGGGGATGAGTACTTCACAGTCTTACAATGCATGGATTTGGCCTGCTACACAAATTACTGCAGGGAAATAAAAATGATATTTCACCTAAACTGATAAGGCTGACTGTGCCAGGCATCTATAACAGAAAGGAACTACATGACAGATTCTCCCACTGAGAGTTCAACACTGTGATTGGTACTTAATGAAATCCCCCTGTATATCAAAAAGAAGGTTTTTCTGAATATGATCTGAAATATCTAGAGAAGTTTGAGAGGAGGCTATTATGATAGACACATTTTACTTCTAGAGGACTGACAGCTAATCTGATAGCGTTAACAAGGCTCGATTCAAATATTACTGATGTGTAGGAAAGTTGAGCATACACTATCTTGTGTGATGAGCCCATACCTGACTATTTTGCCATGTGCACATGCATTTGAGGAATTCTACCCAAATATGCCTCAAGAATAGATGAATATGTGGAAGACTGGCATGTGTATATTTGTCACGCCATTATTTCATCCACATCAAGTAGCTTTGGAATTAGGATATTGCTGACATTGCCTAACTCAACCCATTTTGTTTTACTCATCATTGGCAATTAGAACAGAACAACAGAGAAATCTCAAAGTCACAGATAACCGGTCTGTCCTTCAATTCTTTGAAGATGGTGTTCCCTTTTGTACCCTCTGATGCGAGGTAGCTATGTGAGGATTCACTGAAGGATTGCATATATTTTCATCATTATTTACCCGCTTGGAATTGAGTTATGCTTATGGAGAGTGACCACTGGCATTTAGCATTTTTGTCATTTGTCAAATGTGGTGCTGTCTTTATTGAACTTGCCCTTTCCAAAGGAAGCTCACTATTTTGTACAGATCAGAGATGGGAGCTAAACAAACCAATGGGAGAGGTGAGACTAGCAATCAGGGCCAGATCCACACCTCATGTCATATTGATATGATCCATCATAGTGATGTTTTATTCCTCTTGCACATTTATACCTTGTAGCACACACAATAACATCTGTTGGGGCATTTTGGATAATAAAGAATAAAAAGCAGGAAATAGCATTAGAGTAGTGGTATATGGGATGAGTAATGTGTCCCAACAGTATAAAAAGCACTAGTATTGATCTAGCCCAGGTCTCCCCAATCTAAGGCCAATATGTAGTCCAATTGTCCATCCCCATATAGCAGGCTTTCAAAAGGTACCTAATAATAATAATAATAATAATAATAATAATAATAATAATTTATTTCTTACCCACCTCTCCGTTTGGATAGAGGCGGGGAACAACAATATAATAAAATACATAAAACTGATTAAAACATGACACACATTATTAAAACTGCATTAAAACATCCTAAAAACTATCTATCTATCTATCTATCTATCTATCTATCTATCTATCTATCATCTATCTATCTATCTATCTATCCATCTATCTATCTATCATCACTATAATTTCTGAAATCTGTTACTCTCCTGGAGGGGAGGCAGGAACCTGACTCAAAGTGGTAAAAAATTATATTCGAAAACAAAATATGAATACTTTTTAAAGTAATTTATCACTACATCTAGTAGTAAAATTGAAAAATTGTTCTTTTAGGAAGGAGAAAATGAACAGAATGGGAGATGCAGTGTGTGATCCTCTGTGACAGTTTCAGATAATCTCTAGCAGAGAGATAACCATACAACAATGAGACAATTATAATTTATCATATATGCATCATGCAGCATCTTAAATTATTGGTCTAGGTGGAATAAGGAAAAGATTGCGATAAAACAAGAGTGTTATTCCCAGACTGAAGACATTGATCATGGGCAATGAATAATGAACGCATCCAAAACTTTTGCTTGGCCTCCATGTTTGTTTATGAAGATTAATAGGCTGAGTTCCTCAGTTGCTTTCACCGCAGGAGATTCCATACATCAGGGAGCTGGAATGCCTTATTAACATGCAAATATTTTCTTCACTGATTCACTCAAAGATGTTGTGCTTGTATTAACAAGATGGAGAAGTGGATTTCACATGGTCAAGGACGTGTTAGAACTGACACTGGAGAAAGCACCATCATTTTAACAGCAGTTGATGCCTGTCTGCAGTGGCAAAACCTGCAGTGAAGGGAAAAGTTTCTGGGTGTGTGTGTGAGAAGAGGCAGGTGTCTTCCATCCTCACAATGCTAGTCCTTGGGCATTATTATGACACTTCTGGTGAAAGATGGAAAGAGAACCTATGAAAATCTAGTAGTTCTCACCTTGACCAATATGGGTCATGACAGGCTGGCAATCTACGTACTTGAGGAGGGGAGCATCGTAGGCTCTGCCTGGTAGTTTTTGTTATAGATTCAGGAAGGAATTGTTCGTGTTCACCGTTTGCAATCGGTCTGACATGGTGTTTCCCCCCCCCCTTTTTCTTTCTAGAGACCAGGATGATCCAGGTTAACTGAATGGGTGGGATAATTAGAACTGATAAAATAAAGTACTTCTTCACACAGCTAATACTTAAATTACTGAATTCATTACCACACAATGTAGTAATGGCCACCCACATGGACAGTTTTCAAAGGGGATTAGACAAATTTCTGAAAAGGACCCTATAAATGGCTACTAATCATGATAGCTATATATTATTTCCAGTTGCTGGGAACATGAGTGGATGGGTGCTATTGCATTCATGTCCTACTTGTGGGCTTCCTATGGATATTTATTTATTAGGAATATTTCTATACCACCCGTATCAAATTCCACAGTTGTATACAATTTAAACAAATAAAAATCTGCAATAAAACAGAAACTCTAACAAATCTAGGCATTAAAATTAGCAAATGTTTGGGTAAACAAATACATCTTCAACAGGTGGCAAAACAGCACCAGTGTTGATGTCTGTTGATCTCTGCAAGGGAGAGAGAATTCTGAAGGTGATGTTCAATCCCAACCATTAAATGCTTTGATGTTTTATTTTCAGGTGGCAGTTCAAGTTGTGAAGGGAACACACGTGTATTATCAATCACTTTAAAATGCCCAGAACTTGCAGTTAGGGAAGGCTAAAGTTCCTACTTTCAGGGAACAAGCAGTCAATAATCTATAACCATTTGCACTCTTCAGAGCTGACACAGAACACACATATTTTATATGGGGATCCTCCAAAAGTAAACAGAATCCCAGGGATGACACAATCCTTCTACCAAGGATTAGAAAGTAAGGTTCAGTTTGCACATTATGGTCCCACACAGAAGTCACATAGCAGCCCCTGCATAATATATAGCTTTGCTGACCATGTAAGAACATAAGAAGTGCCATACTGGATCAGACCAAAGATCCATGTAGTCCAGCATTCTGATCACACTGTAGCAAACCAGCTGCCTGTGGAAAAACCACAAGTAGGACATGAGTCCAGTAGCCCCTCCTGCTAATGCTCCCCATGAGCATACGTATCATCTTCATTACATATACCATCATAGGAAGTTCTGAGGTCTCTGCCCCACTAGTAGAGATTTCTGGTAGCTGCTAGTGACAGGATGAGAATCCTTAATAACACGAAGAAGCCACCATATGGAATATAAGCTATTTCAGCTGATCTCTACACACCCGGCAGAACACGCAGGCTGGCTGTAATAATTTCAGATGGTCAGAATTTGTCTTGGGCCAGATTAACAGATGGAGTGGGGAACTGTCTCTCTAGGCAAATTCTTGAACGTCATGGGAAAACATTGTTTGTGAGGTAGGTTGGTGTGACTGATCATTCTAGGAAACTCTCGAATGAATTGGAACAGTTTCCCAGCACCTGCTTGCCATTAAGACACATGCTTGTTTGCTGCTGCAAATGAATACAAATTAGATACATCTAGATATGGAAGGTCACTCTATTGGCCAGATTGAGGGTTATATCTTTTGAACACACAAATATGTGAGTACATTTGTGTCAAGGAAGCCATCTGGGACTGATTTTGCCCATGTAAATGTACTTAAAAAGCAAACTAATGCAAACAAGAGAAGCAATAGAAAAATGTGATGTAATGTACAGCCATCTAAAGGGTGCGCTTTAAACAATGATTTGTGTTTCGCCTACTCATATAGTGATTTATGTATAGCCAGCTTATTATTTCATCATTTTGCAGGCCAGTCTACTGTCTCCTAACCGTGCCCTCACTTACATGGATTCACCTACTACAACTGTTTTGTAGATCTGCTTTTTTCAAGCTTTGCCCCCTATCTGTCATGGAAACGAGTTGAAGGTAGCTTCTTGATCAAAACCATTGCAAACATGTAGTTAAACAAATCTTAAGGAGGATTAATAGATGATCTCCTCAAAATTTAATTATTTAATTGGTGGTTCTTCAATTCCTATATTATTATTTTTTTAAAAAACTAATGTTTACATTAGGTTAAGAAAAACCAGAAATAATTACAGTTAGAAAACAAATGCAATAGCAGAGATTCTATTTGAATCATGAGATTTCATTATATGATTTGAATCTTGGTGCTCCAACCATTTGGGTGTGAGGCTGTGTGGAGGTAGGGATATTGGTCAAAGCTGCAATGGATTCAAATGAGTTCAGATATCTATGAATCTGATCTGTAGATTTTGCAGCGGACTGGTCTTTTCCAAGTTGTATGGATTCTACAGACTTGTGGACTATTTTTTTAAAAAAAAAACTTTTGGGAGATTTGTGCAAATGTTCATTAGTGGAAGTGTGCATTTGCACAAATGGAATAATGTTCTTGCACATCCCTAAAAAATATGATTCTGTTATATAAGTGGACAATGGAATGAAAAGCACCTGCCAATCCATCAAATATAGGCAGAACAGATTTAACAAAATCCATACACCCTAGTTGGAGGTACTACTGCCCTTATAACTTCTCTTCAGGGAACCAAACATAAAGGGAGATCGAGGTCAGCCTGTGTTGGAAGGAGTTGACACATTCATTCTGTCAATGTGCCTTGGCCAAAGACAAAAGGAGATCGAAACTTGGCTTTGTTAAGGACAGAGGAGTTATTTTCTGCGGTGGCGTAGCCTGTCTCTTGGACGAAGGCATGATAGAGCTGAAAGAAGGTAGCTACGATAGAGATCATACAGTACAACTGAACTTAATGGAAATGACATCAGGCATGTTTGAGATGAAGACATTTTGAAACAATATAGGCTGGTAATGGAATTTAACTCATTATCACATCTTTGTCACCTCATGGAACTTTGTCTTAAAGCTACAAAGAGTCATATAGACTGCATTTCTAGTATAGAGTGGGCTCATACACATTGCTTTAAAAAAGAAGAATTGCAGCACCCAAAAAAAGGACCAAAAAAGATGCAAATTTGCATGACATCAATTTGGATGACATAGATGCAAATTTAGAAATAATAACTATACTTTAAATAGAAATACAATACTTCTCACCATAGTGGAGAAGATTGACCAGGTCTTCTCAGTCTGCTGTTCACATACTAACTGTTGATGGGCAATATCAAGGCCCCGATCTCCTTCCTTATGGTTCTTGGACATTAAATCACACTTGAACTGGGCAGCCCTTCAATTAGAGGACACCTTCAAATGCAGGAATGTCCTCCTCCACTTCTCCAAAACAGAGGACAGTCCTCTGTAAAGTACTCAACTGGCGACCCTAAATAGAAGCAAAGTTGCAAGAGATCTAAATGCCTTTTATTTCAATGTCCTGCCCAAAAAGCCATCCAACCACCAGTTCCATATGGCTCAACCTAGCCAATTCAGTTCAAGCCAAGAATGGCAAAAGACACCCATGTAAGCTTTTTGGGGTGTATGGCTTCAGTTGTCCTTAGCTCTGACTCTCTGGCAATAGCCACAACATGCTTATAAATCTCTTTTTTTCTGTCTAAACTGGATGATATGTATAAGCATGCACATAAAATGGGGTAACCCCATATATACTGTTTTTCCTAAGCTCCTTAAGAGGAAAGGTGGAATATAAATGTGATAATAACATGGATATATTGTTTTAAAATGGATGGTAAGTTATTACCATCCATTTTAAAACAACAATTATATGCCTCTTCCTCCTTGATTTCCTTTCTGGTTACATCCTTGGTTCCAACTGGCAAAAATCTTAGTTTTTTAATCCAACAATAACAGTAATTGTTGTTTATAATTAAGAAAATGAAATTCTAGTGTGCATATGTATGTGAGTACATAAATAAAAGGCTCCACTCATTAGCTGACACCTTATACACTTCCTCTATTTAATTATTGTCAGGAAATATTTTCTGCCAGAATGAAGGTTGAAAAGACTGATTAAGTTTTAAATGGAATGTTGGTCAAGTCTACTAACTATGTTTTAAAATAAATTGGCAGAGAAAATGAACCATCAAGTTGTTCAAGTTCACTTGGGCTCTCTGCTGGAATGGTTGCATCTAGTTAAAATGGTTTTGTTCCTTTGTTAGACTGGATTAGATGTGACATTAAGTAGTTTGCACTCTAGGAAACTTCATATCCAATGATGTTGCTTGTGCATCCAATGACCTTTAAACTGCACCCTTAAAAGTAATAGGTAGGGAGTCTGAAATTTCAATCTTTTTTATAAGCTGATAACTCTACTCTCTAATGGTCTGGGTAGTTTCCTAATGATGTGGTTCAATTTCTGCTGAAAACAAAGATTAAACCACCATTTAATCCAATAGACAGCATGAAGCTACAGCTGAAAAACACGTTGATATAATTCAACATATACATGTTACATAAATATCCAACTTTTGGTGAATGTTGACATTCACCTGTGATCGCTGGCAATCCTGGATGAAGTTTGTCACTGCCTCTACTCTTCAAAATTATACCAGTGATTGTTCACAATTATATTTAGATGACTGGGAACATTCATTTGTGCATGTATGGGTCTTTATGTCAATGTTCACCAAATTTTGGTCATTCTCTTTTTTTAAAAAATTAATATTTTTATTGCAACTTAAAACAACATAAACAACGTACAATACAATACATAACCTACATACCACCCGTGCTCCCCTCCCCCCCAGGAGACCTACTTTTATTCAATTATACATCCTTCCAAAATTGTGAAGAACCTTTTGAAGGTATTTGCCCTTTCCCCGATCTTAATACATATTCCAATAATGGATTCCATATATTTTCAAAATCATTCTTCCTGGACGTTCCCCTCATTATTTTCATTTTACACATTAACTTATCATTAAGTGCCATATCCCACATTTCTTTGTACCATTCTTCTATTGTATAAATTCCTTGCCCTTTCCAATTTTTAGCTATCATTATTCTAACTGGAGCCAGGAGGTTGTTTATCAATTCTCTCTTACTTATATTCTCATTCCCTTTATCCCATATTGCTAGTAGAGCCAGCTTTGGGCTTATCTCCAATTTACTTCCCGTTATTTCACTTATTTCTTCAAACACCCTTTTCCAAAATTTTTGTACATATTCACAGCTCCACCACATATGAAAATAAGTTCCAACCTCCTGACATCCCCTCCAACAATTCTTGGGCACTTTTTTATCTATCTGATGGGATCTTACCGGTGTTAAATACCATCTCCATACTGTCTTATAATAATTCTCTTTAATTCTAATCGACAAAAGCTTTAACATTCTAGCATCCCATATCCTCCCCCAGTTGTCTTCATTAATCTGTTCCTTTAGATAATCTTCCCAAATCATTTTAAGAGAGTCTTGGTATTCATCGTCCTCAATCAAAATTTTATATATTTCACTGGTCAAACCTTTTTTTAATTTAATTTCTTCCTTCTTTCCTCTTGATTCAATTAAATCTTCAAATCTTGTATTCTTTCTACATTCCTTATTTTTCCTTTTCCAATCTTGTGTCCATTGTTCCAATTGTATACATTTGAACCAAGCTACCTTTTTCCCTATTAGTAGCTCTCCAATTTGCTCCTTATTTATCATTCTTTTTAACCAATCTCTTAATTTAATAATTTTCTGATCCCTCAAACCCCCTTCCAACTCTGCTTTTAAGTTCCTTGGGAAGTCCCCCATTACTACAACTGGTGTAAGAGGAGAAACTCCTGGTATTAACTTCCCCTTAACTTTTCCCCATATCTCTAAGATATTTTCCAACAACGGGTTGTCCAGACCCTTCAAATCTTTTTTTTTTTTTTTGCATTTTAATAAAAAAGATATTTTATAATTTAAAGTCTTGTTCCCCTGTTTGCGTCTCTAACCATTCTAAATCATCCTCCCCTAATATACTATTTATAACATGTCTTAATTGATTAGCAATATAATACTTCTTTATATTTGGAAGTCCTAAACCTCCTTTCTTTTGAGTCTTATACCAAAACCCTTTATTAATCCTTGCTTTTTTATCTCCATTACAATAAGCATTAATCATATTTTGCCAGCTCTTTAACTCACTTCCATTATTTTAATCGGTAACATTCTAAACAAAAAATTAATCTTAGGTAATATTTTCATTTTAATGATTGCTATTCTACCAATCCACGAATGTTTTAATTTTCTATATACCTCTAACTTTTCCCCTATCTGTTTTTTCAAACTAGCAAAGTTAATTTCTTCTAACCTATCTAAATCTTTTGCAATATTAACTCCTAGATAGCGTACTATATTCTTAAGCCTAAAACCTAGTTTAGATTTACACTCCTCCATTTCCTTCTCGTTATAATTAAATAACATCATTTCTGACTTCCCCCAATTAACTTGTAAGCCAGTAATCTCTCCAAATTCTCTCAAATGTTTCTTTATCACTTCCCCACTCTCCAGGGGATTTTCTAACGTCAATAATGTACCGTCCGCAAACATATTCATTTTAATCTTTTCTTTCCCACCTATCCCTTTTAATCTTACATCCTCCCTTATAACATTCGCCAAAATTTCTAACACTATTGCAAATAAAATCAGTGAAAGTGGACATCCTTGTCTAGTTCCTCGGGCTAAAGTAATCTGTTGCGTTAACCCATCATTAACTATAATTTCTGCTTTATTATTTTTATATAACTGATCTATCACTCCTATAAATTTATCTCCAAACCCAATTTTTTAATAATTTTTTTAAGTGCTGGCCATTCCACACAATCAAAGGCTTTGAATATATCTAGTGCTAACAATCCTGCTTTTAAATTCATTTTTTAAATAATATTAATTATATTTAAAACTCTTCCAATTAAATTAGGCATTTGCCTTCCTGCAATAAATCCACATTGATCTTTTTTAATATATTTATTTATAAATTTGCTCATTCTTTTTGACATTATTGCCATAAAAAAAATTGAATCTTGATTTATTAACGAAATTGGTCTATAAGAAGTTGGATCAATCAAATCCTTATCTGGTTTCGGGATTAATATAATCAAAGAATGGTCCCATGATGGCGGGGTCTTTCCTCCTTCTATTATACTATTAAATAGCTTTTTCAATTTCAGTATTAATATTGCTCTAAATGTCTTATAATATTCCGGCCCCAAACCATCTATCCCCAGAGATTTCCCTCCTTTTAATTTATCTACAATTCCTTCTGTTTCTTTTTCTGTAACCAAACCTTCCATATAATCCCTGTCTTGTCTCTGTAATCTTATTTTCCAATTCCTCTCTACATATTCCCCTACCTTAACCTGTGGACCCATATCTGATGCATATAATTCACTGTAAAATTCCTGAAATATATTTAATTTAACCTTCATTAAATTACATCTTTTCCCTGTCTTATCTTTAATTGTCCCTATCGTGTTCTTAGCCTTTTTTGACTGAGTGGACCTGGCCAGCATCCTAGAATTTTTATTGCTATATTCAAAAAAATCCCTCTTCAAATATAGCAAATTCCTTTGAACCTGTTCGAACTCTTCTTTCTCTAATTCCTTCTTCTTAGCTTGAATTTGGGCATATAGGCGTCTATCTTTTGTCTCTCTTAATTTTTCCTCTAGTTCCCTTACCTCCTTTTCTATCTTTTTGTTTTGTGCTTCCTGTTGTTTTCTTAGGGTGCACCTTTCCCTAATACAAATCCCATTTACTACAGTCTTCATAGTATCCCATATTATCCCTTGAGAGTTTTGCTCTACTTCATTGATTTCCCATATTATCTGCATTTCTTTTTTTATTTTTTCAACAATAATTTTATTATTTAAAATCCTTGTATCCATTCTCCATCTCTTTGCTTCTCTATAATCCTTCTTCATTTAATATCTGCTGTCATTAATGCATGATCGGAGACTTTAATCACCCCATAGCACATTCTATAATTTTAGATAGCATATTTTTTGACACAAATATAAAATCTATCCTGGAATAACTCTTAAACCTTGGGAGAAGAAAGTATATTTCCTTTCTTCCCCTTTTAAAACCCTCCATTAGCTCTTTTTCATCCATTAATTTGCTTAAACTTGTCTTCCCACCAATCTTAAGATATTTTAATATATTATCCTTATCTTTTCCTTTATCTAATACCATATTAAAATCTCCTGCCATTACAATATTCTTTTTCCCCATTTTTCCCACCGCATTAAAAACTTTGTCGAAGAATTCCATTTGTTTCCCATTAGGAGCATATACATTAATCAATATATATTCCTCCTCCCCTACCATACAGAAAATTATCAGAAATCTACCCAATTTATCTTTCTTCACTCTTTGAACATTAATGCCACATTTTTTTGAAATTATTGTCGCTACACCTCTCACTTTGGAAGTACCAAAAGCTTTCTCATAAATGCCTACATCCCTCATCCGAAGCTCATTTGTACCCTCCTTTGATTGATGAGTTTCCTGCAAAAAAATGACATCTGCTTTTTCTTTTTTTAATAATGCTTCTATTCTCTTCCTTTTTATAACAGTTCCTAGCCCTTTAACATTTAAAGTTGCCACCCTTCTATTTTGGTCTCCCCCTGTGATACAAATACCCCCCTCCCTTACTCTCCCCCCCACACTTACCCCAAACTTCACCCCCCTCCTCACCAGACCCTCCTGGGCAATGGCCCCAATTATTTTAGAACTCTTCGGGGGGGGGGAGAAGTGACCCAACAATCCTGGAGTAACAGCTGACCCTCCCCTCCCTTATAATCTCTTCTTTATCCCTGTTCAAACATAGTTCTTTATTGACTACTTCCTCCTGCAGCTCCTTCCTCCGCCCTCGTTTCTCCATCGCCAGTTGCGTCGACCAATCCCAACTTCTCCAGAAGCTCCATCGCCTGCTCACATTAAGTTATTCTGTGTTGTTTCCCTAGCCACATGAATCTCAAAAAAACTGGATATCCCCAGCTATATGTTATCGCCTTCTTCCGCAGGGTAACTGTACACAGTCTAACGCTCTTCCGCCACTGGACCGTCTGAGGGCATAAATCCTGATAAACCTCAATTGGTGTTGCTTGTAGCATCGGTTGGGCAAAACGTCTAATTGCTTGCATTAACTTTTCTTTCTTGTAATAGTTGGCAAATTTGACAATTATATCCCTTGGAAGCATTCTTTTTTTTATAGCCCACTCTATGGATCCTCTCAATGTCAGCCATCTCCCACTCTTCCTGGGGGTCCAATTCTCTGATCCATGCCAATATTATATCTCTCAAAGCCTTTTTGCTTTGAGATTATATCTCTCAAATATTATATCTCTCAAAGCCCTCTTGCTCCTTAAAGGATCTAATCCAAATATTTGCTCTTCTATCTCTATCCTCCAAGGCAATTAAACGCAAGTCCATCCCTTGCATTTGCTCTCCCTGCTGCTTAGTAGTTTCCTTGATTAGCTCATTCTCCTTCTCCAATTCTGTCATTTTCTCCACCACAGTTTGGAAGCCTGTCAAAACCTCAATCTGCGAGTCCAGAATTTGGCCCTTTATTCTCTCCTCCTGCTTTGCCAAAGCTTCATCTAACATCTTCCGAAAGCTATCCATTAGTTCTCCTGGTGACCATAATTGACTTTCTTTGAACATTTTGGGGATTGTACCTGGCTTACTTCAGTTTTAGAATTCCCACTTCTGGAAAGAAGCGGAGCTGCCTTCTCACCACGATCAGAAGGCTGTTCTTTGTCAGCCATTACTCTCTCTAACCGTTCCCAGTGTTTATCTGAAGGATGCTTTTTCAGCTGCCTGATCCAGCTGGGGGCACTTGATTTATCACCTGTTATTCTTTTTTTTTTCATCAGGCTACACTTATAAATCCGCGCCCCTCCACATAGATCTTAACAGCCACGCTCTTAAATCTTTTCGGCTCTTATTGGACAAATATATTTCAACTTCTCACACGCTCGGCTGGGGGCACTGAAATCCTCTCTTCACCAGGCTTCAATTCTTTACTTCAGCCTCCCCCACAGCATTATCTGCCAGACTTAGCTCGTTAGCCAGAGTAATAAAAGTCTCAAATACCAGCCTCTGGCTGCCTGCCAGGAATCCCGATCCGCTTTGCTTTCTCTTTCACTCAGAAGACACAGCAACACTTCCGAACCAGATATCAAGTCTTTAATTTACAATCCGTCATCTCCAAGACAGGGATTATATGTTTAAACCAACGCTTCCATGAGAGAGCAAGAGATTTCCAACTTCACTCCATTCTCGTTAGGCCACTCCCCCCAAATTTTGGTCATTCTCTGTAACATATACTACATTATATTTTCTAAAACTGGTCTTGTGGTCATATTTTGCTCAGTTCTCTTTCATAAACAAGTGGAACACGTAGTACAATGTATCCAAAGAGAAATTTGTACTTCTTCCTCTGTATCTGTACAATAATAGTGACGTTAGGACCAATGAAACAAAAAGAGAAAACATATACTTGCATAATGCAGTATAAGTTGGTACTCCTGCCAATCTGACTTTCTTGACATCTTGTTGGATATTATAACTGCTTGCTATTGATGGGAACCTGAAATGGTGGTTGTGAAATGGTTGTATTACATTTGTAGATGGGGAACTACTTGCTTATTCGCCTACATGGGATGTATACATCATGTCAGGGGTGGAATACATGTGGCCCTCCAGATGTTGGTAAATGGCAAATACCATCACCCTAGTTAATGGTAAGGGGTGATGGAAGTTACAGTCCAGCAGCTTCTGGAGGGCCACACATTCCCAATCTCTGCATTATGTGAATCTTTCAGGCATTAATCCAGCTCCAGATCTGGCTGCAGTTGGATCAAGTTCTGATCCAGACAAATGAGGATCAAAAGAGCCATAGATCTGGAGACAGACTAGATGTCAGGCACTAGATCACGCAGGTGAGGATCAAAAAGCAACGGTAGAGTCAGAGTCTGGCAAGGGCAGTATCAGAGCCAGGCAGAAGGTTGAGTTTTCAGACAGTAATAGAGGATTAAAAGACCCTAAAGCAATACAAGATTAAAGGGAAGCAGGGATCATACTATGAGGAAAAAGAAGCAGAAGAATAGGCAGAGTCCTCATAGTCAAGACAAATGGATCAGATTAATAAGCTGGCTTGGCTTCAAAGACTTTATGGGGTCTGGCTTGTCATGACTGACATTGAGTCAGCTGACTCTCTGGAACTGCAGCTAGAACTGCAGCCTGGCAGGCTCTCCTTTACAGGAGTGTTTCTTTTCCTAGTATGCCTAGGCTTCTGAGGACCCAGTGAGTTGGCGACAAAGGAGCCCAACTACTAGAAGCCCTGGTTCGAGACACCCTCTGCATCTTACAGAACCTAAGTACGGATTTTGTCAAATGCAGAAATATTTGGTCTTAAGTGAATTCTGTGAGTCTCAAGGATCTGGCAAGTCTAGCTAGATGTCTGAAATGTGTCTATTTGGCATGCAGACATTTCCTAGTCAGGCCATAGCCTGGCCTATGTGCTCTGCTATCACTGTGCACCAGGACCTGAGCACCAAAAAGCTTATTGCAGCCTTCATGCAATAAATTTGAGCTCCAGCACATGAGTGTTTTATTGCATGCTCGTTACTGGGCACTCACGGATTTTTGCGGATGCCTCCCACCCCTTTTAGCCTTCTTTGCACAACAACAAAACACCCCAGTAAGTCCAACTTATTTTTAAAGACAGAAGTTGCTGCTATCTCCTGCTGTGTGCAGAAGTAGTGAGATCAAAACGGCCCATGGAATATGCCATGTGCAAGTTGCGGAGAAGCAAATGTGGTTTCCCCTGTGTGATGATGCTCCTGGAGTCTCCTTCTCTCCAACTTGGGTGACTTCCTGAAAGTGGAGCGCTCAAAGGTTTCAGTTTGCTACATGAACATCAGCAAGTCCTCTACCTAAGTTGCCACATAAGTCCTGACAAATCTGTAAATACTTGAGAGAGATGATTGACTGATTTGCCAGGACCAAGATAAATATGGTTTTGCTGAAATTATTGTTGGAAGTAGGATATTTAAAGAGGACTGTGATTTTTACCATCTTGAGGTAGTAAGAATTTACACGAAAGGTGGTTACAATCTTGATGTATTTTAGAGACGCTTCTCTGAAGTAGATTTACTTTCTTTTTACATAATTTAGTGAAGAATGAATAATGGGAGCAACACAGAGAGTTCAGTGTACATATGGGAGCTCCAATGAACGAATGTGGAATCTGCCCAAGAACACTGTGAGACTAAATGTCCGTGAAGGCATCTACTCCTTCCATTCAAAGTGTCATATTGCTTCATATTTTACCATATTGTAACAGATGTTATTTAAGACTCTCAGGAGTTGGGCTGTAAATGTGAAGTATTTGCAATATAATCTGTAATTAGGAAAAGAGTGATTTGTGTATCATATTTGCTCCTGACTTGTGAAAACAAATCTTATTATTAGGGAAACTTTGACCCTTTATTTATGCTTAATTTACTGTTTTCTTAATTATCTATTTAGGTATATCTCTTTAATTAATGTAGCTTTTGCTCAATTATCTAAAAATATTAAGTGAAAGATATGATCAAAGTAATGCAATGAAAAGCAACATCAGGAAGAGATATTTAATGGCAATTTGCAAAGCAGGAAATTATTTATCTTCAAAATAACCAACACCTTCAGTAGATAAACATGGGACATAGAACAAGTATGTCATTATGGGAAAATTCCAGTGTTCAGATAACTCTGTTTGAACCACATTTGAGGAGAGGGCAAGATCATTGACACATTTTGGATGACAATTTCAGAGAAATGTGTGGGTCACAGGAATCAGAATCAAACCCAAAGGCCTTCCCATTGATTTCAATGCATTGATCTGAATGTTTTATGTATTGCATTTCTATAGAAGCTGTACAGATGGAGTCTTCCTCTGCTCTCTGTACTCCTTGCATTGGGATGTCACAAGTGTCCATGGGGGGTGGAACCTGATGGACTCCCCTGCACTCACCCTCCAGGCCCCTGCTCCACCTCACCCACCGCTCCTCCCGTCCTGCCTGCCCCCTCTCTGGCCCGCCTGGCATTTGCGAGAATGTCCCGGAGGGAGCTCACGACGGCCTGCTTGTAGGGAGCAATCCAGGCAGCCATGCAAAACCACGTCGATGCCGACGAGGAGGACCTATTCCGTGCCCACCTACGCCGGCTAGGTGGGGCCATGCCCGCGAAGCCAGTGTTCGGGGCGGAGACCTTCCGCTGGTCGCTCGGGGCGACGGAGGCTGTGCCTTGTCTCCGGGCCACCGTCCTGCCACTGGTTCGTCCCCATGCAGCCTCCACGTTGCTGAGGGAGCCCTGCACCGCAACCCTCCCCTCTCGATGTCGGCTGAGCTTCTTGCTGAGCATGAAAGTGTGCGCCGCTGGGTGCTCCCCTGGACGGACGCCGTGTGGCATGAGATGCAGGACTTGGAGGACTGGGACGACTAGTGCTTCCGTGGGAGCTTCCTCATGTCTCGCAAGACGTTTGAGGTGTTGGTGGCCGAGGTGACCCCTGTCCTACTGTGGGAGTGTACAAATATGCGCAGATGTATTCCAGTCTCCCATCGGCTTAGCCTCACACTGTACAAGCTGGCATTCAACGTGGGCTACTTGCCCCTGACAACCATCTTCGGGGTGGGCGTGTCTACCGCGTGCGAGATCTTCCGTGAGACGGTGAGTGTGCTGAACGAGCTGTACCTGGCCGGCATCATCCGGGTGGGGGACGAGAAGGAGAACATGCGTGGCTTCCGTGCCCTGGGCTTCCCACGGGCGGTGGGGGCGATGGACTCGACCCACGTGTGCATCCTGGCCCCGCCCTCCCATGGCGAGGAGCACTTCAACCGTAAGCATTTCTACAGTATGGTTCTGCAGGCGGTTGTGGATGCCAAGGGCCGCTTCCTGGACGTGTATGCGGGCATGTCTGGGCGGAGCCACGACACAACTGTCTTCTGGAACTTCCCCCTGGCTGCCAAGCTGACATCGGGGTGCTTCCTGAAGTCTGGTCCCGCGTCCATGTGTGGCTGTGAGGTGGGTCCGCTCCTCCTAGCCGACCAGGCATTTGCCCTGCAGCCGTGGCTGATGGCCCCGTACCGCTACCCGCGCACCAATGTGCAGCGTAAATACAACTACTACCATTGCCGTGCCCGCCTGCCCGTGGAGCATGCCTTTGGGCGTCTGAAGGAGCGCTGGCGCTCCCTGTTCAGCTGGTTGGACTTGCAGGCCAACATCATTCTGGACGTGATGGTGTGCTGCTGCATCCTGCACAACATCTGCGAGTCCCGTGGGGACGTGTTACTGGCCGAGCACCCCGACCTTCCTCGGGAGGGCGAGGACGCCAACGCCATCCCTGTGGATGGGTGTGACATCGAGCCTTTGCCGGGGCTGGAGAATCCCGTTGGGGAGCATCGCGCCCGTGCGGAGGCATCCCGGGTACATGAGAGCATCAGTGCTTGGATCTGGCTGCGCTACCCTGACCCTGTGTGAGCATCGCCTGTGTACTCCCATCTCTGGACTGGCATCTCTCCCTGACATGCAGCCCCTCTCCGCCTCATCCCCTTGGCACATTCTGTGCATGGCTCCCCGGGGGTGTGGCCTCGGCCGTCCCCTCTTCACCGCTGTGCCTTCCAGCCGTCTCCTCCTCCCTTTCCAGAGGCGCCTATCCTTTCTGTGGGCTCAGCCCTGGCATACTGGTGCCCATGTGCCTTACTGCCCATGTCTGCTTTCCCTGCTGAATAAAGTTTTCCAAACCACCCCGCTCTTGCCTTCTTTCCTGTGCATGCAGAAGATGCACTAGGAGGGAGGTGGGGGGGGGGTTGGGGGCTGGGGGCCGTGGGTCTTCCTGGCGACTGCCAGGTCCCCCGTGTGGGGAGGGTGGTGGGAGGCTCCCTGGGGCTTGGGTGCCAATGTTGGGATTGCTGTGCTGGGCGCGGGGTGTGGGTGTTGTATTGGTGCTGCCCTTGCTCCTGGCAGACTCTTTGCCCGAAGCTGCTGAGTTCCGCCCAGTGACTGAGGCAGCCAATGGGGTTTGGGAGGCGTGTCCTGCATCATCTAAGATGGTGGCGCCCATGGTTTTCAGCCGCAATGCTTGCTGGGATACCTGCTGGAGGACTGCCGGAGTTCGGTAAGCGGGGAAAATAGTGGCCAGGCTGTCAGTCAGAACCGAGTATGCAATTAACCACCAGGGTGGTTAACTTAACTTTGCATCCCCTGCTGCAGCATGTCATCCGAATTGAGGCCGCCTTTTTAACACACCGTCAGTGGGTTAAGTCCTCTCAGTTGATTAACGTGTCGTCCAAATTGAGCTAGTGACTCTTATCTCATACTTGCACATTGGGAGGAGCTTTGGACAAAAGGAAATGTAACAGGCTAGAAAGGCAATGCCATGGGAAATCATTACATTCTCCTACCCTGTCCCAAAATTAGTTACTGGGCCTTTAGGCAAGGAAAGGGGGAGGTGACAGCACTTGCAGAATCAATCCTGCTCATGAGCATTTGAGCAGAGGCAATTCATTTTGCAACTGCATATACTCTTTTTTTTAATCCTTGTAACATCTCCAGTGGGAATTCATCTTGTCACTTAGCTGTCAGGATCCACTTCCTTATAGGGAGGAGGAGGAAGATAGTGGTGGTGTTTGGTGGGGAGTGGAGAATGCATGCTGGAACAGTTATTTGTTCAGCTACACTATTGGCCATCAAAAATTGATTACAAAATTTAAGGAAAAAATATAGACAAGAAAAATTAAAAATAATTAAGTAAACTGGCAGGTGAAACACACACATACACACACTTTAGCAAGTTAAAAAGCCTGGGCAGATACGCATGTTTTTGACTTGAATGTAAAAGAAAGCAGGTAAGCCTCTGTCAGATGCACTTTCCATAATTGGGATCCCACAACTAAAAAAACCCTCTCAAGGGTGACACTCAGAGAAGGGTTGCGGCAATCTGTAGAGTGGCAGCATCTTCCTCCTGCTTGATTACATGGCTAAGTAAATGCCTCATCTGCTGCTGCCGCCAGTGCCCTGGGAGTGCTGACTCCTCCTCCTCCTCTCCCATGGGGCATAGCAGCCAATCAGGGGCCAGGGCATCAGAACACACTACAAACATGGAAGAAAAAGAAAGCCTTGCCAAATTACCTAGACCAGAGGTAGACAACATCCAGCCCAAAGATGTTTCCTGATGTCCATTTTTGTGGGCCCCTATTCCCACTGCAATGAATTTGCTGCTGCAGCAACAACAACAATGCAGCATTTCTTTTGCAGCCATGGTGGTAATTCCAGTAGTGGCAGAAATTTGGCATGGGTGGGATATGGCCCCCAATGGGTTCTGGGGGAGGGGCAGAATTCAGCCCCCAGTCCCACGCTTAGCTCAGACAATGTGCCGCTGCCTACTCACCCCTGCACTAGCATTTCCAAGCAGCATGGCAACGATATGCAAACTCCAATACATAATGAGCCAATTTAAGCATTGTTTTTTTAAAAAATATTCATTGAGGAAATTTGTCATTAGTGGTCCAAACTTTGTTTGAGTGAGGAGGGACAGGGTCAGCCATCCTTATTTATCCATAACTTAAATGTATCTTAAGTAATATATAACATTCTTTTAATGCAGTTATAGCACACTCAATTCTAACATTTGGAGTCCGAAAGCATTCTTGGCAGGAATAAATGTAATTTGACACATTAGTTAATTGCTGCAACATAATACTGGATCTTTGCATCACCATTGCTCAGCCAAGTATTTAATGAATGAGAAAATAGGTAACTGTTCTTTTCAATACTGCCACAATGAAAAGAAAGCTGACCCATTAGAATCAATGTTCCTGCAAAGTTTCTTGGAGTCCTACTTGAATAATAATGAATTTTAAAAAAGAAAGAGAACAATGAGGAATTTGGATTTGCACTGAATGGTCTGCATCGTTATGGCAAAAACCCGAAAACAAAACCCTCATCTTGCTACATGTAAATGTTCCTATGCTGATTGTGTATGCTATGTAGGCTCCTTAAGAACAGGCAGTTATTTTGGTTAAATGACGTTACTGCACTAGGGAGCAAATGAGCATTAACCACTTTACCTTGATCAATCACACTAGTTAACAACTGCAACAAATCACAATTGTTTTCTATGTTATATTAAAACTAAAGACTCCTGGTTGGAAGCACTTCTGCAATCAATGAACCTTTGGTTCATTTCAGCGGGTATCGTTTGCTGCTTTTGTTTGGGCCATATCTGCATTTTCATAAGCTCCATTTGCTTCAGATGTTCAATAACATGGTTGACAGAGTATATCTTAAGAGCTTGTTCAGCCCCTTTAGTCCAGTTATTCCATGTTTCAGCTTTCAGTCTATTTTTAAAAGTTTTTTTTCTCCTTCAGCATATGGATTTATAAGGCCAATACTAGCTGTGTTTGGTCACTGAAGAACTTAAAACAGAGAGAAGAGGGAGAAGCTATTGATCAATGTGCTGATCTTTGTGAAAAAACACATTCACAACTGCCAAGGACAGATAACCAATGGGTCAAAGTGACTAATAACAGCTGTCAGGAAAGTAGAAATCTTCAAATGTCACATTGCATTAATTAGTTCTTGGGAGGGTATGGTGGAGAGCAGACTATTACTATAGAAGAAAATAAGAAAAGGCCTGCTGGATCAGATAGAGGATTCCATCTAACCCAGCATCCTTGTGCTGACAGCAATCAGCCAGATCCCTCTGGGAAGCACACAAGCATGGCATGGAGACAATACCCCTCCCCTGCTGGGAATCCCTATCATCTGGTATTCAGAGTAGCCCTACTCAGGTGTTCCATAGAATATGCAAGAGCTAAATCTTGGGACACTGAGGGGGCTGTGCATGCTGGCCCTGCCCCCAGTGTTCCCATGTGTGTTAGGTCCCCATCATTACCTGACCTCACTGTGTTGAGTGGTGAGGTCTGAGTGGACATTCTGATAAAACAGCTTTCCTGATCATTTGTTCTATGAAACACGAGTCTTTTCTGACCATACCTCATGGAGTGGCACAGTCGGGAAATGAGGGTGTGGAGCCCGTGCACACAGGGACATTGGGGGAAGTTCAAGCATGCATGGTTCCATTCCTGCTCCCATATTTAGCCATTGCATGTTCTACAGAATGCCTGAACGGGGCTAGTTACACCACTGAATTTATCTGTTTTGGCAAACATGAAAGCAAGCAACCATCTGAGCTAGTGGCTCTCCACAAACTAGCTTATATAGCTTCCTGGTGATTTTAAAGAGATCACTAATCTTCAGTTATGAAAAGGTGGAATGGACTGTGACAATACACAATGAACACAAACATTGCATTGAGGGAGCTTCCCCCTAGAAGTAACAACTAATTTGCCTGCCGTAATATGTATTCTCCCTTTTACTTGCATCATGGTGAATACACACAGATAAAATTGATGAAAAAACAACAGCAGTAATCACCAGAGTACAAAAAATGAGCATTATCGATTTTTATAAAGCTTTTGATAATGCAATGCACAAGAGGTTAATTTGCAACTATAGGATTCAGGATAAGCTATTTTAATTCCAAAGAACCTCCTTGTACTTTATATTGAAGTTAAAGAGTATAGTGTAATTCCAGTAGGCTGGTGGTGGAGGAAATGACTTATGGGACATTGGAAAAGATTGCTGTATTGGGCAGGGATGGGCAAGTTCATTTTATCTCATTTTGAACCCAGTTGAACATCTTGTGTGTGAAATGTCAACTCAAGGTTGAGTTATTAGAGCTTTGTTCCTTTGAGAAGATGCTTTGATAATAAAAAAAGGAAAAGAAAGTGGGGAAAGGGATGCCAGGAAATAAAGGAAGAACATAATGGACATGAGGTGGGGAATGAAATGGATAGTGTAAAATGAAATGTCACACAGAGAGATATAGGCAAAGGAAAAGATAGAAAAGGAAAAACTGTATTTCCACTGTCAATAAAGAGAGAGATTCTTTTACATGTTTATGCAACTAATAGAGACTTTTATTATGCATCACACAATGCATGATTAAATATCAATGAAATCAGCTATACAGAAGTGGTGTAACTGGATGCAGGAGGCAGGAGGCACTTGTAGATCTCAGCTACATGTTTTGCATATAGCAATGCAATCCTATACGCGTTGATTCTGAATTCAATAGGGATTACTCCCAATTAAATTATTGCAGCCTTAGAGCCTGATTGCAACCTTAGAGCCTGATTATGGACAATAACTTTCCAGAACTGGTTCAAAGGGTACGGTCAAAGCAAACATGTCAAATCCTTAGGTAGGTGCTGTGGATCCATGGTTGTATCCAAAATTAGTGTAATATAAATCCCATTCATTGCAATGGGTCTACTCTAAGTAGGATTGAAGTGATGCACGTTGGGACAAGAAATCCCAGCTTCAAATATAACTTGATGGGATCTGAACAGTGACTGACCAAGAAAGAGATCTTGGCTTGTGATGGACATCTCAATGAAAATGTCAACCCAGTGTGCGGCCACTGTGAAGAAGGCAAACTCCATGATAGGCAGAACTAGAAAAGGAATCGAGACTAAAGCTGCCAGTATCATACATTTGTCCTTTATACCAATCTACGGTGTGACCACACTTAGAATACTGGGTACAGTTCTGGTCACCACACCTTAAATATATATTGTAGAGCTGGAAAAGGTGCAGAAAAGGGCAAGGGGCTGGAGGAAGGTTACAACAGCTGGGATTGTTTAGCTTGGAAAAAAGGAGGGTAAGGGGAGACATGATAGAGGTGTACAAAATTATGCATGGCGTGGGGAATGTGGATAGGGAGAATGTGGATAGGGAGATATTTTTCTCCCTCTCTCATAATACTAGAACCTTGGGTCATGCTATGTAGGTGATTGGTGGGAGATTCAGGACACTGCCCAGTAAGTGTCTGAATGTACTCCATGAACAATTTCATGTAGAAGAGATGTATTTAATTTATCCTTACATTTGTTTGTTTATTTAAAATTATTTTTAGACCATATTTAAGGATGGAACTCTCTGAAGACAGTGTATAGGATAAAAACAGTACAAAACAATATTACACACACACACACACACACACACACACACTGAATAATTATATAATAAAATTTCAATTGAAACAGAGATCACCAATAAAACCCTGTGAAGCACTAGAACTTATTTTATAGCTGGAGCACTGAGTATTGTGAACACTGGATCACAGGGTTGTTCGGATTTTTTTTAGCCTTTCAATTAAAAAAAATGGTGTTGGCATATTTTAAGATCTTTGGACTATTGCTGGCTTTTATTTTGGTTTTTAATCTTGCTTTATCTTTTTGTTTTAACATTTCAATTTTTTATATTATGCTTTCTTTATGCTATTGCATTTAAGTCTTGTTTTATGAACAGCCAAGAGTGCTTTGGTTATTGGGCAGTACATAAATATAATAAATACAAAATAATAAATTGGATGCTATGATCCCATGCAAGTAAATTTCAAACCCCATACTATTTATGGCTTTCCCAAGGCAGGCTGACATTTTCCCACATACAATGCACCATTTTAGCCACTGTTTCATACACCATTCTGTGCCCAGTTCTTTATATTGCAATATGTGCTAGCTTGCTTATTGCAAAATAATTGTATTAATTGAACTAAACTTCTGTGTGTCTATGAATCTAGTCAGTAAATACAATCTGAATGCTTTTTGAAAGGTCAACTACCAGCTGAAAGCAAACAGTTCTAATTTGGCATGCTGCCAATATTGTGCTTTTAAAAGCTGTTTTCTCCCTTTAGGGTGATTTAAATAAAAGACACTGAAGAAAGAAGAGCTGTTTTGTCACACTTTGGATGTAATAACCTGTACATTTTAAGCTGAATTGCTTAGATTTGTTTGAGATTACACCATGAAAAAGACATTATGCTACATTTGGTCTTTATAATCAGAAAACAGCTAAGATCACAAATCTCTATTTGATTTAGTGCCATTGAAAACAGTGAAACTGCATCAGCATAAATGATTTGACTACAGATCTAGCATGAACCTATAGAAAATGGTAAGCATCAAAAAATTGTAGCCACCTCATTGTTGGGGAAAAAAAGTTTGTCTACAAATTGATGACGCAGACACTACAGGTGTGCAGAGTGTTATTTGTATGCAATTCGTTCCTGGTGAAATCCCCTCTTCATCACAACCGTTAAAGTTGCAGGGGCCCTGCCTTCTTTTGTATGTGGTCGCTCTAGTACAGTGCCTGCAACTTTAACTGTTGTGATGAAGAGGGAATTTCACCAGGAACTAATTGCATACAAATGACCCTGGCTGAAATTCCCTTTTCTCTACAACTGTTAAAGTTACATGAACCCTGTCCTCCTTTTCATATGGTCAGCCTAGCATAGTGGTCTGTTTTGCTCAAAAATTTGGGCTGGAGCTCCACTAAGTGTGTTCTCCACTCCAAAATTTGGGATAGCTCCCTGGTTTCATTGGATTAACCGTATGAGAAACCACTGTTTTTGGATAGCCGCTCCATTATCACCTACCTGTGGGAATTAACCAAAATGCTTACAGCTCCCTAATTTTTAAAGATAAAGAGATGAAACTTGACATGATGATAGCTCTTAAGAAGGGCTTTAGACCTACCAACTATGAAGCAGGTCCATTTATCCCTTGATTTTTAGGATTTTTTAAAATTCCCCCCAACCATTACCCCCCCACATCTGATCCTGCATTAATAATAGCAGTAATACTAATAAATGCTAAAATAATAATAATAATAATAATAATAATGATATATAAACCTAAACTGTTCCTATACACTTCATCTTCTCTCAAGAGAGCTAGCAGAATTTTCAGAAACCTGCTACAAAAATCGAAGTCCCCCATCTCCATGTGTGTTGACTTGGTACCGTATACCATATGTTTAAATTATAGGAATAGTTACTACTATGTCTGAACTAGAATGTAATACAACCAATTTTCTTTGCTTCTTGAAAAGGATTTAGGAAAAATGGCTCATATACTAGCACACACACAAGAACCAACAAAAACCAGAGACACAGAGAGAATGCAAACAAATAAATAAGAATGCAAGCAAGCAAACAAGCAAAATCTCTCTTGCTCTCTCTGACTCTCTCCTCCTTCCTTCCTAATGCTATGAACAGCTAGCAAAGGATTGACTTCCAGGGCAAGGCCAAATGGATTATATCATTTGCAATCCTACCTCCTAAGCACTGGGATTGGAGGGGAGACAGGGAGGAGACCGATGCTATTAGTTAACCACAGATGTCAATCTCAAAACCTGAGCATTTTCCTTATATGGAGAACTGTTCCATTGACTCCCAGCAACTAAATACAAGCCTAAAAAGCGGTTGGATATTTTTGGGCAGTTCAGAAGTCCGATGGCTGTCTGTTCCACCCCAAAGATCTCCGGTGGTTTTAAAACTACCCACGATCCGCTCTGCGAGATCGGACCACTGACGGATCTCCAAATGGGCGGAGCAGAGCACACACCCCTTACATTGAATTTACATAGCTGGGTGGAGCTTATTAACATGTTAATTTATAGGTATTTTTGAAATGTGGGGCTAGTACACCCATGGAAATGCCAGAATCTTTGCCTGCAGTACTTGTCTCTGTACCTCTCAAACAAAGGAATTACAAATGGTAGTTTTACTTCACCATTTGTGTTAACCTGAAATAGTATTGAGATTATATGGAAGAACAATGTTCTAGATCAGTCTTCCCCTACCTTGTGCCCTCCAGATGTGTTCAATTACAACTCCCATCATCCCCCAGTGATGACCAGGAACTTACCCTAAACCTGCATGTTCACACAGCTTTCTGTTTCCCTTGATACACGTGGACATGGGTAGCCATATTAGTCTGTTGTAGGAAAAACAACAACAGAGGCCTGTGTCTTTGTTAGTTTTTAAGGTGCAACAGGAAGATGTATTCTCAAGAAATATATTCCCTCTGCCTATTTTCTATGGTTTTCCTTGAAAACATTCAGGGACAACTGTGATCAACCCTTGCCTGTTCTTGCTCTTCTCTTTCACCTGCTCCTGTGCCTTCTGCTTGGCTGAAACCCAACATCCAGGGGTAGCACACATGGCAACCACAGGTGCCCCATAAAGCTCTTCATTCCCTGCCCCCTTTAAAAAAAAAAAACCTTGAAATTTTTTAGGACACTCTTCTTCCTCTGCCTTTGTAACCTCTGTTCCCTCCACCTCTTTAGCTCAATGTTTCTCCCTCCCTACTTTTTGCCTTCCTGTTCCCTCCCCCCATCGAGCCTCTAACTTTGCCATTTCTTCCCGCTCCTCTTTAATGTGCAGTCCCAGCCTTGCTCTTTCTCTCAAAACCACCCCCTTGCTTTGCTATTTCCAACTCCCTTCCAGTCTCTAGCCTCACTATTTCTCTCCCCACTCCTCATTGCCCACTGGAACCATTTTGTGGTGGTGCCCACAGCGGTTTTCAAATCCCCAAATCTAGGCCCACAGGTTCAAAAATGTTGGAGACCCTCTAATAAGTCAGACTGTTCTCAGTTGTGAAAATGAGCCCAAAGTATACATCTTAAAGCCTTTGGTTTCCTCAGTATTCAATGCTTTTTTATTGTGTTATTTCACACTTTCTCACTCTACCCAGAAGCAGAAAAGCTGAGATACTTTGGACAAAACCACTTTTGTGAGATTAAACTCCAGCTGTGGTTTTTCATATGCTTTCAGATAGAAAGGATGCAGTACAGCAGCAGAAGATTTGATACTTATACAAGCACTTCAACTTTTGTTGCAGTTTGCCCATCACTCTGGACTCTGGAAAATAAATGTTTTCTATCAAAGAGTAAATGTTATAGAACAGTAAACTTGTTCCTGCCTCTGCAGTCTTTGCGTATGAATGTGTGTGCATGCATATTGACTTTAATGGACATTACATATACTCCTGTGCTAGCCACATGGACTGTATTGCAAACTTGAAAAGTATTCAGTCACTTATTTTCCTTTCTTCTTTCTCTCTGGAATCAATTACTTGTGTGCAAAGAAAACTGTTAATGTAATAACTTTTCAATGGATTGAAACAATATGGATACCACAGATTTATTTTCAGTTACAAAAAATAGGGGCGAACAGAATTAAAAGGGTGTGTCACTTAGCAAACAGAAACCATATTTTAGCCAGATAGTTAGAAGGAAATGCTTTTCAAATAAAATATTTTTGTTAAAGAAAGGGATTTTATAAAAGAAAAAAAATCCACAAATTGTTTTCTTTTCATCATTCAGACTGAGAAGAAGGCAGTATGAACAGTGTTTCATTCAGTGGAATGATGGTTCTGTGTGAGTTCTGTTTTCCATCCTAGTTTCTAAGCCTCAGCTGCAACATGAAGCTTGCTTATTCTTTGAGTTCTTCTCTTGTTGTGTTCTTCTCACTGGTAAAACAAAAACTTGGTAAGATCCACAAGAACACTATGATTAATGGAGATGTACTAATTTGCCATTTTGGAAAGTATACAGATCACCCAACCCAAGGATGTCAAGAACATCAATGGTATCAGTATGGTGACTTGGTGCTAGAATAAATCCCTTCTTCTGAAATCAGCCTTGTCCATGAGCCTCAACTCCTAGAAAATCCAAATGGCACTGCCTCCTTCAGTGAAGAATTCATGACTGATGGATTTTATCAAACCTTAAGACATAGTGCCATATCAGTTCATGCTTTATTTGAGGTCATTTAATAGTGCCATGTCAGTTTGGGTTGTGTCTGACTGAACTGGCTCCTTATAGCCCTCCAGATGTTTTGGCTACAACTTCCATGTCCCTCACCATTGGCTATGATTGATGGGAACTGGATGGCCATATGTTGCTCACTAGGGATGTGCACTGGATCGGACCCGATCCACGATCCGAGTCCGGTCCAGTGGGAAATCGGATAAATTATCCGATTTCCGATCCGACAGCTGGATCGGCCAATCCAATCCGAACCGGTCCGAAAAGGCTCCGAACCGGTTCGGCGGATCGGCGGATCGGCGGGCGCCCACTGGCGCCCACCGCCACTTCCATTGGCAGGCGCCAGCGGGCGCCCGCCGATGAAAGTGGACAGCGGGGGGGGAGGAGGGGGCGGGAGGAGGTGGGCCCTTACCTTTCCAGCCCGTCCGCTCCCGTCCGGCGCCGGCGGCTACTACCAGCGGGCTCCGTGGCCTGCTCCAGAGTGGCGCGCCGGATGATGTCATCAACCGGCGCGCTACTCGAGAGCAGGCCGCGGAGCCCGCTGGTGGTAGCCGCCGGCGCCGGACGGGAGCGGACGGGCTGGGAAGGTAAGCAGGGGGTGCGTGGAGGGGAGGAGGGGGCACGCGGAGGGGGGGAGGGGGGCCCTTACCTTTCCGGCCCGTCCACTCCCGTCCGGCACCGGCGGCTACTACCAGCGGGCTCCGCGGCCTGCTCCAGGGTGGCGCGCCAGGTGATCACCCGGCGCGCTACTCGAGAGCAAGCCGCAAAGCCGGCTGGCAGTAGCCGCCGGCGCTGGACGGGAGCGAACGGCCCTAAAAGGTAAGCAGTGGCGGGGAAGGGGGCTTACCCCCCCCGGAGCCGTCCGCTTCTATCCGCTGGCGCCCGCGGGTGCCAGCGGATGGAAGCGGACGGCCCCAGGGGGGGTAGGGAGCGCGGGGGAGGGGGCTTACCTGCCGGGGCCGTCCACAGCGGACGGCCCCGGGGGGGAGGGAGTTAGGCCCCCCCTCACCCACCCGCCGCCATTTTTTCCTCATAGACTTGCATTGCAATGCAAGTCTATGGGGAAAAAAATGGCGGCCGATCCAAAAATTTCCGATTTTTGGATCGGGATCGTACTCGATCCGGTCCGGGGGGCCTCTGATTTTGTCTGAACCGATCTGTGACAAAATTGGAGGTCCCGATCCGGGTCCCGATCCGATCCGGGGGGTCCGTGCACACCCCTATTGCTCACCCTTGTACTATGGGAATATTAAGTCTCTAGTCTTCCAGATCCATGCTGATAAAAGTTGGTATTTGTATGAGTGTAAGAAAGCAAGATCAAATGGATTCTAAAATGCATTCTGTTATACCTTTTTTTAAAAGGCAAATATATGGTACAGAACTTGGGCCATTAGCTTTTGGACCACTTAATACACTGGTGTTTTAAATAATACAATAAAAGACTGCTGTACCTGGCACATCCTCTGCCGATGACCTCAAGGGGGATCTTTGTGAACTGAAACTCAAATGTGGAAGGTTCATAAATACTTTACTTCCTTTGTGAGAGTGTATTTAGGGAGGCCAACCTTCAAGTAGTAGCAACATTGTTGTTGTTGTTGTTGTTGTTGTTGTTGTTGTTGTTGTTGTTTTAAATAGCAAGTAACACATATGTTTGAGTTATGATGACAAGAGAGACATGTCTGATGTCAAACTGCTCTAGTGCAATTAATGTGCAAGAGTTAAAGTTGTCGAAAACTTTTTCCTCAATTTTTTTAAGAATCCCATATAAATAATCTGACTTTGTTATAAGTTTTCTTATACAACCAGCTTGGCAAATGCTAGCATTCTATATCTTTTACAGAATTATGTACACTTATAGATTTTTCCCCACTTGGTTTGTTCATAGCGGAAAAACATACTGAAGATAATATAATGTTTGTTTATTAAACAAACATGTCAAACATGCAAACCAGAAAAAGCTTTGAATGCAAGAACATATGTCAATTCTTATCAAGCAGAGACTTACAGATTTCTCATTGCAGTTAGCTGTACACTAGGTTACAATTTTTTTTTAAGAGCTCTATTCATCTTAAGCTGAAAAATAGAAAAGTGAATAAAGGGTAGTCACAGCTGACTTTCTAAAATAAACTCCTAAGGGACAAATTATTATACTAAGAGCCATTCTACAAACCATGTTTATCAAAGAGAGAGTAGGTTTCATTTGAGTTCAAGTTGAAAATATTCATCCAAAATAGATTTGTAAAGTTATTTTTATTACTATTTTTTTATCTCAGAATTCCTCTAAGAAGAGTTGAGAGATCAGTTTCTCTGACACTGTATTTTCAAAACAAACCCATGAGATAAATTAGAGATTGGGCCTGCTCCAAGATGGGCCCCTTTCTGCGCCTGGCTCGCCTGGGCGCGGGGAGGGTGTTGCGGTGGGGTGGGGGACAGGCGAGATGGGAGCCACCCATTGGCGGGCTCTGCTGGTGCCACCGGCGCTGGGAGGGGACTCGGGGAGTATTTAAGTCACTCACCCCTCCCAGCGGCCATGCGTTCCTTTTTGCGGCTCCCTCCCTCCCTCCCTCCCTGTAGGCAGTGTCGGTTTGCTGGTCGCTCATTAGGAGGGCCAAGTAGGAATTTTTTGCTCATAATCAGCTTTATGTTATGAGTCTTTTTGCCTACTTCACACTGTAAGACAGGTAAGGAGTAGTAATTAGGTTGATCTGGTTAATATTGTTTCGGTCACAATTTAATGGCAGGTTTTGCCGACATCCGGAGCGTTGCTAGGGTCGGTGAGCATTCACAGGCACTGTTGTGGTGATGGATAATGCCTCAGCTGTGAGCTTTATGGCGGCAGCTGGAGGGATTAGGGTTACCTTTGAGGCTAACCTTTCTCACCCACTCGGAGCTAAACGGCGCGAGGAGGGGTCAACACCGGAATATCTCCCTAACCCAAAAGGGGACAAGCCTGGGGGGGGGGGTGTTTGGAATCACGCCATCTCTCAGGTAGTGAATGGCTCACCCATGGTTGAGTAGGATGTCCGCATAGGTTTCCCATACTGCAGATCTTTAATAAAAGTGGCCCTGTTTAAAATCCATTTTACTTGTCTCACCTCGTTATTTCACACCCTACACTTTCCGCAACACACAGTAAGCATCATGGCTGAGTGATAATTTGAACCCAGAACTCCTTCTTCTATGTGAAACTCTGGGCTCATCTTCACCTAAGGTTGTAGCAGGGGTGGGGGAGGATCACAGACTTACCTGCTTCTGCAATCATCCCCAGCATCTATATGGCAGCACGACATCCTGGAAGGGAAGAGGGACATCATGGCCACCACTATTTTTTAAAGAAGAGGAGATACATGCAGCTAAAAGGAAAGTACAACCCCCACCAACCCCTGTGCCCAACCCCCTGCCATCCCAGGGATGGCAAAATTGCTGCCCCCACCCTACTTCCATGGGCATGGAGCCTTTCCGTGCAGCACCGTGCCCGTTTGAGGACCCAGGAGGCCACCCCACACCAGACGGGGTCCTCAGGTTTGTCCCAGGACTGCAGGAAAACCAGGACATCCCCCATTTCAGTTATCCCAGGGTCATCTCTAGGTTGACCCTGGTTGACCCGGTATCCCCTATGCGTCATTTGGATGCCAGGGACAACCAAGAGATGACTTCGGGAAAAATGGCTGGTGTAGACATGGCCAGATATGCCCTTCCCCCATGTCCCTGCACGTGGAGGAGGGGAGGCAGTTGCGGGCGGGGGGGGGAAGGAGAGAGACATGCCATTTACCCATTGGTGGGAATCTGGTGGCACCATCAGCCAGGGTGGGGCGGGGAGCCTATTTAAGGCCACCATGCCCATTTTCCCACCTCTTCTCATTTGCGGCTCCCTCCCTCCCAGTATGCATTGTAGGTTTATCTGGTCGCCCTTTTGGGGGCCAAGTAGGAATTTTTGTCCATATTCTGATTGGCCTGGCCTATGGTTTTTTTCGCCTACTTCACACTGTAAGTCTGAAGAGAGTGTCTTAGGAACCACTTATATTTCGGTTAAGGCTAATTCGGTCACAATTTTTCAGGCAGGTAGGGGCGGGCACGCTTAGGAAAGGGATGGTGAGCATTCTGTGGCACCGTTGAGGTGACAGGTTATGCCTGAGGCCTTCCACTAAGGGTTGTGTGGCCCCAGTGGGGGGGATAGGGCTGACCTGTGAGGTCAACTCAACCTGGTGTTGGGCGGCCCCCCACAATAGCAATTCAAAGACAATAATTATTCCAACAGAGCTGTTGCAAGCCTCTTGTGTGAAACTAAGTAACTCTTTGAATGCTGGGGTTTTGTTTTGTTTTTTGCCTCTACTCTCCTCACTCATCGCATTTATTGCAGAATGAATGTGGTATCATTTTGTCATGTTTATGGCTACTTTGTACATGAAGAGAATAAAACATAACACATGTTTTAAGATAGGTTTAGTGTATCTAAGTTAGAACTCAAACAATGTCAAAGGTGCACTCTCCTTCTCTTCATCTTTGTCTCCTCTTTCATTCCCTTGGCAAGCAGTGGCAATTCTCCATTTACAACACTGTAAAAATATGGCTCTTGCTCTTTTCACCCTTGGCAAAAACATTGGTTTGTGGCCTTCTCATCTCTTGCCAAGATTGTTGTATTATTCTCCTCTCTTCTGTTATCTCCCCTTGGTCCCCTCATACCTGTCCATCTCTCACATTGCTCTGATCAAATGAAGCCCCTCAATGTAACACCTCTTGACCATTCCCGAACCAGCACAAGCTTCCTGTTCTCATCTTCCCAGGCTTCCACGTTGTCCATCTCTCAACTCTTATATCCCAAAATATCCCTGTTTGTGATTTTCATTCTTTGAGCTCTATCACTCTCTGCTGCCTCATGGCCTACTGCTCCCTCAAAACACGCTACCCATTCTCCCTTGCTGCCCCTTATGCTTGCAAGTTGATTACCTCCCATAACAGCTACATGATGCCACCTCTCTCACTTTTTTCAAATTCCTCACAAACCCCATCTTTTCTGTAAAGCCTTTGGTGTAATTCACTAGTTTCAATGCCCTTCTGTTACTTGGCATATAATAAAGCCTAAGCATCTGTAACTTAAGCCATTGTATATTGCTTCCCTTTTATACTCATGCCTCCACTTCCTCTGTTTCCCCCTGTACTGAATTCTAGATTGGTAGCTTCTCAGGGCACTGACCTAACATCTTACACTCTGTAAAGTGCCCGCTGATGGCACTATATGCTTGTTATCATTATCTTTATTGCAATCCCAATTTCTCTTCTGAGTCTGGATAAACTAGGGTTCATTGAGGTTATGTACAGTACAACTGTGGTTTTTAAGGGTTTACATTTCCTAATTAACTCTGACAAAATATGTAGAAGAAAGAGGTGTCTCCTTTAACCATAAATAGGCATTCCAACTTGTGTCTGTCTGTCTGTCTGTCTGTCTATCTATCTATCTGCAGTATATTAGGTTAAATGCTACAACTGCTCTAGCACAGGAACCAGTTGCTCATGTGGGATAGTGGACTGACTGAATCCACACATTCGGCATCCTACAACAGGTAAGAAAGGCTAAGTGGCCTGAAGCATTGGCTTATCCTTCATCTTTTCCAGCTCCCCCATGAAAGGGAAAGCCGAGCAAGATATAGCTTCTCACCAGAGGGAATACATCATGTCATTTTGCTTCTGGCTGGGCTCTTTAAAACACACACACACACTTTGTATTTATCTGTGGAGTAGTAGTTAACTTATAAATTGCAACCACAATAAACACCAGGAGATTTTTTAAACAGTTCTGCCAGAGGTAGGACTGACAACAAATTATTCCTTACTCCAGCCTTCCCCAACCTAGGCTCCTCCAGATGTTTTGGACTATAACTTCTTCAGCTCCAGCCAGCATAGGCAATGGTCAGAGATGGTGGGGGTTGTAGTCCAAAATGTCTGGAGGGGTCCAGAATAGCAAAGGCTGGCTCTCATGTTGGATTTCTCCATGGCTGTTTCTCATTTCTGTGAGTGCAGGAAAGACAAAGCCTCCAAGTCTCTCTAATCTACACTTTCGTTTCACTTGGACAGCTCTGGGGTGGAACTTCTGTGGATTCTAAAGCATCTTCTGCTCTCCTATGAGCACCGGTTTCCTTCCAACATGAGCACCTGCTGGATTTTTATGCAGAATAGAGTGAGCTACATAGATTTGGTTTTAATTTCCAACTCTGATATAATTTGACAACTGGAAGAATCGGTGTAAAATAACCAGCTTTGCTTTTATCCGGCATTATGAAAAGGGCCAGTAAACGCAATTTGATTGAATATTGTAAATTTGTTAGGTGAAGAGACAGGCATCCATACTAAATGTGTGGTGGAAGTAGTTTGAAGAACACAGATTTTTGGCTCTAGACAGTGGCAGTGTGCCTGTTTCACACACAAATATTCCACCCCTGGCATCTCCAGATAGGGTTAGGAAAGAATCCTGCCAGAAACCCTGGAGAACTTCTTCTAGTCAGCATTGACAATACTGGGCTAGATGAACCAATGGTCTTTTTTTTCAATTTAAAACTTTTTTATTTTTCAGACAATAACAAAACACGAACGCTACAACATACAACACCAAACATTAAAATGGACTTCCGAATTTCTCCAACGAACAAAAATTTCTACATAGTACGTGAATTACCCGACTTCTGACAATTATTTTTCTTCCAATTTAATCACTGAATCCGCTTGCAAATATATCCTTCCATTCTCTCTCTTTTAAAAAGTCTATCAGAGGTTTCCATTCCTCAATAAATGCAATTGTTGTTTTATCTTTTATTATCACTGTAAGTTTTGCCATTTCCGCCAATTCTGTAACTTTCAACAGCCATTCCTCCTCTGTTGGTACTTTCTCATTCTTCCAATTCTGGGCATATATTAATCTTGCTGCTATTGTCATGTATAAGAATAAAGTTCCATAACCTTGTATTAACTGTTCGTCTATTATCCCCAACAAAAAGTATTCTGGGCATAATTGTATTTTGGTCACCTTATGCATTTGTGTCCAATAAGATTTTGCTTTTTTACACGTCCACCATAAGGAACTGAACCAGCTGCTGTGGACAATTACATCTGTCCCCCTCCCTTCCTGGGAGGGATATTTAAGCTGCTGGCTGAGAGGGCCTGGGAAAGCCATCAACCTGCAGGAGAGGGAGGCCTGCTGCCCGGGGGAGAGGAAGGGCTGCTTGCTACTTGCTGACTTTTTGTTTTTGTCTTTGGTTGTTTTTTTGTTTTGTTTTTCTTTGTTTGTTTGTTTTTGCCCTTTCCCCAGGCTTGAGCTATGTGCCTGGTAGGGAGGATACAGGGCCAGGTGGGGAGATCTGAGGGGAGCACAATCAGTGTAGTGACGGGTAGAGGGAGATATGGCGTTGTGAGGAGGACTTGTCAGGTAAGGGGAACAAGGCCCAGACAGTTAATGGCTGTGCCTTGTTCTGGTCCCCCTCACACCCACAGGCTTGTTGGTTGCATTATCAGCCAGCCCTCAGGCCTCCGGGTGCTGCTTTTAAATGCCAGATCAGTGCATAATAAGATCTCCCTCATCTACGACTTAATTGTTGATGAGGCAGCCGATCTGGTTTGCATTACCGAGACCTGGATGGGAGAGCAGGGAGGAGTTAGGCGCGGGGGAGGGGGCTTACCTGCTGGGGCCGTCCACAGCGGACGGCCCTGGGGGGGAGGAAGTTAGGTCCCCCCTCACCCACCCACCACCATTTTTTCCTCATAGACTTGCATTGCAATGCAAGTCTATGGGGGGGAAAAATGGCGGCCGAT
Source organism: Anniella stebbinsi (assembly GCA_029215795.1). Taxonomy (NCBI): domain Eukaryota; kingdom Metazoa; phylum Chordata; class Lepidosauria; order Squamata; family Anniellidae; genus Anniella; species Anniella stebbinsi. The sequence goes on along the minus strand of JARDYH010000003.1, from coordinate 49,689,336 downwards.
CCAAAAATTTCTGATTTTTGGATCGAGATCGGACTCGATCCGGTCTGGGGGGCCTCCGATTTGGACCGATCCGATCCGTGACAAAATTGGAGGTCCCGATCCAGGTCCCGATCCAGGTCCCGATCCAATCCGGGGGGTCCGTGCACACCCCTAGTTTTAATCTATAAAGCCTTACACGGCTTGGGACCACAATACCTGATGGAACGCCTTTCCCGACATGAACCTACCCGAACACTATGTTCAACATCTATGGCCCTCCTCTGAGTGCCTCCTCCAAGGGAAGCTCAGAGGTCGGCAACAAGAGAGAGGGCCTTCTCTGTGGTGCCTCCCCAATTGTGGAACGATCTCCCCGACAGGGCCCACCTGGCACCAATATTGTTATCTTTTCGGCGCCAGGTCAAGACTTTCCTCTTCTCTCAGGCATTTGGCAATATCTGAGGAGCCTGGTTTTATTTATTTTTTTGTAGCTTTTTGAAATGTTGTAGTGGTTTTAAATGTACAGATTGTGTGTATGTTGTATGTTTTTGCTGTTTAAAATTTTGTATATTGTTTTTAATTGTTTTTAATCCTATGTAAACCGCCCAGAGAGCTTTGGCTATGGGGCGGTACACAAATGTAATAAATAAATAAATAAATAAATGAAAAGTTCCTTCCTGCTCTTCACATTTCCAGCATCTTCCCGATGTCCCTTTATACATTTTTGCCAATTTTGACAGAGATATATACCATCTATACATCATTTTATAAAAAAAAAATCTTTCAATCTGGCACATAATGTAAATTTCAAACCTCTCAACCACATATTGTCCCACTGATCCATAGTAATATTATATCCAAAATTTTGAGCCCATTTTATCATACAATCTTTTATCTGTTCATCTTCAGTCTCATACTTTAACAAAAGCTTATATGTCTTTGAAATAACATGATCATCATTTGTACATAAAACTTTATCAAATTCAGATTTTGTACATTCAAAACACCAAGTTTTTTATCTATCTTGAACCTTTCCATCATTTGTAAGTATGAGAACCACTGACACACATTTCCTTCACTCAATAACTCCTCTCTTGATTTCATTTTGACATCTCCTTCTGTTATTTCTAAAATCTCACTATACTTCAACCATTTAGTCATGCTTGCCAGTTCTCTTCTGTAAAGAGCCTCCTGTGAGGAAATCCATAGTGGCGTTTTCTGACACAGTCTGGGTTTAAATTTGATCCATATTCTCAAAATTGCTCGTCTCACATAATGATTTTTAAATTCTACATTCAGTTTAGCTTTATCGTGCCACAGATACCCATGCCAACCAAATCTTAGATCATTCCTCTCTAATTCCAGTTAGATGAACCAATGGTCTGAGTCAATATTAGGCAGTTCCTGTTGCTCCCATCACACTTTAAGATATCTGTTGACCTTAATCTCATGCAGACTAAAATTTATGTAAATGACAAACTACACCTGTGTGTCTTTAATTTTCATTTTAAACATTAAGACCAGATAGATATACAGATAAAGAGAAAATAAGCATAGAAATAAATGCATTAAATATAGAGAAAGGAAGGAACAGCAAAGCTGCAGTCCTATACTTGTTTACCTGGGATAGGGTGGTCCCTTACACATCTCCCAAAAGAGAAAACTCATCAACAAAATGAGAGGACAAAAGAGGACACCAATTTGCATGAAATGTTCATATATTAATTTATATGTGCAATTCCACATGTAGAAGGAATTACTATAATTTAAATAGAAACATAATATAACACATTTCTCCATATGAGGAAGGCTGTGACCAGGTGACTTGTATGCCAACTTAGTCTTCTGTATGGATGATAAGTGGTGCTGAGCAACTTCAAGGCCTTGCTCTCTCTTCTTTATCTTTAAACTGGACTTAAACTAGGCAGTCCTTCAAATAGAGGATGCCTTCAATCAGAGGTATGTCCTCTAACAGATCTTCAGATGGAAGACTGTCCTCTGTAAGTCAGACACTTGGCCACCCCAATGGACATAATAGGGGTTATACCTAGGTAGTCAAGTACAGGACCATCACATTGAATAGTAAAATATTTAGTAATACCCAACCATCGATCAATAAGCACAAACACAACCCACAGGAAGCACTAGATGAGTTCCATCAGGGCTGGCTAGAGGTTTCTGTGGGTCTTGGGCAACAGGGTATCACTGTGCCCTTCTTGGCTCATTCTTTCCATCTCTTGACTACACAAACATGTTAGAAACTATGCAGTCCCTTTCTTTGTGCTTGATGTGCCATATAGTAAACTAACATGCAGTTAATTTTCCATAAGCCTTAATGCTACCTCAGGTGACACTAATAATATAGAGCCTATCTACACCAAGCAGGATACAACATTTTGAAAATGTTTTGAAAACTGTATATGGAGTGTATCCTGGGCCCCAACAGTTGTCACTACTGTTATAAACCATTTTAAACTGTTTTAAAGCAGTAGTGTAGATAGGCTCACTGTATTGTGGTGATGATGATGATTTTTTAAAAAAAATTTAAAAAAATTTAAAAAAATCAAGGCTACAGAAATACTCAAATGATATCTACTTGTAGTTGGCAACTATTCCCATTTTACAAATAGTTAATTAAAAAAAAACAAAAAACACCACAGTCTGCCCCCTCTCAATATTTGGTCTTAACAGCTGTATGTGTGCATGTGCATACTGTGGAACTGCTTGGATAATCATTTATAAATGTTAATTAGTTAGCATTATAGAGAACTTTATATGCTTTGCAAATATTAAGCAATCATTTTTATTAGACTGGAATTGGAACGAGATTGCGGAAAGCAAATGCAAAGGTTGAGTAATACAATGACTTAACTTGGACACATTTGCTTTGCTAAATTTCTACCTCTGAGAATAGGACAAGGTTTTTGGCAGTTACCTTTGCCTAGGTAGCTAATAGAGAACCTCTCTCCAGATGTTTGAGGATTCCTATGGTAATAAACAACTTTTAAATTTAAAAAGAATTTTAGTGGTATTAGCAGAGCAAAACCCCTTAACTCTCTTCCCAATAAATTTTATGCAGTCACCCAGGTGGAGGCTTTGTAACTACTGAAGTGGAGTGAACATTTCCACTTATTAACTTTGTTTATTTTTAATATAATTTTGTGGTAATAATGTAGTTTAAAATTATAATTTAGAGCAGCATTGAAAATTTCTTTCTTTCCTCTATCTAAGGATCTACAGCTGGGCCTTTTTGCAAAAGCTTTATGGATGATGGAGATGATGATTAGCATTTGTGAAGGGGGTACAGAAGTTGAACTGTTATATAGGAAGAAACAGAAGTGCATCAAATTTGCAGCCCAAATGCTTGCATTACTGAACAACCCAATTTATTCCTGCAATAGTTAATTAACTTACAAATAAATAAATAAGGATGTTTATCAAATAGAGCAGGTAAAAGTGTCCTCTGTTCATGCACAAAGATTAGAAACATCTAATCTCAGTTTGCAACAATCCATGGTTAGCAATTTTGTCCAAACAAAGCAAATCATGGTTTGCTGTAAACCAAGATCAGATGTTTCTAATCTTGGCATAAAAGGGAAAGTAGCAGTGTGTGAGTTTAAAGCTTATGCCTGGTTACTTTCATAAAGCTAAATCATGGTTTGGTCTTACATCTGTATAGCTTTAGAGAAGCAGCTTGCTGCTTCGAAGACTTCTTTATCCCAGAAAAAAGAACATTTCTGAATCTTGGATAAGGAGTAATCAGAGCCTGAATGTAACAATTTCAGCATGGATCTGAGACACTCTTGCCATCATTATCTTACCACTAGTCCTGTGCTTGAATCTGCTGATTGTTACCATCATCTTCCTATTCATGCTAGCATGGTTATGAACGCTACATTACACAGAGTATACTGTGATGCATCCATAGGACTCCTACACATATGGGCTTTCTCATGCACTTCAGAACTTCCTGTTTGAAGGAAATGAATGGGTAAGCTCTGTGTCAGTTGGAAGCTCAGTGTCGGTTTGCTGTTGTGTGTACAAGATACTCCTATATGTCGAACCAGGATTCTAGGTGATCACTTATTTGAGACAGAGTAAACCACTATTCCTAGGAGTTACTTCATTTTGAAAAGCAAACCTAGATAATTCATATTTCTTGGATGTCTCTCTCTCTCTCCTATGAACATAGCTTCTGAACCACCTGTCTATCTTACTCACTTTTGCCATGCAAGTGGTCATTACATTCCCTAGCCCTTAATTTGATCTGTAAACTGAATAACTTGATGGCAAGTAACTGGAGGTGCTAGAAAAGTGAGATTTTCCTTAGCAGGGAAGACACCACCAAGTGGCAGGCCGTGTAACAGACCCGGGTAATGGTTCCTTAGGGAAACAGGAGAATATTCAGTAGCTAGTGAACAACATTTAATAGCCCATTTAGAAAATGTAAGAACATTTATTTTCTTGTCTTGCTCATTCTTCCTGACTAAATAATAGCTCCTCTTCTTAAAATAACCCTACTGGTATTACTTAGCTGAAATTTATTCGCTGCATTCTAGCTTTTAATGACTGTAAAGAATTCTTCAAGGATCTCATTACCATGAATATCATATTTTGTTTCTCTGGTTGCCACACTGGTGATAGTTGCTGAATAATATGCCTGCTGTGTGTGAAATTCTCAACTTACTTCAATTCGACACATTGTAATTTTGAAGTTGGCTGATGGAAAGAGTTCACTAAATACCCACAAAATATTAGTTTTCAGATGTTGCTACTCATTTTTATTGTGGCCTCGTCCACTGGACATTTAGAAAGCACACTCTCATGTCTGGAATTCAGTTAATGTGATTATTAACATCTGTACAAGCTTAGGTGAGTGCCATATTTTATATAATTTTATTATGAGAATGGGCTTGTATTCTGAATAGCACACTGGCCCAAGTCATGTTTTTGGGATTTTTGTGCAGCTGTTAAGGTGCTAGTAATGAAAACCTACTTCCCCATCTGCCAGCAAGACACAGATGTGCTGGAGCCTGGACAGGTACTTTGGGAGCAGAAATAGCATTAGAACTGTTGAAAATCAAATTGGCAGACTAGTAAGAAGTTATACCTTCATGGGAAAACTGCTGAAAGAGCAAATGTAAGCATAAAACATAGGCAAGTTGGGTATTATATTATATTTCTCTATTGATTTGTAAAATAAAAATAATAATCTGTCTTCCATAATTCTCATTAGACCCCAGGGTTGCAATTCTATACTTTCCTAGTAGTAAATCCCATTGAGCTTAGTGGGGCTTATGCCTCAGTAAACATGGACTCTGAGATGAGCAAAATAATCTAGACAGACCATAATCTAAATTCCTATCTTCACCAATAATAAACAGCCCCCTATAATTATTTATCAGTACATTTTGTAGGATTTGGGAAAAATTCTGTTTATGAATTATGGATTCAGAAAGTATTGATTTAGATTGACAAATGCTCAACTACAAGCCTGTGCTTTTGAATGATATGCAATTAAGTCAGGTCTATGTTTTTAAATGGGGAACAATGAACAATTATGCCACATCTGTGATTCTAAATGGGAAATGATGTGTAGTTAACGATGTGACATATAACAACAATTGTAGGAGTTGTGAAGATCCTATCATGACAAAATTTCATATCTGCATTTGCAGTTAAATACACTGGACATTTGATGCCAGTGTTCAGAAAGGTGAAAATCTACATTAAAATAAATGGATACATTTTGCCCATGGCATGTAAAATTATTTAATATACTGTTTGGAGTGGTAAGATTAAAGAAGTCAAAAACACGCTAGTATAAGAAAATCTGATTTTAAAACGGAGAGTTAGGGGATGAGTTTATTCAATACAGAGGAACTGAAGTGTGACAAGGAGAGAGAAAGAGACCATCCAGCAAGATAAACGACATGTTAGGTAGAATATGCTCTATATAATATTAACAATAACTTTTCCTGTCATACACCCAAATCCATAGCCAGCTGTCTTGCCATCATATATACTTTTATAGGATGGCAAATCATTTTCCTAAGCAGATGGAGACAAGTGGTGAATTTTCTCTTTTTTGGTTTCAAAACAAAGAATGTATGGACGACTTTATGGATTATAAACCAAGTTCCCCCTATAGAGATGACAAGAAAACATTCAGAGGGGATTTTGTGGCATCTTTATCTTCCTGACACATATGTAATTCAGCTCAGCCTTGAAAGCTGCTAGTTTTGGCCTGCTGCCTGCTGTGCTTATGGGTTACATTAAGGTCATTATGAATACTGTAGACTCATGTATTGCCTATATGGAACAGGACCAGGATTTTTAGTTATGTGCCCCCCACTCCCCTCTCTTTCTCGTTATCATGATTTCTTGTAAATCCAGCTCATTTATTTCATTTGAAAACTCTATCAGAATGACAAGACAGCACTGAGTACCTGGCACACACTTAATATTACATTGGTAGAGCTAGAAAGGTCTTCCCAACTACACCCGGCTTGTCTGGGCGTGTGGATGCAGTTGCGGGTGGGGGCAAGGGAGATGCATGGAGACTTGCTATTGGCGGCCTCCGGGATGGCGCCACTGGTGGGAGGAGGGGTGTTCAGCCTATTCATTGGGCTGCTGCCTCTCCCTTTCACCTTTTCCTCCTTGCGGCTCCCTCCCTCCCTGTAGATATTGTGGGCTTGCTGATTGCCTTTCGAGGGGCCAAGTAGGATGTTTTTTACCCCCAATACATTTGTTAATTGGTTTTTTCCCATGTACTTCACACTGAAAGATAGCGGGGGTGTAGTAATTAGGTTGATAGGTTGAATTTGGTTGCATTTAATTGGGAGCAGGCATGCGGGCATTGGGAGCAATGAGAGGTTGGTGAACATTCTTAGGCACCATTATGGTGATTGGTAACATTTGAGGCCCTCAGCTGTGAGTCCTGTGGCACCAGGTGATGGGATAAGGGTTACTTCTGAGACCAACCTTACTCTTCCACTCAGAGTTTTGCAACTTGAGGGGGAGTGCCATCGGAAGACTTACCTACCCCAAATGGGGAATCTTGGCAGGTGTTGATATGCAGGCAACACCAATCAGGATACGAATACTTAACCTGATCCCAGTTAGGGCCAAGACATTGGCCAAAGTTAGGATGCCCACTTAGGCCTCCATCGGCCTGTGCAGTCTATAAATAAATGTGGTCCTATTTAAATCCAACTTACCTGTATCATCTCATTATTTTCGCCTTCCACACTGCAAAGAGATATTTGGCAGTTGGCAGGAGAAAAAGAAAAGCAAAGGGGCAGGATCATTTGGTTATATATAATAATTTTAAAATGGCAGCTTTGTAAACATGACTATGGAAACACATGATTTATCAACAGAACAGCTAATTAATAGGGCCACAGAACTATTAAAACTGCCCCAACAGTGAGCATCAAGAGAAAATGACTGCACTAGAGATGTCAGAAAATATTACAGAGCTCAGCCCCAGAAATTAGCCTTAAGGTCTCAGTAATGCACACTTCAAAAGAGAGGCAAGTATTAGAAGCCCCATAATTCTTCTCCTGCTGGTGTTAAAATCTGATCCTAAGAAGAATTTACAGTTGAAGAGCTGACTAGTGATGAACAAATCTGTAAAATTTTGCTCACTCCCCCATTCAGGTTTTTTAAATCACAAGTTTTCCCCTTGTGAATGTAAAGACGTTTGTGAATTTTAGTAAATTCTTGTAAAAATTGAACGATAATGAAATTGTCATCCACCTGCACCATCCAAATGCAATAGGTACAGCTATTTCAAGCATGGAAAGGACCATGTTGTACCTGCCTTCCATATAGCTGTTGAAGGCAGAAAAGATAGGTGACAACCCTAATTTAGCACGATCGTGGTTGAATTCAAACCTAGAATTGTAAAAGTTCTGAACTGTATTCTGGAAGTCTCTACTAATGGAATTGCATTGACTATGGTATGATGAATGTGAGTGACTTTACTTTCAAAGTAATATGTTTTACCAAGTGTTCCACCATCTCTCTCCCTGGTCTGGCTTGCATCAGGTTATGAACCTCTAGGAAAAGATGCAATGGTGGTGGAAAAAACTCCCTATCACCTGCACCACAAAGTAGGCTTGATAATGAGCTCTAACCTGTGTTCAGTCAGACTTGGCATGAGTCTTCCTCCACCTGTGTTCTAGCCATCTTCCCTCTTGCTTCATTGCCTTCAGCTCAAGTGTATACCAAAGAGCTGTCCAGGTTCTGCTCAGCTGAACAGAGCATTTGAACATGATTTTATCAACTGCCCAAGTCATCTCTGCATTCCACAGAGTGATCAGGTCTTTGATGAGAGCATCAGCCATACCAGCAGGAAAATCCCCCAGAGCCCTCTGGAATCCATTGTAATCCATTAGCCTCTGTGGGTGGGCCATTTTAATAAGTAGCTCAGCCTTGCAGAGGGGAAAGGCTGCTGAGAAACTGAACTTCAATAGCAAGTGATCTGACCATGATAATGGGATAGATGTTAATTCCCCCGCTTTCAGATCACTTTCCTCCTGTCCAGTCAGGAATATTAGGGTGATTAGGGTGATTACATGTTGAGTGATTACATGTTGAGGGTGATTACATGTTGAGACAGCCCCATGGTGATCATTACAGCCATGATGTTCTGAGCCACTCTGGATCCTGCAGCCTCAGAAACATTGTTCTAGAAATCCTCAACACCAAATCTGAGAACACCTTCATCAGCTCAGGCAGGGAGATGGGCGGTGCACAGCACAAGGTACAAACACTTAAGATTGCCACTTGAATGGGCAGGAAGCCTAGAGAGGGAGATATAATTCCTATAGACTACAGCAATATCCCCCAAACCCTCATGTTGATGTTGGTGCTGCACCAAGTGTCCAGAAGGACTAAGCTGGGAGAGACTAACCCCTTCCAGTTCCCTCACCCAGGAATATACACCAGATTGGCCTTCTCATCCACAATTCAAGGAGATTTTGTTTAGGACTGACATGGCATTCAACAACAGCACCACCAGAGCAAGCAGGGAAGGTAGTCCGTTCCCTCTATATATTATCCAATGAATTTACCAGGCAAATGTTAAAATTACAGTATAAAATAGATATCCATGACCCATGGTACAAAATGAAACAAGGGGCATGATTTGCATGTCCACAATTGCTCCTCTGTTCCTCAAGCTGCTTCGGATTTCTATGAACCCAACCTTGGGATTCCACAGCAGACTGGCTTTTGCCAAGTCACATAGATTCTGCTGGTTTGCAGACCAGTTCCATTAATGAGAGGTTGATGGAATAAAAGATGCCTGGCGATCCATTAAACACAATTGGAACAAATTTAACCAAATCTATACATCCCGAATCACAGGTTAGGTAAGATTATTTACAGCTTTGCCACATTGTACACATTTCTCTCCACAGTCAGGATATAGTGGGTGTGCATAAAGTTTTGAATCATACCCAGTGTAATTATTGATGTCATCAGTGAATTTACACTGGCAGATATAAAGGACTGGGGTGGATCAGATCCTAAACTTCTTTCATCATTACAGAACCCTGTCTAACTGATGGCCAACAGAACAACTTCCATGCTAAGCACACTTCTTACACTGTTTAAGCTTGAATTTTCTTAATCATTAGGGTCTGATGTTAAGACAGTTAGCATGGGGGGGGGGGTGAAAATATGTTTTTGGCCCTACTTCAAAAGCTCCCTGGTGAAAAGTATCTGGCTAGGTTGGTTTTGGATTTGATTCAAACTTCAGATGTTATGACTGAGCTTTCAGCACCTTTGACAATAATAATACATTACAAGCAGACAGGAATTTATTTGGAGTACATCAGGCCAAGAACTGAAATCGCAGTGAGATGAAATGTGGATTTTACACATCTGATAAGCACTTGTTTTAAAGCAAAGTCCTACACACATCTACTAAAAAGCAAGTCCTATTAAATTCAAGGATGCTCATTCCCAGGCAAGTGTGTATAGATGTGAAGCCTGAATTTAAAAAATAAATTTTAAAAAATGCACAACATATGTTTATGATACTGACTAAACTATTGAGCCAGCATGATTTCAGATAAATAGAAGTTGTTCTACTTGAGAGCTGAATTGTATTCATTAACCTTATAAGCTTAATTTATACTATTGTGATATATGCCTCCCCCACCCCATTTGTTCAATTTTGACATTTCCTGAGCTGTTCTAGATTAGGATCTAGTTTTCTATTCATTCAATTAATATAAGAGATGGATGAATTTGTTAAAAGTGTGTGTTAGGTCTAACCATCGTTTCCTGTTTGTCTCCTGTTTATGTATTTCCAAATACATAAACCTTATGGAGTCTAATTACAAAAAGTGAAGGTAAAAGCTAAGAGTCTGGAAAAGACCACATTTTTTTATTCATTTATTCCATTAGTTTCTAAAAGAAATGGTCCTGAAGTGCAGAAACCATTAGAATATTATTTGACTTCCCACTAAGTTCTCATAATAATAATGCAAGGAAGAGAAAAACTCTGCATGGGAGTGAACCTCAAGGAACTATGGTTGATTGGTTAGAGCTGCCATAGAGATTAATCCAGTCAGCTAAAAGGGAAGCTTATGGGTTTGGGTGGATTTCACTGGGGTATAATATTTTATATATCACCTATCTTCCAAAGTGCTCAGGGCAATATACAAAGTTCTTTCCCTCCACCACCCACATTTTATCATCACAACAACCTTGTGAGGTTGGTGAGTTAATATCTTGAATGGTACAAGGTCATCCACTGAACCTCATAGATGAGTGGGGATTTGGACCCAGGTCTTCCAGATAGTCCAACACTTATGTAAGTAGAATTACTTTTTCTGTATATAAATTCCACTCTCTCTGTCCTGGGAGTAAGCCCTATTGAGTTGAACTCAATGAGCTGAACTCAATGGTGCTTACATCTAAATAGACATGCAGAAGACTGCTCTGTTCAGATATTCCATATTGATTTTAAAAAGTAATCTCAAATAAGGTAATACCATGTGGCAGAGGTCAGTCAATATGTACAATATGATGTCGGAGAACAAGTTGAGGATATTTATAATGGAACTGAGATATAGATTGGAGATTGAGGTGTCGGTAGTTTGTTTTGTAAGAATTATATTAAAGGTCTTTATAAACTATGAAGATTAGTTAATCCTGATTCCTAGCACACTTTTTCTCTGCTTAAAACATCAGACAGGATGCATCTGAATCACCACCTGGGGTGAGCTAGTTTGTCTGCAGGAGAGGAAGAAACCAATTTGCATTTGAAAGCTCTCTCTCCCCTTCCCAGAGAAGAAAATGTGTCTTTAAAACACTACAAGAGGCTAAATACATTCCCGATGACACCCTGTTATGAGTTGACACCCTGTTAACACCAGTTGAGTGACCTTAGAGATGGCATTGACTGTAACTATCAAGGGAAATTATGACAAGCTTGTGCATTCAGTCTACAATAAATGTGTGCGCTCTGTGTCTCTCAACATCAAAATAATTGCTGTTATAGAACAAAATGGACAGAATAACAAATATCGAGATATTAGCACATGGAGAGGGTAATAATGCTTCCATGTTTTCTATTCTGTTGACAACAGTATTGCATTGTTCATGGGACATAGGTTTTTAAAGTTCAGTATATTCAGAGGTACAAACTCTGAGGATCCCAAGAGGTTAATTCTCACCATTACTATTATTTCTAATAATGCCCCTTTTACTATAGCACATCACTATCACATAGTCTTAACTCACAAACTGTTGAGTATGCTCAAATCAACCTTACAATTGATTTACTCCCCCATTCAATTCAGCTTTAGCGCTGATTATGAAACACACACATCATAAATTTTAGCTCTCACCAGTAACTCATGTATTTACCTTTAGACTCTGAAAGCCTGAAGTATCATGCTAGGACTAGTGGTTGCAGAAGAGAGCTTTTCATTTAGCCTTAGTAGTCCTCTTTCCATTCTTACTCCTGAATAACTCTATTAATTAAACTAGATATCTAGAGTCTTTACTTAGAGGTCTTTACCACTTAGCTATAGTCCTTCATTTGCAATGATATCCAGAAGTTTCCAGTGGAGATTGCCATACACACACACAAACACACACACACACACACATCCAGTTTAATGCGTGGTTGACAGTGACACGCAAGCTATCCCTAATGGTATAGTGGGGCCTGGGCTTACAGGAATGCAGCACCAGCACTGCTTTTATTAGCAGGGACGCTAATGTCTCACACATCACTCAGTCAGAATTCCTTGTTCTTTCTGAGCTTAATTACACTCCTCAGAGCAGCTGGTGGGGTGGAGTGAACATCCCCAGCAATAATATCTTGCTCTAGGAATGTTGCAGGCGCCCAACTGGTCTGGGAGTCTGATGAATTCCCCCACGTCTGCCTTCCTGGATGCAGCTGACTGGATAGTGTGTTTGCGAGCCTACACTTTGAGTGCCCATGTGGCTCAACAAGTGCCCAGCAAATGTTCGCCCTTGTCCAGAGCCTCCATTGCTGTGTACAATGGAGGCTCTGGAATTTATGCCACCATTCATGCAATGGGGAAAATATTTAATTTCTGGAGCCTCCATTGTTGCATACAATGGAGGCTCCAGGTGAGGGTGGATGGGTTCATGACATCATTGGATGCCTGCCAAATCTTTAAAAAGCTCACACAGCACCACAGGTGATTGCGGGGCAAACATCCAACAGGTCGAATAGGGGTGAGTCCATCCATCCCTGATTGCTCCTTATTAAAATACAAAGTATTTGATGATGAGCTGGTCCTAAATGAGGAATTCATAGCCACTAAATAAGAATTAAGACCTATTACAAATGACCTGTTCCGAGCAGATGAAAACTCCTAGAACTAGTTTGTTTATATGGATCATCACAGCTGCTTCCAGTTTTGAGCTTTCCTTGGGTGTGTGGCTGTCATGAAGAGCACCTGCACTTCAAACTGTACCACTCCACAAGTGCAAATCCCTACCAGATATCTCTCAGATTCCAAATTAGACCAGAAGTGGGCTTTATTCATAACAATCTTACCAGGAAATAAGCATTTACTGGGGCCAGATGTACTGCTCATGTTCTGCATAGAGAAGATCCTTTGTTGTGTGCCTAGCATCTCCATGATTTCTGGCAGCAGGTCTAGCAAAGGCCTGTGCCTGACACTTTAGATAACTTCTGCTAATACGAGTAGATGGTTCTGAGCAGTGGAGGTTGGTGTCTCCGATTTTGGTGGGGCTGTAAAACCATTCTGAGTTTTAGTCAGAACCAGCCAGAAATCTAAAGGAGCTATCCCAGGTTCTGAACCTATTTTGGGATCGGGTTCAGCCACCAGCCTACACAGGTACTGAGTAGATGGTATGTCTTTGTAAGTGTAAGGCAATTTAATATTTTGAAGAAAATCAACCCCCCATTTGCCCATCAGTTTAATTGGTTTTGCATAATTATCAAATTTAGTGGAAATGGCATAATTGTACTAAATTGTACTAATAATTCAATTTTAATGTAATTTGATTTGATTATTGTAAGTTGACTAGAACTGATATAGATTAAGTGGGATATAAATGTCTAAGAACATCAATAAACTACATGTGGGTTTTTAAGTTCACTGCTGAAAGGGGATATTGGTTGGATTCACATTGTATGAAAGAATGCTAATTATCTGGCACATTGCTGAAATTCAGCAGTTAAAAACACCATATTTAAAAAATATTTCCTAGGCTACGTAATAGTCTATAAAATTAAATACAGCTTTAATTAAGGAGGTTTATCAGGGGCTTTCATAGTTGCTGTAGTAACACTTTTCTACCCACTGGTATAATTCCATGAGGAATAACTTGTACTGAACAGCCTATCATAATAATAATAATAACAACAACTTGAAGTTACAGAGATAGTCTTTCACAGTGCTTGCAAAAATGAAAATCCTTACTGAAGCAAATCTCTCATAGATACAATTCATCCCAGAGTGGGATTATTACTAAAATAATCCTCAAAAGCTTTTTTTTATATATAAGAGGATTTCATGAGAAGGAAGAAAAGCAGGAAGGAGGAGACATTTTGCTCGATTCTCAGCAACATGCACAACTCATTTGGTTATCGTTGCTATTATTAGTAGTGGTAGTAGTAGTAGTAGCAGTAGTAGTAGTAGTAGCAGTAGCAGTATATACTGCTCAATTATCTAACCCAGATTCCAGAGTGGTGAACATAGGTATAAACTTTAAAACAAAGAAGATTCAAAGAACAAATTAAAATTGTTTAATTTAAAAACAAAGGAACCAGAAAAGCAGTGGTCAGTCAGTTAAGGAAGGCTTCTCGAAATAGGATTGTTTTCAGGAGGCACTGGGAGCAGCTTAGTGTTAGTGCCTGCCTGACCTCCAGGGGCAGGGAGTTCCATAGAGAAAGGGACACTACACTAAAGGCTCTTCTCCAGGTGGATTCTAATCAGGCCACAGATCCATGTGGAACCACAAAGAGTGTGCCCTCCAATGACCTCAGTGATTGGGCAGGTTGGTAAGGCAGAAGGCGCTCTCTCGGGTATCCTGTTCTCAAGTTGTTTAGGGCTTTGTACACTAGTACCAAAACCTTAAATCTGGCCCAGTAGCCAATAGGTAGCCAGTGCAATTACCTCAGCAAAGAGATATATGCTGAAAAGAGGCAGCTCCCGACAACAGCTGAGCTGCTGCGTTCTGCACTAGCTTCAGCTTCCAGAGCAACTTTAAGGGCAGCCCTACTGCAGTAATCCAGTTTTGAGGTTACTAATGCTCATACCACTATGGCCAAGCTATCCCTGTCCAGAAGAGCCCTTGCCTGTGAGCCAGCTGAAGCTGGTAAAAGGCATTCCAAGCCATTGCAGTCACTTGGGCCTCTAGAGACAATGATGGATCCAAGAATACCCCCCAAACTATGAACCTGATCTTCCAGAACAGGCAATGAGCCTATTTCCCAGACTCAGGAATCACTTATCCACAGGGCTTCCGTCTTGCCAGATTCAGCTTCAGTTCATTGGCTCTCAACCAACCCATTACTGAGTTAAGTTTAGGCACTGATCTAGGACTTGCACAGCATCTTCTGATTCAGATGACACAGGGAGATAGACCTATAATTTAGGGATGGGCAACCCCCTCCCCAAAACACACCTGTATTTATCCTATTGAAAGACTCTAAGAGAGGAATCCTAAGGCCCTTAGACAGTGTCTGGAGGACAAAGGATTTTTCAGATTCCTGGATCTAAGGCTGGTAACAGTGCTCTGACCTCGGACCCAGGAGTCTGAGTCCCTCCACCTCATAGCCAGCATGATGAGAACCCCACTGGCTGCCTGTCTAAGGTCACAAAGGTGATCTCAGAGAGGATAGAAAGGGGGTGTTTCCATGGGTGGGGAGGGGAGAGGACTGGGGAAGGGGGGACATGAGGTATCCCAAACTTCCACAGTTTCCTACCCTCCCTGACACCTCAGCGAGATGGGCTAAAATGGCTGAAATGTAGAGTGGGAAGAGTGTGGAGGCCAGAGGCGAAGATCACTTCCATCCTTCTCCTTCAGAGACTGACAGGAAACTCAATAGGAATGTACCCTCAGCTTTCCTAGAAATTCTTCAGATGTTTTATTTAAGCAGGAAGTTCCAATTAATCTCAAATTCCACTTGAGGCAGAATTTTACACAAGAAATTTTACACAACTTCTGTAAACCCTTTGATCTGCCTTTGGGTGTCTTGCCCAAACTGGAGCCTCCACATTTGTCTTGCATTTCATTTTAATTGAAATTTGATGCCAATTGTAGCTTTGGCCCTCTATCCTATTGTTGTAGCTAACTGCCATGAAGCCACGATGCTTTCTCTGAATGGTTATTGCAGGTGGCTCACTAACAGAGCCATAATCTAATGTTTTAAACATCATAGATCTTCTGGACTTACCCATGTCTGCGAAAAGTAGAGTGGAAAGTGTCCCTGGGTATGTCAAATGGCATTGAATGTAGTGCTTGTCTTGACAATGGCACATTGGTGCTGCGAGTCCCTAAAACCCTGTGGTTTCACTCCTGTGGGTTGCGCCACGTTATCCTCATGCCAAGGAGTGAGCACGAGGTTTATATGGATCATCGGGGGAATGGGAGCCAACACAAACACCTCCGTAGTTGCCCATCCCTCCCTGGCTTTTTCCCCATTACCTTGCAGGGATTGAAGCCAAGGGAATGGAGAACACCCCCCCCCCCCCAGTAAAAGGGAGACTCTTCTCCCCACACCAGAGGCAGTGTGGGGGCATTCTGTGGCCATCCGGCTCACTTGCCCTCCCCCTCCCCCCTGCCCGGGTGGACAGTAACCAATCAGGAGTCATCCTCCACCCAGCCATACCTTTGTCTCACTCTGGAGTGGTGATGGACGGCAGATGTGCCACCCTCAGAGAAAAAAGTCAGAACAAATCCTTGGCTGCTCTACTTTGGAGCCTTGGGGAAAAGCCCAGGGATGGCTCTGCAAGTGTCTGCTGTGTTGCGTAAGCACCACAGCACCACTGTGGAACCACCCTGGGGCTTTTCCCATGTATAGAAGGCTCCGTAGTGATGATAAAATGCTTCCATCAGGCATAGTATATTACAATCTTTGCTTCATTTCCAAAGCAGCCATGTGAGACCTTCACATACTACTTTATTAGGGTCAGGTGATATTGCTTTTCTTTCAGGCCAGTTGAAGGAAGAAGAAAAAAAGGAGTCCATAGTGATTCTTATCTCCTCAGATGGGTGTTATTTGTACTTTCAGTGAATAGGCAAGTTTAGTGATGGTTCTGTAAGTGCTATGCATGACCCCTGAACCATCAAAAATCCCACAGAGCCCCACCCTTGGCTCCTATTCCTGGATCTTCCCTGGGTGTTCCAGAAGGCTTCAGTGTTGGGGAGCTTCATTTGGGGTAATTCTCCATTTACCATTCATGAATGCAACACATAAGCATGTGATTGAACATGTCAGTAGTGAGTGAACACTCTGGATATAAAAATAGATCATCCAGCATTGTGTCGCAAACCATAGCTTGAAATTCTGCTGTCACTTTGTGTACTATCTAATATCAATGATCTATACCACCAATTTGGTCTTACAGTACAATCCAGTACATGTTACGATGAATTCCATAGGGCGTACCAGGTAAGTGGGCATATAACGTCAGCCTAAAACTTTGTTTGCATAGAATTTTGGTATCCATGATAATATGTGATACATTTCATTAGGCCCCATGCAAAGCCACTTATTTTGCAATCCAACTATCAGGTCAATCAAGGTTTTATATAGTATATTTTGTAAATTGTGGGGAAGATATAACAGAAAGAGAGAGAGAATGAGAATTAACAGGCCTCATTTCTGAGACCCAAACATCTGGCAGGTGCCAAAATGTCATTGGTTCCTGCAATTACTATTCTTTCCTATGTTCTGAATCATCACTTTTTAAACATATATTACAGTTAAAAATGGCTCTTCTATTTTAAATACATTATTTTCTCAGTTCCCAAAACACTTTACATCTTGAAAGTTGCCAACATGTCTAAACCTAGTGTAGTGATCACCATTCACCACAAATGAAACGAATGCATCAGCTGATCTATAAATTATACTGACTGAAAGTATGTTAACACTCATGGTCTTATAGGCCCCTTCCAGCTCTACTATTGGACTCGATGGCCTTATAGGCCCCTTCCAACTCAACTAATCTATGATTTTCACTATGCCTTTCAGAGGCTTACAGTTTAATAGTAATAATCCAACACAACTAAATCCTTCACAAAATAATATATATGCTCCTCCACCATCAAAATGTGACTCAGCGATATGCAAAACCATTACCATATCATTTTTTTCCTGGCAATTTGGCTATAGCTCCAATGTTGTTTTATGCTTTTTGCTAAAATCACCATCAGGTGATTTGACACATCACTTTTGCACGATGACTGAAGATATGCAATACTCTGAGAAATGGCAGTAAAATTTCTAAATTATTTTAAGTGCTCTCATTACCCTGTGGACCACCTCACATTGCTCTGCAGATTGCCTTGTTTAAAGAGGCAATGACGACAGTCACTTTACAGACAGCTTTGTGCAGCAATATGTGGAGTGTGATTGAGCCTCCCTCTCTTGTCAAGTGAGAGGAGAGGAGCATAAGAAAAGCCGCATTGGATCAGAATGAAGGCCTACATAATCCAGCACTGTCAGTGCAGTGCTGACAGAGGCCAAGCAGACGTCTATGTGAAGTCCATGAGCAGCAGATGAGCACAAAAGCATTGTATTCCCCAACAACTAGCATTCATAGCCATCATGACTTGTCTTGCGCCCCATATTGCTGTCAATTGCCTCCCTTAAAATGGCAACTCAGCCCTCCCGTTACTGTCAGTAAATGCTTTACTAAGAGAGGAAAAAGAGGTAGTTACTATTTTGGAGCAAAGTATGACCTCCCCCACCCCTAGGAAAGTACTGCTATTTTAGAATAAACTCTGGAACCCCAAAAGTCGCCTTTTGCTGTAAGCTGACATAGTCACACCAGAATCCTGTGTTGAGGTAAAAGTTAGGCATGTGTGAATCAGCAAAAACTAAGCTTGCCAAAGTTACCTAAATTTCATCTCAAAGTTTGTTCCAACTCAAGTCCATATAAATTTGCAAGCTTTGTTTTTTTTTCTTTTCACATGAAAATTCATGCATAGTTTCATGCATATTTTTCCAAATGTATGTATCAATTGTGCACATCTCTAAAATATATAGACATCAATTGTGCACATCTCTAAAATATATAGACAGTCTCCTCTCATTAATTAAAGCATATTTGTGGGCATTTTTCAAAAGTATGCATTTTTTTCATGTACATTTTGCAAATGCACGCATGCTGTTGAATACCTTTCTTTATATTGTAAGCTTGGAAACATACAGACCTCAAGCTCAGATTGCATCCACAACTGTGTTTGGCCTGGAAGTTGCAAACTGGATAAATCCTGATAAAAAATGAACTGAAACCAATTTCTCATACATCCCTAATGGAGGTGTATAGCAAAGGATCTATTGGGCTCCTTTTAGTTGTTCTAGTATGCAATACTGAGCATATTATTTCAATAGTTTTGAATATCTAGGTTGGCACTTGATGAGGTATATCAGTGGTCACAGTTGCAAATGAAAGTAACTGGATCTGAAAAGGATGTTGCGAAGTGATCAGGTATCAATGAGTAGAGAAAGCTCCCCATTGATTTTATGACGCTTAAAGAGAAAACCCTTGAATTCCTCTATCACCTCCCTATCAATTATGGCTTTCCCTTCCTCTTTATTTCAGTGGAGAAGTATTTCCCACACATAAATAATTGGCTAGCACAGTGTTTTCCTTTGATGCTAGCTTTTTATATCTCCTTGACATTCAGCAATTTTGGGATAACCAAAGAACCGCAAGAAAAGGAACACCCAGGAAGGTCTCAGGCAGCTGTTGAGGAATCTTTTCAGTTGCTGTAGAAGCTTTATAGAAGTGAAGATTACACAGAGATGATATTATGTGACTGGCTGATGATACACCATGGGAGTTTTGATCTATACTTTTTCACTCTCTGGATAGTTATGTTACAGTGATTATTTACCTTTTTTATCCTCATTTACAGTGATTATATCAAGCTTATATTTTGTCATAATAATGTGTGTATGTGTGTGTATAATAGTGTTGTGCTGAATTCTGCCCCCTATCTTGGGGATTTTGCTTCTCTTCTTGTTAAAGAAGCATTGCAGGAAGGGGGAGATTTCAAATACTTTTTTCCTTGGGGAGTGCCTATAACTTTGTCATTTGTAAAGTTACACACATGAAACTTTGCCACATTGTAGGCGGTACCTTGGGACCTATGTGTGTAAAATTTCAGAAACGTAGGTGCTTGTATTGTGTGGCAATTAATTTTTGAAACAATGAGGGATTCATTGGACAGCACTTGCCCATAGGGATTCATTGGACAGTACTTGCCCATAGGGATTCATTGGACAGTACTTTCCTATAGGAAATCATTGGAAAGCACTTGCCCATAGAAAATCATTGGAAAGCACTTGCCCATTGAGAAATACAGTTATGCCTCCCACTTTTTTATTTTTGAAGATACAAACAGGAAACTTGGGCACATTGTAGACTGGTTAGGGATAGTTATCTGTGAGAAATTTCAGAAAGATTGGTGCATGCGTTTTGTGGCAATTAATTTTTTAATAAATACCCAGGAATGCCTATAACTTTGTCATTTTTAAAGTTACATACATGAAACTTTGCCACATTGTAGGTGGTACCTTGGGACCTATGTGTGTAAAATTTCAAAAACGTAGGTGCTTGCCTTGTATGGCAATTAATTTTAGAAAAATGGGTAGTAGTGGGGTAAATACATTTACGCCTCCCATTTTTTTATTTTTAAAGATACAAACAGGAAACATGGGCACATTACAGGGAACACTTCACTTGATATGTGTGTACCACCTACAATGTGGCAAAGTTTCATGTTTGTAACTTTAAAAATGACAAAGTTATAGGCATTTCTGGGTATTTATTAAACAATTAATTGCCACAAAACGCATGCACCAATCTTTCTGAAATTTCTCACAGATAACTATCCCTAACCAGTGTATAATGTGCCCAAGTTTCATCCTTCTATCTTTAAAAATGAAAAAGTTATAGGCGTTTGTGTAAAACAATACTTGGCTATGGGAAAAAGCATTCAAAATGGCGTCCGATCCGGATCGGACCTCGTCGGATCGGATCGGATCGGAGGTTGATCGGATCGGATCGGATCGGATCGGATTTTCCCGATTTTGGGGCGGATCGGATTCGGATCGTGGATCGGATCCGATCCGATGCACACCCCTAATAAAAATGCCCCCAGCATGAAACTCTTTACAGACTGGCTTCTCCAACCTAGCAGCAGTGCTTAAACTCCCATGAAACCATGTGACTTTGCCCTCTCTGACAGTCATTCAGGAAGAACTCTTTGCAAAGAGTCCGAGGCTGCTGAGAACAAGAACAAATGGAACTTTTGGAGCTTTAGGAAAACGTTTAGCTTGCTTGCTCTGTGTTGCTGCAAGGAAGAACATAAGACCCATTTGTTCTTGCTTTGCAGAGAAGCTTTTGCAGCCCAGGATTGCTTCCTGAATGCCTGTAGGAAAGGCCAAAGTCACATGGCCTCCTGGTAGCTCAGAAAGAGCTGCTGGGCTGGAGGAATCTTGAGCTGCTCAAAGAGCAGGAGGTGTTTTTTAAAGTAAAAAATAGAAGGAAAATAGAAAGAAGACTCATTTCCAAAAGAAAAGAAAAAGACTCATCAGCCATCATTTATGCTTAAAAAGGTAAAAGGAAATCCTCCTACCCAAAAAGAAAGTTATTTGAAAATTTCACCTCCCCAGCCTCTTTTCCCAGAGTTTTTATTTCATGCCCCCCCCCCCACAAAATGCCAAGAAATGGAAGAATTGAAATATTTGGCACATCACCAATATGTAACGCTTGTGGCACCTTTATGAAATACAAATACAAGTTTAGGATTTTTAAAAAAAAATAAATTCAGACAATGATTTTGAGCACTCCTGTATTTTCACTAGTTCTGCATATGTTCTCTGTGTCATGGTGGATGCAAGCATTAGGATGGCCAGTTCCAGATCTCAGCCCCAACAAATAAGAGCTGTTTTCTTATCATCTTCTGATATTTTACTCTAGGGATGCAGCCATAGACTACTCTCTCATCAGCTCTGTCTTGGGCTGGAAGTCTAAGTGTTTAACTATACCAGCCCCAGCTCGTGCCCTTCAGATATGTTGGACTACAACTCCCAGAATCCCCAGCCAGCATCGTTGTCATAGTCCAGAATACCAGGAGGACACCAGCTGGGGGAAAGGCTGCCTTATACATTCTCCTGTGGTACTCAAAAGATACATGGAAGAGTTTTAGCAAGAACTTGTGGGCATTGTCTCCACTGCCCATTGGTATCATTTTGGAGGAACCTTAGGCATTATCTTTAATTCTCACTTCTCACTTGTGGCTGACAATTCACTGAGGAACTGAAATGAAGGTCATGATGAAGACAGGGGCCCAAGCATGGGGCTGGGGGTAGGTGGGTTAAGATCTGGATTGTTTCACCTCCACTTATTCTAGAGTACAAATGCAAAGAAGACATAGCTGCTGGACACATATCTTAAGTCATGTCTATTTTGGCCCAAAGAATGTTTCTATGGTGAGGCTCATCAAGGGGGGAAATTACGTGACCATGGTGGGAGAGACCAACATTTGCTGTAGCATCTCCAAAGTCCAAGTTTCCTTTCCTATGCTCTATTCATTCCCTAAATTATTGAATCCTTTTTGCCTGCAGCTTAGAAAGTTGGATATGAGATTTGCCCCTTGCGTTATGCGTGGGTTTTTACTGTGTTATGTGTGATGTCAACATGTGATCAGGACATGGCTCCATTCTCCTCCCTCTTAGCCACCTTTGGGTCATGTTTCTCTCAGCCTTCCTTGAACCCATTTACAAGCTCCAAATGCATGAACTCACAACAGTGATTCTGCCACCTACTCAGCTCCTCTTTGTATGCCATGATAGGTCATCCTGTCATTTAATGAACATCACATTACATCTGTATGAATAGGTAATACAATATGCAGTTTGGAGCTCTGACTTAAGCTTAACAGCTGTTTGTTTAAAGTTTTTGCTTACACTGGAAAAATCTGGAATCATCAAGAGCCAGATGTATAAAACAAAAATTGAATAATGTCTATACCAGAACATACCAAGAATCCCTATTGGTCAGACACCTGTGAGATTATAAGATAAACACATAGCTGTCTGTGAACATATCTTCCCAGTCAAAGGAGACTGAAAGACAAGGGGCCTTCTTTAAAGCAAAAATGTCTGTTTGCTGCAGGCAAGTATTGTATTTTTCAACTGATTACTTATGTAGCCAACACTTGCTTCCTAATAATACACCCTTGAATCCTCTACAGATAGATGCACATATTCTAAATTAGTGCTAAACCTGAAAAGGATTGGTAATAATCAGAAGTATCCTCATCTTTTGGGGTGTCTAGGAAATGTAAGAGTTCTAAATATTGACATTTGGGCAGGTTGTATGGTGTATCTCAGGAAGGGGAGCTTGGCAGATGAGAAAGGCACAGGGAACTGAATGGCAAAAGGAAAGCACTGGAGGATATTGACCACAAAGAATATAATATATTACACTGAATATCTGGAAATAAGGTGAATGTCACAATACACAGATGAATACTGACATGCCAGTACTAGCTGCCCTGAGAGCATTTGTGTGCTGTAGGTTCACAGAAAAGAAATCCATAATAAAATAAAATCCAAGACAGCTTTTGTGAATCTTCACCCCCACAACCAAATCAGAGGTGTACAAATGAATGCTGACAGTCACCTCATTGGGGGCATTCAATTGGGTACATACATAAGGTGGGGCATAGCCAGACATTGACACAATTCATCTAGGCTTTTGAGCCTTCACATACAAAACATGCGATTTACCAAATTCTGAACATTCACTGTAAAATAACATTCACTGCATTAGCTAGTGCTGGGCTGAAGGGTCCCCTCCCTTTGTGGAGGTAATTTTGGAAATGGGTGGGGTGAATCCAGGCACTAAATATTTTTGTGATTATCCTGCAGTGGCTGTAGCAGTCTTAGTTATAGGATTGACCACAAGGCCAAGTATCAACCCAGGCCAATATTTTAAGGGACAAGTTTTCAGTTCAAGGAAGTGCAGGCAAATGCAGAAATGATCCAGATAACAGGCACAAGGTCAAGACACAGGCAATCAGCCCAAGATATACAGTCAGGCAAAGCAAGAGTGGTCAAACAGGCAAAGGGTCAAACACAGTTAGGCAGTCCAGTACATACACAATTCAGCAGCAGAATCAAGCAGGAGTCCAAGGTTGTAGCACAGGGGTTCAAGAACAAGACAGGGCCAGGAGGCAAGGCATAAGAAACTAGTAAGACATTATTTCCAACAACCAGATAGCTCTCAGTGCTGGCTTTTATTCACAAAGGCTGCTGAGCCCTACCCAGGCTCAGCTGCTGTCCATCAGAGCTCTCTGGCCAGAGCACTACTCAAAAGGAGACCACTTTTGTTCCTGGGTGTCAGGAGGTGGCTCAGCCTCTGCTCCAGAGTCCCCTCCCCCTGTTAGGGAAGGGCTTGGAGCTATCTCCCCCAAAGACCCAGGCTCCTCCTGATCTGGTGCCAGTGTTTGATGTGGTGTCTCCCTGGTTTCTGGGGACTCTACTTCCTCCTCTGAGGATTCCTCTAGTGTAGGGTGACCAGATAAAATCCAGGTCAGGGCTCATGTAAATTTAACAGTTGTAGAGAAAAGGGAATTTCAGCCAGGGTCATTTGTATGCAATTAGTTCCTGGCAAAATTCCCTCTTCATCACAACAGTTAAAGGTGCATGCACTATACTAGAGTGACCATATACAAAAGAAGGCAGGGCCCCTGCAACTTTAACTGTTGTGATGAAGAGGGAATTTCACCAGGAACTAATTGCATACAAATGACACTGGCTGAAATTCCTTTTCTCTACAACTGTTAAAGTTACATGAGCCCTGACCTGGATTTTATCTGGTCTCCCTAAACTTCTGTCTCTAACGTCTGCTTCAAACAACACCGAGACGGCAATGTGCTTAGGAGACTTCTCAGAGACTTCCAAATTATTGTGCTGCAGTGGCCATAGAGAGGGCTCATGGGAGCTTTTTGTTTTAAAATCCCTATACCAAATGTGGCCATTTCTCTGCCTCTGACTTCTGTGTCTCTCTGGTTACTTCTAAATCCTCTTAACCAAAGATAGCTCTACTCTGGGACTCATAACACTATTCCTGCTGAATCATTTTCATTTGTTTTGCCTTAGAAAGCCATCCTCCTCCCTTGCCTATGTTTGCTGGTGGAAATTGTTTCATTTGTAATTTACAGATAACTTCCTTCTTGGTTCACAGCTTCTGTCCTCTGGATCCAAAATGTTTCCATTCCCCCCCCCCCCCACTTTTCCTGAGCAGGTAAAGAGTCCAGTCTGGCAGAACATGCAAGCCTGCTGCTATTCTCATTATTCTTTATTGCCCTGAATTTAAAATTCTCCAGCAGTGTCCACTACACTAAGCTAATAATCTCTCTGGGTGTGTGTGTTTAGCATAACATTTTAGTATTGGTCTTTGTTAGAGAAATGAATGTATTGGGTTACTCTTGAGACTTAAGTAAAAGGGGACTGTTTATCATCATAAAGTTTCAGAAGGCATAAAAGCACATAGTTCCAATGCACTGTATTGTTTAAACAGAGTCTGTCCTTCACCTGATATAAACAATTGTCTTGAAATAAACGTGTCAGAAGGGAATGTGTGTATCTTCACAGGGTTGTGGAATGCAAAGCAAAATATTAACCAACTGGCAAAAGTTTACCTTATGACCAAAGGGGGGGGGGACATTCTGTTTCCTTTTTTGTTTAACAAAAAAGGGTTACATATTTTTCTTCACTAAATTCTCCTTCTGTGTTCTTGGGGGGGGGGGGTGAGGGGGTGAGAAGTACTTCCTCAAATCCTCTTGTGTGATCCAAATGCTAATGCAGTACCTTCCTCTAAGCCTTTCTTATCAACCTGTTTGCTGAGGAACCCCAGCTGACCGAACGGGATGATGTAATAGACAGGAGGACACGACAGACAGGTCTTTTGAAAAACAGCTGTCAGATTTTACTCTGCCTTAGCCAGAAAGTCAAATAAGGATCAAGGTAACAAGTTCTCACAGTCAGTAGTGCTGGGCACAATAGATCATATTTCATTTTGCATGTGGAAAGCAAACTGCAAGGGATTTCTTTGTATTTAGCTGTAGGGATGAGCCTGAAGCCCAAGCAGAATTGGCCCACTTCAGTCTGGTTCTATAACATAATGCTCTCCTAAAAAGGGGGAGAGGATATAGCAAAGGGAAGCAAGAAGCCTCAGGTTTCTGAATGAAAATTCAGATCGAAAAATTTGGGAGAATGAACAATGTTAAGCTTTTCAAGGACCTCCATTTTCCACCTTGATGCTCATCGCATGTCATTCCCAAATGCAAATGAATTTTCCCCCAAAGAGGAAAAGTGTGCATTTTCAAACAGAAAAAAATGAACATTTTTTTAAAAAAAATATGCACCCAAATGTGTACTCCTCCCCATTATATAAGTGGGAAAATGTGTCCTTTTAAAAAATAAACAAATTGCATTTTAATGTGATTTGGTCCCCTTTTCCTGAAGTAGGGATGGGCAAACTCCCCAAGTCCTCTTCACACTCTGCTCGCCTGACTCCTGCCAGTTGCCCCACCCCAGGCATACAGGGCCAGCCACCAGACAGTCTGCCAGCACCCAGCAAAAACTTGCATCTCTTTTTTTTTTTTGTCCTTGAGCTGCAATTTGCATAAATTCACAGCAGGGAATATTTAAGGAAAACATGATTTGCACAAAATTGCAGCCGTAAATAGCACAATTTGCATTTAAATAATAATAATAATAATAATAATAATAATAATATAATATATCCTGACTTTTTCCCAGGGCAGGGATTCAAGGCGATTTACAAGATTAGAACACTGTGCTACAACCCTAGCTGGTGGTGTGAAATTGTTGGATAATTTTTCCTCTTGTTGTAGAAATTCAGTGAAATTTGTCTGCCTACAAATAGGGTGTTCTTCCATCAAATATTCTGCATCAAATATTTCCTTTCCAAATGCAGTTTGGAAAATGATCTGTGAATTTATTTATCTGATATGGTAATCACAGCCAGTGTCTTTCTAAAACTTGTAATATAAATATAAATGTATGGATGTATGAGAAAATGGTTACAATTGATTTTTTTATCAGAATTTATCTGGTTTGTACCTTCCAGAATTGAACACAGACCCAAATACAACCTGTGGGAAAAAAATCCCTGCATCTCTGAGCTTGCAATGCAATTTGTGGAACATTAAAAGTGTGTTCAAAAATGCCTACATTTCAAAAATGTACACAAGAAAATACATACTTTGGGGAAAGTGCTCACAAAATATTTTGACCAATAGTGGAAAATGTGTATATCTCAAAAATGCACACAATTGATGCATATGTTTGGGGAAATCTTCATCATCATCATCATAAATTTATTTCTTACCCACCTCTCCCTTTGGATTGAGGCAGGGAACAATATTAGTACAACAATACAGTATAAATCAAATACATCAAATTAATTAAAAGAGCATATAAAACCAATACAATATCAAAATAACAATCAAGACATCTTAAAATTCTTAGTTTAAAATTCATCTGGGTGGGCCTGCCAGAAGAGGCTAGGCTAGTCTTTATAGCTGTCTTAAACTCAAAGAGAGAGTTAAGTTGATGAATCTCCTCTGGCAGGACATTCCACAGTCTGGGGGCAGCAGAGGCTGCCTCTACAAGAGGCATTTAAAGCTCTTTCAAGGCGCATTAAAAAATTTACCTCTACAAGAACGGAGCGCAAATTAGGCGTAGAGGCGCGCTATCCCTCCGATTATGCACATTATCGAATGCGCGTTAAACAGCAAGTTTTATTTTGCTCTGCCCGTTAAAGCGCATTTTGAGTATGTGAACAAGCGCTTATGCACATTAACTACTTGTAAAGTGCATTTTGGTCATCCGTTAATGCGCTTCGCCGCCTCTCGGCGCCTCTCGTGCAGAGGTATTAGGCGTAAATGCGCTTCAGCGATTATGCGCATAATCGCCTAACCAGGCGCAAAAGCGAATCCTTGTAGAGGGGACCTGAAGAAAAGGTCCTCACAAACAAAGCTTGCAATCTGATATGGACAGTTTGGAATGAGCTTCAAGAACCATGAGTTTTCCTGATCTGCACATCCTACATAAATGTAACTAGTTTCTTATCATGGATAAGATTTCCCATGCCTGATATAGAAGAGAGAATTTTGGCAAGTGAAGATTATCCTTGTCGTAGTTCTTCAATATTGACACAAATGCTAAAATTCTCTTTTTATGCCATTGTAAAAGGCACAGGAGCTGCTATCTGCATCACATCCACCAACCTAATTAAAGCTAGGATCCTAAAACATTACAATCTCATGTTTACCATCAGTTTTGTGGCTATATATGACTGAAAACTAAATATCCCATTCACAAATATCTACTTATGCTATTCTTTTATTTCCAACGTAATATGCATGTTTGGTCAGTGAGTCTAATTATATGAAATCCTGCTTAATGAATCACTTATAAGTGCTTCTATTTGCCACATTTCACACTGACAAAAGGAGATTAAAATTTGCAAAAACTGTATAATGAAGTGTTAAACCCATATACTCTGAAGGCATATGCAGCTCAGAAAAATGCTTTAAATAGCACAATTTCCCTGGGCATGACACTAATTGCTTGCTGTTGTGGCTGGCTGGATGTTCGGTTTTATTCAAAAGAACACAATTATGAAAATGAAACATGCAGTCTGCATTTGCAAAAAAAAAAAAAAAAACGTGCACTCCCATTTTCTGCAGATTGTAGAAGTTCGTTTGAATTCCTATTCACTTTTAGAAGTAACATGAATGAAACAAATGGAAATCATGCCATCTTTCATTCATGTTTTAAAAAAGAAACATGTGCTTCTAGCTTTACATAGAAAACCCTTGCATAGAAAACGTAGTTGCTACTGAGTCCTGCTATTGCAGAATTTTTTAATCAGTCAGCCCATTGGTCGAAATTCATGTATTCATAATACTTAAGTAGCAAGCTTGAATCACTGTCTTACAAATTAATTAGTTTTGGTTAGATTGCAAGCCTCAGTACAAGTATAATATGCATCTAAATTATGCCATTTCTGTGCATGCACTGGACTGACTGGTTTATCCTTTTTCTTTCAGAAGGAATGTGATAATGACACTTTAACCTTTTAGTGAAAGGTTGGCATTTGCACCCTTTCTACAAACCAATCATGTTCAACATATGTTATATTCACCCGCATATGCCAATCCAAATCTCTCTCCTCCATATATCGATTCAGGATGTCAAGTAAATATTAAGTAGAAAAGCCATCAGAAACAACCAATCAGGATGGGGTACATAATATGGCGAGGCTTGACATCATAATGCATATGCGATTCCAAACTACAGCTCCCAGGATGCAGTTTGATATTGCACATACATAAAAACCCATATACCTGGAATGGGATCTCAGATTAAAGGAGAACTCTTGTCTGAGATTACTTAGTTGAATTCATTACCTTTTGAGGGAATAACAGATTCATATGGGGGTAAGTTCACCATAACTAGTGCAGACCAACGAGTCAATATAGCACATGTGAAGTGATGTTTAGCTTATATAAGACCTAAAGCTGCACCCCCAATGCAGACCTCCAGAGTAGATCTACACTAGTGCTTTTTATTGGTATTGAAGGCACTGATCATTGTTGGGGCACTTTATGTATTCCATACAATGCTGGGCTGAATCCTGCCCCTATTTTGGGGAACTTTCTCTCTCTCTCTGCAAAAGAGGCATTGTTTTTGCTGCCTCTTTTGCAGGGAGGGGAGAATTTTCTCCTTGGGGAGAGGGCCAGGATTTCCACATACCCTTTTTTAAAAGTGTAGCCAGTTGCTGAGTTGGCTTTTTCCTATTTTTTTAGTTTTTCAAAAAATACCACCCTTCCCTTGGCATTTGGAGGATCCCAGCAGTTCTTAGTGAACTGTGACCTCATCCTCTCAAAAAAAAAAAAAAAACCCACTCAGGAAGAACTCCTGGGCTCCTGAAAATGTGGGGGGTGTTTTGAAAAAAAGAAAAGAAAGAAGACACCTCAACAATTGTCTAATTTAAAAAGGTATGTGGAAACCCTGTCCCCTCCCCAGGAGAAAATTCTCTGAAATTCTCACCTCTCCCAGCCTATTTTGTTGAATTTTCATCCCGCCTCCCCCGCCCCCCAACGAAATGCTGAAAATGGAATGGTCAAAATTTTCAGGCCAGCACTAATTCCACATACTGCTTTTGTAGCACTATTTCCTACTTTTTATTCCATATTATCCAAAATACCCCAACAGATGTCATTGTGGGTGCTACAAGGTATAAATGCACAAGAAGGATACAGCATCACCAGATTGGGATTGTAGCGATATGACACGTGGTGTAGATCTGGCCCAGGACAAAACATGAATCCACATGTTTGACCTGTGTGTGCTTGCCTCCCTCTGAGGTGGTTGCAAAGGGTCTGCAGAGATATAGATCTGCTGAGGCTAGACAGGGCAATGGCATTCATAAGCTTATAGTGGCCTATACAATACAAAGGGAATTGCATGTTTTGCTCTTTTGCAGCTGTGTCTGTAATTGTAGCCATGCTTTGAGCAAAGTTGTTCAAGTCAGAAACATGTAGACATTTTTAATTTATTATTAAAGCTCAACATTGGACATTGAATCAGGAAAACTGGGAAATGTTTTAATGACAAAAATCACAAAAAGCAATCAATTTGGTACCAGCTATGTTGGTACTAAACTTTATCCTTTTTTTTGTCAAAATGCCAAGGTCTTAAATGTAATTGCCATCAAGAGGAGTATAATCGGTGACAGAGTGTACTAGCAAATTAAAACTTTTCATTTTGCCTCTCAGGAAAATGAATGGAAAACACAAGTACAAACAATAAATTGCTTATATAAGCTTTAACAATTGCTAAAGCAGTAAGATCTCATTTGAAATAATAATTTCTCTCTCTATCTTCAGTTGTAATTTTGGATTTTTCAGAACACTTACTAATCCTTTGAAAAGCTAAATATGCCAGCAGACATCATAAATAGGCAACGTCTTAATTTTAGTGTTCACTTTCTTCTGTTCAATCTTTCTCTTGTATATACCTTTGAGCAATCTTTTTGTTCTACATGGGATATACATTTCAAATGTTTTCTTTTTAAATACTTGTTCTGATCATCTAGCACAAAGCACCAAACAGCTCGTTTACTTAGAAAATGGCATATCTTTCTCTCTATAAAGTTGCTCATGGGGCCTTATTGATTTGTTCAATGCTGGTCTTGAATTTGATAAGGTATGTCCAGAACAGGCTGGAAACTGTCATTTGTTGAACATGACCCAGCTCACCATTCTATGGACATTCAAGACCTGGGGTGGGATCCAGAGTTAGACATAAGCAAACTCTCCCTTCCTCTTCCTCTCTGCGACATCCCGCCACCTCCAGGAAAATACTACACCAAGGATCAGGTGAACTTGTTGAATGGACTGAGGTGTGGTGCAGTTGGGAAAGGGATGATTCCCAAAAATTAGGCAGAGGCACTTTCTGTCACCAGAGCCTTTCGGATCCGATCCAGTGCACATCCCTACTGTAAATGTACATTTGACAGGGAATGTGTGCACTGGGCGGGGAGGGGGGGAAAGATTTGCATATTTTTGCAAGAGCAAGTTTGTACAAATTCAGGAA
Source organism: Anniella stebbinsi (assembly GCA_029215795.1). NCBI lineage: Eukaryota > Metazoa > Chordata > Lepidosauria > Squamata > Anniellidae > Anniella > Anniella stebbinsi. The sequence goes on along the minus strand of JARDYH010000003.1, from coordinate 49,657,946 downwards.
ATTGGGGGAAAAATCCAATTCCATCAATGAGCGGACGATGGAACTGAAGTCACTTGACAATCTGTAAAATGCAGATGGAATTGATTTTACAAAATCTGCACACCCCTACTTGACAGTGAGACTTCTGCTTCCTTGTACTAAACAAGTTGTATTTTGAAGGGCAGAAGACGGCTGGTAAAGCATTGTTGCTAAGGCCCTGATGTGGAGTCACTTTGTTTTTCCTTTCTTGCTAATCTCCCTATCCTGCCATATACAAAATGTTCCTGCAAGCCAGGTAACGATTTCTCCATCCAACAACATTGTTGCAGTAATGATGTAGCAGAAGTTATGTTGCATTCTTATTCTATGTCCCATTGTATTATCCTATGACAAGCCATAATGTGTGTGTGCTCTACCGTGTGTGTAATCACGCTGTGTCCTCATGCACAGCAACCTTTTGTCCCCGTGGACAGCATTGCTAGAGATCTATATAAGTCAAGCTAACAAACAATAAACAAGCTTCCTGCCTAGAACATCTCGGTGTGTGTGTCTTCACTCCATCATCTGGCGCCCGAACCAGGGACCTCTCCGCCCACTCACTACGCTCGGCACGAGCTTCAGGTGCACCTCTCATCCTTCGGGACCTCGGTGAGTATGGGCGTCTCGCTGTCAGTGGCACAGCAGAGACATGCAGACGAATTAGCATTCTTGCTAAAGAGAATTGGGCACAGTGTTCCTTCTTCAGTTATCACACGACTAGTCAGTACACTTAAGGAACAATGTCCATGGTACCCAGAGAATGGATCTTTGGTTTTAAGCGATTGGGAATGTATAGGGCGGCTGCTTCACACAGAGCCTTGTGCTCCTGTTGAAATCTTACATGTGTGGCATTTATGCCTTCAAGCAGTCGACCTCTACGGGTCCAAAACCGCTTTACCTGCACATCCTTCTCCTGTTTCTTACACACACACACCTACCCTCCAATCCTCTGCTTCACTAACTCACCCTTCAGCTCCCAGTGCCCCTCCTCCTCCTCCTGTTGCTTCAGTTTCTGCTTCAGATTCTTTACCCCTATCTGAGCTCCAGTGCATGGTGCAGAAGTGTAAGCAGGATCCTACTTTGACTGCAGAAGAGTCAGGAGACCTGCTTGAAATCTGTCCTGCCACTTACACTCAAATTAATCAAGATCAAGAAGTCAACAACTGGGAATCAATGCAAGATACAGGTGACGTACCAACTCAGAGTGTTTTGCCACAAGCTACATTGCCTGCTGCTAGTCTATGTGCTGTAACTGCTTTTGCAAAAGTTCCAGCTGCCAGTCAACTGCCTAAGAGCTTTGCTAAAATTCCACAACGCGCTGTTAACGGTTTGCAAGCTGCCCCAGACAAAAAGAAAGCTACAGTTCCACTTTCCATTTCTCCAATAAGCTCTCCGCTTTTGCAGCTTCAGATTCCTCCACTTATCACTCAAACTCTGCTTGTCACTCAAACTTTGCCACCACCCCATTCATTCCTGTCTCTCAGTCCCCAGCAGCCACGGTCAGTGGTGCGGGGCGTGACTTAATCATTGCATTTTTGCTGTCCTTTGGAAGTATTTCTTGATCCCTATCCAGGTGACCGGTCTGTTTGGTTAAATCCTTCCTTGATCATCTGCCAGCAACAAACTTTTTCCCATTGTTCCAGGTATAGTTGATTCTAATTACACAAGTGTCTTAAAACTGTAAGTCTAAATGTTCTTCCTTTAATGCCTGACTCTAACCTTTAGGTTCAACATACGCAATAGATATTTGCTATTCATGGTCATAATGCCACATTGTATTATGAACATCTGTTAACTGCCAAGCCAAGTAGCTTTTTTCCCTACTGCCTTTGTTACCCCAGACATTGTTGTAGCGATATTTTTGAGTGACTAAAATCACTCCAGCTATGTGCTTCTGCTGCCATGCCACTTTGTATGGCTGGCATAGAACTGTTAAAATCCTTGCTGTTGTAAGTAATTATTCTGCTTGCATTGAAAAATTTTGGTTATAAGAGAATTATAACTCTTCCTATCCTTTACATTTATACAACTTTTCCTATGTTCCAGCAAATTATACAGCTATGGCTGATAGTATCTGTAGTAGATAGCAGATTCAAGACCCTAATTTATGGTTTTTCTTCAATAACACAGCCACTAATTATCACTTAGGCGCATATCAATGTGCTGCTTTAAGTTACCTCACTTTGCCTGTATAAGTTGCTCATTCAGTAGCGCTTTAAGACCTCATCACTTTACATACAGTTATTATTATTGATTCACAACTCTCTGATTTGTCTGATGGGTCTCGAGCTGTTCTAAGAGCCATCACTAACACTTCATCCTTAAGATCCTACCTTAGAATCATTGTATAAGAAAATAGACACTGTATTCTTAGATTAACAAGTTGTTTAGATAAACTGTTAATGCTATTGCCAATATATTGTACGTGATCTGCAACTTGAAATCATTGAACTACATTGAAATCAATGCAAAATTGTTTTGCAATAGACTATCAATTAGGTCAAACTATTGAAGATCATTTGTCTAGTTTAGCATGCTTCGTTCAAAACAATGTTCATACACAATTCTCTGTGTTTTCTTAGTTAACAAACTGGCTTTCTAATTTTACATATCTCAGACAGCTATTTTTCTATGTCATTTGTGAAATAGCTATTATAGAATCCTTAGGTTGCCTTGCTCAATGTATCCCTTCACTGTTAAAGTTGGTAAAAAATTGCTTTACCTGTATTTCATATTCTACACACAAACCACCTCCTTATTGACTTAAAAACAGAATAAAGAAGAAATCAGATGAAAGAGCTATCTTGAGAAAAAGTATTGTAGGGCATACCCTGGTGCTTTCTCACAACTGGATCTTTCTATCTGTTATCTCTTTTTCGCTACACGCAAAATGTCCTAGCTACATACAGGCTGTTCTAGCTTCAGCTTGCCAGCATCAGGCTAGGAACAAATGTTGCAGTAATGATGTAGTGTCTTATTCTGAAGTCTATTGTTTTGCTCTATAACAATCTCCTTGTATTAATCAAATTCACAAAACTTCTTCTTAAATTTAATTAAGGGAAAGAGATGAGATGAAGGGCAGAACACGGCTGGTAAAGCATTGTTGCTAAGGCCCTGATGTGGAGTCACTTTGTTTTTCCTTTCTTGCTAATCTCCCTATCCTGCCATATACAAAATGTTCCTGCAAGCCAGGTAACGATTTCTCCATCCAACAACATTGTTGCAGTAATGATGTAGCAGAAGTTATGTTGCATTCTTATTCTATGTCCCATTGTATTATCCTATGACAAGCCATAATGTGTGTGTGCTCTACCGTGTGTGTAATCACGCTGTGTCCTCATGCACAGCAACCTTTTGTCCCCGTGGACAGCATTGCTAGAGATCTATATAAGTCAAGCTAACAAACAATAAACAAGCTTCCTGCCTAGAACATCTCGGTGTGTGTGTCTTCACTCCTTCAGTATTTTTCTGAGGAGCCCAAACTACCAAATGCTATCCCATCAGGTGAAGAGCTTAAGCATTGGGAGCAACCATCAAGATGCTTATTCCATATTATTAAACTGTTTATATGTATTGCATAGATAGTACAAAAATGTCCTTGGGGGCAGTCTCTAACATATATAGAACCTAGGCTCTTTGGCTGTCTATAGGTCAGCAGTCTCCAGTATGGTCCAAGAAGTGACAAGAAAGCCTATGACACTGGTGCATTGTGTTCTGTGTGTTCAGGAAGGAAGCTGTTGTATAGGAATCATCTGTTAAAATGCCTGGGAGAAAAGAAGAGTTTTGACCTGGCACCAAAAAGATAACAGTGTTGGCGCCAGGCGGGCCCCATCGGGGAGATAATTCCATAATTGGGGGGCCATCACAGAGAAGGCCCTTTCCCTTGTTGCAGTCCTCCAAGCTTCCCTTGGAGTAGGCACCTGGAGGAGAACCTTTGATGTTGAGCGTAGTGTATAGGTACGTTCATGTCGTGAGAGGCGTTCCGTCACATATTGTGGTTCCAAGCCATGTAAGGCTTTATAGGTTAAAACAAGCACCTTGAATCAGGCTTGGAAACATACAGGCAGACAATGCAAGTGGGCCAGAATCGGTTTATATGTTCGAACCTTATGGTCCCTGTTACCAGTCTGGGTGCTGCATTTTGCACAAGCTGCAGCTTCTGAACCATCTTCAAAGTCAATCCCACGTAGAGTGCATTGCAGTAATCTAACTTGGAGGTTACCAGAGCATGGATAACTGAAGCCAGGTTATCCCTGTCCAGATAGGAGCATAGCTGGGCCACCAGCTGAAGTTGGTAGAAGGCACTCCGTGCCACCGAGGCCACCTGAGCCTCAAGTGACAGAGATGCTTCTAGGAGAACCCCCAAGCTATGAACCTGCTCCTTCAGAGGGAGTGCAACTCCATCCAGAACAAGTTGAACACCCTCCATCCGGTCAAAAGACCCCCCCCCCCCCCAACTAACAGCATCTTAGTCTTGTCTGGATTGAGTTTTTGTTTATTAGCCCTCATCCAGTCCATTGTCGTGGCTAAGCACCGGTTCAGCACATCTACAGCCCCACCTGATGAAGATGAAAAGGAGAAGTAGAACTGCATGTCATCAGAGTACTGATGACAATGCACTCCAAAACTCCAGATGACCGCAACCAACGGTTTTATGTAGATGTTGAACAACATGGGGGACATGACTGACCCCTGCAGAACCCCATACCGGAGAATCCACAGGGCCGAGCAATGTCCCCCAAGCACAACCTTCTGGAGCCGACCAGTCAAGTAGGAGCAGAAACACTGCAATTCAGTGCCTCCCACTCCTAACTCAACCAGTCATGCCAGAAGGATATCATGGTCGATGGTATCGAAAGCTGCTGAGAGATCAAGGAGAATCAACAGAGCCACACTCCCCCTGTCCTTCTCCCGACATAGGTCATCATACAGGGTGACCAAGGCTGTTTCCGTTTCAAAACCAGGCCTGAAACCTGACTGAAATGGATCCAGATAATCAGCCTCATCCAAGAGTGTCAGGAGCTGGCCCGCAACCACCCACTCAAGGATTCTAGACAGTGCCCCATGCATTTCTGTTAAAAATCTTAGGGATGATGGCAGCCCTTAAACAAGAAGTGGGGAGGGGAATTATTTCATGGAAGAGACACAAGCTAACAAGGATTTGGTGCTACTTTCAGCACTTTTGTGTCATAGTTGCCAATCCTGTGCCAATCCTCTTATTTAGTTTGGACTATTAGTGGTTATCCCAAGGATCAGCAATCCTCATAGGGACTGTGGGTTTTGAGTTGGGCAAGGGATGGATGAATCTGTCATTTGAAACTCCTGACCATGTTTCAGTTTTCCAAGCTGAAGTTCAGTTCATCCCAAACTTTAAGAATTTTTCTAATCTTCTGTTCAGTTTGTCTCAAATGTCCAGATTTTTCACAAAACTTTACATGGGAAATTGTACACATTAGGTAAGTTCACATTAAAATATGGTCTGAAAGTATTTCTCCCCCAGGCCTATTTCAGAATAAGTGGTACTCACAAACACTTCTGCCAGGAAGCATCCTTAGGAGGAACTAAGCATGTAGCTGGTCAGGGTATGGCTACTGAAAACAGTAGGCCTATTTCTTCTCATCTGACCTCATTACACTTTGTAAGGGAAACACATGGTGGGATGTCATACTTGTAATGTGCATTTCCTCACCACCCTTCCAGAAACAGGTGATAGATTGCAGAAGGGATGAAGAAAAGGACAGAGTGATGCCACATTACTACACAGGATGGTCAGACCACCAGACCAGTACTGCATATCCTGGGTGGCAATGGCTTTCTAGGGTTTCCCGGAAAGATCCTTCCCCTCATTAGCTTCTAATGGAGCTGAGCTGTCTGGGATAGGGATGGATAACTGTATTTCAGTTACACTTCCTCCCTTATGTGAATCTTTGAAATCTCAAGTTTTGCTCCCTGCACATGAAGAAATTTGTGAATTTTGGTAAGCTCTTATCAAAAATATCTGAAATGAAATTCTCACCCATATGCACCAGCCATATTCAATAAGTACATCTACACCCAGCCTGGAGAGATGTTCCTGCCTGACATGTAGCTGTTAACGATGAGCAACAGCGCATCAGAAAAGAGTTGGCCTAATTAAGCACTGAACATGGTGGAACACAGGGATTTAAATCCAGACAGAACTGAGCACTCAAAGCCTTGGGCCTAGATGGTATGTATCTGTCAGTTTTGGTTTCTCCCACATGTGTATTTTTTTAAAAGTCTTGAAATCTTTCTGTCCCAAATATTGGCAACATCCAAAATCAAACTGAAATGAAATTCTCACCCATCCCTAGACATGGATGGAACCTGGGACCTCCTGCATGGAAAGCATAGTTTCTACCACAAGCTGTGGTCCATACTTAAGTGATTAGTAGGGGTGTGCACGGACCCCCCGGATCGGATCGGGACCCGGATCGGGACCTCCAATTTTGTCCCGGACCGGTTTGGACAAAATCGGAGGCCCCCCGGACCGGATCGAGTCCGATCCCGATCCAAAAATCGGAAATTTTTGGATCGGCCGCCATTTTTTCCCCCATAGACTTGCATTGCAATGCAAGTCTATGAGGAAAAAATGGCGGCGGGTGGGTAAGGGGGGGCCTAACTCCCTCCCCCCCCCGGGGCCGTCCGCTGTGGACGGCCCCGGCAGGTAAACCCCCTCCCCCGCGCTCCCTACCCCCCCTGGGGCCGCCTGCTTCCATCCGCTGGCGCCCGCGGGCGCCAGCGGATAGAAGCGGACGGCTCCGGGGGGGGGTAAGCCCCCTTCCCCGCCACTTACCTTCTCGGCACGTCCGGCGCCGGCGGCTACTACCAGCGGGCTCCGCGGCCTACTCTCGAGTAGCGCGCTGGGTGATGACATCACCCGGCGCGCCACCCTGGAGCAGGCCGCGGAGCCTGCTGGTAGTAGTAGGCGCCGGCGCCGGACGGGAGCCGCCGGGCCGGGCAGGTAAGGGCCCCCCTCCCCCCTCCCCCCTCCGCGCGCCCCCTCCTCCCCTCCACGCACCCCCTCCTTACCTTTCCGGCCCGGCGGCTCCCGTCCGGCGCCGGCGCCTACTACTTCCAGCAGGCTCCGCGGCCTGCTCTAGAGTAGTGCGCCGGGTGATGACATCACCCGGCGCGCCATCCTAGAGCAGGCCGCGGAGCCTGCTGGGAATAGTAGGCGCCGGCGCCGGACGGGAGCCGCCGGGCCGGAAAGGTAAGGGCCCCCCTCCCCCCTCCGCGCGCCCCCTCCTCCCCTCCACGCACCCCCTCCTTACCTTTCCGGCCCGGCGGCTCCCGTCCGGTGCCGGCGCCTACTACTACCAGCAGGCTCCGCGGCCTGCTCTAGAGTAGCGCGCAGGGTGATGACATCACCCGGCGCGCCACCCTAGAGCAGGCCGCGGAGCCTGCTGGGAATAGTAGGCGCCGGCGCCGGACGGGAGCCGCCGGGCCGGAAAGGTAAGGGCCCCCCTCCCCCCTCCCCCCTCCGCGCGCCCCCTCCTCCCCTCCACGCACCCCCTCCTTACCTTCCCGGCCCGGTGGCTCCCGTCCGGCGCCGGCGCCTACTACTACCAGCAGGCTCCGCGGCCTGCTCTAGAGTAGCGCGCCGGGTGATGACATCACCCGGCGCGCCACCCTAGAGCAGGCCGCGGAGCCTGCTAGTAGTAGTAGGCGCCGGCGCCGGATGGGAGCCACCGGGCCGAGAAGGTAAGTGCCCCCCTCCTCCCCCCCCCGCTGTCCACTTTCATCGGCGGGCGCCCGCTGGCGCCCGCCAATGGAAGCGGCGGTGGGCGCCAGTGGGCGCCCGCCGATCCGCCGATCCGCCGAACCGGTTCGGAGCTTTTTCGGACCGGTTCGGATTGGATCGGCCGATCCAGCTGTGGGATCGGAAATCGGATAATTTATCCGATTTCCCACTGGACCGGACTCGGATCGTGGATCGGGTCCGATCCAGTGCACATCCCTAGTGATTAGATATTATGGAGGGAGAACAAGGAATTGGATAAGTGGTTGGTTTCTTTCTGTTTTCTTCAGCTTCATCCCATGATGAGTATCACATCTAGTTCCTTCCTTGCACTGACTAGTGATCCATACCATACCACATACCATAAAATCCTGAACCTCAACACATTTCTAAATCTATTTTTCAGTGAGGAATAATGAAAAACCACTTCAGAATTGTACCCCTTGATTATGGCTTCATTAGCTTGCCATGTTCCATTTTGCTTAAAATGCATCAAAGAATAATGAAGCTAAATTATCTTCCGATATCGTTCACAACATCTGCAGGCTTGCTTCAACCTTTGTCCGGAGAACAAAAACCTCTTATGGAAGAATGATGTCTCTGTTCTAATGCATCACCTGTGTCCAAATATGATTTCTATATTTACATTGGTTGGTCATTTTTTATAGCTCTTTCTTGCAACAAAATACAAATAATTTGAGCCATGGAAATGGTGTTCTTTCAGGTTTTTGCCTCATTTACGACCAGGTCATGCTGAGACCTTTAGTAGCAGCTTCTTAATTTGCACACAGCATGAGGTGGGTTTAATACATTCAGGAAGATGGCATTTCAACTCTTTAGTATTCTGGTCACAGCTGCCTTGTTAGTTGTCTTCATTTTATAAAGTTGATCCAACCTCACTTGAAAATATAGATTTGAGAATTGAATGACCCGTTCGATTGCCTAGCACGTCTTTTTGCCATCATTTAAGCCTCCACTTGACCATCATCATTTTAGAAAATAGACTTTTTCTAATCATTAGATTTCAAGCATACATGTGTGTCATGGTGCTATAGTATCATAATGGCAATTGCTATGCTGGAACTCATCAGTCTACAAAAAGTCAATAGTCACTGAGGAATGAATTCTCTTCCTTCTAGTGCTAACCATGCCTATTTAATGAGATGGAGATTTCCATTTGAGACATAAGGCTTACAGCAGAGAACAATATATTCTTATCACAATACCTCACAATTCATTCTCACAACAATGCTGGTCTCCCATATTACTGATGGGGGATAGACTCTGAGAAAAAGTGGGATAGCTAAGACCACCACACTAGACTATGTGGATGGGATTGCAGTGGTGGTTTAGAATTATAATCAGGAAAAAGGTTCCCTTTGACATACATTTTACAGGAAGAGCAGTGCAACAGACCTTCTCAGCCCTTGAATGCTGAATTCAGACTGAAAAAGCATTGTTCTTCTTTTATACTTGGTGCTATAAAATGTGTATACTGTTTTGAAATTATAATCTATTACAGTAGCTTTCCCCAACTTAGTGCCCTCCGGATATTTTGGTCATCAGCTCCTAAAAGCCCTAGCAAAGATGGTCAATAATCAGAAATGCTGGTAGATGTAATCCAAAATATGTGGAGGGCACCATATTGGCAACAGCTGTATTATATGGAAGCATTTCTGTCCTTTGATATTTGTAGATAACCTCATACAACATTAAGAGCAACTTTGAGTCCATAGATATATGGACTGAGACATGTTCTTTGCTGCATTAAAGTGGAGTTTGCTCATGCAATGCTTGTGATTAAGAACTCTTGAAACAGACTGGCCCACTTTAGAGTGATAGGCTGACCATATGAAAAGGAGGACAGGGCTCCTGTAACTTTAACAGTTGTAGAGAAAAGGGAATTTCAGCCAGTGTCATTTGTATGCAATTATTTCCTGGTGAAATTCCCTCTTCATCACAACAGTTAAAGTTGCAGGGACCCTGCCTTCTTTTGTATATGGTCACTCTAGTATAGTGCTTGCAACTTTAACTGTTGTGATGAAGAGGGGATACCATCAGGAACTAATTGCATACAAATGACACTGGCTGAAATTCCCTTTTCTCTACAACTGTTAAAGTTACAGGAGCCCTGTCCTCCTTTTCATATGGTCAGCCTATAGAGTGATGAACATCCAAATAACCTTGCTGTATTAGACTATGGGTCTATCTCAGCCTTCCCCAAGAGAAGGGCCTACTGTTTTCCCACCACCTAAATGAGATCCGATTTAGCAGTCATGGCCAATAAGCATTGATAGACTTAATACTTAATCCTCCATTAATTTGCCTAATATTCCCTTAAAAGTACCTAAGCCAGTGGCAGTCACCACATACCATAGCAGTGAATTCCACAGGTTAATTATGAATTATGTGAAGAGGTTATTACTAGGGATGTGCACTGGATCGGACCCGATCCACGATCCGAGTCCGGTCCAGTGGGAAATCGGATAAATTATCCGATTTCCGATCCCGCAGCTGGATCGGCCGATCCAATCCGAACCGGTCCGAAAAAGCTCCGAACCGGTTCGGCGGATCGGCGGATCGGCGGGCGCCCACTGGCGCCCACCGCCGCTTCCATTGGCGGGCGCCAGCGGGCGCCCGCCGATGAAAGTGGACAGCGGGGGGGGGAGGAGGGGGGCACTTACCTTCTCGGCCCGGTGGCTCCCGTCCGGCGCCGGCGCCTACTACTCCCAGCAGGCTCCGCGGCCTGCTCTAGGATGGCGCGCCGGGTGATGTCATCACCCGGCGCGCTACTCTAGAGCAGGCCGCGGAGCCTGCTGGAAGTAGTAGGCGCCGGCGCCGGACGGGAGCCGCCGGGCCGGAAAGGTAAGGAGGGGGTGCGTGGAGGGGAGGAGGGGGCGCGCGGAGGGGGGAGGGGGGCCCTTACCTTTCCGGCCCGGCGGCTCCCGTCCGGCGCCGGCGCCTACTACTCCCAGCAGGCTCCGCGGCCTGCTCTAGGATGGCGCGCCGGGTGATGTCATCACCCGGCGCGCTACTCTAGAGCAGGCCGCGGAGCCTGCTGGAAGTAGTAGGCGCCGGCGCCGGACGGGAGCCGCCGGGCCGGAAAGGTAAGGAGGGGGTGCGTGGACGGGAGGAGGGGGCGCGCGGAGGGGGGAGGGGGGGCCTTACCTGCCCGGCCCGGCGGCTCCCGTCCGGCGCCGGCGCCTACTACTCCCAGCAGGCTCCGCGGCCTGCTCTAGGATGGCGCGCCGGGTGATGTCATCACCCGGCGCGCTACTCTAGAGCAGGCCGCGGAGCCTGCTGGAAGTAGTAGGCGCCGGCGCCGGACGGGAGCCGCCGGGCCGGAAAGGTAAGGAGGGGGTGCGTGGAGGGGAGGAGGGGGCGCGCGGAGGGGGGAGGGGGGGCCTTACCTGCCCGGCCCGGCGGCTCCCGTCCGGCGCCGGCGCCTACTACTCCCAGCAGGCTCCGCGGCCTGCTCTAGGATGGCGCGCCGGGTGATGTCATCACCCGGCGCGCTACTCGAGAGTAGGCCGCGGAGCCCGCTGGTAGTAGCCGCCGGCGCCGGACGGGCCGAGAAGGTAAGTGGCGGGGAAGGGGGCTTACCCCCCCCCCGGAGCCGTCCGCTTATATCCGCTGGCGCCCGCGGGCGCCAGCGGATGGAAGCAGGCGGCCCCAGGGGAGGTAGGGAGCGCGGGGGAGGGGGTTTACCTGCCGGGGCCGTCCACAGCGGACGGCCCCGGGGGGGGAGGGAGTTAGGCCCCCCCTTACCCACCCGCCGCCATTTTTTCCTCATAGACTTGCATTGCAATGCAAGTCTATGGGGAAAAAAATGGCGGCCGATCCAAAAATGTACGATTTTTGGGTCGGGATCGGACTCGATCCGGTCCGGGGGGCCTCCGATTTTGTCCGAACCGGTCCGGGACAAAATTGGAGGTCCCGATCCGGGTCCCGATCCGATCCGGGGGGTCCGTGCACACCCCTAGTTATTACTTTTGTAATGAATCTACTGTCAATCAATTTATCTACTGTTATAAGGGAAGGAGGGAGGAAATTCTCTGCTTGCTTTGTTCACACCATCTATTATGTTCCTTCACCCATCTTTACTCATTTTTTTTTTAAAAAATCACCCCCCCCAAAAAACCTTGAACTTTCCCTTGTAGGGAAGACGCCCAAGATTTTGAACATTCGGGTTGCTCCTTCCTGCGCTTTTTTCAAACTTTATGATGAGATGGGGTAATTCAAGATTTTATGATTTGAGGAGAGGTGGCTGAAAGTGTACAAATGTATCCACCATAGATTTATATAAATGCATTAAAATACAGATCATTGTAGTTTCAATTCCTTTCCTAAAGTTCCCAAGGATGGAATTTGCCTCTATTGTTTCTTTTTTCTTTCTTCTTTTTTAAGGGTTGGGTGAAAATTTTGTTTCTGTTTGGTTTTGATAAGAATTTACCAAAATTCACAAACTTTTCCATATTCCCATTTGCAAATGTGCATTTGCACTATTGCAGACTTTATTAAGTACTCATTAGTGCTAATACACATTGCGTGAATCCCCCACCCCCCAATTTTTTTTTAAAAAAAACTTATCTGGAAATCCACCAAATCTTTGAGATTTGGAAAAAGCCAGTCCGCTATAGAATCCAGAGGTCAGATTTATAGAAATTTGAACTCATTTGAATTAGTTGTGGATTTGTCCCATATCCCTAATGGCAACACTCACGAATAAGAGGGTCATCAGGCCTGGGGGAATCCTAAGGTTTTCATATGGTGTAGATGAAGCTTTCAAAAGTTTTTCATTTTTTGAATCTTAAATCCAGTTTTTCTGAAACATTGAGAATTTCTCCCATCTTAACTTCAGTTTGTCATTAACTTTGAAACTTTTTTAAAAAAAGTTTGCATAAAATTCATAAGCATGTTTGCGTACATTGCTCCTAAGGCATGCATTTTAGAATGCAGTTTTGCCAAATATTGACGTTGTTGAACATTTTGTACACATTTATTTCATTTATATATTTATTTTGGGAGAAGTCCATTACAAAATTTGGAGAAATGAATTTCAGTTCACAGAGTGGGTAGAAATTGGAAATTCACATTCAAATTCACATTCAAATGCAAAATAAAATAATTTCTCTGCCATCCCTATTAGAGGAATATAAAAACAAAACTTTAGGGAGGGAAATTTAAAGGGAGGTGAACCAAAAGAGCTCTTAGAGGAGGGGACCAGAAAACTGAGAGAGAAAGGGGATAAAATAGAATAAAGTGGCAGGAAATCTGTACAGGAACACTCCACATTGCAACATTTTGTTGCAAACCCCAAGTCTGATCTGCAACTTAACTAGTGAAGGTCAATTCTCAGTGATGGCCTACTGAGTTGTATCCCCATCCTGGTTGGAAAGATTGCATCAGTAATATGATTGTTCTTGATTCCTCATACATCTGAAGATACATTGAGTTTGATGAGACCACCAGGGCCAAAGGGGTCACTTATAGGAAGCTTGCCCTATATCGAGTCAGACTAATGGTCCACGATCTAACTCAGTAACTCTCCAGGGTTTCAGACAAGGATCTTTCTACCTTAACCTGTACAATACCACTTAGCTGCAGCCTTTCCTTTCTCCCAGTACTCTCAAGCCAGTAAATAGTAAGAAGTTTAATTAAGTAATCCTCACTTCAACAGTCCAATGCCACAAGATGCTCATTATTGCCCCTTTTGTGTATGCTTTCCCTTCCACCTGTACTGAACCTGCCAATTGTGACCTATTTTGTGCAAAGGTTTATGCTGAATGTAACCAGTGATCTCTCTCTCTCTCTCTCTCTCTCTCTCTCTCTCTCTCTCACACACACACACACACACACACACACCTAACTTTTCAACCAATCAACATAGATAAAAAGTTCTACTTCTTTCAGTAGTACCCTCCCAAAAAACCTACCTATCCCCATTTGGCAACTAACTAATCCTTTCCATTGGAAGTCAGGCGGACCCAAGGGCTGCCACCTCCAAAAGGAAGCTTCTGGTGAAGACATGTGTACCTTAAATGGCAAGATCATGTGTGAGGAATCCATTTCTCAAGTTTTTCTGATGAAATCTCTCAATCCGGACCACATAGAAATGGACCTGTACATTTTTGAACTTCTGATGCATTCTGTAGAACAGGATAAATGTGTCAGAGGAAATGAGCACATTTAAGAAGCATGCAAAGCAAAATGTGTACATTTTTAAATGCATACAACTATGCTGTAGCCAATGGGTAGATGTCTATAAAATATATATAGAACTGAAAACTGTGCACACACAACAATGCAAAAATAGAAGTCTGTAACTTTTTTGCCATTTAAAAACAACTCTGCAAGGAAGCAATGCAGAATGAACTGGTGGTAGGGGAAAAGAGAGGAACTCTGCCAAATTGGACTTGACAATTGTGCCCACTTCTACCCATCCGGCAGTGCTAACTACATGTTTCTGTGCCTTCATCCCTCTAGGGAGGGAAGACAAAACTTCCTCCTACCACATATGAGGTGGGCTACGCAGTGTGATCACACAGTTTCTTCTTTGTGTGTTGTTCTTGATTTACATGGCATGCTTTTAAAATATTGAATACATCCCAGTAAACTAGCATGTGTTTGTACATGCCTTGAGGTTATTTCCCTTCTGTGGTGTTTTGGGAATAAACATTCCTCTTTTGGGGATCTCTGTGTTGTAATTCTATGCACACGTGCCATTTGATTTTTCTAAGTAAGTAGTACTAGTCGTAAAATGTAGTATAAATAGCATAATATTTACTGCTCTTTTTTATTATTATATAGTTTTTATTAATTTCCACAAAACAAACATACACATAATACACAATATAACAAACTACCTCCCTCGACTCCCCCGTGCACCCCCCCGAGACCTTCTCATAATCATTCTTCCTCCTTCCAAAATTTTAACGATTCTTCTGACGGCATTTGTCCCTTTCCCGATCTTAAGACATATTCCAAAAAGGGAGTCCATATTTCTCCAAAGTCACTCTTACTGGACATTCCCCTCTTTATTTTCATTTTACATGTCAACATATCATTCAGTGCTAAATCCCAAATTTCTTTATACCAATCTTCTATTATATAACTTCGTTGCCCTTTCCAATTTTTAGCAATCATTATTCTAACGGGTGCCAGGAGGTTGTTTACCAATTCTCTATTAATTATATGCTTATTCCTACTATCCCATATTGCTAGTAGAGCTAACTTTGGGTTTAATTCCAATTTACTTCCAATTATATCACTTATTTCTTTAAAAACCCTTTCCCAAAATTTTTGTACTTGTTCACAGCTCCACCACATATGAAAATAGGTCCCAACCTCCTGACAACCCCTCCAACAATTCTTAGACACTTTTTTATCGATCTGGTGAAATCTTACAGGTGTTAGATACCATCTCCAAACTGTCTTATAGTAATTCTCCTTAATTCTAATCGACAATAACTTTAACATTCTTACATTCCATATCCTCCCCCAATTATCCTCATTGATTTTTTCCCTTACATCTTCTTCCCATACCTCTTTTATAACCTTAAGTGAGTCCTGAAATTCCTCCTCTATTAATATTTTATATATCTCACTAGTCAATCCTTTCTTAGCTCCTACTTCTTCTTTTTTCCCTATTAATTCAATTAAATCTTCAAATCTAGTGTTAATTCTACATTTCTTATTTTTCATCCTCCATTCCTGTGTCCATTTTACCAATTGCAAACACTTAAACCAAGCTATCTTTTGACCTTTAAACAAATCTTTAATATGCTCACTATCCTTCATCTTTTCCATCCAATTCCTTAGCTTAATTATATCTTGTTCTTTCAGTCTCGCTTCTATCTCTGGTTTTAATACTTTTGGGAAGTTTCCCACTACAACAACTGGGGCGAGCGGAGAATCCCCTGGTATCAACTTCCCTCTATACTTCTCCCATATCATTAATATATTTTCCAACAATGGGTTGTCCAGTACCTTCAATTCTTTCTTTTGCATTTTAGTAAAAAATATATTTCGCAATTTACATTCTATGTCTACTGTTTGCGGTTCCAACCATTCCAGATCTTCCTCCCCTAAAATGCCATTAATAACATATCTTAACTGATTAGCAATATAATAATTCTTAATATTCTTAACTGCTCTTAAGGGCCAATTCTTTGTTTACCAACGGTGAGCTCGTAAGATCTCTGAAACTGTTAAGCCTGGGACAGTACTGTAAATAAAGTAGATATGCAAATAAACAGTAGATTTTCATGACCAAATCCATAATGTTTAATGAATTACTGTGAATTTGAAGCATTTTATGAGGAACTGGAAACAAAAAATAATGGAGTGTTTATCCACATTTAACCTAACAAATAAGGTTTAAAACATTTGATATGTATGGAGTGAATTCTTGGTTACTTATAGATTATGGGACTTTTGGGAAGCTTTGAATGTTCACTAAAAGTGTTAATAAAATTGCATGTTTGGTTACATTTCTGGAGGACTGATTTTAAAACTGAAAAATGCTACTTTCTTTGGAAAGGTTCTGTGAAACAGGAGAGGGTAGAACTGCCAGTTTCAACAATCCATGTAACAATCCAAGCAGTTATCTAGTTGTTATGAAGTTTGCGAATAGAGTTTGACAAAATAAATCTCTCTCTGAAGTACAACGAGGGGAGGGAGGGGAGGACCAGGTGGCTGTAGTGAGAAGCAGGTGTCAAATTATCTCTAGATTTGAACTTACAATGAATAATTCAAAAGAATCTTCTTTTGGCAGATGCCCAAACCACCAACTATCTGCTCTCTGTGGGTTGTGCATTTTCAATAGATAGCCCAGACTAGGAGAAATATGCTGTGATATTTATGAAGTGTTGCTTTGTATTCATGTCAGAATAGATTGTTTTGTGCCACATAACAGTTGGTGAGTCCATCTTTGTGAGCAATAGTAAGCAGAGCAAGATGCCAAGTGCCCACTCCCATATAAAGCAGACAAACAATGATTTACTGTTGCTTTCACACCTTTCCGTCCATAGCCTTCTGGTCTTCCTGAATGCACCAAGCTGGGAAATAAATGCTGGACTAAATGAGCCCTGGGTGTAGTTCTGGAGTGGCCAACTGGTGGCCCTCCAGAAGTTTTGGCCCACAACTCCCTTTATCCCTGACAATTGGCCATGATGCCTGTGGCTGATGGGAGTTATAGGCCAAAACACCTGAAGGGACACAAGTTGCCCACCCCTTGTCTAGTCTCAGACTACTTTTCTTATTTTTTTTTAGCTCTAATGTCTACTTTTGGTGTTCAGAAAGCAAAAGAACAACCTCTTGAAGGGGTGGAGAGTTTCCACTCCATCCTTCCCCAACCTGAGTCCATTCCTGTTTTGTAGTACAAATCCCATTATTGCTGACCATTGACCATGTTAGCTGAGGCTGATGGGAGTTGGAATCCAAAACTTCTGAAGGGATCTAGGTTGGAGGAGGCAATGAGCTAATCTACACTACTGCTTTAAAACAGTTTATAACAGTTTTAAACCGGTTAATAATGGTCAACCAGTTTAAAACTGTTATAAACCATTTTAAAGCAGTAGTGTAGATAGGCTCTCTGTGAAAAGGATGGAGCATGAAGAGAAGGATAGAATTTGAGGCAATGAAGCAGAAGTGTAGCCACAGCAACATCACATCCATCTTGTGACAGAACAGGACTGTCCTACTCAGACAGGTTAGGGTGAAGTAGCATTGCCTGATGATGATTTGGTGTTGGTGGGATGGATTTTGTAGGATGCGTGTGGATAGAGGTGCCATCTGGGAGCAGAGTTTGCAGCAGGCAATTTAATCTCTGTACTCACCTTTCTACTGTAGTGTGGCAGCAATGGTCATGTAAGGGCCAATTAGGAATCTTTTGCCCATCAACCAGATTAGCACTGGGAGATGGGCTTTTTGTCAACTCTGCACTGTTCATCTTGAGGACTTGGCAATTAATACTAGGATGATGTCTAAGCAAATAGGAGAGTTAGTCATGCAGAAAATAAACAATTATGATTACGAATAATGGTGAATATTAAGAGATACTTTTGATTCAGGGATTTGTGGGCAGGGAAAGGAATCCCTGAGATGCTCTATGAATCCCCTCAAGCATTATTTCACTGCTTGAAGAAATCATCTAAACCCACCTGCCCCACTCCAGGTTTCAAGCTATTGAAAGCCTTAAACTTTCCTAGGTGCTCAATTCAAGGTGCTGGTTCTTACTTTGAAGGCTTAAAGGTAAAAGCAAGCACCTTTATTTGAGCACCTAGGAGGTCATGTACAAGTATCAGTAACTATATAACTGACTTGTGAATCTATTTTTATTTTCCACATGTAGGAGGAAATGGCAGCAGGTTTCTCAAGTGCATCCTTTCTAAGACACATAGAAAAGGATAAAGGGTGAGGGTTATGCATTACAACTTTTACCTTGCTCTATCCTTTCCTGTCAGTAATAAAAAAAAATCCTTTTCATTTTGTCTGAAGGGAAAAAGCAGTATTGAAATGACAGCCTTATTACTAATTTGATTATGAATAGGTGGCAAGTTCTTTAAACTATCTAGACATATGAATAACCTTGAAGACTAAAAGGACATTGTCAACAGCAGTTTAACACTTTCCCTACATTACTTCAATTCTCCTTATTCATTTTTTTATTCCATTAAATGCTCCAGATCAAAAATACACAAACAATTTTAATGACCTTATGATATACATCTGTGGTTCTCCCCTCCTGCCTGTCCACCTGCCCCCAGAAGAAGGATTCCAAGGGTCAGTATGCTATATCAATCACAGGGCATGGGAGGAGACACAGAAGCTGAAAAAACAGAATTGCTTTTAATGCTGCCTAGGCAGACACAGAAAGCTTTTTACACCCAAGCCTGCTGAGCCCCACCCAGAGCTCAGCTGCAGTACATTAGAGCTCTATGGTCAGAGCCTGGCTCCTGAGGAGTCCTTCAATGCAGTCATGTCTTCTTCCAGGGCCCCCTCCACAAGAATGCGCCTTTGCGCCTGGTTCCGCGATTATGCGCATTATCGCGGAGGCGCATTTACTCCTAATCCCTCTGCACGGGAGGCGGCGAGAAGCGGCGAAGCGCATTAAAAGATGCCCAAAAAGCGCTTTCCAGGTAGTTAATGCGCATAATCGCTTGTTCACACAGCGAAAATGCGCTTTAACGGCAGGAGCAAAATAAAAGTCGCTATTTAACGCGCGTTCGAAAATGCGCATTATCGGGGAGATAACGCGCCTGTACGCCCGTTTTGCGCTCCGCTCGTGTGTAGGTAAAATTTATAATGAGCCTTCAAGGCTCATTAAACGCCCCGTGTGGAGGAGGCCCAGGACCCCTCTTAAGGTGACAACACTCTCTGAAAATTGGTGGGGGTTATTCAGCCCCTGTTTTGAAGCAAAGTTCCTCTCTTCCTGTAGGGATGGAGCCATGGTCCTCTCCTCCAAGGGCCCAGGCTTCCCTAAATCTTCTGATATAGAAGATTCAATGGCATCATCCATCTCTGGCAGCTCTAGCTTCTGGATGGAGGAGTCCTTCAGCAGGGGTATGACACCATAACAGATTTACCCCAAGCAGGGTGGGGAGGGTTTTCCACACCCTAATTTACAGTGGCCAATTCATAAAGTTATTTACAGGAACCTCATATCTAAAACAATATTTCTCTGTCCTTACAACATGTTTCTGTAATTCCTTACAATGTTTGAGGGTTTTTTAAAAATATAAGATCATTGTGCCTCGCTGGAACAGAACAAAAGTTCATCTAGTTTAGCATTCTATTTCTAACAATGGCCAATCAGATTCCGCTGAAAAGTACACAAAGAGGACATAAAGGAAACTGTGTGTGATATTAATTTGTGGGATTCACTGCCACAAAGTCTGTTGATTGCTTCTGAGCTTAACTGGCTTTAGAAGAAGATTAAACAAATCCAAGGAGGATACTATCAGTGACTACTAGTCATGATAGTTATATCCAGGTGCACAGGCAGCATGCTACTTAATAACAGCTGCCGCGAGGAAGAGCAGGAGAAGGGGTTTGACTTCATGTTCTGTTTGTGGCCATCCCACAGGCATCTGGCTGGCAATTGTAAGCAACAGGATGCTAAACTGGATATACTAGGGTGACCAGATAAAATCTAGGTCAGGGCTCATGTAACTTTAACAGTTGTAGAGAAAAGGGAATTTCAGCCAGTATCATTTGTATGTAATTAGTTCCTAGTGAAATTCCCTCTTCATCACAACAGTTAAAGTTGCAGGGGCCCTGCCTTCTTTTGTATATGGTCACTCTAGTATAGTGCCTGCAACTTTAACTGTTGTGATGAAGAGGGAACTTCACCAGGGACTAATTGCATACAAATGACACTGGCTGAAATTCCCTTTTCTCTACAACTGTTAAAGTTACAGGAGCCCTGACCTGGATTTTATCTGGTCACCCTAGATATACCATCATTTTGATTTAGCAGGACTCTTCTTATGTTCTTATAGGTCTCTCCTGATGTTGTTCCCCAGCAAAGTACTCTACTCATGTTTGTCACATAAATAAATAAATAAATACTGTTGTTGTTTTTTAATTTCCAAATTTGTATGTCAATTCTCAGGGCATGATCCAATCAAGGCAGCTCACATTAAAAAAAACACAAAAAACTAAAGCACACACTTAAAACAGCAACAGTTAAAACAATACAGAGCACTATACAAATTAATTAAAAGCAGCTTGAAATAATAAGTCTTCAAGTTCTGCTTAAAAGACAGTCAAGTAGGTCCATCTGTATCTTTCTCTTAAAAGAATTCCACAAATGGGGCAACCACTGAAAAGACACTGTTTCTAGTTATTAATAGTAGGCCTAGAAGTCCAATTTTAAAGCCCTGGTTCATAGGTGTGCAGCACGTCGTTTTTCAGAGAACCTGGTCCCAAACCATTTAGGGACATACTAAAAGGAAGGACACCGAATGGCCATTGAAATGCATTGGGTCATTCCGAATGGCCATAGGAAAGCATTGGAGAATCTTAGGGATCATCTACAAATAAAAATACTCAAATGGGATGAACATTTATTTTTCATACAAAACAACACAGAATCAAAATACAAACTAACAGAGTTGTTATGGGAAAGAACTATGACTCCCCAACATAGTGGTTTCTAGGGATCATCTCCAAATACAAAAAGAAAACAGAATGCAATAAACAGAGGGTAAAGACAGTTTTATACAATGCTTCCTTAGCACCGGTTTTAAAGCACCCACATACGTGGAGGAGGGTTTGCCAAAAACTGCCAACGGTTATTTCCGTATTTCCATCTGCCCCCACCCCACCCCCACCAGCACCCAGTCCTTATGATAGGCCTGTATTTCCGAATGGCAATAGGAATACAGGGAAATGTTACTACAAGACCCTCAAGAAACAATGAGAGCAGTAAAAATGATTGTGGGGTTCAAATTAGTACCCCAAGCATCCAAAGAGTCTCTCCTTGATGCATGCTCTGTTGGACAGGCCCCATGCTTGTGCACGGCTACAATACCATGTAAAACTTAGAATGGCTCTAGCAAAGGATTAGGCAGTGACAAGCACCCCCCATAGAAGAGCGGGAACCCCCAAACTTCTCAAAGAGGTTCACATTAGCACCTAAGCATCCTATCAGTGCCTACCTGAGCTATGATCCTTCGGATTGGCCCCCTCTTTGCGCACAGCTACATCACGTGTTCTTCCGAATGGCCGTAAGAAAGCATTGGGCTATTGCGAAAACCCCACCAAAAAAAGCAGGAGACCCCAAACTGCTCAGGGAGGTTCGAAATACAACCCTAAGCATCCTGTCAGTGTCTACCGGAGGTATGATCCTTCGGATCGGATCCTCCCTGCGCACGGCTACATCTGGTATTCTTCAGAATGGCCATAGAAAAGCATACGGCTATTACAAGTACCCCACAGAATAGGGCAGCAGATCCCAAACTGCTCATGGAGGTTCAAATTAGTACCCTAACCATCCTGTCAGTGTTTACCTGAAGTATGATGCTTCAGATCGGCCCCCTCCCTGCGCACTGCCATATATATGGCGTTCTTCCGAATGGCCATAGGAAAGCATTGGGCTGTTACAAGCACCCCACAGAAAAGAACAGTGGACCCCAAACTGCTCAAGGAGGTTCATATTAGTACCCTACTCATCCGATCAGTGTTTACCTGAAGTATGATTCTTCAGATTGGCCTCCTCCTCGCGCACTGCCACATATCAGGTGTTATTCAGAATGGCCATAGGAAAGCATGGGCTATCACAAGTACCCCACAGAAAAGAACAGGGGACACCAAACTGCTCATGGAAGTTCAGATTAGTACCCTAACCATCCAATCAGTGTCTACTTGAAGTATGATCCTTCAGATTGGCCTCCTCCTCACGCACGGCCACATGTCCGGCATTCTTCCGAATGCCCATAGGAAAGCATTGGGCTTTTGCAAATACCCCACAGGTAAGAACAGGAGACGCCAAACTGCTCATGGAGGTTCATATTAGTACCGTAGAACTCCTATCAGTGTCTACCAGAGGTATGCTCCTTCGGTTCAGCCCCCTCGCCTGAGCACTGCCACATATCAGGCGTTGTTCCGAATGGTCATAGGAAAGCATAGGGCTATCACAAATATCCCACAGAAAAGAGCAGGAGAATCCAAACTGCTCATGGAGGTTCATATTAGTACCCTACCCATCCTGTCAGTGTTTACTTGAAGTATGATGCTTCAGATCGGCCCCCTCCCTGCGCACTGCCATATATATGGCGTTCTTCCGAATGGCCATAGGAAAGCATTGGGCTGTTACAAGTACCACACAGAAAAGAACAGGGGACCCCAAACTGCTCAAGGAGGTTCAAATTAGTACCGTAACCATCCAATCAGTGTCTACCTGAAGTATGATCCTTCAGATTGGCCTCCTCCTCGCGCACGGCCACATGTCAGGTGTTTTTCAGAATGGCCATAGGAAAGCATTGGGCTATCATAAGTACCCCACAGAAAAGAACAGGGGACCCCAAACTGCTCATGGAGGTTCATATTAGTACCCCACTCATCTGATCAGTGTCTACCTGAAGTATGATCCTTCAGATTGGCCCCCTTCTCGCGCGCGACCACATATCATGTGTTCTTCCGAATGGCCTTAGGAAAGCATAGGGCTATTCCAAGTACCCCACAGAATAGGGCAGCACATCCCAAACTGCTCATGGCGGTTCAAATTAGTACCCTAACCATCCGGTCAGTGTTTACCTGAAGTATGATGCTTCAGATTGGCCCCCTCCTCGCGCACGGCCACATATCAGGTGTTATTCAGAATGGCCATAGGAAAGCATTGGGCTGTTACAAGTACCCCACAGAAAAGAACAGGGGACCCAAAACTGCTCATGGAGGTTCAAATTAGTACCCTAACCATCCGATCAGTGTCTACCTGAAGTATGATCCTTCAGATTGGCCTCCTCCTCGCACACGGCCACATGTCCGGCATTCTTCCGAATGCCCATAGGAAAGCATTGGGCTTTTGCAAATACCCCACAGGAAAGAACAGGAGACCCCAAACTGCTCATGGAGGTTCAAATTAGTACCGTTGAACTCCTATCAGTGTCTACCAGAGGTATGCTCCTTCGCATCAACCCCCTCCCCTGAGCACTGTCACATATCAGGCGTTGTTCCGAATGGCCATAGGAAAGCATTGGGCTATCACAAATATCCCACAGAAAAGAGCAGGAGACCCCAAACTGCTCATGGAGGTTCATATTAGTACCCTACCCATCCTGTCAGTGTTTACCTGAAGTATGATCCTTCAGATTGGCCGCTTCCTCACGCACAGCCACATATTAGGTGTTATTCAGAATGGCCATAGGAAAGCATAGGGCTATCACAAGTACCCCACAGAATAGGGCAGCAGATCCCAAACTGCTCATGGAGGTTCAAATTAGTACCCTAACCATCCTGTCAGTGTTTACCTGAAGTATGATGCTTCAGATCGGCCCCCTCCCTGCGCACTGCCACATATATGGCGTTCTTCCGAATGACCATAAGAAAGCATTGGGCTATTGCGAAAACCCTTCAAAAAAAAGCAGGAGACCCCAAACTGCTCAGGGAGTTTCAAAATACAACCCTAAGCATCCCATCAGTGTCTACCAGAGGTATGAGCCTTTGGATCGGACCCTTCCCTGCGCACGGCTACATCTGGTATTCTTCCGAATGGCCATAGAAAAGCATAGGGCTATTCCAAGTACCCCACAGAATAGGGCAGCGGATCCCAAACTGCTCATGGAGGTTCAAATTAGTACCCTAACCATCCTGTCAGTGTTCAACTGAAGTATGATGCTTCAGATCGGCCCCCTCCCTGAGCACTGCAACATATATGGCGTTCTTCCAAATGGCCATAGGAAAGCATTGGGCTTTTGCAAATACCCCACAGGAAAGAGCAGGGCTACCCCAAATACCCCACAGAAAAGAGCGGGATCCCTCAAGCTGTTTAGTGAGGTTTACATTAGTACCCTAAGCATCCTGTCAGCCACATGAGTCGGTGTCTTTCTGAATAGCCATAGAAAAAAATTGTGTTGTGCTAGGCAGCCCCTCACAAAACAGCAGTTGCCCAGAAAAAGCTCATGGAGGTTTATGCTAAGACCCTAAGCATCTTATCAGTTTCTTCTAGATGCTTGCTCCATGGAGTGTCCCACACCGTGTGCATGGCCATAAGATTACTTGTCATTCAGAAAGCATTAGGAAAGCACACCCATCACGGAGTTAATAGCCTTAACAGCCCAGGAGTTCCTCCATGGTGCATGCTGCATTGTAGTGGCCGGGCACAAGGAGGAAGCCATTCCGATTTGACTCATGGGCATTAGGATTCTATAGAATTTGTGTTCTTGTGTTCTGGAGGATGCTGTCCTGTCCCCAATACTGAAGTAAGATTCAACTGCCAGCACACTTGGCTTTTGTACATGGAAGTTGAAGGGTTGCTGTCTTGATATTCTCCTCAGGCTGTAAAATGTGTCAAGCCTGCCCTGGGCTTTGACATCCACAAAAGTATTTCTGGAGATCAAACTGCTTTTGTGTGGCATTCAGTATGATTATTTTGTATGATTGTAGAGGCATTCAAGAGGCAGCTGGACAGGTAGATTCCTGCTTTGAGCAGGGGGTTGGATGGCCTTATAGGCCCCTTCCAACTCTACTATTCTATGATTCTATGATTCTATAATAGGTGGTGACATTCAAAGAACATTCAGACTAGAACAATAATCAAAAGGGTTGAAAAACTGATTTTAAGAAATGTAGGATCTGCAGCGGATCGGATCCTATCCACGATCTGAATTCGATATGTCCAAAAATTGGATAAAAATGATCCGATCTGATCTGAAGGGACCCGATCTGGATCAGGGGGAAATCGGAAAATTGGAGCCATTTTGAATGCTTTTCCCCATAGCCTAGTATTGTGTTACAAAAACACCTATAACCTTTTCATTTTTAAAGATAGAAGGATGAAACCTGGGCACTTTGTAGATGGGTTAGGCATAGTTATCTGTGAGAAAGTTCAGAAAGATTGGTACAGGGATTTTGTGGCAATTAATTTTTTAATAACAAACCAGGAATGCCTATAGCTTTTTCATTTTAAAAGTTCCATGCATGAAACTTTGCCACATTGTAGGTGATATATTGGGACCCATGTGTGCGAAATTTCAGAAACAGAGGTGCTTGCCTTATGTAGCAATTAATTTTAGAAAAATGGGTAGCAGTGGGATAAATACAGTTATGCCTTCAACTTTTTTTATTTTTAAAGATACAAACAGGAAACTTGGGCACATTACAGGTACCACTTTGCTTGATATGTGTGTGAAATTTCATAAAGATAGGTCCAGGCATGTAGTGGCAAGGTATTTTTGAAACAATAAGGAAAGAAACACTTATAACTTTTTTAATTTAAATGTTAGATGTCTGAAAGTTGCTCACTTTCTGGTTGGTTTAGGGTTAATTATCTATCAGAAATTTCCAAAAGATAGGTCCAGGCATTCAGTTGCTATGAATTTTTTAGATTAAAAGTTACAACAACACAGAGTTTTGACAGATAAAAGAGGGAGGGGGAGGGGGGAGGGGGTGCAATTGACAGCCCAAGCCTCTGTGGAAAAACATTTGTAACTTTTAATCTAAAAGTTACAAAATGCTGCCCTATTCTGTGGGGTACTTGTAATAGCCCTATGCTTTCCTATGGCCATTCGGAAGAACACCTGATATGTGACAGTGCTCAGGGGAGGGGGTTGATGCGAAGGAGCATACCTCTATAGACACTGATAGGAGTTCTACGGTACTAATTTGAATAACACCTAATATGTGGCCGTGCGCGAGGAAGCGGCCAATCTGAAGGATCATACTTCAGGTAAACACTGACAGGATGGGTGGGGTACTAATATGAACCTCCATGAGCAGTATAGGGTCTCCTGTTCTTTCCTGTGGGGTATTTGCAAAAGCCCAATGCTTTCCTATGGTCATTCGGAAGAATGCCTGACATGTGGCCGTGCATGAGGAGGGAGCCAATCCGAAGGATTATACTTCAGGTAGACACTGATCAGATGGTTAGGGTACTAATACAAACCTCCATGAGCAGTTTTGGGTCCCCTGTTCTTTTCTGTGGGGTACTTGTAACAGCCCAATGCTTTCCTATGGCCATTCTGAATAACACCTGATATGTGGCCGTGCGCGAGGAGGGGGCCAATCTGAAGGATCATACTTCAGGTAAACACTGATCGGATGGTTAGGGTACTAATTTGAATCTCCATGAGCAGTTTGGGATCTTCTGCTCTTTTCTGTGGGGTACTTGTGATAGCCCAATGCTTTCCTATGGCCATTCGGAAGAACACCTGATACCTGGCCGTGCGCGAGGAGGGGGCCAATCCGAAGGAACATACTTCAGGTAGACACTGATTGGATGGTTAGAGTACTAATTTGAACCTCCCTGAGAAGTTTGGGGTCTCCTGCTCTTTCCTGTGGGGTATTTGCAAAAGGCCAATGTTTTCCTATGGTCATTCGAAAGAATGGCTGACATGTGGCCGTGCGAGAGGAGGGGGCCAATCTGAAGGATCATACTTCAGGTAGACACTGATCGGATGGTTAGGGTACTAATTTGAACCTCCTTGAGCAGTTTGGTGTCCCCTGTTCTTTTCTGTGTGGTACTTGTAACAGCCCAATGTTTTCCTATCGCCATTCGGAAGAACGCCATATATGTGGCAGTGCGCAGGGAGGGGGCCGATCTGAAGCATCATACTTCAGGTAAACACTGACAGGATGGTTAGGGTACTAATTTGAACCTCCATGAGCAGTTTGGGATTTGCTGCCCTATTCTGTGGGGTACTTGTAATAGCCCTATGCTTTCCTATGGCCATTCTGAAAAATATCAGATGTAGCCATGCGCAGGGAAGGGTCCGATCCGAAGGATCATATCTCCGGTAGACACTGACGGAATGCTTAGGGTTGTATTTTGAACCTCCCTGAGCAGTTTGGGGTCTCCTGCTTTTTTCTGTGGGGTTTTCGCAATAGCCCAATGCTTTCTTATGGCCATTCGGAAGAATACGTGATGTTGCTGTGCGCAAAGAGGGGGCCAATCCAAAGGATCATAGCTCAGGTAGGCACTGATAGGATGCTTAGGTGCTAATGTGAACCTCTTTGAGAAGTTTGGGGGTTCCTGCTCTTCTATGGGGGGTGCTAGTCACTGCGTAATCCTTTGCTAGAGCCATTCTAGGTTTTACATGATATTGTAGCCATGCACAAGCATGGCGCCTGTCCAACAGAGCATGCATCAAGGAGAGACTCTTTGGATGCTTGGGGTGCTAATTTTGACCCCACAATCATTTTTACTTCTCTCATTGTTTCTTGAGGATCTTGTAGTAACATTTCCCTGTATTCCTATGACTATTCGGAAATACAGGCCTATCATAAGGACTGGGTGCTGGAGGGGGGGGGGGGGCAGATGGAAATACAGAAATAACCTTTGGCAGTTTTTGGCAAACCCTCCTCCACGTATGTGGGTGCTTTAAAACCGGTGCTAAGGAAGCATTGTATAAAACTGTCTTTACCCTCTGTTTATTGCATTCTGTTTTCCTTTTGTATTTGGAGATGATCCCGAGAAACCACTGTGCTGGGGAGTCATAGCAGTTGTTTCCCAAAACCACTCTGTTAGTTTGTATTTTGATTCTGTGTTGTTTTGTATGAAAAATAAAGTTCATCCCATTTGAGTATTTTGATTTGTAGATGATCCCTAAGATTCTCCAATGCTTTCCTATGGCCATTCAGAATGAACCAATGCTTTTCAATGGCCATTCGGTGTCTCCAATGCTTTCCTATGGCCATTCGGAATGACTCAATGCATTTCAATGGCCATTCGGTGTCCTTCCTTTTAGTACGTCCCAACCATTTAGGACTTTAAAGGTCAGTGTCAGCAATTTAGATTGGGTTAAGAAACACACAACCAAATGCAGCTGGTACAGTACAGGAGGTATATGCTCTGACCCCTTCTCCCAGAAGCATCCACATTACAGCATCCTATATCAGCTAAAGTTTCCAAAACATCTATAAAAGCAGCCTTTACAGGGTACATTGCAATAGTCTAGCCTGAATGCAGCCAGGGCATCTGTAACTGAAGCAAGGACCAGTTATTCTACATAGGACACCTGCACATAAATAAGATATCTCTGACTATCAAACATACAAGGGAGGTCCACCTTCTTCTCACCCTGCTTGACAATTTCCAGAGGCATCTGGATGTTTTCTGGCTTGAAAGAAAAAAATGAGACTAAATTAGGCTGACCAGATAAAATCCAGGTCAGGGCTCATGTAACTTTAACAGTTGTAGAGAAAAGGGAATTTCAGCCAGAGTCATTTGTATGCAATTAGTTCCTGGTGAAATTCCCTCTTCATCACAACAGTTAAAGGTGCAGACACTATACTAGAGTGACCATATACAAAAGAAGGCAGGGCCCCTGCAACTTTAACTGTTGTGATGAAGAGGGAATTTCACCAGGAACTAATTGCATACAAATGACTCTGGCTGAAATTCCTTTTCTCTACAACTGTTAAAGTTACATGAGCCCTGACCTGGATTTTATCTGGTCACCCTAGACTAAATTATCCCTTGGTTGGATATGGCAAACCTTATGTTCTTATGTGATTACTTCTGGAATGTGATTATTGCAGAAGTATTGTTCAATTTGAAATCTAGCCTATGTGCTTACGTGTCTTCCAGGACTTTTTTTTTTTAAACCCTCAGATACTTTGAAATAGAAATGGCACTAAGCATAACATTGAACAGTCATCAAAGTTGTTTATTTATTTTTTTAAAAGCCTAACAACTTTAAAATAACACAGTCTTTCGAAATGTAACCATAACTTTTAATGATATCGAAACTGCAGCTATATTGACTTTGGTTGTTTGATTTACTAGTGCCTTTCAAAATTAATGAGGGCTTTTGTACACGTTTGTTTTTATCCCCTTATTAAAAGAACCATACAAATATAGCAGAATAGGAAATAATAAATTGAGTGAAGTTTACAACTTGCTGCAATTAAAATTGTGACGAGGTTAATATGAAAGACTTTATTAAGAATTAGAAATAGAAATTTGGGGTGGGATGAAATGAGATAAAATCAGAGGGGAAATGTATCACTGCCCATTAGTTTTAAGGAACTTACTTTCCCATAAAAATCCCTTAAATAGGAGTTTGACCTATTTCTCTTTAGAAAGCAATTACTTCAATGCACATATACATTATGCTGCATTCAAACCACCAATAAACAGCAATAATAACAATCCTTTAAAGTGCCCCATGTGCACTGTGATGTATTAATGAGAGCTTGCATAGGAAATCTACAGACTTTAGCAATCAGTATAGGATGTATCTGCAGACCCTAGTCTGGCTTGTCACATTTGCCACAATACTAATACCTATACGTATCTTCTAATAAGTAAGCCCTATTGAATTCAATGGGCTTACTCCATAGTAGGTGAATATAGGTAAGTGTGTACAGGATTGTGGCTTAAGGCTGCAATCCTGTATCACATATCTAGGACAGGGTGACCAGATAAAATCCAGGTCAGGGCTCAAGTAACTTTAACAGTTGTAGAGAAAAGGGAATTTCAGCCAGTGTCATTTGTATGCAATTAGTTCCTGGTGATATTCCCTCTTCATCACAACAGTTAAAGGTGCATGCACTATACTAGAGTGACCATATACAAAAGAAGGCAGGGCCCCTGCAACTTTAACTGTTGTTTTATCTGGTCACCCTAATTTTGGAACAATGTCACTTTTGCACATTGTGAAACCAGCCCTAACACACAGGCACTTGGACCAGATTTTGTCTGACTTCATGTGTCTTGATTAACACATAACATCCACTTCAGTGGATCTGCAAAGTTTTTCCTGAAATACGAATTTTAGCTATTTGGTTCTGATTCAGTATGTACTACATTTCCCCCCCCCCCCCCAAGAGGCAACTATTCTAAGGATGAATTTGGACATATTGGTTCTGTGGTTGAATCACCCTCCCCCACTTCCTTCCATATAATTATGTTAGCTCTGCAGGCATCAATTTTTATCAGATTCTGAAGATAAAGTGTCACTGTAATTACATCACCTCATCTGTGCTGTGTGTTGTGCATAAACTGAATATGACCAGGGGGGTTTATTGGTATTCTGTTTTAAATTCATCAATTTTAATATGCTGTTTTAATAATTTAATTTTTTACTGTTTCATTTCTATGTTCACTATTCCGGAATCTATTTTAGATATAGAGTGGTATATAAATATTGTAAATCAATAGTTGAGTCCCTGAAACATGAAGTAATATGTGTGGCCTGGGCTAATGTGCAGCAAAGAAAAGTGGACATCTGATTCCAGATGTGGACATCATGAAGTAGACAAGTCAGCTGTCCTGTACGATTTGAACTTTACAGTTCTGATTCTTCAGACCACTCTATATTGATAGAGAAATAGAAAGATAGTTCAAGCAATGTTGCATGAAATCACTGATGAGGGTGCATGGCAGGAAGATGATGACAGGAATTGTTTCTGCTTTTCCAATGCCTCTTTAGATCCACCTGCAGGAGACAAGGAACCCAGTGAAGAGTGACTGCATAAAATGACAGTTGGGTGCTCTCTATTTAAGATCAGTTAGCAGCCAAGGTGAGAATGAACTGAAGGAAGATCACAGAGGGAGCTATTTTTTTAAATTGCCTCTACAGATAAACCTGCAGGGATGGTAGTGGGAATTCCCAAGAGGGACAGAACCAGCCAAAGAGTGGCTGCATCCAGGTGCTCTCTATTTAAGAGGAGTCAGCAGCCAAGGCTAGAGCCTTGATGATGCACAAGGTCTGACCGCCGTGTGCACGTTAGGGTTCACATGCAGTTCTGAAAGCCATGGGGTTTGATGAGGTCACCAAGGGACAATGTAGAGAGAGGAAAGCAGAGGTCCAAGAACCGAGGGGGCCAACAGAGAGAGTGAAAGAAGAGAAAGAGTTTCCAGTCATGAAAAGAATGAAAAAATGATCAGACAGGTAGGAGGCAAAGGAATTAAGGACAGAATCACGAAGACCTAGGGCATAAAGTAAGAGAGAGTGATCAACTTATCAAAGGTGGTGGAAAGTTCAAGATCAAGGATGAGAGAATGAGGCTTTCAGATGCTGCAGTGAGGAGGCCATCATGATTTTTGTGAGGGCACAGGCAGCATTTACAAAGTAAAAGAAAGAAAAATGCAATTACAAATTATGAATAGTGAAACAAATGCATTTTGAACAAATGAATTATGAAACAAATGAGATTTTTTTTATGAAAGAATAATAAAAATAAATGAGGTCTTTAATAACAAGACAGCAGAGTAACTACACAACAGCAACAAAATCTTGCACACCCTTAGTATCCATCTCACTTGCACAGCTGCATTCCACACAGCACTCACAATTGATAAATAATAGCTAGGAGGGGAAATTACATACTCAGAGAGACAAAATGCTTCAATTTGTTTGCTAAGGAAATGTGGTGCACCCTCCCTACAATAGATGCATTGACTTTAGGACAGCCTTCTCCAACCTGGTGTCCTCCAGATGTGTTGGACTTCAACTTCCATAATTCCCAATGAGCATGGCCAATTACTGGAGGGAATTCTTGGAGTTGCTGTCCACCGCATCTGGAGAGCACTAGGTTGGAGAAGATTGCTTTAGGAGGACATGTATCTGGATCTCTGTAATAACTCTGCATTTATTTTGTGAAAAAAATCAATCCCCAAGATAAAGAAAATAAATCCTACAATAGTTCATATTAGTGCTCTGCTGAAAATTTCTCCTATGAAAATTTTGATGATTCTCATTTAATTTGATAGAAAAGAAATTGCTTTTGAAAAGAAATTCAAAGGCGAAGAAATTTCGGAGAAATTTTCATGGGTTCAGTTCAGGGTTCTTGTGCTTACTTTACTTATGAGATGACTGAGGAGCGTGTATGAGTATCCTGTCTTTCATTGTACAATCATCTCTCTGACAGCCTGTAGACTCCTTGGCTTCCTGCACTTCCCACCCAAGGGATGACATCATATATATATATATATATATATATATATATATATATTTCTCCCATAGGGCGTTACTTTTCAGATCAGGAAGTGCGGGCAGCCTGAGAGATTGTAGTGCCATGATGAGATATGTAACAGAAAGACAAATATAGGCAGTGCCCTCAGCTACCTCACAGTGATTAGTTAAGGTCAAAAACACCTCCAATTATAAAATGGCCTAAGAACAAGGCCGAAAAATGGAAACCTGTTTCATGGGAAAAGAAAAGTTTCAGGAAATTCCTGAGATTTTTCTTTTCTTACATCCTAGAAATTAGAGGACACTTTTCAGAATTTTCTCCACATTTTCTTCACCATTGTTTTTTGTGGTGGCTGCATTCCCTCCTCTCAATGCCCTGGGGTGAGCCTAGGTATATGGAGGATAACAATGGGGGCCAGGCTGTCAACACAGTTGATGCTGTTGCCACTTGCAGTGGCAGTGCAACCTGAAGAAGAAGAAGAAGAAGAAGAAGAAGAAGAAGAAGAAGCTGTTCTAAACCCCTTGCCAATAGTGATGCCTACCTGTGAGAAATTGTTGGAAAATTTCTCATTCCCCTAGAGAAATTTGGTGAAATTGTGCTACCAATTTCTCTATCCATAAATAGGGTGGAGAATTTTGAGAGGCCACTTATGCACACCTCTAGTTCATATGATTATTTTTGTCTCTTGAAATTCCCCTCCTCCTCAATTCCTTTTAACAGCTTCTTCAATGTGAATTGGAGAAGTCTTATAATTGTTTGCATGTGAAAGAGAGCATGAGGTCAAAGGTCTCACTATTACTGCACTGAATCTCAAACAAATTCAAGGTCATACTGAACTACAGAGCTGAACTACTTTAATAAGCAGCACAAGAAAAGTGGGAAGGCAAGTTTGAAAGATATGAATGCACATAGGGACTTTGCTACGTACAATAAATGCTGTGATCTCTCAATACTGTTCTTAGGGATGGCATGTAAAAAACACCACCAATGATCTAGATAGATTTAGGTGTCAAAATAGCTTTTGACATACCAAGCGGCAATTCAAGAAGTGTAGATGATCTCACCATTAACTTCTGTAGTTGTATATCTCTGCTAAAATTAGGTTTCTGACAGGGCTGCTGTATCCATCATCCCACCATGCTTGTATATGATGAAAAATGTATTTCTGTGATAAGAGATAAAACAACAATCAAATTCATGGGGCAGCACTGGAAGAGAATTTTTAGATCTTATTTATGGAGTTGAGACATGCTGACAAAGCTCTTTTAATCTGTACTCCTGATATGTCCTCAACTACCTCCACTGCATCTCAATGACCACGCCAGGCCAACGCAGCCGAATTGTTTCCAAATCGGCAATCGCTTGTATGATGAGGGCTTTGCCTTTAAGCAAACCCAAATCATCATTACCACCCAAATTAATGAGTAGAACCTGTGGGGGGACATTGGCCACACGCTGCTGGAATAAGGTGGGCAGGAGGCTCAATCCAAGCTGTGTCCCAAAGCTGGATCTGGAAGCCCTCCGACTGGCCCAGAAGATCATGCTGTACCCACAGATGATCACACGCACTGGGGCAGAGCCCACACCGGAATCTAAAATCAAACACAGAAATGTTAGGACGCAACGCCACCAGTAGACAAACTAGCTATCTGACATACGACTGATATGCTCTGGACCACCATCTGCCCACTGCCTGAATTTGGTCTGCAGCAAACCCAACAGAAGCCACTGTAGAAGCAGCCCCAATATGAAAAGAGTGAGTGCCAAATCGGAAGGCACCCAGTCCAAGGGACTGTAATGCCTGTTTTGTGACCGACCAGAACTGATACTTCATCAAGAGTGAAGAATCCAGTTGACAAAACGAATAACTGCTGCGATTGCCCTGCAGCGTCAGAAAAACGTTTAACGCCTTAACTGGGCACAACTCTGAGACAGGCGCTGGGAAAAGGGTGATAACCTTTCCCCTGCCTTGTTGATCCATTTTGGAATGCCTAAGGTGTAATGTAACACCCAGGGAGGAGACCTGAAGATCATCAAGTAAAAAGGCACACTTTGAAAAATCATTTTGGAAAGGGCCACCACTTCTGATATTCTTAATGCTCCAAAAATGCTGTTAATGCTGCTGCATGAAACAGGGTCGACTCATAAGAAGAGTGGCAGAGTAAAGGCCATAGAGCAAACAATCCTTTTAGAATATCAGGGGATAATGGTCGTCGCTAATCTGGCACACGAGGGGTTGCTCTGTTCTAACCCCGTAAAACGCGACGAACCCGGAAATCCATTATATTATCCACTATGCCCCGTATCCTGGACAAAAATGAAAGGGCAGCCAATTTGCCCCCAATGGATCCTGCAGATAGGCCTCTCTGCCGAGAGGCCACGCAAAACTGCAGCAAATGCTCCACCGGAATCGCCCAACGCTGCTGACGCTGCATGCGGGCTCTGAAGGAAAGAAACTCCCTACCTGCCCTTGTGTAAGCACCACGAGTGCTAGGTGCTAAAGATTGCCATGTTGCACGCCCCACTTCCTCCTGCCAATCTCCCATAGGGTTGATGGCATCACCTCCGGAATTGGCTGTGCCCAGGGCGCCAGCTCCCGAAATTTCTGAACCTGCTGATGCGATAAAGCGTCAGCAGTGGGATTTTCCAGACCTGGAACGTGCCATGCTCTAAATAATATGTTGTAACGCAGGCAATGCAAAGTGAAGGCCCTGACTAGCATCATAACCCTGGGACTGCGAGATGGCAGTTTATTGATAACCTGGACAGTAGCCAAGTTATTGCACCAGAAATGAATCACCGAATCACGCATCTCTTTGACCCATATATGCGCCGCCACATATATTGGAAAAAAATCCAAGGACGTGAGATCACTGCATACATCAGTGGTGAGCCAATCTTCAGGCCAACGCTCAGAGCACCATCGATCCTGCCAGATGATACCAAAACCCAGAGCCCCCGATGCATCTGAATGTATTTGCATCTCAGCTTCTAAAAGGAGATCCTGCCTCCAAAAAGAAACGCCATTGTATTCCTCCAGGAAACAAAGCCACATCATGAGATCATCCCGAATTGCCCATGACCCGCACCCTATGGTGCGGACGACTAAGGCCCTTCATGGCAGCACAGAGGTATCTCAAAAAGGCACGGCCGGGGGCAACCACCCGACATGCAAAATTGATATGACCCACAATTGACTGAAGCTGAACTAACGTTAGCTTCAAAGCATTAATTATCGCTAAGAATTTGCCACGTAAAGCAGTGATCTTATCTATGGGGAACCGACAACATTGTTGTACGGAATCCAACTGGATGCCTAAAAAAATTGATGATATTCAACGGTCCATCAGTCTTTTCCTGTGCAAATGGGACACCCAGCTCCTCCGATAACTCTTGAAACGTCCTCATCAGGAATGCGCAGCGCATGGTGTCACATGGGCCAACAAACAGGAAGTCATCCAATAATGAATGCAATCCTGAGACCCCACCCTCTCACATAGGGCCCATTCTAAGAAGGAGCTGAAGGTCTCAAACATGGCACAGAAAATGGCACATCCCATTGGTAGTGCCCTATCAACATAAACTTGTCTGTCAAAGCAAAAACCCAACAGATCAAATTCCACAGGGTTGATGGGTAAAATATGAAATGCGGATTTAATGTTGCATTTTTCCATCAAGGCACCCTGACCGCATAGATGCACCATAGTTACAGCTGTGTCGGAAGAGGCATAACGCACCGAACAAAGGTGATCTGGAATGGAATCGTTAACAGATCCACCTCTGGGAAAAGACAGGTTGTGAATCAACCTGAATTCTCCAGGCGCCTTTTTGGGAACAATTCCCAAAGGAGAGACCCTAAGATTGGGAATAGGAGAGGAAAGAAAGGGGCCAAGAACCCTTCCTGTGTCCACCTCTTTGGCAATCTTCTCACGAACCAATGGTTCCATGAGACTAATTGATTTTTGATTCCTTGCAAAAAAAAAAAAAAAAAAAAAGACTTGTCAAGGTCCTCTGAAAGGAATACAGAAACCTTCAGAAAAGCCTAACTCCAAGTACGTCGCATCCTGGCGCTTCGGATAAAGCGCCAGCAATTGCCTTAATGGCCCTAACTTAAGAGGGCTGGGACCGTTTGGTAGGCAGCTGCTGCCCTCCAGACTTCCTGCCCCCTTGGGCCTCTTGACCTTTACCGCACCTGCCTCTGGTCCTGGGGCAATTAGAGGCCGGGTCTTGACCGGTGCATATTGGGCATTCGTGGCGATATCTACACATTGAATGGGTACAGCTGCTCCGTGCACTGTACTCCCAGCGAGGCAGGTGGGGTTGAACCCTCTGCCCCGCACTCCCAGCAAAAGTGGGATGTTTAGCTAAGAGATGCCCACTATCAGCCCTTTGCCCAACACCAGGCCTCGCTGGTGTCATAAATTGAAGCCAGAGATCGTGGTCCTTGACATCTCACAACAGCAAATGATCAAAGGCAGCCCTACGGCGGAATGACTCAACATAAGCGAGCCAGGCTATGCCCTCATATTCCGAAAAAGCTCAATAAATCATATCGAGGTATTTTGTCAATATGCAGCCACGATCGGGAAATCGTTACTACACCACCCCCATATAAATCAGGAAACCAGGGAGCCAGTTGGACCATGTCCTGGCTACCTTCTTCCTCTTCATCCTTTCAAATTCCTTATCCGGCAATTTATCTTTCTCCTTGTCCTCTGGTTCGCAGAAGAGCAAGGAGAACACGTCGATAAAGTCACCTTTTAATATCTTTTCCCTAGTGGATGGTAAAAGGTAGTAACCCAATGGAGCCGACATGCTCCCTGTGGGAATGGTGTCCCTAGATGCCCCAGCATAGGGATCCTGAGCACTAAGAAGCGCAGCCGTCTTCCCAGAAGCAGCAGTGCCAGCCAGGCCCTGCCATACCGCAGTGCACACTTCGTTCACTGAAGGTGCCCGTGGGGCGGAATTATACCCCTCACCTGCGCCAAGACCCTGCTGAGAGGGGGTTAAGGAAGACCCTGCCATAGGCACTACTGCGGCCCGCATCGCAGGTCCCCACGGTGGGGAAAAGGTTCCCGCTAAAGCTGGGCTCACCGAAACTGACTGCCCACCTAATGTATTCTCGCTGGTGGGTGCTGGAAAAGGCTACCCAAAGCCTGTTAACCAAGGATGAAATGGCCAAGGGGATAGAGGACCCATTGATTGTGTATGTAAATGTGGTGCGACTGTGTCTGTCTCACCTGTCGCCTGAGCCTGGTTTTGCCCCCCAGGTGGCGGAAGTGGCACGATGTTGGTATTTGTCACAGCCGCCCCTTGATTCACTTCTGTAGCAGGATCGTTGTCCCTGCCAACCGGATTAGATGTTGACCAGGTAGGGGCACTTGGCCCAGTGGAACTGGATGTCGTCTCAATGACATCCAGCCATGCTGCAAAAGATGTTAACATCTGATCCTGTACCTGTGTCCTCGTTAACCTCCTGCCCCGCACCACTCTCTCCTCTAGAGGTGTGGAAACCGGAGAAGGGGCAATCCCCTTTTCCCTTTCAACCACTGTTAGTCTAGAAAAGATCGCATATATTGGGGTTTTCGTCATCCTCAGAAGAATATGCATTCTGAGACCTCACGCGCTTGGCAGGGGGACGGGGGGCTCTCCCTTTCCCCTTCTTACCACCAATGCCCTTCTTGGGAGACATTACTTATTGGATATTAAATGGAAAAGAATAAAACATAAAGGAATTGTCAGCCTGGGTGGGTTGTCTCCTTAGAGCGTGCTCACAGCCTAATATGAAGTAAGGGGATCCGCCTGCAAAGAAAAGCTCAAGGCAGGGAAGAAAAAGCTAAATTGTATCAGACGTGCCTGAAAGCTCCCTGCCATGCTTGCCTAGCAACAAGAAATTGGCATGCAGCCAAATGTAGGGAACAGTCTGCCCCTCCCTAAAAACCCTGCAGCCTACAAGCCGAAGAAGCCTCCTCCACCGTCAGCCACCACTGGGGCAAAACGCACACAAAAAACAGGGAGAACCATCCGGCCCTCCCTGAAAACCAGTGGCCTAAAGGCAAAACAGAGTTTGCCACTGCCCGCGATAGGGCTGCCGCACCGCCACCCACTGCATAGGCCCCAGTACGCGCTCAGAGAAGAGGGGGAAAAGTCCACGCCCCCCCAGACCTGCATTCTGACCAGCCAAGGAGCCCTCCCTGATAGGGTTAATGTGCCGCTGTCCACCTGGAAGGCCACAAGATGCACCTGGCAATAAAGGGGGAAACCATCCGCCCCCCTTTAATCCGTGGCCCTACTGCCCAAAGAGCCGTCTCCATTGGGGCTAGCTGCGCTGCCGCCCGCCCCCGGGACCCAAGCCGCACCACAAAAAGAGGGGGAACCATCCGCCCCCCCGAAACTTGCGGCCTAATCAGGCCGAAGAATCCGTGTCCTTGTTCCGTCCTCGGCCGCTCCCTCTCTCCCAAAACAGAAGCCTCATGGCGCAGGAGGCGGCTGAATGAGCTGCAGCTCAGCCAAGCCACAAAGAGGGAGAAAGAGAGGCCACTGGGAGGAGTGAGTACAATAAATACTCCCTCAGTCCCCTCCCAGCCACGGTGGCACCACTGGGGAACCCTCCAATGGGTGGCTCCGGTGTCTCGCCTGTCATCACACCCCCACCGCAACCTCCTTTTCGCACCCAGGCATGCCGGGCGCAAAAAGGGGCCCTTCTTTGCACATGTATCTTTTGATTTGAGGCTTTGGCTTTCCTCCCCTAAAGTGTTTGCTTACAGCTCAATTATTATCTTCCTTTTGACTTGGACCACTGATTTCCCCATATTCATTGTTATGTAAATCAGTTCAAGACTGCACAATTATTTGAAAAGAATTAAATGGAAAGCATTTCCACATTCTGCAGTCAATATTTGCCCTTGGTATTCACAACTGTAGAGCTCTTTCATTCAAAACTCCACAGCCATCCATGTCAAACAATCCATTCCTTTTCAGGAAAACAAATTCTGTTTGTATTTAAAATGTATACAAAGGCTTATTTAGTACTTTATAAAGGTAATCTTATTTAGCAATTCTTTAGACAAGCATAGAAAAATAGTAAAATTGAAGAAAGCCAAACAACAATCCAAACATCCAAAACAAATTAAGATTGAAAAAACACAAACTTATTTTCAATGTGACTAGAATTCAGGGATCAAAGTCAGGAATGGGTCAAATGACAGGAATTCAGGGATTCATCATGTGGTAGCAATAAACCACACAGCAAGCCCTGGGTGTTATGGTGACCATGTGCTGTCCTTCCTATGTGAATGCTATTTCTTGAGATTTCTGTGTGGTTATCATTCAGTCTTTCACAAGCTTGTACCCTCCAGATCTGTTGGACTATCAGGCCAACATGACCAATGGCCATGTTGGCTAGGAATGATGGGAGTTTTAATCTAACACATCTGAAGGACACCAGCTTGGAAAAAGGTGGTGTAGACCACTCCCAAGTTAAAAGTTGGAAGCTACTGATCAGTGAGTAGTAAGTTGTTCTGTGAATGTCCCAAGCCCTCACTGGAGAAGTCCTCTTCAGAGGAAAACCTAGGGCTCCCAAAGACAAACCTGGGCCTTGAGGTAGATGGCCATGGGTCCCTTTCCATAAGAAGAGGAAAGCTCCACCTCTGAGAACGAGACTAACCACTTAGCCCCTGAGAGCAGCAGACAGGAAAAATCAGAAGATTCAAACGAGTTTTCCTCCAAATCACTTCTTTCTAATTGTCCCTGGGAAACATTTGACTCAGCACTACTTCTGACTAGTTAATAATGGCCCCTAATATTTCTCAGGTTCATGAACCTGTGTTGTGTTTGCAAGTACATTGTGGAAAAAAAGAAAGTTAATATTCATATAATATTGAATTATAGGGAAGAGGACAGAGAGGTTCTTCTTTTCTCAAGAACTTTATTGTCACTCATAAACAAGATAGAACAGCAACAGAAAACCTCTGAACCACTAGATCGAGTACCACCTAATAAATAAACTCTATAATGACACTATCCACACAAAACCACTGCTTCCTTCTCCCTTCTTGGCTGACTGTGATCTGTTCCAGCTTTCTCTTCCTGTATCTAGGTGAGCACTGAGAATTTTCAATGAGAAAAGCCATACTGCTGTCATGTAGCCTATGTAGCCTGTTAGCAGAATGTTCAAAGGATAGAAAATTAGGAATCATTCTATTTGTTTCAATATTTTTAAAAAGTAGTCAGAAACTTAGGAATGTCATGTGCCAATTTTAGACACTATTGGAAATGGAAGGGACAGCCATTTTGAGGTATAAGGCAGATCATAGCTTGTTCTGAGGTCTATTGTGCATTGGCCAATATTCAAAGTGATCCCCCACTTTAAAATGTTGCAAAGCAACTACTACACAACCCTTTGACCACAGCAAGACAAAGCTTCAGGCTTACTCAGATACATTATTGCATCACTGAGGCCACCCAAAATAAACATTACAGAACAACATAGTTATATAAAGGCATTTATTCACAGAAGGGCCAGCCATCTTGTTCTAAGGGAGACAGTGCATTGACCAAAGTTTTAAACATTTCACACACTTAGAGGCCTGCACTCCTGCCAAGAGCACCTTATGTCCTTGAAAAAAATGTGAGAATGTATTCACACACATTTCTTCAAGGAGTGCTCATGGGTTGGCAGGGGGGAAGGGAGGGGGAAAGCCATTAACACTCGTATAGCGATATAGAGATCAGGCCTGTTTTATCTCCAAAGTGTGAATGATGCAGAAACTTTTATTCAGCAAAATTGTTGGAACTATTTTTATTACACGTTTCCCCTGTAAAGTAAGAAAATATACATCATGCCTTAAATTTGGCATGTCCAACTTATGTCCAAAGACAGCATCTAACCCTGTTTTTTTTTTGGTCTGTTTGTTTTTAATTTCCTTACAGCTTATTACCAGTGTCCTGGCAAGCTTGGAGTAAGTAGGGATGGATAAGCCTGTCTGTTTCAGTTTCTTAAAGAAACAAACTGAATCCTTCTATTGTTCTTTCGAATTTGGTGCTGGTGATGATGAAGATGGAATGAACTCCCCAGGGAGGCCCACCTAATTCCAACAGTTATCTTTTTGGTAATTATCTTCCTGTACTCACAGGTATTGAGCAGTATATGACAAGTTTTTAATTACGTCATGGGATATGGTTTAGATGTGTGTGTCTGCTCTGTTTTTATGTTTGTAGCTAAACTGTTTATATAATATTGCATTTCTAAGGGATTTTTTTTAACGTTGTAAACTTCCCAGAGAGCTTTGGCTATTGGACAGTATATAGGGTGACCAGATAAAATCCAGGTCAGGGCTCATGTAACTTTAACAGTTGTAGAGAAAAGGGAATTTCAGACAGTGTCATTTGTATGCAATTAGTTCCTGGTGATATTCCCTCTTCATCACAACTGTTAAAGTTGCAGGGGCCCTGCCTTCTTTGTATATGGTCACTCTAGTAGAGTGCCTGCACCTTTAACTGTTGTGATGAAGGGGGAATATCACCAGAAACTAATTGCATACAAATGACACTGGCTGAAATTCCCTTTTCTCTACAACTGTTAAAGTTACATGAGCCCTGACCTGGATTTTATCTGGTCACCCTAACAGTATAGAAATGTAATAAATGAAATGGAGTTATTATTTTATTGTTAAAGCCACCATTGTAAAGCCTAGTCTGGCATTATTTAAGAAACTAAGCATGGCCATTTTCAGATATGTGTTTACCTGATTTACAAGTGAATCCTGCAATCCAACTGCCATGGCTCTGGAGCCCAGAAGTTTAGTTGATCATACTTTTGTAAAAGCCACAACATCTGGATCTTTGGCAGGCTGCAATGTGGAAAGCTACTGGCCCTCATTTTGCTTGTGTTGGCATCCAAGGATTTCTTGAGGATCACTGAACAGTGGGACTAGCTGGGATTAATTGCCCAGCTGGAAGCCCTAGTCATTTGATTGTTCTGACATTGTCAAAAATTTGTTCAAGTTTATGCGCCAAAGGGGGAAAGCCTCATGGTCCAACATCTCTTGATTTCTTCCACATGCAAAGCTCTGCTCTAGCATAAAAAGCTTGTCCAAATGCATTGGAGTTAAAGCAAAAGAAACCTTTAAAGGGCATCCTAGTTTGGCTCACATTTTGACAAATTAATAATCTGAAACCAAAATATATTCTGTGCTGTGCTGTGCTGAAGAAATAAATTATCTAAAATAGGCCCTTAGTGAAGACAGGTTTACAGTACAGCTGAAAAGATTAACAGTTCTGGTATGAAAACAAAATACAGAAATAAAGAAGCATGACCTGATCATTTGAAGAAACCAGAGTTTACTGTCTTGTGTCTGAAGCACTTTTCTCACACACCAGGGGTAAACAACTGATGAACCACATGGTGTTCTTACCCATAAGTTGTTACATTCCTTTCTGGTAAAGT
Source organism: Anniella stebbinsi (assembly GCA_029215795.1). NCBI lineage: Eukaryota > Metazoa > Chordata > Lepidosauria > Squamata > Anniellidae > Anniella > Anniella stebbinsi. The sequence continues at coordinate 49,615,140 of JARDYH010000003.1, read as the reverse complement.
GTGTGAGCTGGGAAGTCAAATCTCATATTAGTGATTAACTCAAAGGGGCTGTTCACATGTAATGACAGCTCATGTGTTAAATAAACCTTGGACTATCGGGGACAAGTAGGAGAGAGTAGGGGTGCTGACTTAAATGTGCCTTCTACTTCTGCTTTTATTGAACAACTTATGATCAGCTCCATCATTAGTTGCTGACTGTGAAATCCAAACTCAGACCAATGGGTGGTTTAAGCTTCTAAACAACTGTCAGGGTCCGAGGCATGGGCAGCTTAGCTTGGGCACAGAGATGCCAGGACCAGGAATAATGATGGTGAGCAATTAAATTAACTAGTTGAGAGCAATTAAGCTTTAATCACAGGCAGGGTGTTTAGAGAATGCAACTAGACACAGACCTGTACAGTGAACAGAAACCTGCCTCAGACAGGTACAACAGTAAACAGAGATTAATGGACCCAACGGGCAACAGCACTCAGTCAGGACTAAGGCAGAACACCCAGTCCCAAAGCAAACAGTATTCAAATTCCAAAAGGCAAGCAGCATTCAGTCAGGGCCAGAGGCAGAAGACACAGTCCTAAAGCAAGCAGAGGTCAAGTTCCAGAAGACAAGCAGCACTCAGGCAGGGGCATAGTAGGTCATGAACAGCATGCACATGGTCTAAAACCAAAAAAAACTACAACAGACAATAAAAACCCTGTTGCTGTAGCCAAGGCTGGAGGGAAAATGCAGCTCTTATGTAGGCCTTCTGAGCTTGCTGCTCAGCTGGTCTGCATCAGCTCGACCGGGATTACTGGCTGGTCTGAGCCTTGATCCTGCCAAGGCTTACATTTTGTGTGTCTGATCCAGTGAAGACTCTGCAATCAGCAAGGTGCTCTGTGACCGGCTGCAGGCCGAAACCTGACAACAACACATCATTCCAGGTACAGACGTCACACTCCACAACCTATGAAGGAGCTGGATGATTTTTGGAGTAAAAACAGAAGCAGCATGGGTGCTGAAAGCAGCATGCTCATTTTCTCCTGCATGTGCATGGCAACAGATATGTTGTTTAACAGATGGGTTGTCGTTACGTGTGAAGAAAATGAATAAGTGACATTAGGCTAGTCTTTACTCTTTGGGGCTTCAGCCAATCCCAATCTACAAAAAGGAGGCAATTATATTGGCTCACTTTAGAACAGCCCACCCCAATTTATTGCCCTCTGGATGTCTTCCATCACCCCAGCAGGCATGTCCAGGGCTGGTTGAAAGGCCTGGGAATTCTGAGACTTTTTTTATGAAACACCTTGAACCTTTGAACTGTGGTATATAATTGGTAAATAAATTTGTCATTCTTAGGCAGTATCCAGTGCTGGCAGTAGATACTAGTGGGAAGTAGCTGAAAACTAGAATTTGCACTAGCAGGAACTAGCTGGAAACTAGCTCAAACTAGTATTTCCAGAATGGGCCATGTCAGCTGATGGCCCTTCCATGAGCTTCATCAACTCCAGAAATAATAGTTTGAGTGGTTGCAAGTAGTTTGGCTTGTTGCCAAATAATCATGGTTGCTTTAGGAAGCACTAACTTCCCATTAGCAAAATGGCACTATTGGGTACTGCCTGTTGTTGTTCTTGTTGATGATGATGATGATTGATTGATTGATTTACACATTTATATACCACTCTACATCTAAGCAGATTTGAGATGGTGAACAATAAGAGATAACAAGAATAAAAAAATCCTATATTAATATGATAGATAGATAGATAGATGGATGGATGGATGGATGGATGGATGGATAGATAGAGACATAGATATATAAAAATAAAACAACATATTTGAGGGGGGAGGATAGGAATGAATAGTACATTAAGAATAAACACTCTGCCTCCTGTTCACCTTGTTTCCAAAGATGGTGAGGTTTGTATTTTTTGGAGTTCATTGGCTTTGTCCTTATTTTTAATCCTGAATAAATTCTAAAAAAGAGTAATCAATAACTCTGCCAGATTTTTCTTTACTTGCCAATCTTGCAATTGATTGCCTTGCATTTTGTTCAATATCTATACTTTTTAATATAACACAACATAAATTCAGCTCCATTCCTCATGCAGATTTAAAAAAACAACAACAAATATAGCAAAGGCTAAAAACTAAGTAAACACTATGTGATGACTGGAAGTTCAAAGAATATCACTGTGGGTTGATTGGTTCATATATGCATGCAAATTACTTAATTTTTCTACACTTGATGATTGCAACTAAATGTGTGAATTGACACTATGGAAAAGTGTCTGAGATGATAGAATTTTCATTTCTGTTGTGTTATATCTTCATTATGTCCCATCAAAGCCATCCTTACTAGAGGCTGGAACATACTTGAATCAGATCCAATTCATTTATCACCAAGGTGACATGATAGCCCAAAATAATTGTTTCCCTGAAGTTAGTGTCTTAGTAACTCTTAGTTTAGAGTCACCCTGAACACTTCATGGTTTCCCAAATCAGTGTCCAACGCCAGTGTCAGGAGCATAGACCACAGTGGGTGCTAGCGTGGAAGATATGAGATCGTGACATCCCAATGTGATCAGAGCTCCTTTGCATTCCAAAGATGACATGACTCAGATAAATAGCTGTGATGTGCTCTGTATCTGCCATAAATTGTTGATAGAACTAAAGCTTCAATAACATGGAAAACTTGAGTTACATTATAAGACATTAATATAGGGTTTGGGGCTGCTTTGGGATTTGTTTCTTTCTGTCTCCCACCAACATCCCAAGTGCATTTTGGTGGGCACTAGAGAGAGGGCCTTCTTGGTGACTGCTCCTGGCATCTGGACCTCTTTGTAAGGACCTACACTACTGCTTTAAAATGGTTTATAACAGTAGTAACAACCATTGGAGACCAGGACACACTCCATACGCAGCTTTCAAACCATTTTCTGCTTGGTGTACATCTGGCCTTTGTTAAGGGTGGCCCACCCTTCTCTGATGACCGTCCACCAACAGTCAGCATGTGCGGTCAAAGGCCTTTCTCAATAATATATCTATCTATCTATCTATCTATCTATCTATCAATCAATCTATATTAAATTTTACCATTTTAAAATTAGCTGTTATTTTTTTGATTGTATTGATTGTATTGATGTGTTTATCCATGTTTCATCTACCTTTTTTATTTTGATTGTTGTTTTGTATTTTACTGATAGCTGCCTTAAGTAATTTAACAAATAAATAATAATTGTGAGAGGAGAGACAAGAAAACATTACAATCTATATTAAACATTACAACATATGTATGAACATCTTTAAGAAAAATGTTTTGGTTGTCTCCTTTCAAAATATAACCTAATTTTCTGTATTTATTTCTTCTGTTCAATCTTATTCTATTAACAAGTACATCAATAATCTTCAGTATGCCTAAACAATAAAAGTTATTTGAAAGGGTGTTGGTGAAGGAATTATTCCATTGAGCTAGGAAATCCTAAGTAAGAACAATCAAGTCCCTATTTCAGAGTTTTTATATTAGCAGCAGTGAAACTATCCTGTAGTATGTGCCTTGATGTTTATGGTGTCCCATCAGTTTAGAGTCAAACTACATATTATGTTACAGAAGTAGCTAGCAGCTAGGGATGTACAGATTGTGTTAAATCCATTCTGTCTCTATTTTGTGGATTTTTCAGGCACCTTTTCTTCCATCATCGACCATCGACAGAAACGGATTTCTTCTTCTTCTTCTTCTTCTTCTTCTTCTTCTTCTTCTTCTTCTTCTTCTTCTTCTCCTTCTCCTCCTCCTCCTCCTCCTCCTCCTCCTCCTCCTCCTCCTCCTCCTTGTTTCTGAAATTTTGCAAATGCAAGTTTCCCCCCAATGCGCAAATTTCTCCAAACTGAATTTTCACACTTTAGACTATGGGAAAATGTCCATTTTTGGCCACTTCGCATTTTTTCCTATGACAAAATTTGTGCAAAATTCCCACAGGTTAGAAAACAGTCTTCAAGTCTGTGCGATCCTCCAGACGGGGGGAAATTGATCTGCTATGGAATCTGCGGGTCATATTCATAAAAATCAAACTAATTTGCTTCCACTGCAGATTTCTTCTACATTCCTACTAGCAGCTACATTGGTTTTTTCCCCTTCTTTCAGTTGAAGCAGCCTGATTTTTATTCTGACCTCCCATGTGAAAAAGGGAGGTTTAATCCTTCCCTCTCCAGCTTTGATCTTACCAATAATTGCAACCACCCGCCATGTGCAGTTCTATGACGTAGATAAAAAAATCCCCATTGACAGCTCAGAGAACTTTTTTCTAAGCCCATAATCATATAGAGGAGAGTGAGTATCGGTACGATCAGGGATGGGGAGGGAAGTATAACCTCCCATCTCTTCAAGGGAGGTCCCAATAAAATCTGGAACATCAAACAATTAACATAAAATTAATTAAAGACATTGCTGCTAGATACCCTTTTAACATGTAGTTTGACATTCATATGCATGTAGTCTCTTTTGCCGCCTTCAAAATATTCTAAGTGAATACAGTTTATTTCACTACTTTTTCTGTTTCACACTGTATACTGCATAATGTTTCTTACACATATACATTTCTCTATGTGTGGTGGGGACAGGAGGAGGAATGAATTGCAGAGAACTGAACCAGAAAGTGAAATCTTTCCTTTCTATAGCATGTTTTATCTACCATAAATGCTATGACTTTTAAAGATATTGTTCTCCTCCTCCTCCACAATATATAAATAGAAGCATTTTAACATGGTTGATGTGGACAAAGTACTAGGACACACAGAATCACAATAAATAGTTTTTTTTGGGGGGGGGCAATTTTCTTTCCTAGCCTCTGGGTCTTTCCCCCACTGAGTGCAAGCATCAATAGATTCCATTGACTCAATCCCTTTTCATGTTTTGTCTTGTACCTTTGGTATTTTAGAAACAAAATCTCCACTTTGCAAAAATATTTTGAATCTGACACAAATGCTTCAATGATTCCATGCATTGTCTTCTGTTAACTGTTCTATTTCTCCTAGCTCAAGAAAATATGAAGAGCCAGTCTGTTCTTTTGAATCTTTCTTAACATAATGGTTTTGAGTATTCATAGTGTCATATACAATGGATTGAATCCAGTTTTTCACAGAGTAGATTTCCAACAAATGGACACTCAAGAGGATGGAAGGGGTTGAGATTTATTTTCCAGATTACCCGTTTTCTTCTGCATAATCCTGTGAATTGGTCACCATAGGAAAATGGCACAAGAAAATATTAAAAGCCCCTACAAAACAAAGTTGTAGCTGCTTTAAATTAATGCCAGCTATGCCAGTGTCCCATGCATCAGGGACCCTGGGTAATGTCATTTTCCCAAAATGCCTAAGAGCTTTCTATCTCCAGAAGGTCAGGGTATTCTCTAGAACAGCATAGGAAGGTGTTGCAGAGGAAAGGGGAAATTGGTAAAAAATATATATTAAAAATCACATCTGCCCCTTCATCTTCCACTGGATCATAGTCCTTTCCATGAATGGAGGGAACACTCCTATTTGAGGAGTAGTATGTGACGATCCAGCCCGTTATCTTTCATCTTTACAACAACCTTGTTAATTAAATCACCATTATTGTGCCCATATTTCATTTAGGGAGCTGAGGAAATATGACTTACCAAAGACCATCTAGTGACATCATCACAGAGGTGATATTCCTATCTTAATCATTATGCAAACCAGCTGTCATTTTATTTTTATTTTTAAATGAATAATGATAAAGATAATATTAAAATAAATATAAATAAAGAAACAGGTCCTTCAGGGATGTAACTGCTTGCATCCCTTTTTTTGTGAGAACTGTCTGTGATAAGCAACTTTGGCAAAAGCCTTTTGCAAGTCCAAGTAATCTTTTTTTTTCTGTTCTACCCCTTTTTTTCAAATTAATGGTGGTATGAATAGTTATTGTGGATGGACATGCTTTTTTGTTATGTTTTTCTGTTGGTATTTATGTTTGTTACCCCTTCTTTTGCTTTGTTTTGTTACAATTGCATTAAAAAAAGTCTAAGTAAACAATGCCCATTGTCACACCTCTATCCACATGCTTCTTGACATTCTCAAAAGCTCTAAAAGATTTACATTTTCAAAAACCATGTTGATTCTTCTTCAAAAGACTTGTACTTTTCCATGCTAGGCAAATGTAATTTTATTTTTCATAACACTTTCCATCAAGTTACCTGGAACAGGCATTAAGCTAACTGAAATATAATTTCCTGGATTCCCAGTGGAACCTCTCTTAAAATTTGTCATTACATCAACCTCTTTCTAGTCCTCTGGAAGAGAGGTCAGTGCTACATATTTTTGTGAGAAGATACAAAATTTTACATTTGAGCTTTTTAAGAATTCACAGGTGGATACCATCTAAAGCAAGCCAAATCTTCTGAAGGCTTCAAGCTGTGGTCCTTATATATATTTCTTTATTTTACTATGTACAGTTTTGCTCATTTATTTTATCTTCCTTTTCCAGCCTCTGTATTAATTAGAAAAATAGACTTTCTGACTACCCACCCCCACCCCATAAATCCAGTGGGAATAATAGATACTATCAGACTTAATCATTTTGAAACATGTATAGAAACAATGAATTTTAAGAAAATCGACACAACTTGTTTTTTTCAAGGAATGTACCATAGTGTTTATATAAATATAGAACTGGGAAGCATTTTTATAAGTCATAGGTATAGTTGTTTGTTTATTAAATGGGCTGTCAAACCAGTTCACATGGATAGTTTTTTGTGTGGTTATTACTAGAAATGCTTGACACATTCTCCCAAGCCAGGTTCAGAAAACATCTTCAGGTGCTCATTAAATCCTGCCTTTTGAGACACTTTGGTATGTGTACCAACAGCTCCATAGTACATGCTTACATCTGGATTAATGTAAGCACAATTGCATGTCTCTGTGCACATTTGCTCTGAGATGAGAAGGACTAGAAACCACATTACTTAGAGATATAACTTCCAGTTGCCTTTGAAATGGCTACTGATCGCACACTGTCCTACCTACTGAGGGTGTGAGGGGTTGGGTTGGGGACCTTTGTTAGAAAGGATTAGAAAAATTACCCAAGTTTTCCCCATTTCCCCCCCAGAATAACTCCACTAATTTCTGAGTTAGCTTGAGGGAGCTTTGGAAATCCAGCCCATCTCAAATTATTACTGCACAATTAAAAGATGTCTTCAGATTAATGTACTTTATTATCTGTGCCTTGACCTATATACTATAATGATTTTAATATTGATCTCATGATACTATATATGCTACAATTAAATACTGGGACCATCAAGAGGGGTTTAATTTCATGTGAACAACCCACATCGTTCTTCTCACAATGCCATTTCAGCCAGAAGAGTTTGGATGTTTTCATACCAGCTGAAAAACGTGATTGCCACAGATCATGGCATCATGCCATATATTACAAGTATAATAATCCTATAAAATGATTCCAGTTTATACATATTATAATGGGCCACAAATAGATGATAGGAGGAAACAAGGGTGTATTTGGTCCAAGGTACCTGGAGGGCAAGAAATACATTTAGCAGAACAGGAACCCAGCAGGTTCCAGGTAGCCTCTGATAGTTAGGGTGGATCACCTAACTCTACTTGAGACTATACTAAGGTGAAAAATAGAGAACAAAATCAAGAGAATCTTTTGAGCTAGGGATGTTCAGAATGAGCAACATCCTTTACATTGTGTGGGTGTTTATAAAGGGACATCTGACAATATGAATTCCTACATCTATAGGTATGACAAGTGATCATATGAGGGATAGGTGTGGATTTTGATTCTATTTGATTTTAATAAGAATTTACCAAAATTTGCAAAGGTCTTCATATTTGGGACAAAAAGAACATGACTTATTTATTTTTTAAATGAATGAGGGAGAAAGCAAAACTGGCAGATTTGTACCTGCAGGCCAAGGGCTTTGAGTGCTTAGCTGTTAAAAGTCTGGAATTGAATACCTATGTATTCAATCATGTTACTTCTGTCATGTTGCCATCTCTTTTTTCTGACAAACTCCTCTACTTTAATAGCTATATGACAGGCAGGTACATCATGTCTTTTTCATGCTGGAAACTCTTTGCTGGTGCAGATGACTGAGAATTTCAGTTCAGTTCATTCTTGATGAGAATTTACCAACATTTGCAAAGTTCTCCATATTTGAGAAAGAACTTGAGATTTTAAAAAGTGAATATCCTTAGTTTGACTCTGATCACCAGAGGGAAAAGGGGGGATGGAAGCAAAACTATCTTAGTTGGATTCTATAGATAAGGTGTTGACTGATCATCAGGTCATATATGTTGTGATATTAATTTTACTGTATCTTTAAGAGGAATCCTGATGTGAACTGGGAGTTGGTGCAGATATTACTGCAGTTGACTTAAATACTTGATAACACAAGCACAAAAAGCTGGGGTCATGGAGATTTACAGCTCCTCTTCCACCATTCATTTTGCTATTATAAGTTACTGGGAAATGAAGGGTGTGTGTTTCCAGCAGCACCTACGCTCAGACCCCAAATTTAAAATGGGCTCAGCAATGATGCCATATTTAGACAGAAGCAGGGAACAAAATCCTGGCCAACACACTTTGAGGCTGGAATCCTATGCTTATTTGCCTGGGAGTAAGCGCCATTCTATGGCACTTACATCTGAGTAGGCATGTGTAGCATTGTGCTGTAATTTGTCATGAGCAATTGGAGAGGACTTCTTCAGACATTTCTTCCATTCTTTTCCCCCAGTTTGCAGGGATCCTTTTCACTGCAGCCATGAGAAAGAGGAGAAGGAGAAGAGTGAGGGCAACATCCAGCACTCCTAGCAATGTCTTTGCGATCTAGAAATCAAAGCAGAAATAAATATTGGGCTTGAGTAATGCCTTTAATTATCTGAAGGAGAAAAACAAATACTGTCATTGGAAGGAAAACTTGATTTGCAAATAGAGTGGACTGTACAATTAGATGGAAATGTGGGGATTTACATTTCTGAAAGTAATTCTCAGAGGTGCTGAATGCGACCTTTGTCCATCTCTCTTTTTTCCTCTCTTTCTCTCTCTCTCTCTCTCTCTCTCTCTCTCTCTCTTTGCCTGGCTTCAATAGCTTTCCCCCTCACCACCAGGTCCCTTCTTTGACTGTTAGTTCTGCTCATCATGAGAGGATTAATTCTGCTTATGAAAACATATCTCAGCAAAAGGATTTTATCCTCTTTTTAAAGGCTTTAGCTCCTGCTGAATCCCACAAGGCTCACTTTTGCTTATACTTTGAATTACATTTTAAAAGGAGGGGGGAACACAAGGGGCAGCTCTTCTTTTCATCTGCTGATAAAAATGGCTGATACAAAAGATTTCCAGGCTTATATTAAGTGCTCTTGTTGATTTTAGTGATGTTTTGAAGAAGAAGAAGAAGAAGAAGAAGAAGAAGAAGAAGAAGAAGAAGAGGAAGAAGAGAATGGGTATGGACACTCATATGACTGAAAGTCAAACAATGGCTATGCAGATTCTCTTGAATACAGTCCTATGAAATAGATACGGGGCCAGATCTGTGCGGACAAGGATCCCCTGCAAATTCTACATAGCAATTTGTTTAGAGTCCCCTGTCTCTGCAATTCAGCTTTTGTTTTGCTTGGTTTAGTGGGTGCTTAAAGAAGAGCCTCCCACCTTGCAAATACTGTCTGCTTCCCTTTATCAAGGAGAAGTGTTGGAAGATGGAGATAGTGTTAAGAAAGGAAACACTTCTGTGGAAAACCTAGAGTCAAGTAAAGGTGATTACTTGCACTCTCGGTAATTTCTTGGCTAAAATTACCACTACCCCCCCCCCCTTCCCTCTCCCCAAGTCATAATTGCTTAGCAACACTCTTGGGACTTCTGATTTTCCTTGCTTTCTAGGCATTTGACAGTACCTCAGTTTCCCATATTGAACCAAAGTTTCAATGATTCTAGTAGTGTTAAGCCATCAGAGTGGCTAAATGTATAGGTAAGTACAAATTACCAATGCAAGGGGAGATTTGTACAATTAAAGAATAGCTTTAGAATTAGAAAATCGGATCACTTGGAATTCAAAACATAAAATAAAAATAAAACAATGTTATAAAGTCATAAGACACATATATGTTTTACTTACCCAGATTCTCAAAGTAATTCTTGCTCATGTAATTTCAAATTTTCCAAGATGGTGCCCACCATGTGGTCTCTGGGCCTTGGAAAAACACCAGCCATGCCATACCATACTTAAGGTAGAAAAAGAGGCAGAGGAAGATCTACCTGTTGTGTAAAACATAAACCCACCAAGACTGGGAATTTAATGTCTATCCAAACCAGTCAATATCTTATAAGTGAGAAACAGCTTGCCTGAGCCAGGACAATCAGGGAAGGGTTTGCTATGGGGGGGGATAATAGGCTTTTAGATCTATTTTGATCACTCCCTTTTTTTAAATAGAACCCAGAGATCAACCAACAGAAACGTGGGGCAAAAAATATCCAACTATTGACAGGGGGAGTGTGTCCCTGTTGGTACTCCTGGACCTCTCAGCGGCTTTCGATACCATCGACCATGGTATTCTTCTGGAACGCCTGAGGGGATTGGGAATCGGGGGCACTGTGCTTCAGTGGTTCCGGTCCTATCTCTCGGGCAGGTTCCAGATGGTAATGCTTGGGGATAGCTGCTCTTCAAAGAAGGAGCTGCTATGTGGTGTACCACAAGGTGCCATCCTTTCCCCAATGCTGTTTAACATTTATATGAAACCGCTGGGAGAGATCATCCGGAGGCATGGGGCAGGATGCTATCAAAAGCTGATGACACCCAAATATATTTCTCTATGCCTTTGACAACAGCGTCAGCTAAGGATAGTGTGTCCCCTCTGAATGAATGCTTGGAGGCGGTAATGGGCTGGATGAGGAAAAACAAACTGAAGCTGAATCCAGACAAGACGGAGGTGCTTGCTGTCAAAGGCCACAACCTGGGTTTGGAGGTGTGTCAACCAGTTCTGGATGGGGTTACACCCCCCCCCTGAAAGACTGTGTTCGCAGCTTGGGGGTACTCCTGGATCCATCACTCCAAATGACAGCCCAGATAGATGCGACGGCCAGGAGTGCCTACTATCAGCTTCAGCTGATACGCCAGCTGCGCCCCTTCCTAGAGTTGGAAGACCTAAAGATGGTAGTGCATTCACTGGTAACTTCGAGGCTCGACTTCTGCAATGCGCTGTACATAGGGCTACCTTTGTGCCTAGTCCAGAAACTTCAATTAGTTCAAAATATGGCAGCCAGGTTGGTCACCGGTACACCTAGGGGTGACCACATAACGCCAATCTTAAAATCACTCCACTAGCTGCCCATTAGTTTCCGGGCGATGTATAAAGCGTTGGTTATTACCTTTAAAGCCTTACATGGTTTGGGTCCAGGTTACCTGCAGGATTGCCTTCTCCCGTATAATCTGCCCCGCACACTCAGGTCCTCTGGGAAGAATTTACTCCAGTCAGCCAGAACTAGGCTAATGAGTGTTACCCAGAGGACCTTCTCTTCTGCCGCTCCCAGGCTGTGGAATGGCCTGCCGGAGGAGATTCGACAAATTAGCAGTCTTCTGGAATTTAAGAAAGCCGTGAAGACTGCTCTCTTCCGGCAGGCCTATCCAGTTTAATTTTAAGATGTTTTTAATAATGTATTTGTTTTTATCTGTTTTAATGGTTTATCTATTTTATTGTTTTTATATTTATATTTAGTGTTGTTCCCCGCCTCGATCTAGATGGAGAGGTGGGTTAGAAATGAAATAAATAAATAAAAATAAATAAAAACTAACTAGAATTTTAAAAAATCCTGAGCCAGGGATTTCTTTCAAATACCATAGCTGAATGGAGTTCACAACCTTTCACACAAAATCACTTCTGGTTACCCCAAGCTTTCTTCACTCCAGTATTATAATTTAAACAGCAGGTTGGAAGGGAGAGGCATTTTGGGAGTCCGAAATCCTTGCCGATCTACTATAAACCATCCAAAAACTACCAATAGGTCCAGATCTACCTTCTTCCCATGACATATTATTTATTTGTTCCTTTGTTAGCTTTCTGAAGTGAACCTAGGCAGTTTACAAAAAGTTCAGAATTTTTTTTTAAAAACCACTCAAATAAAAGCATAGCAAAGTTTTTAAAAAACACTTTAAAATAATAACCACACTTTAAAGGCCAAGTAAAAAGATTTGTCTTGACCCTGTTACTGAGGAGGCTAATAGGAGTCTTCCAAACCCTTTCAGGGAATTTGAGAGCTGAAAGAGACATGGTTTTAAATCTGTATCTAGCAGCTATTTCTCTCCCCCCTCCCCCAAATTCTTATTCTGAGTAGGTTCAGAGTCTCCAATCCAGATCAGGGCTCTACATGGGGTTTAAGGGGAGCATTTAAAATTTGGATCATTCACCTTTGCCTACTCTTAGAGTAAAAAAGAAAAAAATGGGTATCTGCTAGATACAGATTTCAAATTATATCTCTTTTGGCCCTCATTTGAATCATTAGGAAGGATAGAGTTTCTACTTGACACTAAATAGGGTGATCTCTAGCCAAGAATTTGGGTATTTCCTGAAACCAAATAAGGGTGAATAATAGGTAGCAATTCACTAAGCAAGACAAAGATGCAGAATGGAGAGGATGTATGGAGATAGGCACTGTTGCCTGGTTGAAGGTCAGAGACTATACGAACTTGATGGCTTTGCATGTGTTGGTGATTTAAAATGGATGCCAATAAATAAAGCAAAGGTGGCCAAACGTTAGGCATAACAGCCAAGATGAATTAGATTTCTCACACAAACACCCACAACTCTAATAATCTTTTCTTGCTTTTCTTCATCTCTCAGCACAGAGGTATGCCTTTGGAAGAAGAGGTTTAAATCCAGAGTCTGTCTCCAGAGCTGAAAACCCTTTCTTTGCCACAAAAGAAGGAAGGGTACCATGGTGATTTACACATTTCCTGGCATCATTCCATTTTTTTCAAGATGAATATGCAAAGGATTGAACATTTAGCTATTGAAACAAAATATTTCTGGCTACTCTATTTCAAAAGGAATGTGCCTTACACCTTGACCATATGTGCCAATTTTTCAACTATGCCAAACAACGTGTAGTTTGTATCACACACATGAATGGCTATCCTTACCCTGGCAAATACCTCTCAGGCACCCCTATTGTTTTTACACTCAGTATGGTTGGCACAGATTCCATCAGCTTGCCACCCCACCAACCCAATGGCAAAAGCCTCAGCTCCATAAGATGCTATGCAATGGGGCAGAACTCCGGTTGCCTAGGTAACAGGGCATGTACTTGAAAAAGGAAAAGAAGCCTTTGCATTAGTGACATTGCTCATTATAGGGATTGAAAACATCTCTTTTTCCCTTTCTCTCTCTCTTTCTCCCCCTCCCCCTGAGCAATAATTGACCTAAAGCCTCTAGCATTGTTGGAAGAACATTCTTGAACAAAACTAGTTAAATCCAAGGAAAGATCTCAGCAGTCTTCATTGACCAAAAAGAGCTTCTATATAAGTAGACTAATGATGTTGGACAGTGTGCAAATTGGACAGTAAAACCCAAGGTTTGCTTTACTGATTTCTTTTTACCTGAAAGCAGCGCAATAATTTATTCTCGTCCTTTTTCATATTGACAGTATAATAGGGTCCCCCAGAAGAAAGAAAAATCAAATGTAAAGATGAGTTGATCTTAATCTTTTCAGAAGAAGGATTTTGTTTAGTCTGTTGGGAGGGAAAAGAAGTTCTACAGATACTTAAAGGTGAACTAGTTTTTGCTGATTTATAGCTGCAATGAAACAAATCAGATTCTGATCATAATTTCAGTCTGCAGGGATGAGGTGTACAATGTGTGTGTGGAGGGATGTGCTAGATCTGTTGCCATGTCCACAAATCATGGTGAACCATATCACATTTGTAACCAGATTTCAGACTTCTAGTGGTACCAGATTGTATTCTGACACATGGAACAGTTAGCAGTCAGGGTGGACATTTCTCTCTCCCTATGACTGCTCTGCAGCTGGGTCTGGTCATTTCACTAGCCACTAGTGTCTAAACACAAAATGAATATCTTTGTTGATATAGGAACATAGGAATCTGCCTTATAATGATCCTATTCAGATGACACACTAAGCCATGGTTAGGCTGCTAACCTAGGCTGACCATATGAAAAGGAGGACAGGGCTCATGTAACTTTAACTGCTGTAGAGAAAAGGGGATTTCAGCCAGTGTCATTTGTATGCAATTAGTTCCTGGTGAAATTCCCTCTTCATCATAACAGTTAAAGTTGCAGGGGCCCTGCCTTCTTTTGTATATGGTCACTCTAGTATAGTGCATGCACCTTTAACAGTTGTGATGAAGAGGGAATTTCACCAGGAACTAATTGCATACAAACGACACTGGCTGAAATTCCCTTTTCTCTACAACGGTTAAAGTTATATGAGCCCTGTCCTCCTTTTCATATGGTCAGCCTACGCTAACCCCTTTGCAGCATATAGTTAGTGACCATGTTTAAACAGTGATTATATAGCCAAATGGTTCACATAACATACTAAGCCATCGCCAATGTATCCAAATCCAGTAGTAATGCCCCCATTGTTTGTGTGTATTAACATACTTTCATAATGGTCCTCCACACAAGAGGACTTACTGACAGGCCCAGAATTCCCCAGACCTGTGGAAAAGCTCAGCATGCATGCATTTTCATGTGTCAAATGCACAGATGGCCTGGGAATGACAACCAGGCAGGTTGGCACCTGGGGCAGGGCTAGCATGTGTTGCCATACAATCACTTCACACATTCTTTGCATGAGAGAGGGTCATCTGAACCGTCCTATGGTGTTTGTGTATTTACAGCCTTTACGCTTCACATAGAATCATTGAATCATAGAATAGTAGAATTGGAAGAGGCCTATACGGCCACCAAGTCCAACCCCCTGCTCAGTGCAGGAATCCACCTTAAAGTATACCTGAAAGATGGCTGTCCAGCTGCATCTTGAAGGCCTCTAGTGTGGGAGAGCCTATGACCTCTCTAGGTAATTGGTTCCATTGTTGCACTGTTCTAACAGGAAGTTTTTCCTGATGTCCAGCCGGAATCTGGCTTCCTGTAACTTGAGCCCATTACTCCGTGTCCTGCACTCTGGGATGGTTGAGAAGAGATCCTGGCCCTCTGTGTGACAACCTTTCAAATATTTGAAAAGTCACAAGCGATTGAGTACTATGGGGCCAGTGGGTTATTTGTCTGTCTTTTTAGAATAAATGTTGGAATAAGCAACAGGTATTAGTTCAAATAGGCTGACCATATGAAAAGGAGGACAGAGCTCATGTAACTTTAATAGTTGCAGAGAAAAGGGAAATTCAGCTGGCTTCATTTGTATGCAATTAGTACCTCTTCATCAAAGCAATTAAAGTTGCATGTACTATACTAGAGTGACCAGATACAAAAGAGGGCAGGGCCCCTGCAGCTTTAAGTGTTGTAATGAAGAGGGAATTTCACCAAGTACAAATTGCATACAAATGAAGCCAGCTGAAATTCCCTTTTCTCTGCAACTGTTAAAGTTATATGAGCCCTGTCCTCCTTTTCATATGATCAGCCTAGTTCAAATCCACTGCATGAGGATACAATAACTAATTGAATGGTTAATGCATATAGGGAGTTGAGATGCTGGAAACTTTCAGTTTCAGTTTTGCTTACTTATTTGCCTGTTGTTTGTTTTAACAAGACAATCAGCCTTGGTGGCCTATTTCCTCCATTGTACATGGCAGTCTTGTGCTGGCCGGATTCTCTAACTGCCCTCACTGCATGCAGGTTGCCAAGCTGTCCAAACAAAGCATGGCTTGTTTGGGTATGAAGCAACCCTCAATAACCCAACAACAGCCCATGGGGTTATATGAGGGTTGCTGCTAGGGATGTCTAGATTTTGAGAAATCAGTCCTCTGTGTGATTGTGCAGTGTCACTCATTCTGGCATACTTTCACAGATGGATTAGTTTTTTCCCCATTATGCAGAAAAAATGCAAATAATTCCAGAAGAAAGTTCACAACAATTCACATGATATAGATCAATACGTAATATTTGGCACATTGTCCTGCATTCCATTTCACTATTCCCCACACGTATTTTCCAGCATAGCATATGTCTCAGCAAAAACTTGCATATTTTCCAGTGAATAAATTTGCAGAAATTTTAGGGGGGGGGGGGAGAAAGAAACTTGGAAGTCCACAGACTCCACACAGCCTGAGAAGGCCTGTCCGCAGAATATTCATTTTAGTTTGCCTCTAATTTCTCCAGCATTCCTAATTTCTGCCCCCTTAAACGTGCCATATCATGCAGGTTTGGCCAGCACAGTAAGCCACAACAGATATGATAATTATCTGCCATGCAACTGGTACGCATGGAAGAATTAACAAACCACCATGGCTTGTTAACCACACCATGATGATGTGAACTGGGTCAGAGCCCTTTAATATTTAGCAAAGGCCCTTTTAAAGGCCTGTTTTCTGTCTCAGACAATAGCTCTGCAACACCGTTGATACCATTGGCTGTTGTTGTGGCAATGCCCACCTGGGTAGTAGTGGGTATGGAAGGCAGAAGGTTATTCCCCCAAGAGCATCTGTTTTTATTATTTTATACTAATAGTAATAATAATCTTCCATGCAAATTAAGTAGCTGCACAAAGCAAGGGATAATTAGATATACAGCAACCATTTGGACAAACAATTATCCAATTTTCCAGTACCGTCACTGTAATTATGCTCATAGATTAGATAAATGATTGTATGTATGCTGCATTGAAAGTCTGCCCTTTATCCTTTTCTAAACTTCTGCAACATTGCAGTTGATGTTATTATCTTGTTTCAGATGCAATTTTTCCTACATGGTTTCCAGTGATCAAGACCTCAATCAGTTCCATGGAGATGCATTATCTCTTGGAATTTTCAGTCTTATGGTTAAAGTATTCTCCCCATCCCACCCCATTAATGGGACATATTTTCTAGGCTGTTGCCACTATTAATGCTGAAACAAATTCTCTTTCTTCATTCTACGGGGAAATTTGCTCAAATTTGGAAAATTGTGCAAAATTGAACCATGAAAGTTGCACACATCAAGAGCAATTTGTGGCAATTTGTGAACATTCTTGCAATTGTGTGATCACAAATGGTACATCAAACATGGCATGGTTGCATGTTTTGAGAGCCCAGATGAAATTGTGACATCCCTAGCTGGTTTCTCACATCCCTTTGCTGCCTTTGCACTGTCTGAAGCAGAATGGTTTGATTGGGGGGCAGCGGGATAATTTCAAACTTATTTTGGTCCTATGTTTCCTAAGCTATTTCCAGACAGACAGGTCTGGAAATTGTGCAGGTATTCCAACATTTCCTCCATAATGGATTTTTGTATCTGGACCCCCTAAACTTCTATGTTTGAGCAGTATGATTGTACAATAAAAGCCTCATCTGAAAGCACCCCTAGAGTGAACAAAGTTGGAATTGAGCTCTGTTGGCAGCTCCCAAATGCAAGAGCTTACAGTTCAATATTCTTTCTCATCACTGAATAGAATTTTATGCTCTGACGACTATTGTCTTCCACCTCATGATGTGAATGAATAAATAAGTAAGAATTAAAGGAGCAGAACTCGATCTAGACGGAGAGGCGGGTAAGAAATAAATCGTTATTATATTATTATTATTATTATCAGATGTACAGGAAGCCACTGAAAGGGAATTCCATGCATTTGAGAAGTTCATTAAAAGAGCATGCAAAATTACAAGCGGAGACCCTCCCCTCCCAAAAGCTAACTTTAAATTAATGTTTAGGCTTAATCTCATGAAATGCCTTGATTGGTGCCACTGAAAAGCTCAACTCCTACTTTTTAGGAATGAGGTCCAGCCAAGGGGGAGGCCAACTTTGTTCATGCATCAGCCAGATAAAGCCTAGTAGCAAGGTGCTCGTTTCCCACTCCCACATCCCAGAAAGAACACTCAGGTCCAACTGCCTCTGGCCCTGGAACTTCAGAAGTAAGGGTGGGGAGAGATGCTCTGGTCACCATTCATTGGCCAAATAACCACCAATTCCTATTCAAGCAAAGCACCAACAACAGAAGATCAGCCTGACCTAACGTGCACTTATCTGCCCACATATAGCTGGCCACCTTGTTCTAGCCCTTGACAAAAAGTATCTTTTTTCCCATTTGCTTCCCTTCTCTTGTGTATTGTCTTCTTTTTTTGTGATCCTGATGTTAGGGTGACTAGATAAAATCCAGGTCAGGGCTCATGTAACTTTAACAGTTGTAGAGAAAAGGGAATTTCAGCCAGTGTCATTTGTATGCAATTATTTCCTGGTGAAATTCCCTCTTCATCACAACAGTTAAAGTTGCAGGGGTCCTGTCTTCTTTTGTATATGGTCACTTTAGTATAGCGCATGCACCTTTAACTGTTGTGATGAAGAGGGAATTTCACTAGGAACTAATTGCATACAAATGACACTGGCTGAAATTCCCTTTTCTCTACAACTGTTAAAGTTACTTGAGCCCTGACCTGGATTTTATCTGGTCACCCTACTGATGGGCAGGGCCTGACACTTCTTTTGATTGATGTCAACCACTTTGGAAGGCACTGATTGTCAAAACATGGGATAAAAATACAGTGAATAAGTATAGCCAGAGTCTACCTTCATCAAGGTCAACCCCTCCTCTTCCTTACAATTCATTTCAATTCCTAGGTGAAACACTAACAGTATGCAAGATTAATAAACAAGAGTAGGTATGTTGTTGTTGCTGCTGCTGTTATTTCTTTTCGAAGCATTTTTAAAGGGAACAGATCCTTCATCTCAAGAAGGGAAGAAGGATAGATCTGGCATGGATTGCCATAAGAGACAAAATTGGATGACAATTAGCAGCAGTGTGCTGTTTCAGAAATTCACTTTATTTTGCAGAGAAGGGTAAGCTTTCAGGGAATTTCAGATAGCATGAATAATTTCACCTACTCTTTCATTGCTACATACCTTTTGGAGCATTCTTTCTGGGGCAGGGAAAAATGATAAAACAGAATCTAGTAGGGTATTGTAATGCCATTATCCATTTTCTTAGTGGGAGGCTAAGAGAAATTTGGTTGACAATAGTTGCTTTCAGGAAATAGCTAAAAAGCAATCATTTCCATGAATCACATAGCTAAAAGTAAAAGAAATATGCTGTAGTACAAATACTCAATAAATATTAAAGAAATACATCTCATGTGAAACAGACGTGGGGAGAAAGGCACATTTGGTTCTGGCTTTAATGCGAATCAGTATTCGGTGAATGGTAGAATAAAATACAGCATAATTTTATTGTTTTATCATTCTTTGCTGTCCTATATGTGAATTGATTTGACTGGAAATTAAATTAAGGATTTTCCTGTATTCTGAAATAAGTCTAATGTTGTTCAAAGAGATACATTGGACTTCCCATCAACTACATACACTGGGAATGAATCTTTCTTTTTTAAAAAAGAAGTTTGCAGCAGAACTACTTCAATGTTGTCCTCATACTTGCGAAGCAGAGGGTGAGAAATAACTAGACGACACATAAAATGGATTTAAAATATGGGCCACTTTTATTATGCTCAACCAATAACCAAGGGGTAAGTCCTAAGTGGGCATCGCCAGGCCAATACGCTGGCCCTAGTGATTCAGGGCAAGCTATTCACTGCCCGTGTGATGGCACCTTTTAATCACCACCGCACAAGCTCACCCCCACAGGGGGTAGGGAGTCCTTCCTTTGTCAACCTCCCCTCGTACCGCAGGGCTCTGAGTAGGTGAGTAGGGTTTCCACTCAAAGGTAACCCCTTATCCCACAATGTGGTGCCGCAGGGCTCCCAGCTGCAGGCCTCAGGTGTCACCAATCACCCAATGGTGGCTGCGAATGCCTACCAATACCCATATTCGCTGCAAATGCCCGCTCCTACCTGCCATGGGGGAGACAAGCCACTTGGTTAATCACTCCCCCCACCTATCTAGAATTGCTTCATGCAACCCCCCTTGTAATGCCATTATCCAGATGTAATGCCATTATCAAGATCCTGTAAGAATAAATCATTCCCTGTTTCAGACAGTTGTACCCCATCCTGCCTGTACAGCTCCTTCCAAGATCACACTATTTTAGGGTGTTGAATACTGATATCCCCATGCTTAGTCAAATAGTTATAGATTTCAGTGTTAACTAATCTCCTAGCACGCTCCAATGCCAGAGGGTTGCTGCCCTCTCTCCATTTGAGTCGCGGCAGAACACATGACCAGATAATTAATATTCTGGGCCAACGCTGCCTGATAATTTTGAAATCTGCTATCGCCTGAAGAATTAGGGCCTTACCCTTCAGTAAGCCCAAATCATTCCCACCCAGATGTAGAACTAAAACCTGCGGGGATGACTGAAATGCATGTTGTAAAAATAATGTGGGCGGGGGGCGTGGCCTAGCAGGACATGGGATAAGTCGCAAATCCTTCATCCTCCGAAAGAAGCAGTGAATTAACTGTAAATTCCCTATCTTAAAAGAGCGGTTTGTTACATACAAGTCTGCTATGGAGAGGGGAAACCTTGCTAAAGAGACTGCAGCTGGAAGAAGATTTATGGCTTTATAACCGGCATGACTGAGGGAGGTGACGGAACGGCAGCTTTGAAGTACGGTGAAGGTAAATAAAGGACGTATATACGATTGCTGGCTGATTGAATAGACTGTAGAGAGAACAGAACGATTGCTAACACTTAGAAAAGAGACTTTTAAGCTTTGGAAAGTTTTAAGCTTTTAAGCGTTGAAAGATTGTTGGCTGTATAACTGTTCCGCTGGGAGGAGGAGCTAACTCTGCCCGACGAGAATCGAAACTAAACTCGTCAGCCTTGGCAATTAAAAGAACAATTAAAAGATTATAAGTGATTAAAAGGCTGTCCGGGAGACAGAGAAGCCAGAGGGAGTGATTGAGGTGAAGAGAAAGAGACTTTGATCCCTGGCTAGAAGTGGCTGTGTCCTTATCGGATAGGCTCGAAGGTTGCACGGTTTATGAGCAAGAAGAAAATAACTTCTTGGAATAGACCCAAGGGTGATCGTCCGTCCGATAGGAGTTACAGGCTAGTCCGTACTGACAAAATGCCGGATTCTGAAAAGACAAAGAAGCAATCCCCTAGTCATGCCGGAAATGCCAGTGCTAAGACTGGAACTAAGCCAGGTGCAATTCCTAAAACAACCACAGGGAGGCAAGCTGACCCAACAGATGAGCTGATTCAGAATATCCAAAAGATGCTGGATGTAGCTATATTAAAGCAGGATGGAAATATTCAGCAGGCTTTATTGAAGCAAGAAGAACGATTGGCTAAAAGGATCACCGAGTCACAACAGCAACTCTTGGCAGGCCTTCAAAAGGTGGAGAAAGAGGTTGGAGCTTTGCAGGAAGAAACTGGAGAACTAAAGGTTTTATATAAGAAGCAAGAGGAACAGCTAACGCAACAGGACTTACGGCTTATAGCGATGGAAGACAGGACCGGAGAGCAAATTTACACATAAGGTCTTTTGGGGAGCAGCAAGGGGAGACCCTTAATAGTATAAGAGAATTAATCTTGGCATGGGTCAAACAGTTAGTACCACAGGAAGATTGGAAAATGGAAGATATTGAGCGGGCCCATAGGGTGGGATTTGGAAAGACAAGAGAGTACCCAAGAGACATTATTGTGAAATTTGCTAATTACTATAAAAAAGAAAAATTAATGCAAGCAGTTAGAAGTCAAGGTCAACCAACGCTTCAAGCAATACCAATTCAGGTTTTCCAGGATTTGTGCCCCCAGACGGTGCAGTGGAGGAAGAGCGTTAGAATCTGCACAGCGGCATTGAAGATGAAATTGATCTCCTACAATTGGGGATATCCAGTTTTCTTGAGATTTAAGTGGAACGGGAAGCAGCAAAGAATAACATCTTGTGAGCAAGGAATCGAGCTATTGGAGAAGCTGGGCATAATGGATGCCACATCGGCTGGAGAAGAGAAGCAAGAAGAAGGCGCGGCAGGAGGGAGTAATGAATAGACTTTAATAAATATTGTAAAAGGGATAGGGAGAAGAAGAGATATGGAGGGGAGGGTAGACGTTATTCCGGGATGTTGGGCCGAGTTCCCCCCCCCTAAGAGTTCTAAGAAGATTGGGACCAATGCCCAGGAAGCTGGTGAGGAGGGGGGTGAAATTGGGGGTGAATGTGGGGGGGGAGGGTTAGGGAGGGGGGGGAATGGGTTACACAGAGGGAGACCGACTTAAAGACTTGTGTGAAAGAAAGAGATGGAAAATAAACTTAGATTGGCAACATTGAATGTTAAAGGGCTAGGAACAGTAATTAAAAGAAAGAGGATTGAAATGTTATTAAAGAAAAAAAAATAGATGTAATTTTTTTGCAGGAAACTCATCAGACCAAAGATGGAGTTAATGAGCTTCGAATGAGGGAGGTGGGCGTTTATGAGAAGGCATATGGAACTTCGAAATCGAGAGGGGTGGCAATAATAATTTCAAAGATATGTGGTATAACTATTCAAAGTATAAAGAAAGATAAAAATGGAAGGTTTCTTATTATGTTCTGCAAGTTGGGAGAAGAGGAATATGTATTGGTGAATGTTTATGCTCCAAATGGGAAACAAATGGATTTTATTGATGAAGTATTTAACGTGTTGGGAGAAGTGGGTAAAAAGCATATTGTGATGGCAGGTGACTTTAATATGGTACTAGATATTGGGAAAGATAGGGATAACATCTTAAAAGATATTAAGAGGGGGGGAAGACAGAGTTAAGCAAATTAATGGAAGGGAAAGAATTAATGGATGTGTGGAGAGTTTTAAGAGGGGAAGAAAGGAAATATACCTTCTACTCACAGAGATTTAAGAGTTATTCAAGGTAGATTACATTTTTGTATCAAAAAATATGTTACCCAAAATTATAGATTGTGATATTGGAGTTATTAAGGTTACTGACCACGCGTTAATGACAATGGACATGGAAATCAAGAAAGACTATAGACAAGCGAAGAGATGGAGATTGGATGTAAGGTTGTTGAATAAAAAATATATAATGGAGAAAATAAAGAAAGAACTGCAGGAAATATGGGAGATTAATGAAAAAGAGAATAACCGGCAGGACATATTATGGGATACAATGAAAGCTGTGGTAAGAGGGATTTGTATTAGGGAAAGTTGTACATTAAAAAAACAACAGGAAGCTCAAAATAAAAAGATTGAAGAGGAGGTAAGGAGTTTGGAAGATAAGTTAAAGGAGACAAAAGATAAACGCCTAATTGCCCAAATTCAAGCTAAGAAAAAGGAATTAGAGAAAGAAGAATTAGAACAAGTTCAAAAAAAATTTGCTGTATCTAAAAAGAGATTTTTTTGAATATAGCAACAGGAATTCTAAGATGCTGGCCAGATCCACACAGTTGGAAAAGGCTAAGAATATGATAGGGACAATAAAAGACAAGTCAGGGAATAGTTGTAATTTAATGAAAGATAAATTAAATATATTTAAGGATTTTTATAGTGAATTATATACATCAGGATCGGGACCGCAAGATAAGGTATTGGAATATGTAGAGAGGAATTGGAAAATAAAATTGCAGAAGCAGGATAGGGATTATATGGAAGGTTTAGTTACTGAAAAAGAGATAGAGGGAGTTATTGATAAACTGAAAGGAGGAAAATCACCGGGGATGGATGGATTGGGGTCGGAGTATTATAAGCTTTTTAAAGAAATTTTAATACCAAGATTAAAGAAATTATTTAATACTATAATAGAAGGGGGGAAGACTCCGCCATCATGGGATCATTCCCTGATTATATTAATTCCGAAACCAGGTAAGGACTTAACGGATCCCGCATCATACAGACCAATTTCCTTAATAAATCAAGATTCAAAGATTTTTACAGCAATAATGGCAAAAAGAATGGCCACATTTATTTGTAAATATATTAAAAAAGATCAGTGTGGATTTATTCCGGGTAGGCAAATGTTTAATTTAATGGGAAGAGTATTAAATATAATTAGTATTATAAAAAAAGGAATTTAAAAGCAGGCTTGCTAGCATTGGATATATTCAAAGCCTTTGATTGTGTGGAATGGCCAGCACTCAAAACAATATTAAAAACATTTGGGTTTGGAGATAAATTTATGGGAGTAAAGGATAAGTTGTATAAAACAATAAAGTGGAAATAATGGTTAATGATGGGTTAACACAACAGATTACACTAGCCCGAGGAACTAGGCAGGGATGTCCTCTTTCACCGATCTTATTTGCAATAGTAATAGAAATTTTGGCAAATGTAATAAGGGAAGATGAAAGAGTGAAGGGGATAGGAAGAAAGGAGAAGATTAAAATGAATATGTTTGCGGACGATACCTTATTGACAGTAGAAGATCCCTTAGGGAGTGCAGAGGTGATTAAGAAACATTTAAGAGAATTTGGAGAAATTACGGGATTAAAAGTAAATTGGGGGAAGTCAGAAATGATGTTATTTAATTATAATAAGGAAGAGCTGGAAGAAGGTAAGGTTAAGTTGGGTCTTAGACTTAAAAATATAGTACGATACTTAGGGATTAATATTGATAGAGATTTAGAAAGGCTAGAGGAACTTAACTTGGTAGCTTTAAAAAAACAAGTAGGGGAGAAATTAGAAGTATATAAGAAATTAAAACATTCTTGGTTTGGTAGAATAGCAATTATTAAAATGAAGATTTTACCTAAGATTAATTTTTTGTTTAGAATGTTACCAATTAAAATATCAGATGTAGAGTTGAAATGTTGGCAAAATATAATTAACGCATATTGTAATGGGGATAAGAAAGCTAGGATTAATAAAGGGTTATGGTATAAGGCTCAAAAGAAGGGAGGTTTAGGACTTCCAAATATTAAGTATTATTATATAGCTAATCAGTTAAGATATGTTATAAGCTGTATTCTAGGAGAGGAAGATTTGGAGTGGTTGGAGACGCAAACTGGGGAAATAGATTATAAATTGAAAAATATTTTTTAAAAAAAAATTCAAAAGAGAGAATTAAAGGGACTGGACAACCCTTTGTTGGTAAATATAGTGGAGATCTGGGAGAAGTTTAGGGGGAAGTTGATACCAGGAGATTCACCACTTGCCCCGGTGGTAGTAGTGGAGCATTTCCCAAGAGTGTTAAAAGTGGAGATTGAAGCGAGATTGAAAGATAAGGAAATAATTAAGTTAGGGAAGTGGATGGAAAATTTGAAGGATAATGAGCAAATTAAAGAGCTATTGATAGGTCAAAAATCAGCATGGTTTAAATGTATACAATTAGGGAAATGGACTCAGGAATGGAAACTGAAAAATAAAAAGTGTAGAAATAATACAAGATTTGAAGACTTAATAGAGTCAAAAGGTAGGAAAGAAGAAAAGAAAAATAAGAAAGGGTTGACTAGTGAGATATATAAATTATTGATAGAGGAGGAATTTCAAAATTCACTTAAAGCAATAAAAAAGGTTTGGGAAGAGGATGTAAATGGAGAAATTAAGGAATACAACTGGGAGAGGTTGTGGAATGCAAGAATGTTAAAATTGCTATCGATCAGAATTAAGGAGAATTTTTATAAGGTATTGTGGAGATGGTATCTAACACCGGTTAGATTTCACCAGATAGACAAAAAAATATCTAAAAATTGTTGGAGGGGATGCCAGGAGGTTGGAACTTATTACCATATGTGGTGGAGCTGTGAATATGTACAAAAATTTTGGAAAAGGGTATTTAAGGAAATAAGTGAAATAATGGGAAGTAAAGTGGAATTAAACCCGAAGCTTGCTCTACTAGCAATATGGGATAAAGGGGAAGAGGACAAAAATAAGAGAGAATTGATAAACAACCTCCTGACACCTGTTAGATTAATGATTGCAAAAAATTGGAAAGGACAAGGAAGCTATACAATAGAAGAATGGTATAAAGAAATATGGGATATGGCATTGAATGATATGCTGACTTGTAAAATGAAATTAAAGAGGGGAATGTCCGGTAAAAATGATTTTGGGGAAATATGGAGTCCCCTATTGGAATATGTATTAAGATCGGGGAAGGGACAAACACCTTCAAAAGAGTCGATAAATTTCTGGATAGAATAAAAGATTAAGAGAAGGTCTCTTGGAATGGGGGTGCACGGGGGGGGATTGTCGAGGATTATGTATGTATTTTATGTTATTGTTTATGTTATTATTATGTTGAAATTAATAAAATTATTTCAAAAAAAATAAAATAATAATAATGTGGGCAGAAGTCTCTCCCAGCGCATTCCTAGCCATGCTCAGCCACTGGATGGAAACGCTCTGGCTCATTCACAGCTGCGAACCAAAGCTCGTGTTGTACGCCTGCCGGCTGTCCCAAAAAACCATACTGCGGCCACAAATGATCACACACGCTGGAGCAAGATTCCAAAAGAAATCTAGGGGTAAACACGGAAATGGTAGAACTCAAACTTAAATGCTTTTGGGTAACTTCCTCACGTATGCCTTGAAAGCCGCTGAACGCCATCTGCCCACTGTTTGTATTTGAGTATTAGAAAACCCCAACGCAGTGGCTGTGGAGGCCACTCCAGTGCTGAAAGAATGTATTCTGAACTGAATTGACCCTAGACACAAATTGCTTAACGCACGCTTAGTTACAGACCAGAATTGAAATTTTGTTAGTGGACATGAGTCTTGATGACAAAAGAGAAAACCTTGAGAACTGCCCCTTAAAGCTAAATATTTCCTAGTGCGGTGCTGGGGAAAAGGAAATGCCACAGCTCTTACCAACTTTATCCATTTTAGAGTGCCTCAATCTAATTGAGACTGCTTCTCTGACGAATCAAATGTCCCTAAACTGTAGAGCCCTACCAGATGCGTCACCCTTGGAAGTGTCAAGCAGTTCTGAAATTCTAAAAGCCCCAAAGAATTGCATCAGTGCAGAAGCATGAAAAAGCGAGGCCTCCTATGCAGAATAGCACTTTGACGTCCATTGTGCCTGGGGGCTAACCAATATTTTGGGAGATAGAGGAAGCCTGGAATCAGAGGGGCATGGAAAAGCTTTAGACAATCCGTGCAGACTGTGACACACTCTGAAATTGGTAGTAGTGTCCTCTACCCCACACATTTTGGTCAGCAAAGAGATAGCGGCCAATTTGTCTCCTATTGTGCGTATAGACAGGCCCCTATGCCAGGCATCAACACAATACTGTAAAAGGTGATCTATTGGGATGGGCCAAGAATCTTGTAACTGCAGGTTTGAATGGAATGCCTGGAATTCCCTACCTGCTCTGGCATAAGCAGCTTTGATGCAAGGCGCCACAGACTGCCACATAGCCCGCTCTATGTCATCCCGTCAATTTTCCAGAGTGTTGCTGGCATGGCCTCCAGAATCTGATGAGCCCATGGAGCCAGTTCCCTGAACTTCTGCACCTGGTGACACGACAGTGCATTGGCAATGTCGTTGTTTAAACCCAGAATGTGACGTGCCCGAAATAGGATGTTATACTTAAGGCAATGCAGGGTGAAACGCCGCACTAACGCCATTACCCTGGGGCTATGAGAAGATAGCGAATTTATGACCTGAATGGTGGTGAGATTATTGCACCAGAAGTGCACTACTGGACATCTCAGTCGACCAGATGTGGGCAGCCACCAATATCGGAAAGAATTCCAAAAATGTAAGATCCCTACACACTCCCGATCTTAGCCACTGCTCCGGCCACCATTCAGTGCACCATCTGTCCCGCCAAATAACTCCAAACCCCAGGGCACCAGAAGCATCAGGGTGTATCTGCATTTCAGCCTCCAGTAGCAAGTCACTATGCCAAAAGGACTCACCACTGCACTTCTCTAAAAATATGAGCCATATGGAAACGGAAACCCTCACTTGATGGTGTGGATGCCGAAGGCTCTGCATCGCCATACAGAAGTGGCACAAAAAGGCTTGGCCTGGTGCCACAACTCTACATGCGAAGTTAAGATGACCTACTAACTCCTGGAGCTGTCGCAATGTGACTTTCTTGGCCCCTGCCACACCCAACAACCTAGAGCGCAGGGACAACAACTTGTCGGCTGGTAGTCTGCAAGATTGTGTGACAGCATCCAATTCAATTCCCAGAAATTTGATATTCGTCAAAGGGCCTTCAGTCTTCTCATGCGCTAAAGGAACACCGAGTTCCTCTGTTAATGAATGGAATTCCTTCATGAGCAAAGCGCACTGCGCAACACCACAAGGACCCATGAAAAGGAAGTCATCCAGGTAATGAATCACCTCCTGGGTTCCCGTCCTATCCCGCAGAGCCCACTCCAAAAAGGAGGTAAACTTCTCAAATGTAGCGCATGAGATAGAGCATCCCATGGGAAATGCCCTGTCAACATAGTAATGTCCTTGGAAATAAAAACCTAATGGGCAAAATGCAAAAAGCAGATTTTATGTCGCATTTTCCTATTAAGGCAGCCAGGCTGTTCCGGCGCACCATGTCCACAGCCAAATCAAACGATGCATACCTTACTGAGCTCAAATGCTCAGGGATTGTGTCATTGACTGAAGCCCCTTTTGGGAAAGACAGGTTGTGTATTAACCTGAATTCCCCAGGGGTTTTCTTGGGCACAATGCCTAATGGTGACACTCATAAATTGTGAATTGGTGGCTTGGTGAAGGGGCCTAAAACTCTCCCAGACCATACTTCCTTATCGATTTCCCCCCCCACTAATTGTTCCATGAGGTTACTAAACCTCTGATTTCTCGCAAAAGAAGCGTATCTGGGGCCCTGATGGGGAATCCTGAAACCTTCAGTAAAACCTGCTTCCAAAAATGCTGTGTCTTGTCACCGAGGGTACCGAACTAGAAGAGCTGCAATCTTTTCAATCCTAACTGGGCTGGGGCCCTTTGGGAGAGTGTTGCTGACCTCCTGGTTTTCTAAAACCCTGACCTTCCCTGTTGAATTCTCGCCCACCTCGTGCTCTAGGGCAATTTGATACTGGATGGCGGCCATTGCAGATAGGGCATTCATGCCTATATCTGCATGGAGAGTGTGTGCAGACTCCACGGGCACTGTATTCCCAGCAAGGTAGGCTATATTGAACCCTCTGCCCCGCACTCCCTCTGAAGGTGGAGGTGGGCTGCTGCTTGGCTAAAATATGGCCACTATCTGCCTGTTCGCTGAAGCCGGGCCTGGCAGGAGTCATGAACTGTAACCACAGGTCATGATCCTTCACATCCCAATTCAGGGCATGATCAAAAGCTGCCCTACGATGAAACAATTTATCATACGCAAGCCAAGCCCCACCCTCATACTCAGTAAACTCTCGATAAATCATATCGAGGTGCTTCATCAAAATTTCACCCTTTTCAGGAAAATGTTGTTGGATAACACCCATGTAAATAAGGAAACCTGTAAGCCAATTAGCCCAGGTCCTTGCAACACTCCGTTTCCTTAACCTTTCAGCCTCCTTTTCTGCTGATTTCTTTTTGTCATTACTTTCTGTTTCCAGGAATAGCAACGAAAAGACATCAACATAATCCCCTATCCATATCTTCTCTCTTGTGGCCATCAGGAGAAGATATCCGATGGGAGTAGTGGTGCTGCTGGTGGGAATTGCATCCCGCTCCTCCCCCACGTAAGGATCAACCAATGCTTGCTTGGATGATGTGGCTGCCAGAAACAGATCCAGCAGGTCCCTTCCATACTGTGGTGCATGCCATATTTAAGGACTGTGTCTGTTGCCCTGATGTAACCTGGGTGTCTATTACATTGCCTTGATGGCTATCCCCACTGTGGTGGGGCTCCATCTCCACCCGTGTATTGGGTCCTACTGCGGTAGGAACAGGCATGATATCGATTATTGCTGGGGTATTATCCGCTAGTTGCCTTTGTCCAGCAGTGCCCAATCCAAGATTACCACCTGGTATAGCTGCAGCAGAAGTGGTGACCCATGGGGCACCTGTGCCTGGGGCCATCCACCCCAGCCCTGAAAACCATGGATGCCATCCCCAAGGAGGGAAGGCTCCCATGGTCTGTAAGTTGTGTGTTGTGTTAAATGTTTGCTCACCTTGAGTGCAAAAGGCCTGCCCCGCAGTTGGCATGAGTGTAGTTAATCGTGGGTCTGTGGGTATCGTCACAGAGTGCTACAATGCCACCACCACCAATGAGTCGCAGTTGTCCTGTCTTTCTGCTGCACGAGGCTGTTGTTCATCTACCAGAGTAGGTGATGCCTCGATGGCCTCTAATCTATTGGAAATTGATAAAAGTAAGGCATCCTGCTTCTGCTTTCTGGTTTGTCACCACCCATTGTTATCATTTCCTTTTTGCCAGTAGGTATCACGGAAGCGGAGAGCCCTTTATCCTTCTCTACCGCTTTTAATCTTGTTAATATTGTTGTTATAGCAGCATTTTCTTCCTCAGAAGAGGAATCATACTGGGGCCTCACTCGTTTAGTAGGAGGGCAAGGGGTGTTCCCCTTGCCCTTCTTCTCCCCCACTTCCTTTTTTGGAGGCATTATAAAATATTATTTGGGGAAGGGGGGCAGCCACCTACCAATATTATACTCAGCCCCACAAGCAACTAGAATAATCCAGAAACCACGGAAAACTATAAACTTCCCAATTGAAAGAAAAGAAAACCCCTCAGCAATGTGACAAAGTTAAAATAAAAAACCCATGCTTCCTTAATCCACACAGCAAGGAGCCACCTGCCAACACCAGAATGCAGGCTGAAACAACCTATGTAGAAAAAACTGAATCACTACCACCCACAACTACACCAGATGCTTCTTGGCTCTGCTGCCATCTGGCACAGATGCCCACACCTTGCTGCCCTCAAGGGAGACCCTCCCTTCACAGTAAGAACAGGAGTGTTTACTCGTGTGTAAGTGAAGCCTTGGGAGGAGGGAAACCACAGCTGTGGGCCTACGATGCCACCCCTGGCACAAGGCGTGCGAATGTGCAGGCCTGCTCTAAAGTAACCGTCTGTGATGAGCTGGGCCAACATGCTGCTCTCGCTCCACAGGAAAGGGTGGGCAGCTCTGCCGCCAGCAGCGGCGATGAGCCGAGCAACTCGCAGCCTTAGAAAGGAAACCGTTCAGCCCGCCCTCAATCTTACGGCCTCCAAGGCCTAAGAACTCGCCCGCCGTCACCACATGTCTGCCCCTGTGGCTCCAAAGGCCATGCAAATTGTGCCCCACGGCGCAAGCAAGTGCTGGGCCTGCGCTGCCACCGTGGTCGGCATGGGGCTGGACAACGCGCAGCCCAGGAAGGATGGACTGTCTGGTCAACCTCAGCTAAAAACTCCAGGGCCGTTATAATTCGCGCTCTGCAGCATGTGCAAGCTTAGGCCATGCTAACCACCACAGCCAGTGTGGAGCTAGGTCCGGTCCGTCCCCAAACCTTGCGGTCTCAAAGGTCCAGAAAGTTGTGCTCCCTTGCCGCTTGTCCTCCTCACCCTGGAACGTAAGACAAAGTGTCACTGCTGCCGCTGCCTCGCTCTTCATTCCACATGTGTTCGGCTGCAGGAATGTAACCGGCAGCCACGCTAGAAAGAGAAGAGGCTGGGAGGGGTGAGATGCGCTAAATAGTCTTCCTCGCCCCTCCCAGCTCCAGTGGCACCACCGCAGGCTGCCATTGGCAAGCTGCCATGTCTGCGCCCACCACCCCCGCCTGCAATTAGCCTCCCCATGTCCATGCTTTCAGCCGGGCATGGGTATAAGGCATTTCTGAGAGCTTAAAAACACTATTTTGTGGAAAGGAAAATGACATTGCATCCCTTTAAAATACATAAGGTTGCTTATTGTTCTTATTATCTGCGAAGCGTTTCCATGTCTTCTGATAGGCAGCATTACAATATTTTTTTATAAATGACAGAGCAACAAAAAAGAGACTCTAAAACTTCCCATGAATTAACTATAATGACTATATTTATGGAGATATAGTTTCATTCCTTAATACTATGACTGACAATATGATATCCCCTTATTTTTTCAGTCATCTCGTCACATCATCAGGTTGAGTCCATGATTGATAGCAACACAGGACAGTAGCTGCTGCTGCTAATCTAGTTTCCCTGTACAGAAACCTCCTGTGGTTCTGAGGTTCATTTAAATGAGATTTCAATATCATACTGTTAACAGACACATTATGTGATTGTTTTGCAAAGATGTCAATTGTTTCTCAAAAGTTCCTTTTTCGTACACCCATTTTTAAACTTAGTTTACAGTGCAGTCCTATATTGTCTGCTCAGAAGTACTCTCAACTGGGTTTAATAGGATTTACTCTCAATTACTTATGTACTAGATTGCAGCCTTTAATGGTTTGAAATGTTATCTGTAGGATTATGCTCCAAAGTCATGCTCCTAAGTTTTTAAACATCAGTGACTCTTGCTGCTATTTTTGCTTCTTCATTTATAAAGTTAAATAAACATTTTAAACTTCATTTATATAGTTAAATAAACATTCATCATATCCACAAGAAAGCTATTATACAATTAATATTTATTTAGACGATATCCACAGTTGTTCTAAATGTACTTTACTTTAAATGTGTTGGTAAAATGCACTTTACCAAGATAGAACTTGTCCATGAGACAAAACTCTATAGATGAACTAGTCCACTGTGTTTTTTTTAAAATATTTCCTTTATAATTGAATATTACCATCCAAAAATGATGGAGCCCTGTGAACACTTTAAAAGACTGAACAATCTATATTAATATTCATTAAACAAAAAACCTTACGGTTTACAAAACCGACATTAAGGCTCTACAGTTTCCAACCAAGCACCAAAAAGCAGGGAAATTGGGAGTTAAGGCTCCCAAGCCTTAACGCCACATCCTCCCTAAGGAGGCAGAAAGTGCAAGTGAAATTCTCATTCTCCCAAAGCAGATAAACCATGAGGACAGGGTGGAGAATATGATATGCAGAGGTGACTGTGGGGTTGTGGAAAACTGATCACGAACAACTTAGGGCCACCTACTTCTCTGTTTTTGTTTAGAGCAGCCCTTCCCCAACCTGGTGCCCTCCAAAGGTGTTGGACTACAACTTCCATCATTGCAAGTTAGTATGTCTCATGGTTAGGAATGCTGGGACTTGTCATCTCAAACACCTGGATATGCAATATGATATGCAGAGGTGACTGTGGGTTTGTGGGAAATGATGATGAACAACTTAGGACCATCTACTTCTCTTTTTTTAGAGCATCTCCTCATGTTGAGAGTTGCAATCCAACACATCTGATGGGCACCAGATTGGGGAATGCTGTTCTAGAGCAAGAGCAGGCAGAATATAGATCTCCAGATGTTTTGGAATTCAACTCGTAAAAGCCCCTATAGCATGGGCAGTGAGCAGGAATGGTGTGAGTTGATGCCCAAAACGTCAAGGTGGATCTATTTTCTGCCCATATCTGTTCTAAGGTATGATGCTTTCCTGCAATAAGATATGCGATCAATCAATGAACTACAACAGAGCTACATCACTTTAAATAAACTGTCTAAACCAAATGAAGCAACAATTAATGGATCTTGAATACCTAATCCAGATAGTCCTTCAGACGTCAACATTAGTTTTCAACACATGGCATAGGATGTCTGTTTATTAAATATCATATATGGTTTTGGGGGACTAACACAGAAGACTTCTCTTACGTGTTGAGCAGTGTGAGATCAAAGGTAGAGCTACCACCTAATACTTTCATATGTAAGTATGATTTTTAAATTAATGATCAAATGATTTTTGTCTTCCCCATAACATGGGAGTTATAGTGCAACACATCTGGAGAGCAGCAGACTGGAGAAGGTTGGTTTACACTTGAATCCTATACATGGCTTCTCAGAAGTCAGTGCCACTGAATTCACTACGGCTTACCCCCAAGTGGTACAGGATTACAAACTAATCTCATCTGAAAGTAGTTCAAGATAGCCAAACCAAACCTTTTCTGCTCTTCTGTCACTTTGATGAGATGATGTACTGTGGAGGGATTGTGGGGATTGAACAGTATATTTTGTAGAAACACATTTTAAGAAAACATTGGTTCTTTGAAGGGCAGGATATTGTCCAAAAGTTGAAAGTACCTGACACATGCTCTGGTTCTACATTTGCAACAAATAGTTCCCCTTTTGTTATCAGTCATGCTGCTATATTCAAGATGTGTGTCAGAGAAAAGTATTGGGCAGACCCTGTATTTGGTAAGGATATGGAACAGTGTTCCCCCATCCTGCTACCCTCCAGATGTTTGAGATGTCAAGTCCCAGCATTCCTAACCATGGGACATACTGACCTGCAATGATGGAAGTTGTAGTCCAACACCTTTGGAGGGCACCAGATTGGTGAAGGGCTGCTCTAAACAAAAAAAGAGAAGTAGGTGGCCCTAAGTTGTTCGTGATCAGTTTTCCACAACCCCACAGTCACCTCTGCATATCATATTCTCCATCCTGTCCTCATGGTTTATCTGCTTTGAATGAGAATTTCACTTGCACTTTCTGCCTCCTTAGGGAGGATGTGGCATTAAGGCTTGGGAGCCTTAACTCCCAATTTCCCTGCTTTTTGGTGATTGGTTGGAAACTGTAGAGCCTTAATGTTGATTTTGTAAACCGTAAGGTTTTTTGTTTAATGAATTTCATGGCTTTTTGTAGCGGAAGTCCAGATATTATACAGTTGGCAACCAAGAGAGTATCAGCCAGGGTGTTGCACCATGTTGATGTCCAATATAAATTCAAAATCAAAGCTAATGTTATGCTCTCTGACTTGCAATCTGAAAAAACTTTTGAACTTTTCCATAGCCAGTGTCCAGAGATAATAATATTTTTATGACTGCCTCATGAAAAGGAAACATTTCATGTTTTGTGTCTGTATTTGGAGAAAATTTGAAAGATTGTGCTACTGGAATAAAAAATCCCTGATTAATTCTGGAAGCACACAAGATGATACAGGAAAATATGTTATGTTACAAGAAGTTACAGTTTACTATGTTAATTAGTATAGCTCATTTTATGCTACATGCTTCCCCTCCCCCCCGTTTCGATCTAAAAGTAGCAGATTGTGGTCAAATTTCAAGCCTGCCCAGGCTGCATTTTCATCTGTGGATATTTACTCAAAATGGAACTAAGTGAACTCTACCCAATGTAGAGTTAGCTGTGACTGAACAGATTTAGGGCACAATCTAATGCAGGTTTAGACAGGGGGAAAAACTTTATGAGACAGCATTGCTGGCTGTAGAATGCTGGGAGTTGTAGGACTTTTTCTGTCTAAACGTGCATAAGATTGCACCTTTCGTTGTAAGAAAGCCATTAAAGTTTATTGGCTTAGACAGAATGAACTGAACCAGATTGCACCCAGTGCAATATGTTTTGTGTGCAATATCAAATTGCATTGTCACAATCTCCTTAACAAATCTGACAAATTTAAGTTATATATGGTGACCATATGGAAAAGAAGGACAGGACTTCTGTATTTTGAACAGTTGTATAGAAAAGAGAATTTCAGCAGGTGTTATTTTTATGCATGCAGCACCTGGTGAAATTCCCTGTTCATCACAACAGTTCATACTGCAGGAGCCCTGCCCTCTTTTGTATGTGGTCAAGAGGGCAGGGCTCCTGCAGCTTTAACTGTTGTGATGAAGAGGGTACTTCACCAGATGCTGCATGTATAGAAATTACACCTGCTGAAATTCTCTTTTCTATTCAACTGTTAAAGATACAGAAGTCCTGTCCTCTTTTCCATAGGATCACCATAAAGTTGTACAGTATCTTACACATTGTAGATCCTGGGCATATTGTGAACTTAAAACACTCCTGGAAAGTGCATTAGGAAGAGATGTTTCTGTGTCTTGTGAAAAGCTTTCAACTATACTCCAAAAGAGGAAGGCTGACTGGCAATCCCATAGACAGATTTATGTCTTACGGGACATTCAGTATATTAATGAGTTACGCTATTATG
This sequence comes from Anniella stebbinsi, assembly GCA_029215795.1. NCBI lineage: Eukaryota > Metazoa > Chordata > Lepidosauria > Squamata > Anniellidae > Anniella > Anniella stebbinsi. The sequence continues at coordinate 49,579,205 of JARDYH010000003.1, read as the reverse complement.
ACTCAATAATCTATCAATGCAGACATGCTAATACCTAATGGGTATTTTGGTAGCTCAGAAGACTCATGGAATTGTGACTGAAGAAGGAATCAGAACATGGCGTTAGCGATAGGCTGACCATATGAAAAGGAGGATAGGGCTCTATACTAGAGTGACCATATACAAAAGAAGGCAGGGCCCCTGCAACTTTAACTGTGGTGATGAAGAGGGAATTTCACCAGGAACTAATTGCATACAAATGACACTGGCTGAAATTCCCTTTTCTCTACAACTGTTAAAGTTACATCAGCCCTGTCCTCCTTTTCATATGGTCAGCCTAATGTTGCCTACAGGGCATTATATTTTCACTTGACATTACACAACAGCATTTTTAGTACAATATAATCATAATCATCCCTGCATTCAGCAGGAGGTTGGACTCGATGGCCTTATAGGCCCCTTCCAACTCTACTATTCTATGATTCTATGATAAAGAAATGTTACTTGACTTGAGATAATGCTGTTAAACTAAACTTGTGCCCGCCCACTCCGTTCTCATCCCCTGCAGTTTTCATTCCTCCAGGCTCAATTTGGGTGAATACTTACTTCAGAGTAAACAAACACCCATCAGATCAGTGCTCATGAAAGCAGGGATTTTAGAGTGCTGCTTTCCCTCATCTGTTTCTGCCGGTTTTACTTCCTGGATTTACAGCTTCTTGTGCCCTCCCACCCCGGAGTTCTCTTTCCCCCAGGCCACTCCAGTGGAAGGAAATCTCAATTTGGGTGGAGGCTTACTTTAGAGTAAACACCCATCAGATCAGGTTGCAGATTCAAAACATCCCTTAGATCACAGGCTGCAGTTTTCCTCCACTTCAGAAAAACACCCCCCCCCCCCCAATTTCAGAAACCGTCCAGAACCTTGAGAACAAAACATAGACCTTTGCCTCAAGCTGCCTCCGTGGTCGCCAGAGCAGCCCGCCCCCTTCCCCCATCGCATTTGAAAAGGAAGAACATTCCTCTTTGCAAAGAGGCGACAGTTTTCCCCCTCCCCCTCCCTTCTGATAATAACCTCTGTGGTGCTGTGTACACATGCGTTGCACTATGGATTGAATAAATATTCATTAAAAATCAATGGTAGGGGATTTTTAAAAAAGAAAAAGCATTCCACCAACTAGACTGAAGGGAGAAGAAGACACCATCAATGGATAAAGCAGTAAGTCTATAATCCCTCTGGAAATCGTGCGCACAGATACTCGCAAACTGGAAGTCATTTGACAAAAGCAGGGAGACAGGTTTGTATTCCTTTTCTAACTTAAACTGCTCTCCTTCCCTCAATCTTTCACCAATCTTCTTGAAATTTTCAGGTAATGTAAATCAAACATTTCTTTCTGGCACCTGTAAATTTTCGAAAGATGGATGAAACATTTTCCATTTTATGGCTGTTAGAGTGACCCCCCCCAATTATCACTTTAACATGGTGGAACGTGTTTTCTACTGACGGCCCTTAACAATGGAGGCACTGCCGTGCCACCATTAATTTACTCTCCTTATTTTATGGATTAGGATGCTTCTAATTACTTCAGGGCAGAACCACCACCACCTGCTCTATTTGAGGATAGGATTGCTTTGCCCTACCTGATTCAGATGTTCAGAAAAAAACAGATGTTACAGTCCTTCTGGAACTACACAACTGCAGGATTTTTTATAATTAAATGCTCTGTATGTCAAAAAAATCCCTACATGTGGAATCTAGTCCTTCAATCAGAACTGCTCACAAGCTAGTTTTCCATATGAAGGGAAACTTTGAAGTCGGAGAGTAATCACACCCATGTCCCTTCATTTGTTCTGAAGTGGTATGCACTAAAAAGACTTGATCACATGCAGTTGGCACAAAAGCCCCCTTTTTATATTAATAATTTCATTTAGGGGTGTGCATCGGATCGGATCCGATCCACGATCCGAATCCGATCCGACCCAAAATCGGGAAAATCCGATCCGATCCGATCCGATCCGGACAACCTCCGATCCGATCCGATCCGATCCGATGAGGTCCGATCCGGATCGGACGCCATTTTGAATGCTTTTTCCCATAGCCAAGTATTGTTTTACAAAAACGCCTATAACTTTTTCATTTTTAAAGATAGAAGGATGAAACTTGGGCACATTGTAGACTGGTTAGGGGTAGTTATCTGTGAGAAATTTCAGAAAGATTGGTGCATGCATTTTGTAGCAATTAATTTTTTAATAAATACCCAGGAATGCCTATAACTTTGTCATTTTTAAAGTTACACACATGAAACTTTGCCACATTGTAGGGGGTACCTTGGGACCTATGTGTGTGAAATTTCAGAAACGTAGGTGCTTGTCTTGTGTGGCAATTAATTTTTAGAAAAATGGGTAGTAGTGGGGTAAATACAGTTACGCCTCCCATTTTTTTATTTTTGAAGATACAAACAGAAAACTTGGGCACATTACAGGTACCACTTGCCTTGATATGTGTGTGAAATTTCAGAAACATTGGAGCTTTCCTTGTGTGGCAATTAATTTTTGAAACAATGAGGAAAGAAACACCTATAACTTTGTCATTTTTAAAGTTACACACATGAAACTTTGCCACATTGTAGGTGGTACCTTGGGACCCATGTGTGTGAAATTTCGGAAACGTAGGTGCTTGCCTTGTGTGGCAATTAATTTTTTAATAAATACCCAGGAATGCCTATAACTTTGTCATTTTTAAAGTTACACACATGAAACTTTGCCACATTGTAGGCGGTACCTTGGGACCTATGTGTGTGAAATTTCGGAAACGTAGGTGCTTGCCTTGTGTGGCAATTAATTTTAGAAAAATGGGTAGTGGTGGGGTAAATACAGTTACGCCTCCCACTTTTTTATTTTTGAAGATACAAACAGGAAACATGGGCACATTACAGGTACCACTTGGCTTGATATGTGTGTAAAATTTCAGACAGCTGGGTCCAGGCATGTGGTGGCAAGGTATTTTTGAAACAATGAGGAAAGAAACGCCTATAACTTTTTTATTTTAAAAGTTAGAAGTCTGAACATTGCTCACTTTGTAGATGGGTTAGGGGTAGATATGTGTCAGAAATTTCAGAATTATAGGTCCAGGCATTTGATGGCTATGGAATTTTTAAATTACATGTTTCAAAAAAATTTCTACAGAGGCCAGGTCTTCCCCTCCCGCTTCCCGCGAAGAAAAGGAAACACTCTCTCGTCTCGATCCCTTTGATCCTTGCTAGTAGTATCCATTACAGGGCTCGTGTTTCCTTTCCTACTTTCACTTTTCACTTTGTACTCAAGCAGACACGAGCCCTGTAATGGATACTACCAAGGATCAAAGGGATCGAGACCAGAGTGATCCTTCCTTGCACGCATGGCTGCAAAACTCAGCTAGGCTCAGCCGTTCTGCTTGATAAGTGAAAGTAGGAAAGGAAACACGAGCCCTGTAATGGATACTACTAGCAAGGATCAAAGGGATCGAGACGAGAGAGTGTTTCCTTTTCTTCGCGGGAAGCGGGAGGGGAAGACCTGGCCTCTGTAGAAATTTTTTTGAAACATGTAATTTAAAAATTCCATAGCCATCAAATGCCTGGACCTATAATTCTGAAATTTCTGACACATATCTACCCCTAACCCATCTACAAAGTGAGCAATGTTCAGACTTCTAACTTTTAAAATAAAAAAGTTATAGGCGTTTCTTTCCTCATTGTTTCAAAAATACCTTGCCACCACATGCCTGGACCCAGCTGTCTGAAATTTTACACACATATCAAGCCAAGTGGTACCTGTAATGTGCCCATGTTTCCTGTTTGTATCTTCAAAAATAAAAAAGTGGGAGGCGTAACTGTATTTACCCCACCACTACCCATTTTTCTAAAATTAATTGCCACACAAGGCAAGCACCTACGTTTCCGAAATTTCACACACATAGGTCCCAAGGTACCGCCTACAATGTGGCAAAGGTTCATGTGTGTAACTTTAAAAATGACAAAGTTATAGGCATTCCTGGGTATTTATTAAAAAATTAATTGCCACACAAGGCAAGCACCTACGTTTCCGAAATTTCACACACATGGGTCCCAAGGTACCACCTACAATGTGGCAAAGTTTCATGTGTGTAACTTTAAAAATGACAAAGTTATAGGTGTTTCTTTCCTCATTGTTTCAAAAATTAATTGCCACACAAGGAAAGCTCCAATGTTTCTGAAATTTCACACACATATCAAGGCAAGTGGTACCTGTAATGTGCCCAAGTTTCCTGTTTGTATCTTCAAAAATAAAAAAATGGGAGGCGTAACTGTATTTACCCCACTACTACCCATTTTTCTAAAAATTAATTGCCACACAAGACAAGCACCTACGTTTCTGAAATTTCACACACATAGGTCCCAAGGTACCCCCTACAATGTGGCAAAGTTTCATGTGTGTAACTTTAAAAATGACAAAGTTATAGGCATTCCTGGGTATTTATTAAAAAATTAATTGCCACAAAATGCATGCACCAATCTTTCTGAAATTTCTCACAGATAACTACCCCTAACCAGTCTACAATGTGCCCAAGTTTCATCCTTCTATCTTTAAAAATGAAAAAGTTATAGGCGTTTTTGTAAAACAATACTTGGCTATGGGAAAAAGCATTCAAAATGGCGTCCGATCCGGATCGGACATCTGGTCCGATCCGATCCGACCAGCCTCCGATCCGATCCGATCCGATCCGACCCCCCAGGTCCGATTCCGATCCGCTATCCGATCCGATCCGGGGGGTCAGTGCACATCCCTAATTTCATTTACATTTATGTTGTTTCTGGCAAAATGTGGTAAGTAAAAATTTCATCCAAGAGCAAATCTAATCTATCACATTGAATAGTAACTGAAGTTAGCCCAGGATTAATTAACAGCACTTCTTTGAGCAGAGTCAAATAGGCAGGGAATGCCAGCTGGCTGGTCACTATTCAACGGGAAGCTTCTGAAGCCAGGAGTACATTTTATTTTATTTTTCAAAAGATCTGCTGTGTCTTTACTTCATGGAAATGTACTGTACAGTGTTATATAGCTGCAGATATAATTCCAAATAGATCCAACTGAACTGAGTACCCCTGAAGCACTATTTTCAATAAGACAAGTATATAATTTAGAGCTCAAAGCAGAGCTTCCTATAAATGCATTTTTGGCAAATGCTTCGAATGGGAAAGACTGCTGGGAAAAATTGACAGCTATTGCAACATAAAGAAATGTATTGTCTGGACTGTGCCTCAATCTACTTCAAAAATGAATGTGCTATCCCTTTGGCAATTCATAATTTGGAATTTGACACATAAACCTGTCAACTTCCTCCTTTAAATGGGATGCCTAATGCATGAACAGGTCATCTCTCCCCCACATCCCCCAATTTCAAATTGAAGCAGCTTTCTTCTGCCATAGAACTTTCCTAAATACTGTAGTTTGCAATTATACCGAGCTTACTAGGACAAATATAAAGTACTTTGCAACATAGCTAGGCTCCTTTGCAGCTATGTTACCCTATTTCTTTGATTCCAAGACACACTTTCCCCCCATATAAACGTCTCTATAAAAACAGGGTGCATCTTAGAACCGATGCCGATTTTCCCACACTTAGAATCAAAGCTTTTTTTCTGGTACTGAGATTAGGTGTGTCTTACAATCAATGGTGTCTTAGAATCGAAGAAATATGGTAATTAGCAGCCCACTCATAGAGCCAGTTTAGCAACTGCATGCAAGTCAGAGCTGGCAAGAGTGACAGAACTGGTAGATGGGGACCCCTTTTTGCCTTTTGAGTTGACTATGCTTGATGGTGCTCAATGATACTGAGAGCCCAAATAGACATGTCATTAAATGCAACTAACATGCACATTTTGGTATGTTGATGCAACCACAGAGAAGCCCTGAACAGTCTCCACACTGGTGGGTGGGGAGGAAATGTTTAACTCTTTCTTTTCCATCCCTGGGCCTGATAAAAATGCTTTTCTGAAGTTGCTGTTTGTTCCAACTGACATAAATCTCTCAAAAATCAGAACTTCCCCTGAAAAACAAATACTAGTTTCACAAAAAAAAAAAAAAACACAAACTTTTGCATGGATGCACATGGCTCTCTTTGGATCCCAACCAATACGGAGACCTATATAGAGCCTGATATTCCTGTCTAAAATGAAATGTAAGATTATGAAGGAATATTGTAGCTCTAACACTAAGCAAAGTGCTGATACACATTAGTGCTTATTATGGATGCTGTGATAATCTACAACAGGGGCAGGAAAGCCTTTTGGTTCATGGGGCGACTGCAATCCTCTGCACTCCCCAGGACCAGGCTGGCAGGATGGATCATCATCAAGTGGGCATAGTTTGCTTCAAAGCCCCTCCCTCCTGTGATGTCATCACCTATGCCCCACCTACTCTTTTTCTCTGTTCAGAGAGAGAGAGAGAGAGAGAGTAGAAGGAGTGCTATGCCTCTCTGCATGGAGAAAGCAACTCAGCCAGTTCTTGCAACAGTTACCCTGTAACCACTGACCAAATTGGGTGCCTTCTGCTTGCATCCATATTGGGGTGTAAGTAACTCAGGAAGGGATTCAGCCTGTGTTTTCAGGATGGGATTCAGCCTGTGCACTGGTTGACTGTGTAGAATCCCTGTGTTATCTCTGATCAGAAATAGCAAAGAGATTCCCCTTACATGCTGCTCACTCTCCTGTTGTGTATGCTCCTTAGAAAATAAAAAGAAGGTGGGGTGGACACCATCATGCACATGGTTAGCGATTTGTGTATACAGGTTACAATGAAATGTACAAACTTTCCATGCAACCTCTGCAATAAATCCAGAGACATCACATTGTCATTATCGTGTTTTCCTCACTCTTCAGCTGATAAGACAGTCCTCACCCTCAGGCTTACTATCTAAAAGACACAGCAGAAAAGTAAAAGGGATGGCGAGGAGGAGGAAAAAAACAAAGCTGGGCAGTAGTTTTTAGTTACAATGCTATTATAAATGTTTTTGTCCAGTAGAGAAGGGCAAAGCAAGTGCCCTGCAACTGCTCTTCTTCTGGCCAATAGTTGCAGCAGGTTTATCTCCCTCTTGCCAAGATAGTCTTCCTGGGAGGCAGGACAATAGCCTCCCAGTGACCCCAGGGTCCCTGATAGGGTGACCAGATAAAATCCAGGTCAGGGCTCATGTAACTTTAACAGTTGTAGAGAAAAGGGAATTTCAGCCAGGGTCATTTGTATGCAATTAGTTCCTGGTGAAATTCCCTCTTCATCACAACAGTTAAAGGTGCATGCGCTATACTAGAGTGACCATATACAAAAGAAGGCAGGGCCCCTGCAACTTTAACTGTTGTGATGAAGAGGGAATGAGCCCTGACCTGGATTTTATCTGGTCACCCTACTCCCTGACCAATGGCAGTCTGCCTTTCAGCTTCGTAGTCCCAGGGCAACTGGCAGTTGGCACCATGTTCTCAGCCTGAGAAATTGCTAGTTTCAACTCTGCAGTGAAGGTTCCTCCAGAATTTCTGCAGGGATGTTGGGAAAGCATGCATGGGGACAATTAGCACTCAGCCTTCTAGAATCAGAAGTTGTTCATATCTCTATGGATGTCCAGGACACTCTGCAGAATTCCTTTGGATATTCAACATGATGGGAGTAGAAAAGCAGATTACTCCTTGGAAATAAAAGAACAAGTTCCAGACATCTTTAGCGATGATGCACAAACGGGAAACCAGAATTATCTCTTATCCATGATCCACTCAGTTCCATGCCAGTATAAACATTATACTTCTTTATATGAACTTCTGGTTATCTGATTTCTTTGAATAGCCTCCAATTTATTCAGACATACAAGATTGTACTTTACACATGCACAAACCAGTAACATCAGAAAAGAATTGTGTATGTATATAACACATATACACAGGAACATGTTTTTTAAAACAAGTAATAATGTATTTGTCTTGGAACCAGACTATTATTCTGTAATTCCATTGAGCCTAGTTCGTTAGCATGCTGAAAAGCCTCGTTAAATTGTACCTGGTTATAGTTAAGAGCCTAACAGAGTGAAAAACAAAGTTCAACTCCATTAGGATGTTCATCTGGGACATTATTTTTATTGTAAGATTCATGATATGACAGCCCCTCTGAGAAGAAACATCCTGTTTAAAAAAGATCCTGAGAATAGCACTAATGATAGCAGAGTGAATTTCACAGCTGCTTGTAATGAAATGTTGGGCAGTATTTGCAGAATACTGTGGCTGCATTTAAATGGCAAATCTTATTCATCCTTTCCCAAGGCAATCAAATGACAACCTTGATCTTTAATGAGGTAGTCAAAAGCTGTATATTTCATAAATATTCAGTTTAGGCCTCTTGAGATCAGTAAATGGGTATGGAGCTGTTTGCCTTTTGGGCATCAGTTTGAAATCAGTCTAAGTTAGAAGTAATTGAAAGTCATTTCTTCCTGATGGATTCAGGATATTGTCTGCAATCCAAGTTGCCAGTCTCAAAGTACAATGCATACATTTTGATCACAGATTAACTAGCCAAAAAGAAATGGAAAACCTTACCTGAGACCAAATCTTATTTTCTTCCTCCAAATACTTTCACTAGGTTAGGTAGGCTGACCATATGAAAAGGAGGACAGGGCTCATGTAACTTTAACAGTTGTAGAGAAAAGGGAATTTCAGCCAGGGTCATTTGTATGCAATTAGTTCCTGGTGAAATTCCCTCTTCATCACAACAGTAAAAGTTGCAGGCACTATACTAGAGTGACCAGATACAAAAGCAGGCAGGGCCCCTGCAACTTTAACTGTTGTGATGAAGAGGGAATTTCACCAGGAACTAATTGCATATAAATGACACTGGATGAAATTCCCTTTTCTCTACAACTGTTAAAGTTACATGAGCCCTGTCCTCCTTTTCATATAGTCAGCCTAAGGTTAGGACCATCTGGGTACTTCACCAAAGCCAATCCATTTATCCCATTCCCTACTCTATGCCTTTGACATTAAAACTACAATTTCTTTGTATTTATTGTATACATCAATGGAACTTTAATTTGCAATAGGAAAGCAGATAATTCATTCATTCCAAGAATGAGAATCTTTCCCCTTAATTTGACTCCATTCAAGGCTGCTTCTGTGTTTCTAATTTTATTTTAAACTCATTAATATGCACAGCAGGTGACTTCACTTGGCTTTTATAGTTGCACATATCCTTGTAGCTTTCACATTTTACCTGTTAGGCTTCAATTCTATACACTCTTTCTTTGAAGCAAATACCACTTAATTCAGTGGGTCTTACTTCTGAGTAAACATGTATAAATATCACATTACCTTAGGGTGACCAGATAAAATCCAGGTCAGGGCTCATGTAACTTTAACAGTTGTAGAGAAAAGAGAATTTCAGACAGTGTCATTTCTATGCAATTAGTTCCTTGTGAAATTCCCTCTTCATCACAACAGTTAAAGTTGCACGGGCCCTGCCTTCTTTGTATATGGTCACTCTAGTAGAGTGCCTGCACCTTTAACTGTTGTGATGAAGGGGGAATATCACCAGAAACTAATTGCATACAAATGACACTGGCTGAAATTCCCTTTTCTCTACAACTGTTAAAGTTACGTGAGCCCTGACCTGGATTTTATCTGGTCACCCTACATTACCTGGAAGGAAACCCTGTTGATTTCAATAAAATAGTCATCAAAAATAAGTTTGTTGCTTTCAGGGGTAACCATCACAGTAAAAAGCAAAGATGAATTTTGTGGCATCCTGAAGATGAACAAAGTTATTCTGGGATACATTTTTGTGGACTAAACTGACTTCATCAGATGGCCCAAACACCCCCAAATGCAAATCTGTGATATTTCTATACAAACTTAAATAAATACAAGATAAGCATAATATAGATTCCCCATTCTTTGATTTCAAATTAAATATTATTATTTTAAAATAAGAACAAACTGTGCATCACAGAAGCAGACACCAAACTGGCACTGGAAGAGGATATATATTTAATTCAAAGCTCTTAAAACCATCTGTTGTTGTTATTGCTTCTTGCCTCTTCTAAGTAAGCTAGGGATTCTAGTCTTGTGTTGCTTAGTAATAGAATTTTTGTCCTTGGTGGTTGCTGTAACATTTTCAAAGAAGTGCATTCCTAATATTCCACTTCATCATATATACAAGGCCCTTGCTCCAGCAAAGCCCAGCTACCATTGCAAGATCAAAACCAATGCTCCCCAGGAGGTTCTGACATAGATACTGAAAGTAATTAGGTGAGGAGGACAATCCATCTTCTCTTCAGTGGGATTCTCATTAGCATGAATGTTTTGAGGAACAAGCTACTTGGCAGCAGGAACAAAAATCAAATAAGTATAAAACTAATTGGGTTCAAATCAGATTGAACATAATTGTGCACTTACTTTGTGCACAGTAGTTAAGAAACTACTGTGCACAATGGGGAATTAGGCTGTATCTAGCTCTGAGCACTGGCAACCATTGTTATCTTCTCTCTGTATAAAAATACCTCATTATAATTTCCATACAGCAACAAACAAACAAAAATACCCTTAGCAGTACACCATTTTCCTACCTGGGACTAGTACACAATGGGATTCTGTGAGTTCTTGCACAGATTCCCCTCATTACATGGAGATAAACTTCATGTTGTACTGAACACAATGTGTCTCACAGCTCTGTGTTATAGTGTTGCTTCCCTTAAGGGTCTACTTAATGATATGACGTAACTGATGGTGGAAGACTAAAGCCTGATGAATTGACTGAAACAGCCGTGTAGTAACAAGGAAAGTTTTGAACCTCATAACTAATACATGAACTCTTCTCTTTCTCTTAGGTGTAGAATATCACAGTAACTGGGATCCGGCGATCCTGCTTTGAGCTTCTTACATCATCACACTCACCACAAGGGATGGCACAAGTGCCTGACTGGGTCCAGTGTTCTGGAGGCTCCCCTGCACCTGGCCTGTAATGTTGTATAAATGGCTGCTTTATGGCTGCCATTTGTATAAGGTTCATTTTATGCAAAATCTTGAATCACCATTTGTATGCAAAATGGTGACTCGCTGAAAGGGTGGATAGCTGCCGGACACCCATGAACTCTCATCGAGCAGCTGGACAAATCCGTCAAAGGTTTTGACTAGGGATGGACAAATCTGTCAAGTTCAATCTCACCCAGTTTCTCATTTTTATTTATTTATTTATTTATTTATTTATTTTTATTTATTTATTTATTGCATTTTTATACCGCCCCATAGCCGAAGCTCTCTGGGCGGTTCACAAAAATTAAAACCATGAAATCATTTTAAAATATATAAAACAAGGCACAATCTAAAAACACAGAATAACATACAATATAAAAACACAACCAGAATAAAACCAAGCAGCAGGAATTAATACAGATTAAAATTCAAATTTAAAACAGCAAGGATTAAAATTGAGTTAATTTAACTGTTAAAATACTGGGAGAATAAAAATGTTAAGTTTGTCCCACCCACTTTTAGAACAGTTTTTAAAAAAACCTGTACACCTGAAAATTCATATGTATTTTTATGTGCATTTCTCAATGTGTATGCATTTTATGCACTCCTCAAAATATATGCACTTTTGTATCCACTTTCCCAAATATGCATATTTTCCAAGCAATTTCCCCTAAAATACAGCATGTCTGCACTTTTCTGCAATGTATTCAGGTTTGTGCACATTTTCTATTCGTGAAGTGGATTATCAAATTCTTGAATTTTGGGGGATTCTTTTTTCTTCTACTTTTTAATGTGTGACACTGGTAGTATGAGACTAGGGCCTCATCTACACCAAGCAGGATATTGCACTATGAAAGCAGTATGAAAGCAGTATATAAAAGGCAGGAGCCACACCAAACAGGATATAGTGGAATGAAAGCAGTATATGATATGTGTCAATGGGACCCAACAGTTGTCAGTGCACTTCAATACCACTATAAAGCAGTAGTGTGGCTCCTGACTTTTATATACCGCTTTCATACTGCTTTCATAGTGCAACATCCTGCTTAATGTAGATGAGGCCTAGATCTACTTCGATTGTTTGGTTTTTACACTGCAATTTTGGTCATAACTGGAATGTAGCACAGGCACCTAAAAACAAGTGATAAGGTATCTCAGGGAAACTGTTTCCCTGTCACCTTCCATCATTGTGTTTTGTTGCTTGAAATACTTTTCTCGAGCTCTAATACCTGGATGAGTCACAATAAGCAGGTTGTTGTTTCAGGCAAAGGAACTCATTGAGGTGAGATGGAGCAAGGTTGGGACCTAACTCAATTCTCTCCTCAGCTCCTTTCTGTTTAGAAATATACACACACCACCATAACCTCAACCCACTTTGCTTTATTAGTGAATGGAGCAGATGCATGCATAAATACCTAGGCTGCATCATCACATCTAATGTGACCACAAATCAGACCAATCATCCATATAGTCTTGTATTGTACAAGACCATATAACCATATAACTTTGCACTCTGATTGGAAGCAGCTCAGCTAAAGGCTCAACCCAATCTTAGTAACTGAGATGCTTTTAAACATGACTGGGATTCAATCTGGCTCTTTCTGCATGCAAAGCATGCACAGTATCAGTGAGCAATTCACCTTCCTGATCATAAGGCTCACATGATCTCAGCTTTGTAATGCAGTGATGACCATAGAAATTTCATAGTAATTATTCCCCCATATCGTTATGTATCAATGTGCATTGCATGAACTGGCCCAAGTGAAAATGGGATCCACAAACAACAGACCTTGTCAAATAACTATAGGGTTAGATCCAGACTAGGCCTGAAAAAGAAATCCATTTGCAGGGTGGAGTTTTATGAGTTTTCCTAGGCTCACTCTCCCGACTTTCAGTTTCCACTGCAGCACTCAACACAATCTGCAGTGAGTTGAGTCAGTTCATGAATTTTGTTGAAAGTTCTGTAATTTGCACAAATTTCTGGGCACTTTGTGCAAATTGCAGTCAAATTTGCGCAAATTTCTCAGAAATTTGCACAAATTGCAGAACATTCCAAAACAAAAAAATGTGCAAAAAAGTTCCTGGAGTTCAGGTAACACATGCAGCTTGGCTCACAGATGCAAAGTGGGTGTTACACACCACAGAAAACTATCAAGCCAAAAATAAGAGAAAAGTGGATTTCCCAGTGATGGACATCCCTAATCCAGACTTAGACCTACTTAGAGTAGATTTGTTGAAATAAATTAAAAATAACTTAAGTCTCATAATGAACTTAAGTCCCATTGATTTGAATGAGTCTACTCTAAGTAGGACTAAGTCTGGATCCAAGTCATAGAACAACCTTACCCCAACCTGGTGCCCTCTAGATCTTTTGGACTATAGCTCAGGCATGCTGGAAGTTGTAGGCCAACACATCTGGAGGGCACCAGGTTGAGGAAAGCTACCATAGAATGTACCAGCTTTTCAAGCCTTATAGATCTGAGTATGTGGTTGCATGGAAGAGGAGGAAGAAGCATTATGTGAAAGACTCACAGACTTTATGAAGTCCCTTATTGCTGCCTTCAGCAGGAGGAGATGGCCCTAATGAAACCCCCCTGCACATGCCATTCCAACAGAGCTGGTCACCTGCCACTTCTCTTTCCCATAGTCTAGCTGCAGGATGTTTGGATGGGCCTAGGCTGACCAGATAAAATCCAGGTCAGGGCTCCTGTAACTTTAACAATTGTAGAGAAAAGGGAATTTTAGCTAGTGTCATTTGTATGCAATTAGTTCCTGGTGAAATTCCCTCTTCATCACAACAGTTAAAGGTGCAGGCACTATACTAGAGTGACTAGATACAAAAGAAGGCAGGGCCCCTGCAACTTTAACTGTTGTGATGAAGAGGGAATTTCACCAGGAACTAATTGCATACAAATGACCTTGGCTGAAATTCCCTTTTCTCTACAACTGTTAAAGTTACAGGAGCCCTAACCTGGATTTTATCTGGTCACCCTAGATGGGCCAGCAAAACAGGGCTTCATTCCTATGGTTCCCATATGGAGCTTGAAAGGTCTTATTCCAGCTGGCATGACTTAGGAGACCCCTTGCTGGTCCCATAATGAGAAGTGGAAAGGAGATGATAAGCCTGGGAGCCGCTTGGAGCTGGACTGTCATTTCAACTATAATGAGCATAATTTGTTTTACTGAAATAGATATCGAGCTATTTCTTTAATTGTTATGCTTGCTAGGGTCACAATTATTTGCGATTCACTACTCTGTAGGTTAAAAGTGCTTTCATTAAGAAAGAGCAGAGGGCCTTGGTGAGTAACTTTAGCTGTATAAATACAAAAATGGATACTTGCAGAAGTCTAGAAACAAGCAAAATAATAAATTTCTTATTTATACATTTTAGGTAATCTATCATCACAATGCCAGAACGCTTTGCCTATCTTTTTTTATGACCATAATATAAATCGTGATATATTTGGATACAATCTATCAGCAATTTTTTTTCTGGTGCAAGCCTGTTAAAATGAATGGAATTTTTATGTACAAATGCATCCCTGAAAACAAATGTGATCCTTTAGCAGATCTCTCTCATGCATTTAGGGGTGGGGAAGATATTAATCCACATTGCGGAGCGAAGGATGAGAAATGAAGAGACGACACAGAGTTGGGATTTAAACAAGGGCCACTTTATTTATTTACAAGAAAAGCAAGCATAAAGGGGGGAGGTAACCTAAGCGGGCATTTTGCATGGCCAGCCAGGCCATTGAAGGGGTCGGGCGAGACATTCACAGCCCGGGAAGTGGCGCCTGCTTTTTCGCCGCCCCCCGAGCTTCCCCAATCTGAGGTGGGGGTAGCCTTCCGGTGTCGGCTCCACTCGTGCCGCAGGGCTCCGAGTAGACGAGATGGGTTGGCCCCAAAGGTAAGCCTTATCCCCCCAACTGATGCCGCAGGGCTCTCAGTGGTTGGCCCTCAGGCGTTACCAATCACTTGAATAGTGCCCGTGAATGCTCACCATTAAAAACATATCAAATGCCCGCTCCTACCGCCAATAAAGTGACCAAATTGCCAGATTGACCTAGTTATCACCCATCCTGCTTTTGCAGTGTGAAGTAGGCGAAAAAAACTCACACTCAAGTTAGATTGTGATCAAAAAATTCCTACTTGGCCTCAAAAAGATGACCGGCGAACCCACACTGACAACAGGGGAGGGCGGGAGGGAGCTGCGCAGCACACAGTGGAGATTTGGAGGGGTCTTGGTCCCCCTTAAATAGCCACAGACCCCTCCTATCTCCGGTGGCACCACCCTGGGCCAGCCTATGGTGCCCCCCCACGTCACCTCTCCCCATCCTCGCCCGCAATCTCCTCTCCCCATCCCAGCGGGCAGGGTGGGGAAAGGTCTTTTTAAGAGAAGCTTACCTGATTTCACACTTTTGAACCAAAACTCAATCCAAAATTCAGTTATCCTTTAAAATACACCCTTCTTCGAATTTTGCAATGGTATTCTCCATTTTTTTTAAGTACACACAAATATGGGCATACTAGGGAAAGGTGCATACAAAAAATGTATATATTAGCGTAAATAGCATTCCAAAATACAAAAACAAGCTACACAGCTATCCCCTGGAAATTCAAAAATACATTATATTTTTAAAAAATCCTTGCACAAAATGTGTATATTAGGTGAAATTGATACAAACATGTATTTATTAGGAGAAATGCACACAGGAATGCAACTGAATTTTCATGCAAACTTAAAAGAAAAAAACCCTCAAAGTTTGGGATTAATAGAATTTCAGCCTGGAAAAAATGAGAAACTGAAATGGAAAGATTCATTGATCCCTACTTTCAATGAAGCTTCTTTAGAGGCTTATTAATTTTATTCAATTTATATCCTGCCCCATGTTTTACAAAAGTGTCAGGACAGCTTTCAACAATTAAAAACAATATTACAGTCTCACCAATGTAATAACATTCATTAACAATAAGCAAACATCGTTATAAATGACAATTATATTCCAGCAGTTATGAATTAAACAAGTAAGTCTAGGATAAATTCATTCTCCGTGAATGCCTGACTCCTTAATCTAGGCTGACCATATGAAAAGGAGGACAGGGCTCCTGTAACTTTAACAGTTGTAGAGAAAAGGGAATTTCAGCCAGTATCATTTGAATGCAATTAGCTCCTGGTGATAGTCCCTCTTCATCACAACAGTTAAAGTTGCAGGCACTATACTAGAGTGACCATATACAAAAGAAGCCAGGGCCTCTGCAACTTTAACTGCTATGATGAAGAGGGAATTTCACCAGAAACTAATTGCATACAAATGACACTGGCTGAAATTCCCTTTTCTCTACAACTGTTAAAGTTACAGGAGCCCTGTCCTCCTTTTCATATGGTCAGCCTACTTAATCATAAACCAAATTGGCCTGCTGAACCACTCTAGAGGGAATTACATAATGAAGGTGCACTCCTGAGATTCTTATAGCCCTTCTGCCAGTTAGCCTAATGTCAGATTATGCTGGCCATCAGTGTGAGACGCTGTCTAATAATCTAAATAAACAGAGGTTCAAAGAGGAAGAGGCATTATCTAGACATACCCTAGGTTCAAGGCTTCTATTTTAATTGTTCTTTTATTTGTTCTTCCATTTTCTTCCCAAAATGGTACTCAAGGCAGCTTACGATCACCAAAAAAACCCCTTCATAAAAACAATTAAAACGTAGAAACGAATCAGGAGCCAAGGAAGTTCTGTCAGCACAGGTATGATGTCTTCTTTCAAGGCAATTCTCACCAACAGATGGACCACCACATTCTGAACAAATAGATGTTTACAGATAATCTTCAAAGGCAGCCCTATGTAAAACACATTGCAGTAGTCTGTCCTGGAGGTTACCAAGGCTTGTATAACATTGGGCAAATCACCCTGTTCTGGGGCACCTACACCTAGGCTGACCATCTGAAAAGGAGGACAGGGCTCATATAACTTTAACAGTTGTAGAGAAAAGGGAATTTCAGCCAGGGTCATTTGTATGTAATTAGTTCCTGGTAATATTCCCTCTTCATCACAACAGTTAAAGTTGCAGGGGCCCTGCCTTCTTTTGTATATGGTCACTCTAGTATAGTGCCTGCAACTTTAACAGTTGTGATGAAGAGGGAATTTCACCAGGAACTAATTGCATACAAATGACACCTGCTGAAATTCCCTTTCCTCTACAACTGTTAAAGTTATATGAGCCCTGTCCTCCTTTTCAGATGGTCAGCCTACCTACACCTGACTTGTCAGCCATTACTGATAGAAACATCCCTCACCTAGTCTCTACGAATACCACTTAAGCCAGAAGAAAAGTGAGGCTATATTTTTGCTCTTTCAAGGAAGTGCAACTCCAGCCAGAATAGAAGGCCACAGCACCAAGATCAGTTAGAAAAGTCTTCTCCAACCCAGTGCCCTCCAGATGATTTGGACTTCTGCTCCCATCACCCCCAGCCACCTGGGAGTTGTAGTACAATATTTATGGAGAACAGCAGGTTGGAAAAGATTGAATTAGACCACACTGGGCAAATCACCTGCGAGATGACTTGGCTTATCAGCCATTTCTAATGGCTTAGAGGAAAAGGATAATTAGACCACATTGGGAAAACACCTCTGTTTTCATGTACTCATCTTCACTATATTCAACTTCATGGACCATGCTGCTGACTCCAGAGACCAGTCAGAGCTTCTGCGGGATGACTTGGCTTATCAGCCATTTCTAATGGCTTAGAGGAAAAGGATAAGTAAAGATTAGTATAACCAGTAGACCGATGATACCTCCCTTAAATTACTTGGTAACCTTTCCCAGCAGCACTCCCCCAGCACCACTTTCTGTCTGGCAAAGATGGAATCACAATGAAATATTGGATCCAATCCCCAATTATGTAAACCGCCCAGAGAGCTTCGACTATGTTGCAGTATACAAATGTAACAAAATAAAGAAATAAATAAACCACAGTCAGATGGCCCAGAAGGATACTGTGAGGTTATCCTCGACCACTTGCTGCTGCTGCCCCTGTCTCGCCTTTACTATTTAGGCCCCACAGCACCACAGCCCAGCAACCTGGCTTCCAGATAACTTATTTGTTCCGCTGCCACCAGTACCTTCTCAGGTACACACCAGTAGATAGAATTAACAAAAAATTATTAACATAAGTAATTTTAGGTAAATAAGCTTAACGGTTTCCTCAGTTCTAATGCATAGTGGTTACAAGTACAAAACTTAGTGGTTTCTGTCAGTACACTCTTAAACTTTAACAAACTGTTCCTTGTTTAATCTATGCTCTAAAATCTTATCTCAATCTCTCAAACACTTTTCTCATCTAATAATCCTGCTTCAGACTCTCTCTCTCTTTCTCAATACTCTCAATTCTCTCAAATCTCTTTCAATGTCTCTCTCAAAAATCCCCCTCAAATCTCCCCCCAATCAACCCTGTCGACTCTCTCTGTCAGACACATATATACACTCCACTCTCTCTCTAGCTCCTCCCACTCTTACACAGCCAGCTAATCCAGGCACTCCAACCAACCAGCCAATCAACACTCACCTTCCATTCGGGCACAAAGCCAGCCAATCCAGGCACTCCCCCACAACCAGCCAATCACTCTATACTTACCAAGACCAATAATAATAAGAATAATAACAACAACAAAGGCAGGGAACAACAATATAATAAAATACATAAAACTAATTAAAACATGATACTCATTATTAAAACTGCATTAAAACATCCTAAAAACATCCTAAAAACATTATAAAATTCCACTGGACATGCCCGCCAGAAGAGAACAGTCTTTATGGCTTTCTTAAATTCTAAAAGACTGTTAAGTTGACGAGTCTCCTCCGGCAGGTCATTCCACTGTCTGGGAGCGGCAGAAGAGAAGGTCCTCTAGGTAACATTCGTCAGCCTAGTCTTGGCCGACTGTAGTAAGTTCTTCCCAGAGGACCTGAGCGTGCGGGGCGGATTGTATGGGAGAAGGCGATCCCGTAGGTAATCTGGACCCAAACCATGTAGGGCTTTAAAGGTAATAACCAACACTTTATACTTCGCCCGGAAACTAATTGGCAGCCAGTGGAGCGATTTTAAAGCTGGCGTAATATGGTCACCCCTAGGTGTAGCGGTGACCAACCTGGCTGCCATATTTTGAACTAATTGAAGTTTCTGGACTAGGCACAGAGGTAGACCTATGTACAGCGCATTGCAGAAGTCGAGCCTTGAAGTTAGCAGCACGTGCACTACCGTCTTTAGGTCTTCCAACTCTAGGAAGAGGTGCAGCTGGCATATCAGCCGAAGCTGATAGTAGGCACTCCTGGCCGTTGCATCTATTTGGGCTGTCATTTGGAGCTATGGATCCAGGAGCACCCCCAAACTGTGAACACAGTCTTTCAGGGGGAGTGAAACCCTATCCAGAACTAGTTGACACACCTTCAAACCCAGGTTGCGGCCTTTGACAGCAAGCACCTCCCCCCAATCAACCACAAACAGTAAGTATATTTTGGTCTAGTTATTTACTTTATCTGCTATTGTTCTTAACCCTTTTTAAAGATATAAACAAATGCATATCACAAACAATAAACTTTGCAATATATTTACAACCACAAACAGTAGAACCTCACAGATACTATAGCTAGAGCTGAACCAAAAGTCTTCTCCCACCTCTTACAAACACACACACACACACACACACACACAGACAGACAGAGACAGAGAGACACAGAGACACAGAGACACAGAGACAGAGCGCTTTACAGGACATTTTGTCCCACGCAAACATGGAGGGGAAATTGCTGCGACTTTCTGGAGCATGAAAATCATCACAATTTCAGGTGTGTGGGGGGTTACTTTTTAACTTAGACTTTTCACAAGGTGATGAGCATTCCATTCCCTCATCCACCCTTTCAAAACTAAGCAAAACCATTGCTTGACTCAGAGTTCAACAGCCACGCTGTCATCTCTGTGCAAACAGAGGACACTGAACTGCATAATGTGATTGCGAACAAATACTGCAGTTCCCATAGGCCATCCTAGACCCTATTTGCATAGGAATGGCAACATGGCACAGATCAAAAAGTTCCAACTTTAAGTATAAGCTGAATGGATCTGAGCTAGCAGTGGCTGACTAAGAAAGAGATCTTGAAGTTGTGGTGGATAGCTCGATAGAAGTGTCAACCTAGTGTGAGGCTGCTGTAAAACAACAGCAAATTCCATGTTAGGCATAATTAGTGAAGGAATTGAAGATAAAACTGCCAAGAACATACTCCCCATATACTAATCTACAGTGCAACTACACTTAGAATACTGCGCACAGTTCTAGACATTGAACCTAAGAAGGATATTGTAGACTTGGAAAAAGGACAGAAAAGGGCAACTAAAATAAGGAGCACCTTCCTAACGAGGAAAGGTTACAACAGCTGGAATTGTTTAGCTTAGAAAAAAGGTGAATAAGGGGAGACCTGATAGAGGTGTACAAAAGTATGCATGTGTGGAGAAAGTAGAAAGTGCCACAATTTTCTCCCTCTCAGATAATACTAGAACCCAGGGTCATCCCATGAAACTGACTGGTGGGGGATTCAGGACAGATAAAAGGAAGTACTTATTCACACATTGCATAGTTAAAGTATGGAATTCACTTCCACAGATGTAGTGATGGCCACTACTTTGGATGGCTTTAAAGGGGAACTGGAGAAATTCATGGAGGAGAAGGCTATCAGTGGTGATTTGTCCTGATATGCTACTTCTATTATCAGAGGTAATATGCCTATGTACATCATAGGTGTTGCTCAGAAACTTGGGTGGGAGGGTGTTGTTACACTCATTTCCTGCTTGTGGGTTTCCATGAGCAGAAGGCTGGGCACTCTGTGAACAGAAGGCTGGACTCGCTGAATCCTTGGGGCTCATCTACACCTAAGAGTGTAGAGGGAGGGAGGGGGAAGAATCACAGACTTACCTGCTTCCGCGATCTTCCCCCAGCATCTAGATGGTAGCATGATGTCCCGGAAGGGAAGAGGGATGTCACAGCCACTTTTTTTTTTAAGAAGGAGCCGCATGCGGCAAAAAAGTAAGTACAACTCCCCTCCAAATCCCACACCCAGCCACCCCGACAACCTGGGAATGGCAAAATTGCGGGGGGGGGGCATGGGCACGGAGCCACCCTGCGTGGCCTCATGCCCATTTCAGGCCCCGGGAGCATGTGGCACACCAGTCGCGGTCCTCGGCATGGGCCCAGGACCGCGGAAAAACCAGGATATCCCCAGTTTCCGTTATTCCGGGATCATCCCTCGGTCATCCCCGGTTGATCCTGGGATCCACTGTGCATCATATGGACATAAAGGGATGACCTGGAATAAATGGCTTGTGTAGACATAGCCTTGGTTTGATCCAGCATGGCTCTTATTATGTTCTTATGGCTGACAAACTTTATGCCAAGCTGTCAGGTGTCTCCAAAATGTTAGGAGATCTACTTTCCGCCCATCTCTGCTGTAATAAATGTAAATAAAAAGTAACAATGAACTTTCACCCTCCTCAATCATAATGTTCGCCCCTCCATCCAATCGGTGGGTAGGTCTTTGACCTTCGACTGATCCCCTGAAACTTACCATAGCTGATGGTGCCAAAAGCAGCCAAGGAAACTTTTCCTGGTGGATTGCAACCTTTGTCTTGTGCACATCGTTTTTCTCTTTCCATTAAATAAGAAAAGTACCAAATGAGGTTAACATTTAAAAGTAGTCCATCATTACTTAGCCCTTAATGGGGGGTGGAAGGGATGGTGAAGGTTCATTGGTGTGGGGCAGCTTTAACGTTCAAAATAGTCACTCAGGCAGGATTTTTCTTAAGGATTTCCTGATGTTCTCTTCTGCACAGAGCAGTCCTATAGGACTTCTAGGTGAAATCACATACACACACACACTTCCTAGTATGTTCCTATACCGATTCTGGAGGAACAATCTGGCCTACAATTGGGAATACAGGGGGATGTAGGGAAAATCTGGCAGACAACAGCCTGGTTCACAGGCTGTGTGTATTTCTTTCCATATTAATGGAGTTTTTTTTCTATTGAAACCTAAATATTCCCCCTGCAGAAAGAAAATGCTTGTCTTCACTCTAAAGCAAATATTTCTGTGGGCTGGATTGTGTTATTAATAACAAATGGTGAGTACTTGCCATGGAATAAATGCAGCTCCTTATACTTTGCCAACACCAATACCAAATTCACAAATTGGAGTGGGCATAAAATGAGATTTTGGTTATTTGCTATATTTCTCTGTCCTGTGCACTCACATTGGGAAAGCTGCATTTTCGAATGCAAAATACAAACTCAGGAAATTTGGCAGGGGGGAATCCTGAGCATTGTGTTCCTGCACATTTTCACATTTGGGGTTGTGAATGTTTGCATGAATTGCAAACAGGAACAATTATTTATTTATTCATTTATTTATTGCATTTTTATACCGCCCAGTAGCTGAAGCTTCCTGGGGGGTTCACAAAAAATAAAACCACCACAATTATTCAAAATATAAAACAACAACAGTATAAAAACATAGTATATAAGAACACAAGCAGGATAAAACCAAGCAGCAATATAGATTTAAAATACAAATTTAAAACAGCAAAGTTAAAAAATTAGACTGAGAAAATAAAAAGGTCTTCACCTCTTACATCTCTATTAACAACCTGATGTGCTTGGGAAGCTTTGAGTTAACACATACATAGTGGATTGGAGAGTATCTGTGGTCGGTATGGTGTCCATATGCATGCTATCAGTTTTCTGTCCTATCCATATTCCTAACTGCATCCTTTAGAGATGACTCATAGCAACCACTTAATCTGGTTATTTATTTTCATGGATGATGCTGACCGTAATTTTATACTATTGATAACTCTGTAAAATGTAACTATGAAAAAGTATATAGTTATGTAACAGAGTGCATCGTTACTTAACAAAGAAGAAGAATCCCAAATTTGATATCTAGGATTGCCCCAAGACCTCCCCGCCCCACCCCCACTCACAGTGCATAGTACCTAAAGCCAACCAAATTATTAGCACCTGAGGCAGAAAACCCTACAGGGACCTCTCCCCACTCTCTGCCAATAATTGAATAAAAAATCACCCATTACAGCAATTACAATTTAACTAGCAATCTGCTGCCCTTCCATGACACACAAAATCATCTGCCTGAGGTGGCTACTGCACTCTGATCAATGGTAGGACTGGCACCCACAAGCTTTCGCCCCATTTACTTATTTTGTAAACAGCTGTGAAATCTTTAACTGCCAGCAGTTATCTCTGGGTCAGTACTCCAGTCCTAGAATGTAAATACAACAGGGCTCCAGTTTGCCCTCAGAAACAACCAAAGCAGCACTTTGTAGGGCTATAACTGCCAGAGTGAACAAGTCTATTATGGGGACCAAAGGAACGTGCTGGTGAGAACTTTCAGTGCACTAAATTGGGCTTTGAGCAGCATATAATAGAACCATTGCAGCACGGCAGTGAAATGCGAAGGCTTTCAAGGATTCTTTGAACCTCCTCCGCGTGGCAGTCTGATGGTGGCTGCTCAGATAAGAGGCCTTGATTTTGTTTCTGGCGAGTGTGGAGGATAATGCTGAGAAACGGGAGCTTTTCCCCCTTGCGTCATTGCTCTTCTGGTTTACGCCTGTGATTTTCATTTTAGAGGCTAGCTGGGATGTTTAATAGACTTGCTGAGCACTGATGCCTTCCTCATCGTGTCTCTTCTGCCAGATATTTCCCCTTCATTTTACAAGCACAGTATAACCAAGGGACAGATATAAGCTACTAAACATCATCCAGGTAAATGGATAATAAATCTGGTCTCCTTTCATGGGGGTGGGGGTGGGGAAGGACCGCCGAAACTAAGAAGGGACTTAGCATGAAGGACCAGTTGCCCCATCAGACTAGTTCCACATCAGAAAGTTCTTTCAAAGGCTTACAGCGATTTCTGTCCAGGGAGCCAAAATTGGGTCAGTTTCATTAGAGAGGTAACCGTAGCAACTTTATTATTGTTATTACAGCTTTGGAGATTGAAGTTGACTTTCTTGCCCCCAGGTTGCAAAGGTGAGAGAATAAAATGGAAGAAGATCAAAAAGTTGTCATCTCAGGAAGGAACTCATAATGCTCTGATTTTTTTTTTTAAAAAAAAACCACCCGCAAAGAATTGATATTCGTTATTATATTTCAGCAGCTCTTAGGGACAAAGATGTTTTCAGATGAAACATATGTTTCTTTATTAAAATAGAAATTCTGCTTAGAACATGAGGGGATGGGACAATATCATGAAACAGAGGAGGCTGCTTTGAAGGAGAAATTACTGGTGATTCATCACAGGGGGAACTGAGTAGGTATCAGAGAATATAAGTGAGCAAGAGGTAACCCTGTCAAGATCATGTTACCTTCAGGAGGACTAAAATGAGCAAGTTGATTTAAACTCGTAAGTTATTGAGTTTTATTGCATTTTTAAAAATAATCCAGCAAATATGTAAGCATGATCTACCAGGAATGTTACACCCTATGCAAGGCTAAACCATACTAAAAATTTAATCATGGTTGCACAGGAAGTTCCCAGTGAATTATGATTGATGCTAGTGGGCCCGTTCAGTTGACACTGAGGGCTCTGTGGTTAGCTTAACCATGCTTCTCTGGAGTTAGCACTAACCACAAGCCATACACTCGCACATGACACTGCTAACCCGGTCCTGTTCCAAGTTTCCTTAACCAAAGCAGTTAGATGAGTTCCTGAGTCCTCCAAATGCACTGCCCTGTATCCCATCAACCCTGTGCTAAGAGAGCTGGAAGTTGCACGATTTAGGCTATTTAGGCCACTCTATACTGCTAGCTCTATGATTTCGGCCCCTTACCATGGCTTTAACGATGGTGGTTCAGCCAGAAAGCCAGGCCGTGTTCAGAAGAAACCCAATCCCCATCACACGTCTGCCTTTTTTTTTTTTTTTTTCCCTGCCGGAGAAGAGCGCACGAGCACTCCAGTGCAAGGGTGAGTCTTTTTCTAAAAAACAAAATCTCGAGCATGCAGCCCTCACCCCCTCCCTGCCCTTCCAGGGGTGGCAAAACTGGTGCTACTCCTCTCCTGCTGGGCACGGAGCCACGCAGTGCAGCTCCATGCCCAGTTTGCAGCCACACTTATTCTCAAGTAAGCATGGCTGCGCCCGGGATGGGTGGGCACATTCTTCCACAGTCCCAGGAACTTCCCAGGACTGTGGGAGAATCAGGATTTTTGAGGTTTCAGTAAACCTGCAAAAATCCTGTGCCCACCCACCTAGGGTGACCAGATCGCCTGGGGTTTCCCAGTCCTAACCGGGAAACCTGGGGCGATCAGGGCCAACCGGGGGGCGGCGGGGGCAAACCGGGGCTGCGTGGGGTCACATGGTGGTAGCAGAGAGTGGCGGCATACCTGGTAGGTCCGGGCTGGGTTTTTTGGGGGGGGTTGGCTTGGTGGTGGGGTTTCAGGTGGGGGGACCCCCCTGCCACCACCTGCCGGGGCGTCCGCTTCCCTCTGGTGCTCAAATCTAGTGAGAAACAGGCTTCGCGGCCTGTCCCTCAGTAGCACGCCAGGTGATTACATCATCACCCAGCGCTCTACAGAGGGACAGGCCGCGAAGCCTGTTTCTCAGTAGATTCGAGCACCGGAGGGAAGCGGACGCCCCTGCAGGTAAGGAGTGCGAGGCGGGAGGAGGAGGGCCCCTCCACTTACCTGCATGGGCGGCTGCTTCCCTCCGGTGCTCAAATCTATTGAGAGACAGGCTTCGCGGCCTGTCCCTCAGTAGCGCGCCAGGTGATGACATCATCACCTGGCGCTCTACTGAGGGACAGGTCGCAAAGCCTGTTTCTCAGTAGATGCGAGCACCGGAGGGAAGCGGCTGCCCCTGCAGGTAAGGAGCGTGAGGCGGGAGGCAGGAGGCCCCCCCCAACTTACCAGCATGGGCCTTTAAAAAAAGATATTTTATGTTTTTTTGGGGGGGTGGGCAAGCCCCCTTTGGGTGGCCATTTTGGACCGGGATTTTGGGTTCCAAAATCTGGTCACCCTCCACCCACACCCACCCCTGAGACTCCTTGTGCATCATTCAGACTCACAGGGAGCAGCCAGGGCCAACTCAGGCAAAATGCCTGGTGTAGAAAGGGCCTATGACTATTTATAAATTTACTCAGCAAGTGCAGCAAGGAATCCTAACTTTAGGAGACATGTTATGGCATCATGACTTGCAAGCGGAGAATGAAGCCTAGAAATAAAAACACAGACACTAGAGCTTGAGATCAACTAGGGCAACTTTATTTAAGGTAGGCTGACCATATGGAAAGGAGGACAGGGCTCATGTAACTTTAACAGTTGTAGAGAAAAGGGAATTTCAGCCAGGGTCATTTGTATGCAATTAGTTCCTAGTGAAATTCCCTCTTCATCAAAACAGTTAAAGTTGCAGGCACTATTCTAGAGTGACCATGTACAAAAGAAGGCAGGACTCCTGCAACTTTAACTGTTGTGATGAAGAGGGAATTTCACCAGGAACTAATTGCATACGAATGACCCTGGCTGAAATTCCCTTTCTCTACAACTGTTAAAGTTACATGAGCCCTGTCCTCCTTTTCATATGGTCAGCCTATTTAAGGAGAATAATTCACTCCTCCCTGGATCTAAGCGTGAGAGTGTGGGAACCTTAATCACTCTTGCTGCAAGCAACTAGCCTGCCAATAAGCGCAAGCCACTCCACTTAACGCAGGGGTTGGGTAAACCTAGCCCCTTATTCAAGCTACACTTCAGTGTATGGGGGAACCTGCCTGCGTCATCTGCCACTCAGTGCTGCACCGCTCTGAATAGATGAGGCAGGAAGATCCCCAAAGGCAACCCATATCCTGACATGACAGCTACCCAGCCTCAGAGGGCCAGGTCCTCTGAACTGCCAGTCACCACAAAGATGCCACAGCGCTCACCATCCCTATTCAAAACTCATGAGATTCCAGCACCACTCTGACACCCACCAAATTGACTTATTTATCCTCTAATGCTAATGAATTTAGTCCAGTATTAAGCAGGCAAAACCTGTCAGGAAAAAAATCCCACTCAGCAACCCCCCCAAAGGGAGTGACTGGCTTATCCCATACTGGTTATTAGGGAAGGAGGGTGGGGTCATCAATGAAAGAGGCTGAGATCCTCTGGGCCAACCTTTATAGGCTTGGCCCCGCCTTCATCTAAAACTACACAGGTGCTTAGCATGCGTGCAGCATCTGACTGTCTCATCACCACCCACAAATGCGACCCCCACCCAAACCGTTCTGGCTGGGTAGGAACTGGTCATCTATTTCTTATGCTGAAGCTCCTCAAACTTTTGATCAAATTCTAACCAAGTACAGTTGTTTATATTTTTTCTGACTAATACCTACAGGCACACAAAGTAACACACTGGCTCAATTCGGACGACACAATAAACAACTGGGGTGGGGAAAACAATCATCAGCTGTTTTGACTATTGTGTCATCCGAATGCTGCCATAGTCAACTCAGCGCTGATCCTCTTCCACACCACAGTTGATTATTTATTACCATGTTGTGTGGGGAGTGCCCCCTAGGGTTAGTGTTAGGGTTAGTCAACCCACCATTGACTATCGTGTCATCCGAACTGAGCCACTCTCTCACACACACTCCTTTTATATGCTGTATAAATTGTATTTTTATTCTTTCGTTAGATATTGAGCTCCTACTTAGGCCATTTTAGTACTGATGTTTCATAAGCATATTGGTTATAGACTTAAGAATTATTAATGAGTGAATTCCTTTGTTTCTTTAATTATTTTGATTTATTATTGTGCATATTGTTGTTCTTTTTCTTGCCTTCAATTTATTAATTACATTTTGTAATAAAATAACACTTTATGATTAAAGAAAGGCAGAGTCAGCTTGGTGTCTGTGACTTTTAGCTCAGAAAGGAGATTCCAACTGCTAAGCCAGAGTTCCAGGTTTAATCTGTTTGAATATTTGATATAATACCACCCTCAGCCAAAACAAAAAAGTTGGATGGATGACCGGGGTAGTGGGTGAAGCTGATATAAGAAGGCTGTTGCAGCCAAGGCACTTTCTTTTGATACTGCCTCCAAAAATTTCAAAACAGAGATTTCTATGAACAAAAGGGCTTTGTTTGTGTATATTAATCATATGAGGTTCTTTGGTAAGGCTTTTCTAATACTAGCAGTGCTGGCAAGCATGGGGGGAGGGGGTATTTGGGGTAGTTAGTCCCTGGATCAGCAGCCTGTGGTTGTCCCTTGCAATGCCATTGTTTGGCAATGACTACATTTCTTTTCTTCCCTCTTTCCTAAAACAATAGTCCTATTTGAAAAGTTCCACAATGTTGTGGAAAATATGAAAAGCTCCTTGGGGTTTAGTGTCTTCGCTAACCGAAAGAAAAAGAAAAATGTTCATGTTCTTCCTTACATTTTTATAGTTTTAAATGTATTCCGCCAAAATGCAGCCATTATTTAATGATTGGAATCTATATTAGGTGCCAGATATTCCCCCCTTCTTTTTGTTAGTAGAAAATTGACAGAGCTTCAGGAAAGTCATTGGAGAGTTCCTTTAAATTGTCATAAATAATACGAACAGGCACTGTGCCAGTTTACACCCTGGTATATCTGGCTCATTATTTCAATTGAATCATGATCTGCTGTACAACAGTTTGTTCTCCAAAAAAGTGTTATTGACCTTTGCCTTCACTTCATGAAATTATTTCAAAGGCTCACAGCTGTTAAGATCCTTGAAAAGAAAGTAAACCATTTTTCATTGCCTAGGGTCACAATAAGTGCATTAAAAATATTTTTCTCTCAATTCAATCTGACTAGATTTTATCTGTCTGAGAATGAGCTATGAAAGAAAGGTGCTAATTATATGCACATCTATTTTTGTGTGAAATTTTGTGCTTCGGTTAAACTTTCTTCCACTTATAGTTTGATCAGAGCACTCAGCAAATCGAATCCCCCCGTTCCTCTCTCTCTCTCTCTCTCCCTCCCTCCCTCTTTCTCTCTCTCTCTCTCTCTCTCTCACACACACACACACACACTGAATCTTCTATGTCAAGGGTGTTAATTAAAAAAAACCCTGCAGAAACAAAACAACACAGTCCTAAATTGGTACCCTGTTCCTAAACTCATGTATCAACACACCTATTCGGAAGTAATTTCCATCAATAGCAACAAGATTTCCTTTGAAGTAAACATCTTTAGAAGTGAGTGGCTTTCTGCTTCTTGAAGATCTATGCTGGCATTTGGAATTAAACTTCAGCTTGTAGTGGTTGATTTGATAATTCAGGTTTGGAGTTTTAATATGAAACAAACTTTTAAATATTTGAATCAAGATGATATCAAAAGAAGGGCCATGGATCCATTTTATCTTGTCCTTCCCCTCTCTCCCTCTCATGTCCCCACATGGTGCCTCTTTTTATCCACATGAAAAGCTTTAGAAAGAAAAACACAAGTAACATGAAATATTTGCGCTTTTAAAGTATGTTCATACTTTGGGTTGTTTATTTCCAGGAAACAGCAGCCCTTTTCATATGTTCAAGGATTGGGTTTGGGATTGAAATTGTGCACACTCTATGCTCTCCTGACTGCCACATGTTCACCTGGAGGTTTGAACAGAGTCTGCAGATGTTTAACCATACACACATAAGATCTGTACATAAAATCAAGGAGCTTGCATTAGCTATTATTGTGTGCACAGATTCTTTATTACACATACAGAGGCTATGGACATTTACAGAGTCGGTGGGCATTTAAATGTATTAGTCACACCATAGGCATGCATAAGGGGTGTGCCGGGTGTGCCCAGGCACACCCTAATGTCTCAAGCAATAAGGGCCAAATTGAGGGGGCCATTGAGTAAGGATCAAGTTGGGGATCCAGATGCAGAGGGAATGGTCCTCTGACTGGCCTCTGGCTGCTTCGCTGCCGCTACCCCCGATAGTGTGCCATTGCTCCCAGCAGCAGGAGTGAAAAGGAATTGCTTTGCTGGGAGCTTCTGTGCTGGGAGCCACACTTCAAAAGGGCCAGGTGGATGGTCCCTGAAAGGTAATATCACCCCGTAAGCCTCTTCTCCAGTCAATGTTACCACAAAGCCCCACCTGCAAAGGCCATCCCTGGTCAGGCAAGCCGAGTGTGGTGTAGGGCATCAGTGTCTACAGTGCTTAATAAATGAATGAATAAAAATAATGCCCTTTATGATTGAAAATAAAGAATAAAAAAATAAAAATTAAATTCCCTGGGTGCACACCCTAATGAAATGTCTGTGCACACCTATGGTCACAACGTCAAATGTGTGTGTGTGCATGTGGAAGTTGGAAGAAGGGAAGGCAGGTGCAATCATAATCCCCCCCTCTTCATGCTTTCACTGAATGCATGAAAAAGGGCTTGTCTATCAAGGCATTCCCTTCCATACATGACACCCCTGAAAAGCCACCCATTCAAAAGATCAATATTCCTGGTTATGTATTTGAGTCATAATCAATTTAAAATGTTCACCAAACTGGTTCGCCTAAAGTTTTTCTCTTGCCTTCATGGCTTGTTTGCGTTTCTCTAGAAGTGGAGTCAGAGACCAACTTCCTGAACACTCCGTTTAATAAGCCAGTTCAGGCATGCTTTGTGAACTCACCAAACACACATTGGAGCACTTTATCCTGTAAGGCCAATTTTGGGCTCTGCCAATTTTGGACTCATCAAGATTGTTGATGTTTTGAGATCAAGCTCGTTCCATCCCATTTCCACATGAGGTTATTGTTGGTATATATTTTAAAAATCCATATAGAAATTCATACTTTTTGAGTGTTCATATTCCCTAACATATGCTTCAATGTACACATTTTTGCACACATTTTTAAATGTATGTATTTCCTTCCAAGTGTTTTGCATTGATGAAATGCAGTTTGTGGTGCACATTTTCAGATATATACATTGTGTGCATTTCCCTCTAATATTCACATTTTGTGTACATTTTTCCTGAGTTGAGCTGCATCAGAAAGCCAGCAAAAGTAGAGATTTTCGGATGTAACTCTTTCTTGGCTCACTGACACGGTCAGGAGATGTGAATTGGGAAATCAATAATCAATTAAAAAATGATGGAACAAAGTTTTCTCAGTGATCCTTACTGTGAACTAACACCTCTGCTTTGCTCATCTATATTTTAGCAATACAATTCTCATAATGGCAAAAGGATAAAGGAAAAAAGGCATCTCTGACCATGGAAATTTTATTATTTATTTTATTCATTATAAAATTTATAAACTGCTCCATGTTGAGAGATAGCACAACAGTGTATAATAAATGAAAATACAACCATTTACAGTAAAAGCTAATAGATCAATAGAACAATGACTGGAATTTACTCATTAATCAGAAAATCATTAAAGGCTAAGGATGCAAGCCCATTTG
Source organism: Anniella stebbinsi (assembly GCA_029215795.1). Lineage (NCBI taxonomy): Eukaryota > Metazoa > Chordata > Lepidosauria > Squamata > Anniellidae > Anniella > Anniella stebbinsi. The sequence continues at coordinate 49,547,767 of JARDYH010000003.1, read as the reverse complement.
GGAAACCCTGGAGGGCCACATCTGGCCCATGGGCCTGAGGTTGGACACCCCTGCTGTATATACTGAGTCAGACCAATGATCCATCGAGCCAGTATCATATATTTTGATTGACAGCTACTCTCCATGGTCTCAGGACAAGTTCTTTCCCAAATTCTGCTACCTGAGATTCTTTCAGCTAGAAATGTTGGGGGTTTAACCTGAGGCATTTTTGTATGCTAGGATGTTCTCTCCCAATCAGCTGTGGTCTCTTCCCAAAGTGGAATTATTGACAAAGCAATGCTTAGATGAGCTATTGTTTGTTGCATACACATCCATAACCAAGTGTTTTATGCACTCCAATCAGATTGCTGATGATTAAAACAGAATGCTTTGGGAACAGATGTTATCTGTGTATATCCATCAATTCATCTTTCTTCATAATAACTGTGAGTTATATTAAATAAAAACCATTCTCTCCTCCAATGTGGAAACTGGCACATGGCAGAATATGTGCCCCACCCACATACTCCAATCAAATTTGGGGCTTTGCATAAGCTTCCGCGATGGAGGAACCAGATGGGGCTTTCATTGAATCTGGCCTGGAGATATTATCTTTATTAGATTTGTTACAATTGCACTGTTATTATTTCATAAATTCTGTAGCTAATGAAAAGAGTTTGCTTGTCTGCAGTTTCCAATTATTTAAGAATCCACACACTCCACAGCAATCATCTATCTTCATTAAGTAGAGACCCTACACTGACCTCTTTTGGGGGAAGCTGCACAAACAGAAATATTTTTTTGCTTTGAAACACATCCATGGAGAAAAGATTTGAAATTGTGTTGATGTCTGCTGCACATTTAAATCACTAGGCCATTTCTATGCAAGGCAAGCTAAAGCTCAGTGCAATTGATTTTCTTCCAGTCAATATTTTTGCAGGGATGAATCTTAATACCTGGTTTTCTTTAACTTACCTTTGGAATAAAGGTTACAATTTTTTATAATACATATGATTAGATATCTATATCTATATAAATGGATCGTTGCAGTGGAGGCTGGTGGCTCAGATTTTGGTGAGGTTGTGAATCTATTTTGGGTGTCAGTCAGATCCAAACAGAACTCTAAAGAAGCTATCCAAGGTTCTGAACCTATGTTGGGAACAAGGTTCTGCCTCTTGGATAGCTCCTTTAGAGCTTTGTCTGGTTCACACACAGCTCCACTGAAATTGGAGCCTCCACTGACATAGCATAATGAAAATTTTGGAATAAAGAGCCAAGATTGACCATGTTAAAACTTCTGACATATTGATTGATTGATTTGATTTGATTTGCACCCTATGTTTCTTCCAAAAAAAATAGCACTCACGGCAGCAACTAAGGAAGACCTCAATCCTACAACTAGGGAACTATGAGGAATTTGTTTCAATTCATTTCAGAATTTACCCAGTTCACATCACCTGGAACTGAACGTGGAAACAAATACAATCAGCTGTCAAAGTTTGTACATTTCTGAATTTGAAATGTGATTTGCAGAACAAAACTAAACAAAACAAAAATGTTCAAAAATGCATGCATTTGAAAAATGCACATAACTATCTTTGAAAATCTGCACAAACATACTTTAATCAAAGGAAGAAAAATGTGTACTTTTAAAAAATGCACACAATTGATGCATAGACAATACATGCACAAAAATGTGCATGTATTGTCATGTGAAAAGGACAATAAGAGCTCTCTATCTGATATGGGGTAGACCTACACAAGTACTTTTTATCGGTATTGAAGTGTGTTGAGGCACGTTATGTATTCTGTATACCTCTTTTCTTGTGTTATTTCCTGCTTTTTATTACATAGCATCCAGAATACTGAAACAGATGTCATTGAATGTACTATGTGGTATATAGTATCATGATAGGATCATATCAATATGACATGAGGTATAGAACTGACCCTTCGAGTTGGAATGGGTTTCAAGGTGGAATTCAGAGAAACCCAATGAGCTCAAGTCTGTCTAATTTGCGCATCCCTATCTATGACCAATTTCTAAGACCCAACTGTGCTGATTTTAAGGAAACCTTTCTCATCATACATAAAACATAATAATAATAATAATAATAATAATAATAATAATAATTTATTTATTTCTTACCCGCCTCTCCGTCTAAATCGAGGCGGGGAACAAAAACATGATAAAATACATAAAACTGATTAAAACATGACACACACCATTAAAACTGCATAAAAATCCTAAAACATCCTAAAAACATCCTTAAAATATTCTAAAATTCCACTGGATATGCCTGCCGGAAGAGTCTTTATAGCTTTCTTAAATTCTAAAAGACTGTTAAGTTGACGAGTCTCCTCCGGCAGGTCATTCCACAGTCTGGGAGCGGCAGAAGAGAAGGTCCTCTGGGTAACGGTTGTCAGCCTAGTCTTGGCCGACTGCAGTAAGTTCTTCCCAGAGGACCTGAGCGTGTGGGGCGGATTATATGGGAGAAGGCGATCCCGCAGGTAACCTGGACCCAAACCATGTAGGGCTTTAAAGGTAATAACCAACACTTTATACTTTGCCCAGAAACTAATTGGCAGCCAGTGGAGCAATTTTAAAGCTGGCGTAATATGGTCACCCCTAGATGTACTGGTGACCAACCTGGCTGCCATATTTTGAACTAGTTGAAGTTTCCGGACTAGGCACAGAGGTAGCCCTATGTACAGCGCATTGTAGAAGTCGAGCCTTGAAGTTACCAGTATGTGCACTACCATCTTTAGGTCTTCCAACTCTAGGAAGGGGCGCAGCTGGTGTATCAGCCGAAGCTGATAGTAGGCACTCCTGGCCGTCGTATCTATCTGGGCTGTCATTTGGAGCGACGGATCCAGGAGCACTCCCAAGCTGTGAACACAGTCTTTCAGGGAGAGTGTAACCCCATCCAGAATCGGTTGACACACCTCCAGACCCAGGTTGCGGCCTTTGACAGTAAGCACCTCCGTCTTGTCTGGATTCAGCTTCAATTTGTTTTTCCTCATCCAGCCCATAGAAATCTCATAAGCATGAAAATAATGCCATACATTATAAGGGAGGCTTGAGCAGCTTCTGGTTATCAAGAGTTGTCATTTTGCACATATATGCTCCTTATTCCCTTTAGATAGACAAGAACCCTTTGGCCCATTTAAAAGTAAACCTCCCCCTCTCGACTCTCCCCCACCACTCTCTTCCTCTGGTGTGAATGCAAGAAGGAGATTGAAAGCATCCATGGGTATTGGTTGCCAGTTGAGTACTTGTAACATGGAATGAACATAAGACCATAAGAACAGTCATGTTGGATCCAGGGCTGGCTTTAGGATAAATAATGCCCTGGCCAAGGAGTGTCTTTGATGCCCTACTCCCTGGTCAACTTTGCAGGGCCACCCAGAGGGCTTTTGGGTTGTGGTGCAGGTGTGATGTTGGCACCCCTTCAGTTCAGCTTGGTTTGCTCCCCCACTCACCTTGGCTCCCTCTCAGCTCAGCTTGGCACCCCCCTTCAGCTCAGTGCCCGGGTGACCGCCCAACTCACCCATACCAAAGGCCAGCCATGGCTGGATCAGACCAACGGTCCATCTAGTCTAGTTCACACAGTATCCAACCAACTGTTGGCCAGGAACCCACAAGCAGGGAATGAATACAACAGCACCCTCCCAACCATGTTCTCCAGCAACTGGTGTACATCTGCTTACTGATGATACTGCAGGTAGCCCATAGCTATCAGGACAAGTAGCTATTAACTTCAAGTAAAGATAGCTTCAGCTGCATGGTAGCTTTAGATGCATATTTAGTTGTCTCTTCCAGCAAACAGGCAATTCTGTGACTTAGGTTCACTATTCTGCCACTAAAAGCCATCCAGCTAAGGTTGTGGTGAAGCTGGAATTAACTATAGCATAAAATACTACACCATATGCATATTACCTAAATAACACATCTGCCAAGGGCATGATGCTTCACAGCACTTCTTTGCTGGCATTGTGGAACTTGAGTGACCATGCAAAGCCCTTTAACTGAATGTTATAATACTATAAAAGACAATGGCTGAATTCATATGACACAATAAGCAACTGGGGGGGGGGGGGACAATCGTCAGTTGTATTGACTATCGTGTTGTCCGAATGCTGCCATAGTCAACTCAGCTCTGATCCTAATCCACACCACAGTTGATTATTTATTACCATGTTGTGTGGGTAGTACCCCCTAGATGAACAACTGTAAAGTTTATTATTACCCCACCATTGACTATCGTGTTGTCCGAATTCAGCCAATGTTTTGCTTGTAAACACACCCTAGAGCCTATCTACACCAAGCAGGATACAACACTTTGAAAACGTTTTAAAAACTGTATATGGAGTGTGTCCTGGGCCCCAACAGTTGTCACTACTGTTATAAACTGTTTTAAACAGTTTTAACAGTTTTAAAGCAGTAGTGCAGATAGGCTCCTGGTCTACATGAATTGGCAGCATCCCTCCAACAGGGACCTTTGGCCCTTTCTACACCACAGGGCCTTCGGGGATGCAGAGGGAAGGATCCTGGGATTTCTGGCTTAAGGGATCATCCCCCAGCATCTAGACAGCCATGTGAGATCCCGGAAGGGAAAAGTGATGTTGCGGCCGCTATTTTTTTTAAAGAAGAGGAGCTGGTCATGCAATTGCAATCCAGTGCATAAGTGACTTTTTTAAAAAAATGCCTCAACCCCCCCCCCCCCCCCGTCATCACAGGGATGGCAAAATTGTTTTCCCCCCACCCCCCATGGGCATGGAGCCTCCCCGTACAGCTCTGTGCCTGCTTTGAAGGCAGCACTACTCTCAAGGAGGCGTGAATGGTGGCCACACCTCCCGTGGTCTTCAGGATGGTCCTGGGACTGTGGGGAAAATCAGGATAACTGGGGAACCAGTTATCCCAGGAATCGTCCCTGCCTGCCCCAGGGATCCCCTGTACATCATTTGGATACACAGGGATGACCCAGGGACGACCCTGAAAAAAACCATGGTGTAGTCATGGCCTTTCTCAGCACTACTAGGACACTTCAGAGACTAAAGTTGAACTTTCTGCCTGTAAAGTCTGTGCTCTACCACTGACCTTTAGACCCTTTCCTATGGCCACCACAGATGGATTAATTCTCAATTTTAATTATTAAATGTTGATACCAATCTTCCCATAAGTACATATCTATAAAAACAACCACAATAAAAAGGCATTTGCTCAGAATGTTCTCAAGGAAACTAAATGGAATAAGAACATGTAAATGAATCCCTCCTATAATAATCGCTGGCTGCAACACTATTTGTCTTACAATGGAGGGCCACCCATGTGCATTACAATTGCCTTCAGTGAGACTCCAGACAGGCGCACCCACAGTTGTCTGCTGCTGCAGCATGTTTTGTAAGAGTTGGAGTTTGTAAGGCATCAAGCCAATGCCATTTAATGGACTTTAATAGAAATAACCTGGATTGGCTAAGGTGTAAATGGGCACCAAATCTGGATCATTTCATGTATAGTCCAGGAGATAATTGAATTTTATTCCAGCATGCTGTAAGAGCACAGACTTAAAAGGTTTTCAGCAAAATTAATCTTTCCATAATAAAACTGGTCGACATAGTTGAGAATCCAGAGCCGAGCTGTTACAGAAGCTAATTTGCAGATAAATCACACTTTTAAGAATAAATCCAGTCCTTCAATGCACACACATGCAGCTTTCATTATATTAATGGAAACCACACTTGTACATCCAATGCCTACATTTTTTTCTCAGTAAAATTATGTAAGATAAATAGACATTAAGTGCCTTAGTGCAACCAGATGAACTAATTGTGAAAAAGAAAATTGCACCAGGGCATGGCTTAGAACTGCTGGGACTTGGATAGTTATAATAAATAATGATAAAATAGTAATTAAATATACTCACTGACCTAGCAAACACAAACATACACAAATACACACTCACCCACCCCTGTAATAGGTTCTTCCCACATTCTTTTTTTAAAACAATATTAATTTCAAAATTCATTCTTCCAGTTTTTTATTCACTTTTTCCACCACTGGTTTCATTTCCCCCCTCCTAGCTAGGAAGACCCAACACTCCAGTATAGTTTAATCCAATAACAGGTTAGAATTATTAAAATAAAAAGTGCTACAATCTTTCTTTTGCAGTCTATATTTTTCTCAAGAATTAGAAATTATTCCATACATATCATTTATGAGCTCTAACACACCATTTTAGGATTCCCATCTGCTTAAATAAACAAATAGAACAAAGCAAAACACATATAATTTACCAAAGAGGAGAAATACCTTTTCTTATATTAAGCACCTCTCCACCGTAAATGCACATTTTCCCTCTCAAGTCGTGTCGGCTGAGCAGGTAATGGACTTTTGTTTGTCTCTTCCCTTTAGAATCACCTGTACTAACAGGCTGATATTTTCCTGCAGTACACCTTAAAACTAAAATATCCAATACAATAATATAATTAATTACTGTATTTCATCGATTCTAAGACGCACCTTTTCTTCCATGTTTACATCTGTAAAAATGGGGTGTGTCTTAGAATCAATGGTGCCTTGCAATCGCGGGTTTTCTCCCGCATTTTGCAGAAGACAATAGGGCTCTGCATGCCCCCCCCCAGCGACTCACCCTAGTGGGTCCCGAGGGAACCCACAAGGCTGGTCAGAAGTCCCCCCTCCCCACTCACCTTGATTGCTGCTGCCTAGGCTTGGGAAGGCTTCAGTACTGGGAAAGAGGTCACGATCTCAGGAAATCTTGCAAGATCTTGGCCTTCTTCCCAGTACTGAAGCCTTCCCAGGCCGAGGCAGCAGCGATCAAGGTAAGTGGGGAGGAGGGACTTGTGAGGGGGGAGGGGGGCCTGCGAGGGGGGACTTGTGAGGGGGAGGGGGGACTTTCAAGAGGGGAGGGGGGATTTGCGGGGCCCTAACTCTCCTCCTCCCCACTCACCTTGATCGCTGCTGCCTTGACCTGGGAAGGCTTCAGTACTGGGAAAGAAGCCGAGATCTCGCGAGATTTCCTGAGATCGGGGCCTCTTTCCCAGTACTGAAGCCTTCCCAGGCCGAGGCAGCAGCGATCAAGGTAAGGGGGGAGGGGGGACTTGCGAGGGGGAGGGGGACTTGAGGGGCCCTATCCCTAATTCTCCCACCAGCCATATCCAGAAGGTAATGTGCATTTGAAAATAAGAATAAGAATAATGAAAGGTGGGATAAATAATGGAGACAAGAATGAAAATTACACTTGCTTATTGAAATAGGAGCAAGTGAATTGAACACTCTTATTGATATGAAAGCATACTAATATTACACAATGATTTTGTGCAAACTATGGGTCATACCTTATATCAATATCCTTATAAATAAATAATTGTTAATGACCTTTTTAATAAATACTTAATTAAATGATATAAATGGTTCAGAAAGCTGCTCAGGGCTATGTTTTATAACATTATTAGAATCTTCTGTTGCTTCTGATAAAATCTATTAATCATTCCAGTCCCATTTTAGGAATGGAATCTTAATGTAAAATGTTACTGAAATGTCCTTTTGTGGCTAGACATGTCAACAGATCACATCCAAAGTACATTAAAAGATTACTTGACTACAATGAGTGACAAATTCCAGAGGCTGTAGACCAGAATGCCATTTTCCCCAAGCAATTATGTTGGCCTTAATAAGATTGATGTGAGGTGCACAGGTTGTAGATTGGAGCTCAGAATAATAATTATTGCCACTTTTCATCAAGTAGAGAAGAACTAGCAAGAATTGGAGTATGGAAACAGCAGCTGGACAGATTAACTTTAAAAACAAAACCAGTTTCACAATCTCAATTTAGACAACATTAGAAGGAGGAACAGAAACTCCGCCTTGATTTCAAGACCAGGAGTTGTATTCAGTGTTAGTCTTACATAAAGCAGAGCCATTGAAATGGGCCTTGTATTAGACTAACATTGGATACAATCCCAGGTGTCCAATTTGCCCTTTCAACAAGGGTACACATGGAAACAGGCTTCGATTCCCACGAGAAATGTGTGGATACAATCTGTACATATTACAGAGTACTGCTTGGTGCAGGAGGGAGGTGGAAGTGAAGAAATCATCTAACACCAGTGGTGGCTACTGGATGGTAATTTTACATCCATTTCCACCCCTGTACCAACTTGTGAATGTCTTGCTATCTCTGACTTAACCAAGCTGGCCTTCCCAGACATCTTTCTTAATTCCCTCTACTACTGGTGTCTGTCTATTTGTTTTTAACATCTACACTAGCCCTTCTGCCAAAGGTCATGATGAAAAATCAAAACAAGTAAATTAGACAACCAAAGACAATCGACTAACACATCACAATTATCACCCACCTGAGGGAATAAACCTGCCAGGGAAGGCCAATAATCAGTCAGGTTGGCGTTAAGAAAATGCCTTCCAGGCTCCTATAAAGAGTGACAAGTTATAACCCAGTGTGCTCCATTACCCTTCATTTTGTAGGAAGGCACAATTCAGTCCCCTCCATCAGGAATCTGAAGTACAACAATCCAGGCCAAAAACTATAACAAGAACTTGGTAAGCTGTAATTGTCTACACCTTATACATTTTTGCCATCAGACACATGACTGACTGGCTTTCCATCTTTGCCTTCAAATACAGAACAGCGTGAATGAAAAACAGCCTAATTCCTGTTCCTCATCAGTTCTCTGTAACACAAACAGTCAATGGTGTCATGGTGATCGAGAGTATGAATTGAACATGTTGCATTTACCACTGATCTTGCATTAGACAGTAACAAGGAAACATGAGGGACACAGTGACTTTCTAACTATATATTTGTAGTACGTGGTATGGTGCTGTAGTCAGATGTACTGCTCGCAATGGCTTAGTTTTCTAAATGCAGTAAGCTTAGTTGCCAATCCTTTACTAACCAGAGACAGCCATGGGGAATGTAGATCTCAACTCGATAAGCACTGTAGTGTTAACAGAAACAAAGCTAGCTGTAATCACCTGGAACATTTCCAGCTATGATTAAACTACATGAGGAACAAAGGGCTCATTTGAAATGCAGATGTAACATTTTGGCCACACTGTGTCTATAGACAAGGCTGCTCTGCTTTAGCAATACATCTACTACTGGCACATAGTGTCTAAATGTTTGCTTATGTCAGTTCCCTGTGATGTGAAGACCAAGAGGTCAGATCCTAGAGCTGATATTGTGGGCAGCCTAGAAACTAAATGAGTAGCATTCAGATGTGAAAAGGCCAAGAAAGGGGCTGAATGGGACAAAGTAACTGATATCCTTTCTTCTCTTGGTTTCACAAGACAACTTTAAAGAAACTTGAAAGTGGGCTTTCCATGTGTTATCTTGTTGAATAATTATTGATTAATATCTTTATATATCTGCCCCCCCAAAAAAACCAAAATCTTGATGAGGACTCCAACTATGAGTTGGATTGTATCAATCAAATTAGTAACACTTCCCTTTTATTCTATGATTCCTGAATGCTGCTGCTGCTATACTGCATTTTAGTGATTGGCTAAAGGGAAAAAAATATGATGACTATTACTTTTTTAATTAAATACAGTAGTATAAAATCTTCTAGGGAAAATGTATTGCCAGAAATATACCAAATTTGCTAGAATAGAGATTGTATTGGCATCCTGTTTCCTCATCGATTATATTCTGGTACCCTCCTTGTGCAGGGAAATACAATACAAATATTAGGTGTGTTATTAAATTTCAAAGCAGCAGAGCCACAGAAAAAAGTAAATGCAATACAGCAGGTATTACTGGTGAGCCAATGCCTCCAGAAACATTGTTCATTTAGGAAGGGTAGTTCCCAACTCTATTACAATTATGTCAGGAACTTGAGAAAGAAGATAAAAGCCTAAAGCAACATACACCTATGATTAGATATGGACAACTTAATCCTATGACCCTGCAACATCAGACAACGGCTGGCATAAAATAATCACAATCCTAGGTACACATAGTAGAAGCAATAACACAACTCTAGGTGGAAAACAAGAGCTGATGAAGCAACACCACAGACACACTCACTGGCTCAATTCGGACGACACGCTGAGCCTCGGTTGTTGAGTTACCTACTGACGGTTGTTGGAAAAGTGGGTGATCTACAGACAACACGCTGCAGCAGGGGCTGCAAGGAATCGGCTACCACCCCGGTTGCAAATTGCCTACTCGGCTCTGACTGACAGCCCGGCTGCCATTTTCCCTGCTTACTGAACTCCAGTAGTCTTCTAGCAGGTATCCCATAAGGCTTTGCGGCCGAAAATCCATGGGCACCGCCATTGCAGCCAATGCAGGACACGCCTCCCAAACCCCATTGGCTGCCTCAGTCAGTGGGCGGAACTCAGCAGCCTCGGGCAAAGAGGCAGCAGGAGGAACGGCCACACCAATACAATAGTCGCACCCAGCATTGCACCCCAAACGTTGGCACCCACGCCCCAGGGAGCCACCCCCGCCACCCTATACGGGAGACCAGGCAGCTGCGAGGGCCACCCACCTCCCCCAGCCCCCAGCCCCCTCCCACCTCCCTCCCAGAGCAGCCACCCGCACACACAGGAAAGAAGGCGAGAGTGGGGTGGACCAGACATGAGCAATAAGGCACATGGGCACCACTAAGCCAGGGCAGAAACTACGGAAAGAACAGGCGCCCCTGGGCGCTTGTACAGCGTCAGGCCGAGCCGATGGGACACTGGAATACTTCTGTGCATATCTGTACACTCCCGCTGCAGGACAGGTGTCACCTCGGCCACCAACACCTTGAAAGTCGCACGGGACATGTGGAAGCTCCCACGGAAGCGCTCGTCGTCCCAGTCCTCCAAGTCCTGCATCTCATTCCACACGGCATCCGTCCGGGGGAGCACCCAGCAACGGACGGTCTTGCGCTTGGCGAGAAGCTCGGCCGACGTCGAGAGGGGGGGAGCGCAATAAAGGGCTACCTCGGCCATGCCTTTGGCCAGCTTCTCCACAATCATCGTGGGTGCCCCACGGGGACGAACCAGGGGCAGGATGGCAGCCCGGAGACAAGGCACGGCCTCCGTTGCTCTGAGGGGCCAGTGGAAGGACTCCATTCCAAACACTGGCTTCTCGGGCATGGCTCCACTCAGGCGCCTTATCTGGGCATGGAATAGGTCCTCCTTGTTGGCGTTGGTGTGGTTCTGCATGGCCGCCTGGATCGCTCCTTGCAAGCAGGCCATTGCGAGCTCCCTCCTGGACATAGTCACCAATGCCGGGTGGGCCGGGGGGGGGGGGCAGCCAGGATGGGAGGAGCAGGAGCTTCGGATATGCCAATCACCCAAGGGTGCCAGAGTGGTCACCGTCCTTATTCTGCTATATAAAATTCTCACGTATCCTGCCACTGGAGAGTGCCAACTCTCAGCTATACTCACCAATTCTGGAAGAAGTCCAACAAACCCACATGCAGATCCTGCAGGAAAATATCATTCCCTGCATCAGAGAGGTGAACTCTGTCAGCCCTATAAAGATCCTCTCTGGAAGGCAAAATGGCCGGGTGTGCAATGACCCAATTTTGTAGGCCCCGTAGAGCCTGCCAAATCTGCCTGTTCACTTTTTTAATGGCTCTATTTAAGCTATGGGCATCCCTTCCTTCATGCCACTGGCACTGAGGCAGTATGTTTGACCATATAATCCACATATCCGGCCAATGTCTCCATATTGTTTCGAAATCTGCCCCAGCCTGCTTCACTTTCAGAAGCCCAAGATCATTGCCCCCAGGTGAAGCACTAGAACCTGCAGTGAGCCAAGAAGCGTATCAGCATAAAACAATGCCTGGAGGAGACCACCCCAGTGCATTGCTCTCTGATCAGCCCACTGGATGGAGGCATACAGACCGAGCCCCAACTGTGTACCAACATTTGCTCTAGTCGCTCTACGACTGGCCCAGAACACCATGCTATGGCTGCAGATGAGAAAGCCTCCAAATTACCTATGTATGGAAGGCTACAATCAATGCATGATGATCACTGAATCATGTAGAAGGAGCCTGGGGTGGGCGCTTCAGTCCTGCTCCTCCACTCCCAGTGTTGTTACAAAGCTCCATGCAATTGAGAACCCTGATAAGGCACTTTCATTTGAACGTGCTTACACTTTCACTGTAGACCTTCTTCAGTGGGGGGATTGGGAGTGGACAAGTGGGTCATAGTGTACTTCCTAGGCTACCTCTTCATGAGTTTAAACTTAATACCTAAATATGGCAAAATACTTGATAAGATTACCCTTTGCGGGGGGGGGGGGGGAGAAAGGAATAAAATGAATACCCAGATAAGATATTAGCAGAAGTGCATGTGGCTTTGCAGTAGAACATGTAACAAGGATCTTGGATTTACAACTGCCCAGATTACCAAATTTATTTTTGGGTCACTTAATCAGATCCATGAAATCTTATAGATGTGAGGGGTGTGTGAAAAGAGTGAGAACAGAAGGAAATTAAATGCGGGAAATATTGACATTATTAACAATTGTCATTCACTACTCACAATAACACCAAAATCCTGGCACTAGGTAAGCCAATAAACACATGTAGTATGAGAAATCTGCTTCATCCCAACTCAAGCCTCTGGTGATAGAATTAAATATGTCAATAATGTCTATCTCAGGTGATGCAAAATGTATTGAAGATTAAAATAAACTACGTCCAGAGTACTTTTTGTTGGGGATAATAGACGAACAGTTGACGCAAGGTTATGGAACTTTATTCTTATACATGACAACGGCAGCAAGATTAATATATGCCCAGAATTGGAAGACTGAGAAAGTACCAACAGAAGAGGAATGGCTTGTTGAAAATTACAGAATTAGTGGAAATGGGAAAACTCACTGTGATAATAAAAGATAAAACAACAACCGGGTTCATTGAGGAATGGAAGCCTCTGATAGACTTTTTAAAAGAGAGAGAAGGGAAGGATATATTTGCATGGGGATTCAGTGATTAAATTGGAAGAAAAACAATTGATAAAGATAGGGAAGTTGGGAAATTCACTCATCATTTTGTTTCATTTTTTATTTGGCTTATTTTGATTAAGCATCAAGAAAACGTAGATATTTTTGTATGTTGGAGAAATTCGGAAGTCCATTTTAATGTTGTATCTTGTATTGTTGTATTGTTTGTGAAATAATTGTTGTATTGTTTGAAAAATAAAAAGTTTTAAATTCAAAATAACATCTATCTCAGCAGTCTCTTGTTGTAATCTCCCTTTGAAGTTTCTTTGCTCCACAATGGCCATTTTAAGGTTAGTGACAAGAGACCTGGAGGCTGGAGTGTTCTGCCACTGGTTTTTGAACATTGTCCTTTCTGTTGTCAGATCTGTGTAGATTTGTTATTTTCTGTAGAGAGTGGCTTGTTTGCCCTATTGAGAATGCAGAAGGGCACTGCTGACAGAAGATGGCATATAACACATCAAATGTTGTGCATAACATTTTTAGGTCCTGTAATCATGTTTTAGAGAACAAATATGGAGCTAGAGCTGGCATCTGAGTTTGTTGCAGGGACTCATCCCTGTCCTCCTTGTGTGAGCAGTCATTGTGAGTGCTAGTCAGACCTCCTCTGGAGTGATGTGACCAGGTCTGGGCACTGCACTTTAAGAAGTATGTAAACATATTAGAATGGATGCAGAGGAGGACAATAAAGATGATCATTAGTATGGAAAACAGTCTACAAGTTTGAAAGAAATAAATATGCTTAGCCTGGAGAAGAGAAAATGGAGGTGGCTATGATGTCACTCTTCAAATACCTGAAACTATATATCACATAGAACAGTGCAAAGACTTTTTCTCTGCTGCCTCGGAAAGTAGGACTTGATCTAATGTGCATAAGATGGAGGACAGCAGATTTTGGTTGAATATTGTAAGAATCTTTTTTAACAGTTTGAAAATAGAACCAATTACCTAGAGGGATAAAGGATTTTCCCTTGCTGGAGATTTTCAAGCAGAGGTTAGACTGCCATCGGTTGGTGATGCTCTCTGTCTGGGTTTGCTGCATCAAGCAGGGGGTTGGTCTAAATGACTCACACAAGGCCTTCTCCAACTTCATGAGTACATAAAAGTTTTTGATTCAAGTTGGATTGTGTTCACTAGTATGAAATTAGTCTGGTAATAAATTTATTTTCTTCCATTAAGCATGCTTAGCTTCAGAGTGTTGATGTGCAAAATGATTCACAATCCTTATTGCAATGACTCCCACAAGTCTTCTAGGTCATTGTTTAATTAATACCCCTAATGATGCCTGAATTGGATTTTTAGTCAACATTTCCCAAGTCCAATGCCAACCCATGAATTATTGTTCCACCACATTCACTCTTTCATTACTTTGTAAAAATGATTACATGGAGATCTATGCTCTCCTCTTTGCATATGGTCTCCATGTGGTTCACTTGCACTGGAATGGGAGGACCCACCACTAAGAGTCTCCAGTAATAACATTAGATTTCCCATGAAGCTCATAGAAAGAAGGACTAAAAAATAAAAAAGAGATGATGGAATGTTGGGAGAGTAGTCAACTATGTGGTAATGCACTAGCCAAGCCCCATGTGTGAGGAAAAGAAGCCATCAGCTGTGGTAGGTGCAGCTGCAAAACAGCTGTTCTCATTCTTCAAGCCTGACACTAGGAAGATGGTTCTGTTAGAATTAGTCCTCAAATGGATATATGGTCTCCCTATGCAACATCTATTCTTAAGGCTTTCATGGACACTGTCATGAAAAACCCTATCCAATTATTAATTGGTTGCAGCACATATTAATGATGGCAAGAAATAGACATGTTATATTTGTAGACACATCTAATACTGAGTGAAGATACTGGCTAATATTTATCAACAAGAAATCATGTCAAATCTTTTGAACCCACTGTTGATGCCTTTTTTCTTTTTAAAACATTTCTCTGTGAAATGAAAGCCATGTAACCCCACTATAGGCCTCCAGTGGACCCAATTTTATAGAATGATCTCACAGAGAAAAATAAATGTCCTTGAAGAAGGACTTTGTGGTGGAGTGGAGAAGCCAAATAAGTCTCTAATGCCTGCATGATGACTGCCAAATTCATAATTGCTTTGACTACGTGTGTTTCAGTTCATGTTGGCATTGCAGCTGTAAATCAAGCACTCAGCCCGTTTGAGAGTGCTTGGAAGTTCTGTGCATGAGAAAAGCTCCATGATGTATGTATTTGACAAAAGAAATAACCACAAAGGTTAGATTAAGCAACCTCAGCCCTCATATCACTGTATAAGAGCCCAATCCTATATATTTTTATTTAACCCAACTGAGTTCATTGAGACTTACCCCCGGGCACATTTGTGTAGTATTACAGTCTATATTGGACTGAAAGTGAAATGAATGGAATACCAGGAGAGGCGGGTAAGAAATAAATCATTATTATTATTATTATTATTATTATTATTATGCAGAAGTAGATGGGTTTCTTTAAAATTCTTCTCTCTCTATGTTGTTGTTTCTTGGTTGCTCTTGGTTGTTGTTGTTGTTGCTGTTGTTGCAGTTTGGTAAAGTAGTCCCCAGAGCAATGGTTTTAAGGCTGGGGTGATGAACCAGCAGTCCAAGGGTTGCATGCAGACTTCAGCTTAAGTTCAAATTTAGGGATGTTTTGGATTTAATTTTTTTATTATTTCAGAATAAAACACCAACTTATGTTGAGATGTTGAGGAAATCTGCAACAGAATCAAATAAGTTTGGATTTCTATGAATTTGACCCACAGATTCTGCAGCTAATTCTGTGCCAAAAAAATTGACCATTCCATTCTTGGCATTTTGTGGGTGGAATGAAAACTCAGGCAAAAGAGGCTGGAAGAGGTGAGAATTTCTGAAAATCTTCTCCTTGGGGAGGGGAACATGTTTTCCACATACCTTTTTAAATGTAGCCAGTTGTTGAGGGATCTTCTTTCTTTCTTTTTATTCTTTTTAAAACACCCCCAACATTTCAGGAGCCCGGGAGTGCTTACTGGATGCTTAATGGAGAGGTTAAGGTCACATGGTCTCCTATAGGCTTTGAAGTAAGAACTGCTTATCTCATCCTAATGTTGGAGGAAGGGGGTGGCTGTTTTTTGGTTTTTGGTTTTTTTTTTAAAAAAACTACAAAACACAAAGAAAGCCCCATCAGCAACCAGCTACACGTTTAAAAAAATGGTAGGTGGAAACCCTGTCCCCCTCCCCAAGAAGAAAATTCTCCAAATTTCCCCCCTCCCTGTGAAGGAGGCAGAAAAAATGTCTGTTACGCAGGGAGAGAGAAAGTTCCTGAAAATAGGGGGCAGGTTTCGGCCTAGCACTATCTGCAATGGACTGGCTTCTTCCGAATTGAGCAGATTCTGTGGACTTGTGGACCATTTTTTTTGTCTTTGTCTTTGTTTTCGCTCTCCGGGGTTTTGCACATCTGTAGAATAGAAAAATCCCTAAAATAATAATGAAAAGAACCATCTGCCATTGGGGGGGAATTTGCACATTTTGGGGGATTTGTACACTTTTGCAAGTGCAAATTTGTGCAAATTGGGGAAATTGGAGAAAATCTGATTTCATCAGTGAGCAGACAATAGGATAAAAGGCACCTGGCCATCCATGTAATGTAGATGGAACAGAATTTACAAATCCCACTCAGGTTCTGGATCTGTCCATTGCTAGCTCTGTCTGTACTCACCATCAATGTGAGTCACAAAAAGGTTACCCCCGAGGGAACATAGCGTTTGCAAGTAAAAAGATTCCCAACCCCTGTTTTAAAGGATCCACCCAAGATAAGAGCAGATTCCAAAGTTTCATAAATATTGACCCATTGACCCATTTCAAACTCTACTTTTAACTATTCAAGTGCTATGATTTATGTCTAACAGATCAACAATTGTGATTTATGAGAATGCAAGAATGTATATTATATATATATATATATATATATATACATACATACATATATATGTATATATATTGCAGTGGGGCTGGGGTGTCATGGCCAAAACAATATGTCTTATTTAGGCTGCCCCCAAAGCATATTAATAATTAATAGCAGTTGTGTGAACTTCATATTTTGATATTGATATTCTACTTAAAAGTTTTTTATTATTATTTTATTTTATTGGCATCACAGTTAAATTTACAGTAATACTATTTACAGTAATCCTAAGCATGTCAGCTGTAAATCCCACTGAGTTCAGTGGGATTTACTCCCAAGTATGGGTACACTCCCATGTGATGTGCCCTGGATACTCTTAAGCCCATTCATGAGTATCCTTACTTATCCTATGGAACAGGAGGTGCAACACGCTTCCTGTTCTACATTTAAGATAGATGGGCATTTTTGCCCATCTAGCACACACTTCAGGGAGGGAAGGAGGCTGGGGTGGCCATAGGATTTGTCATGCAGCTGCTGCCCCATCTCCTTCCCTCCCCCCGTTGGGAAAGCCCCCTTTCCCCCTGCTCCATGCTCCATTTTGTGAGCATGGAGAGGGAGCTGATGTGGTTCTTTCCACGCTGGCAATGAGGATGAGGGGGAAGGAAGTGTGGAATACTGGCTTTGATATCAGACCCCTGTTTCTTTCCTCATAGTCAGGAAACGTAATAAACCTAGGCCTCTAGACATTGTCTAGGACATAAGATTGCTCTCTCAGTATATTTAGGAGCACAGCTTTACCTACATAATGGCAGAGGATACAGAAGGTCAAGAATGTTTTGATCTACAGCTCCAACTATGTTTAATTCACCTTTGTAAAACATGAGTCAGGAAACACTTTGTTTTGTTTAAATTTAGGATATGATGGATACTGTGGGAATTCTTTGTTAAAGTAATTAATGTTACTTGGAGACCTGAGAGAGGAAACATTGAAGGTGTTAAAGGAAATCACCCTGTATGCTCTGGAATAACAATTATTTTAAAAATCTATGTGATTCAAACAAAGCTGAACGTTGCAATGGCCAAAGGAGAGGTGATCTAAGGCCAGCCAAGAAGATTAAGCAGTCGCAGCTTTTAAACTTCCTAATTATCTAAGCGACAAAACTGCTTAGTACGATAGTAGAATTGGGGTTTGAAAATGTATGAACACATTTCATTCTTTTGTGAAAAACATAGTCCCCAGGAGCTATAAAAATGTTTACAGTACAGAAGGGCAAAATGGACTGACATTTCAGCACAGCTATTCATTTGCAATTTCAAATAGAAATGTGTGGGCAGTACCCATTGTGTGCCCATGTGCAACCATTATGAGGTCAATTAAGTAATTACTAATATTATACTGCTTATATGCACATATTAAGGCATAACAAGTGCTGCTCGTTCATGTTAGGGTTTCTAGGGGACCTGGAGACCCTAAAGGTAGTATTTTCAAAGTGTAGAGAATGGTACATAGGTACAATAATGGGGGCAGAGCAGATGGTTTTAACAATAGGCATTCTTCTTTCTCTGGCTTTCCATAGCCCAAAGGAAGTTTAGATACAGATGAGTACATTTGAATGTGGTCAGGAGGAGTTATATTGGAATACTGAGAACAAGTCAGAGATTAGAGATGTTGTTATCCAGTATTTTGTAGGGGTGTGCATCGGATCGGATCCGATCCACGATCCGAATCCGATCCGACCCAAAATCGGGAAAATCCGATCCGATCCGATCCGACCAACCTCCGATCCGATCCGATCCGACGAGGTCCGATCCGGATCGGACGCCATTTTGAATGCTTTTCCCATAGCCAAGTATTGTTTTACAAAAATGCCTATAACTTTTTTCATTTTTAAAGATAGAAGGATGAAACTTGGGCACATTATACACTGGTTAGGGATAGTTATCTGTGAGAAATTTCAGAAAGATTGGTGCATGCATTTTGTGGCAATTAATTTTTTAATAAATACCTAGGAATGCCTATAACTTTGTTATTTTTAAAGTTACACACATGAAACTTTGCCACATTGTAGATGGTACCTTGGGACCTATGTGTGTGAAATTTCAGAAACGTAGGTGCTTGTCTTGTGTGGCAATTAATTTTTAGAAAAATGGGTAGTAGTGGGGTAAATACATTTACGCCTCCCATTTTTTTATTTTTGAAGATACAAACAGGAAACTTGGGCACATTACAGGTACCACTTGCCTTGATATGTGTGTGAAATTTCAGAAACATTGGAGCTTTCCTTGTGTGGCAATTAATTTTTGAAACAATGAGGAAAGAAACACCTATAACTTTGTTATTTTTAAAGTTACACACATGAAACTTTGCCACATTGTAGGTGGTACCTTGGGACCTATGTGTGTGAAATTTCAAAAACATAGGTGCTTGCCTTGTGTGGCAATTAATTTTTTAATAAATACCCAGGAATGCCTATAACTTTGTCATTTTTAAAGTTACATACATGAAACTTTGCCACATTGTAGGTGTTACCTTGCGACCTATGTGTGTAAAATTTCAAAAACGTAGGTGCTTGCCTTGTGTGGCAATTAATTTTAGAAAAATGGGTAGTAGTGGGGTAAATACAGTTACGCCTCCCATTTTTTTATTTTTGAAGATACAAACAGGAAACTTGGGCACATTACAGGTACCACTTGCCTTGATATGTGTGTGAAATTTCAGAAACATTGGAGCTTGCCTTGTGTGGCAATTAATTTTTGAAACAATGAGGAAAGAAACACCTATAACTTTTTTATTTTAAAAGTTAGAAGTCTGAACATTGCTCACTTTGTAGATGGGTTAGGGGTAGATATGTGTCAGAAATTTCAGAATGATAGGTCCAGGCATTTGATAGCTATGGAATTTTTAAATTAAATGTTTCAAAAAGTTTTCCACAGAGGCCCGGTCTTCCCCTCCCGCTTCCCGCGAAGAAAAGGAAACACTCTCTCGTCTCGATCCCTTTGATCCTTGCTACTAGTATCCATTACAGGGCTCGTGTTTCCTTTCCTACTTTCACTTTTTACTCAAGCAGAACGGCTGAGCCTAGCTGAGTTTTGCAGCCATGCGTGCAAGGAAGGATCACTCTGGTCTCGATCCCTTTGATCCTTGCTAGTATCCATTACAGGGCTCGTGTCTGCTTTCCTCTCTCGATCTCTTTGATCCTTTGTTCCTCCCCTTCTCCTCCCCCTCGCCGGCGTTGTGTGTGCGCCCCGCCAGTGACCTCGCGTGCGGGCCGGTTCCTGGGCAGCAGAGGCTCTGCCTGGCTGCTGTGAGGCTCCTGAAGGGCTTGCCTAATGCGGGCTGTTGTGCTCCGCTGGGCCGCGGGGGTAGGTTGATGATGAAAAGGATGATGGGGAGGGCGTTCAATGCGCCGCCACAGCTCCCTGAGGGGCGGCCTGAATGGCCCCTCCGCTCCAGACACCCGGCCTCGGCAGCCAGGATACGCTGCCAAGCCTGCCGCCGCCGCCCGCGCGCGCGCACACACACCACCCATCCATTATCATTTGGGCAGCCCTAATTAAGGAGCGCTCAAGAAATGGCGAAACCCCCTCTCCTTTTTTCTTAATTCCTTGCAGCTCCCACGATTTAACCCTTTCCTATCAGCTACAATTAATTAATAGTAGGATGACCAGTACCAGGAGACTGGTGTGTACAAATGTTTTTTTTTTTTTAGGCTTGAGATCATAAAGAGGCAAATATTCTACCTACAGTATTGGAAGCAGTATGTTGGGAAACAAGGGTGACCATATGACAGTTAAAGCTGCAGGAGCTATACTAGAGTGACCAGATACAAAAGAGAGCAGAGCTCCTGCAATTTTAACTTTTGTGATGAAGAGGGAATTTCACCAGGTGCCGCATGGATACAAATGACACCTGCTGAAATTCCCTTTTCTATTCCACTGTTAAAGCCCTGTATTCCTTTTCATATGGTCATCCTACTAATTACATTTTTTAAAAAAGTAATAATACCCCCGCGGCCCAGCGGAGCACAACAGCCCGCATTAGGCAAGCCCTTCAGGAGCCTCACAGCAGCCAGGCAGACCAAAAGGGAATTTCAGCAGGTGTCATTTGTATCCATGCGGCACCTGGTGAAATTCCCTCTTCATCACAAAAGTTAAAATTGCAGGAGCTCTGCTCTCTTTTGTATCTGGTCACTCTAGTATAGCTCCTGCAGCTTTAACTGTCATATGGTCACCCTTGTTTCCCAACATACTGCTTCCAATACTGTAGGTAGAATATTTGCCTCTTTATGATCTCAAGCCTAAAAAAAAGCATCTTGTTTCCCAACATACTGCTTCCAATACTGTAGGTAGAATATTTGCCTCTTTATGATCTCAAGCCTAAAAAAAGCATCTTGTTTCCCAACATACTGCTTCCAATACTGTAGGTAGAATATTTGCCTCTTTATGATCTCAAGCCTAAAAAAAAAAAAAACATTTGTACACACCAGTCTCCTGGTACTGGTCATCCTACTATTAATTAATTGTAGCTGATAGGAAAGGGTTAAATCGTGGGAGCTGCAAGGAATTAAGAAAAAAGGAGAGGGGGTTTCGCCATTTCTTGAGCGCTCCTTAATTAGGGCTGCCCAAATGATAATGGACGGGTGGTGTGTGTGCGCGCGCGCGGGCGGCGGCGGCGGCAGGCTTGGCAGCGTATCCTGGCTGTCGAGGCCGGGTGTCTGGAGCGGAGGGGCCATTCAGGCCGCCCCTCAGGGAGCTGTGGCGGCGCATTGAACGCCCTCCCCATCATCCTCTTCATCATCAACCTACCCCCGCGGCCCAGCGGAGCACAACAGCCCGCATTAGGCAAGCCCTTCAGGAGCCTCACAGCAGCCAGGCAGAGCCTCTGCTGCCCAGGAACCGGCCCGCACGCGAGGTCACTGGCGGGGCGCACACACAACGCCGGCGAGGGGGAGGAGAAGGGGAGGAACAAAGGATCAAAGAGATCGAGAGAGGAAAGCAGACACGAGCCCTGTAATGGATACTAGCAAGGATCAAAGGGATCGAGACCAGAGTGATCCTTCCTTGCACGCATGGCTGCAAAACTCAGCTAGGCTCAGCCGTTCTGCTTGAGTAAAAAGTGAAAGTAGGAAAGGAAACACGAGCCCTGTAATGGATACTAGTAGCAAGGATCAAAGGGATCGAGACGAGAGAGTGTTTCCTTTTCTTCGCGGGAAGCGGGAGGGGAAGACCGGGCCTCTGTGGAAAACTTTGAAACATTTAATTTAAAAATTCCATAGCCATCAAATGCCTGGACCTATAATTCTGAAATTTCTGACACATATCTACCCCTAACCCATCTACAAAGTGAGCAATGTTCAGACTTCTAACTTTTAAAATAAAAAAGTTATAGGTGTTTCTTTCCTCATTGTTTCAAAAATTAATTGCCACACAAGGCAAGCTCCAATGTTTCTGAAATTTCACACACATATCAAGCCAAGTGGTACCTGTAATGTGCCCATGTTTCCTGTTTGTATCTTCAAAAATAAAAAAATGGGAGGCGTAACTGTATTTACCCCACTACTACCCATTTTTCTAAAATTAATTGCCACACAATACAAGCACCTACGTTTTTGAAATTTTACACACATAGGTCCCAAGGTACCCCCTACAATGTGGCAAAGTTTCATGTATGTAACTTTAAAAATGACAAAGTTATAGGCATTCCTAGGTATTTATTAAAAAATTAATTGCCACACAAGGCAAGCACCTATGTTTTTGAAATTTCACACACATAGGTCCCAAGGTACCATCTACAATGTGGCAAAGTTTCATGTGTGTAACTTTAAAAATAACAAAGTTATAGGTGTTTCTTTCCTCATTGTTTCAAAAATTAATTGCCACACAAGGAAAGCTCCAATGTTTCTGAAATTTCACACACATATCAAGGCAAGTGGTACCTGTAATGTGCCCAAGTTTCCTGTTTGTATCTTCAAAAATAAAAAAATGGGAGGCGTAACTGTATTTACCCCACTACTACCCATTTTTCTAAAATTAATTGCCACACAAGGCAAGCACCTACGTTTTTGAAATTTTACACACATAGGTCCCAAGGTACCACGTACAATGTGGCAAAGTTTCATGTGTGTAACTTTAAAAATAACAAAGTTATAGGTGTTTCTTTCCTCATTGTTTCAAAAATTAATTGCCACACAAGGAAAGCTCCAATGTTTCTGAAATTTCACACACATATCAAGGCAAGTGGTACCTGTAATGTGCCCAAGTTTCCTGTTTGTATCTTCAAAAATAAAAAAATGGGAGGCGTAAATGTATTTACCCCACTACTACCCATTTTTCTAAAAATTAATTGCCACACAAGACAAGCACCTACGTTTCTGAAATTTCACACACATAGGTCCCAAGGTACCATCTACAATGTGGCAAATTTTCATGTGTGTAACTTTAAAAATGACAAAGTTATAGGCATTCCTGGGTATTTATTAAAAAATTAATTGCCACAAAATGCATGCACCAATCTTTCTGAAATTTCTCACAGATAACTATCCCTAACCAGTGTATAATGTGCCCAAGTTTCATCCTTCTATCTTTAAAAATGAAAAAGTATAGGCATTTTTGTAAAACAATACTTGGCTATGGGAAAAAGCATTCAAAATGGCGTCCGATCCGGATCGGACATCTGGTCCGATCCGATCCGACCAGCCTCCGATCCGATCCGATCCGATCCGACCCCCCAGGTCCGATTCCGATCCGCTATCCGATCCGATCCGGGGGGTCAGTGCACATCCCTAGTATTTTGTGGTACTTGAGTACAAAAGAGGAAGCAGAATGATATCCAGTAATGCAAGAAGTACCTAAAGTTATATTATTTTCACAGCACATAATAACAGAAGGCATTTATTTATTTAAATTAATATGCTACCTTTCCAACAGAAAGAGTAATGCAGAATATTCTTAAAAACTGATTTTCAATCTGATTTTCTTGAAGCTGAAACATGTTGAAAGAAGGTAGGCCCGGCAGCATCAGGCAGTACTACCAGCCCTTTATCAAGGGCCCAATGCCATTGGTGCTGCGTCCTCCCTACTCTTCCCTCCTTCTTCCCACCCATACTACTTCTACCACTTCCTGTGCCATCCATTCCTTTACTTATTTATTGTTCCTCTTTCTGTGGAGGTTTTACCAGTCTAGCCATCAAAAAGTGTATTTTATAGGACGAAAGGGCAGGAATGTGGAGAGGAGATGGGGATGTCTTCTGCCCTTTTCATTGGGGCCACCCACCCAACATGGGTGGAGCATGCAAACCTGAAGCTGGGCCTGAAAGAAAGCCTTGAGGAGTCAATATTATGAGAGTCTATGGAGGGGAGGAGGAGTCTGGTGATTCCCTCAGGATTAGCTTCACAGACCCACTCAGTGAGCACCCCACAGCTCGGTAAACATCCAAGCAACTATTTTTGTATAGAATTAGCAACTGGTACTTTTCTTTAAATTTAATGTTATGGAAATGATGGCCGTAAAGGGGGCATTTGCGCAACATTACAGATGTGAATGCTCCATTGTGGAAAAAATACACCATGGTTATAATATGGTATGCCGGTGCTATACATGGGCACCAGAACACACTCTGGGCCACATTGTGCTATCTTTTTTCCACCCTTTATAAAGGGAGAAGTCTTGTGCAATATGGGCCTAGGCCACATCAGCTTCAGCATGGAGTGTCCATATCAGACATTATGAGCATGGTGAGGGGGAGCACACATAAACCCACATGGGAGCAGGATCTTCAACCCTCATTGCCAATATTTCCTGGATTCTGTTCTCTGCAACTATAGTGCATATATATGCCTATATGTCATATATTAAGCAATATATCTATAAAAATAAGAGAAGGGACATGATTTTAAACAGCCAGTCAACTTGCAGAGAGAGGAAATTACCATGGTTTATTGTATCAGGAAACTTGCGTGGAGAAATCACAGCAAAGAGAGCAGAATCCAATTAGCACTGGTTGTAATTTACCACCTGCTCTCAAATAAATACTATAAACGGTGTGACTGAAGTGGGGAAGCACTAGCATTTTAGTAAATATGATGTATTTATCCATCAACTGCAAAACATTTTGATTTATATCACCTGAAGTATTGATCCTAGCTAAAAAAAATTTTTTTTTACTGCAATGAATGTACAGTTGATTTGTAGAATTTAGGGGAGAATGCAGAATTCAGGAGAGGCGTCGTGGCTCAGTGGTAAATCACATGCTTTGTATGCAGAAGGTCCCAGGTTCAATCACTGGCATCTCCAGGTAAGACTAGGGTGGAAAATATCCTGCATATAAACCTGGAAATCTGCTGCCCATTAGTGTTGACAAAGCTGTGCTAGATGGACCAATGGTCTGAAGCAACTTTTTATGTTTCTGTATATTGACTGCAAATAAGAAATAAATGGAATGTATAATTGATCATCCACAGGATCTTTTTAACTGCTTTGTCATTAACTACCTTGAATCCCAGCTCTGGGGAAAAAGTGGGATATAAATAAATAAATAATAATAATAATAATAATAATAATCCTATCCAGCCAAACGTCATTCAAAACATTGCCTAACTTGGTTTCCCTTATGTTTCAACAAAGTGATCTTTTCTTGTTTTATGCTGCTATGTGGTCTTTGGTTGTTTTTATTTTCATGTAGCGGCAGAATGAGAATATGGGAAATGCTGATGTTTTGAAGATGAAAACCATCTTTTTTTAATGAATATTTTATTCTTGAAAAAATCTTGTTTTAAGTGAAAAAGTTGTCTACTCAGATTTGAAACCAGTCCAATTTAATTAATAAATTAATTTGATGTATTTTTGAATCACCTTCCACTCAATGAGTGTTCAAGTTAATTTACAAGAAAACCACAAAAACAATAAACTTATATATATATATATATACCCACTTAACATTTGACAAAATAGATACATTGCAATAAAACGGGATCTTCAAAAATGAAAGAGCAGTATTAATCAGTAAAAACTCAGCAGATCAGTATAGTTTTCCCCCCAGCATCTAGAGGTCAATACTGAGGGATAATCCCAGATAATTGCTAGAGGAAAACCTATGGACTGATGGTAAGAAAAAATAGCTGAAAACTGCAAATCTAGGGTCAAATTCTGAATGTCAGTATAGCATTTAACAATACCTGTCAGCAATATGCATTGGTCAAATAAGCAACTTCCTATATCGGAAAAGTAGTGAACACATCATTGAAATGCACATCCCCATGCCCAATTGGGCGGGAGAGGAAAGTTGCATGTGTGTGTGTGGTGAGGTGAGGTGGAGGCCCGCTATTGGTGGCCTCGTATGGTGCCACTGGGCGGGGCTGGGTCCGGGGGCTTAAGAGCCGAGCAACGGACCCGCCCGGCATTCTTTCTCCTGCGTGGCTCTCCTTTGTGCTATGGCTGTAGGGCTGCTGAGCATGCGGCGTGAGAAGAGAGCGGATGGAAGGTGAACTCGCTGTTTTCCCTGAGCTGCGGAGGGAGAAGAGTCGATCACGCGCCAGAAGAAGGGAGCTTCTTCAGGCCTATCTGGCCCCAGGTTTGGGGGGGATGGACTGACGGGTCCTCCCGGGCTAAGCGCGGCCGTTTGAGTGGTGCGGCTCCAGGAACGAGAAGCTCCCGCGAGCTTTTAGGCTTCCCACGGAGGGCAGGACCGGCTGGTCCTTTAGGAGCATGCACCATCACATGTAGTTGGTGGGGCTCCTCATGCGTCGGCTGACGCTGGAAATTGAGGGGGGCGACCAAGGCAGGTGGAGGCCAGCCATCCGGAGGGAATAGGCAGCCTACACAGCTCCATTTCGGCCCTTCCCAGTACGGTGCCTTGGGTGTACCAGGTCTGTCGAGAGGCGCGTTTTACTGCATGGGGCAGCATGCGGGGCCTCAGCCTCTTGGCTCGGGGCGGGTGCCCTGTGGCTCTGCAAGGGGGAGGACGCTCCCAGGGGTGGTAGGCCCTCTGTTGTGGAGTGGACCAGCTGTTCCTTGTGGAACGAGCACCAACGCACTTATTTACAGAGCGCTCCTCATGTGTTTAGCCAGAGTAGCAGCGATGGGTGGACGCTGCCACTAGAGCGGGAAATTGTGTGATGCAGTTTCAATCTTAACTCACTGTGCGGGTGCCAGGGGAGCATTTTGGCCCAGCCTCAGCTGCTGCGTGTAGAGCCTCAGTAAATAGAGCGGCATCCATTTTGGGTGGCTCTTGGCCAACGGGTGTCCGGTGCTTCCTTATTTAGCACTTTTCCCTGCCAGAAAGTTGGTGTTAGGCGTTCCCTGGTTTAAGGCCACTGCCCTGTGGAACTCATAGGCTCAGCTGGCTGGGAGGCGGCTCGGTTGCTCTTCCTTTTAGATAGGTTTACTCCTTGTATAGACACAAGGTTTTGCAAGTTTGGGTGGTGCCAGGACTTTTGGGCTACTACCCTTTGCTAATATTTGCATCCCATATTAGTGGTTAGAGTGTTGGACTGAGACTGGTGTCCCTGTTCAATAATCATCTGCTTGCTTTAAAATGCCGTCTAAGAAGGGTTTAGGTGGAAGGAAAGGAAAAGGAAAAGCCCCGCGTCCACCTGCCAAAAGGGGTGGAGCTGGGATGGATTCCTCGTCTGAGGAGGAGCTTAATCCTGACCTGACGACAATCCTGGCACAATTACAGGCAGTGGAGGAGGGGAGGGGCATTCCTCCTTTAACGCCTACTGTACAGCAGATGAGTGCACCAAGAGTAGGGAGGCGCCAGACTAGGAAGCAGAAATTAGACGATTTACTGCTGTCTGTTTCTAATAAGCTGGATGCAATAGAAGCTTCTTCCAGCCAGTCTGCAGCGATGCAGGACCAATTTGCCGGGGAACTTCATCTCCTCCAGATACGGCGGGGTTACAAGTCTG